>CM062820.1:1443865052-1444498628 GCA_031772625.1 Pinus tabuliformis
TCAGCCACAGGATGAGGTTCATGGAGTGGAAGATACCACTCATGCAGCACCAACCATCAGAGGGCGAAAGCACTTGACAGAAGCTGAGCGACTGGATCAAGATGCAGAGAAAGTTGTAGGACCACCTACAGCCCAATGCAGGCAGAGATAGTCACCTGATCGGTACACTGGATACATGGCTCTGATGAGCAAGTGTGTTGTGACTGAGCCATCCTCTTTCGAGGAAGTTGTGGAGGATCCCGCATGGGTAGACGCCATGGTGGAAGAGTATGATTCTATTGTCAGAAACAGTGCATGGGAGATTGTTCCTAGACCGGAAGGGAAATCAGTGGTGGGTTCGAGATGGATCTACAAGGTCAAGCAGGTAGCTGACGGGAGTGTGGAGAAGTACAAGGCAAGATTTGTTGCCCGAGGCTTTTCACAGATAGAGGGGATCGATTATGAGGAGACCTTTGCACATGTCGCAAGGTATTCTTCCATACGGACGATTCTTGCTCTCTCAGCACAGATGGGATGGCACATTCATCAGATGGATGTGAAGACTACGTTCCTCAATGGAGTCATTGAGGAGGAGGTGTACATTGAGCAGCCCGAAGGCTTTGAGGTCTTCAGCAGCGAGTCGCATGTGTGCAGGCTCAAGAGAGCGCTATATGGGTTGAAGCAAGCACCACGTGCTTGGTACACACGGATAGACAGCTATTTCACAGGACTTGGATTCTCCAAGAGCGAGGCAGATCCTAACCTATACTAGATTGTGGTGGAGGGTAAGTTTCTTATCATTGTACTGTATGTTGATGATTTGATTCTAACGGGTGATGAGCTGTTGATACTGTCATGCAAGAAGGATCTTGCTACAGAGTTTGAGATGAAGGACTTGGGCCTCCTTCACTATTTCCTAGGATTGGAAATATGGCAGCACAGTGGTGGACTGTTTGTTTCTCGGGGGAGAAGTTCAACATGCATGGCTGCAAGCCTGTTGAGTTTATCGATAGTTGGTGGGGTCGTTGATGTATTTGGTCAATACACGACCTGATATATGCTATGCAGTTAACCAGCTTTCACAAGCTATGGTTAAGCCTACCAAGCTCTTCTGGAAGGCGGGCAAGCATGTATTGCGCTACTTGAGAGGCACATTGGGATATGGTTTGTGGTATAGACAGGAGGATGAGGTGAAGCTATGTGGCTTCACAGATGCAGATTGGGCAGGGAGCCCAACGGACAGAAAGAGCACATCAGGAGGGGTCTTCAGTATTGGATCGAAAACAATTTCTTGGTACAGCAGGAAGCAGAGATCCGTGGCACTCATTTCAGCGGAGGCTGAGTATATGGCAGCAAGTTTGGCTACATGCGAGGCTATATGGATGAGGAAGATCCTGGTTGGTTTGTTTGGTTCTCATTTGGATCCTACTGTGATTTACTGTGATAACCAGAGTTTCATTAAACTCTAGGCTAATCCTGTATTTCATGATAGATCTAAGCATATTGACATCAGGTACCATCATATCAGAGATTGTGTGCAGCGGAGGATCATGTTGCTTTCATACATTCCAACGGAGGATCAGGATGCTGATATTCTGACGAAGGCTCTCACAAGGAGCAAATTCGAGTACCACCGAGGTAGGATAGGGGTTGCTGATAATCCATATCTTGTCGAGAGGGAGAGTTGATATTGCAACAAGATGATGGAGCTTAGTGAAAAGAGTCGCCTTCACTAAGTGGGCCCGCAGGCAAATTATGGCGCAAGTTCTATTTTTTATCACAGTGTGGATGATCACAGTGTGGGTGACCACAGTGTGAGTGATCACAGTGTGAGTGATCACAATGTGGGTGACCAAAGTGTGGGTGACCACAGTGTGGGTGATCAAAGTCTATTTTTAGACTGGCTGTCAAAAATAGAAAAGTCAAATATTATTGTCTCATAATAATATTTCGACTATAAACTTGATCTTATTCTCTTGGAGCACTTCAGTTCGAGCTATAGATGTGGCCCATGCAGCTGTCAGTAGGAAGGATGATTTTCTTATGAGTCAGTTGATTTGTTGCATGCATGACTTCAGTTAGAACTCAATAAGTTGAGTTTGGTGGAGTTGATTGTGGAGTTGATGGAGTTGTGTTCAGTTTGACTTGGTTAAACTAGTTGTAGTTAGTCTAACTGCAAATAGACTAATGATGAGTTGTTAAACTAATTATTAACTCATAATACAACTATAGAATACATCAGTTAACTCAGTTGCATGTCAGTGTATGTTCAGTTCAGCAGGGACAGGTGTTAGAGAATCAGATTGCTATCAGTTGTGACTATAGTTGTGCATCAGATCTTGCACAATCAAAGGATTGAGTATGCCAATGATTTTTCTCATGTATTTGCCCAGTTTGTAGCTTCTTCTCACGTATTACACATTGTGGGTGATTCTTTGGAGGTGAAATATGAGTTTGGTGGACCATTCACATTCATTCTTGAGCAGGTATTGAGCAGTGGAGGTAGGCAAGCAGTGGAATAGATTTGGAGATCAGATCTTAGCTGTATTGTGTGTAACAGGTGGAGCTGGTACTGGATTGCTTGTGATAAGCATTTTACTTTGTAATTTTACATGGTCTCAATCATTAATATACAGATAGTGTGCGGTTTTTAGCGAGATGCTTTCCCAGGTTACATACTGTGTTAATGTGTGAATGCTCTTGATGTTTTATTGTTATTGATGCTGCTATATTGATGATCAACGTAGAGGAGCTTATGTATTGTGTATGTATTCCGCAATAGTACATGATCAGGATAACCTCTGTTGAATATGTGTTAAATTATTCAAAATTTCTACATTTGGTGCTCATTTTCCCCTCCAAATCTTCATTCTCCCAAGACTGCTTCCTGTGTGTCAAAATAGGGGCAGAGAGGTCATTTTTTGAGTGTTTTTGACCTCCTGGAGACTCCAATCATGCCCAAATTTCTTTTCCAAGCCCCAGTAGTCATGATTTTGCATGCTGAATCCAAAAATGTAAACCATTTGTGATTTGGAGCTCCCAATCCTGAGGGCCGCACCAGTGGCGCAACGCACAGGGAGAAAAAACCTGTGTTGTGACCAAAAATTTGCCATGTGATCAAAATTGACCCAAATTTCTTGAAATTTGGGTTGGAGATCCTCTATGAGGTGCTATGCTAGGCCAAAGAGGCTTCGGCCAATATCTGAAGTCTATCGAGCTCCCTTTGCCTCTTTTGCTTCTTGATTGCCTTCCTCAATTTCGCCTTCAAATTCCTAATTCGGGCCTTGCATAGTTTGTTTCGCGCCATGTAGTGGAAAGCCGTGTGTCTTAGCAATGTATGGTCCTTTTCGGCCTTGTCTAGCAGCCTATCTAGGTGCATGTTAACTCTCTCGAGATTGGTCTCCCGATCCCCATTAATCTCTTGCTCGAATGACGTGAGCTCAACTCTTCTCCTTTGTGATGCTTGGTGATGCTCACGAATGTTTCGTAGCTCCATGATCGTTTTCTGATCCTCAAGCTATTTGTTCCTCTACTCCAGATATTTCATGTTCCACTTAGCCCTCTCCAAGTCAAGGGATAAGGATTCGATCTCTGATTGCTTCTCCTGGATGATCTCTTTGAGCTGTGCACTTGTCGGTTCTATATATGTCTCATCATCATGAAGGAGAACAAATTCGGTCTCTCGTTCACCTGATGGCTCACCTGAAGGCCCCTCATCCTGCATTCGCTCTTTGCCTTTGAATTGTTCCTATGATGCTGATGGTGGAAGCGAGGCCCCTTCCACCCCAGATGGAGATAACACTCGGTTTGCCACTGCAAACAAACGTCGGGTGCCTTTCTGATATGTAATGAAAACCGACACACTAGCAGGCTCATGGTGCTCATACCGACGAGATGGTTCACCCTCTTGCTTAACCTCTGATAATACCTGTGAAGTGCTGAAGAAGTCACGGGAGATGAAGTCCTCCCAGGCAATGCCCTGCAATCCCAGCTGATGATCAACCAAAATCCTAGTAAGAGCAAAGTGATAAACACTGTTAAGTTGCTGCTGAGGGGTCTTGTGCTGCATGAAGGTATTCATCCTCTCTATGTTCATGCAAATGAAAATTGGGATGTTCAACATCCGTACCCTGGTAAAGTGCATGAGCAACATGATGTGATAGGCATACAGATGAGAGAACCTCCCCTCACAGCTAAAGTACTTCATGATCAACTTCATGAGTGGAGCATATTCATATTTCAAATATCTGAACGGAAAGACTCTTGTGAGGTGCGTAAAGCAACTGGCCTTAATGTGAGGCTCATAATGATGTCGATCAACTTTTTGTTTCTTGTGCCATGTTTCTCCAACATTCGGTATACCGGTTGCTAATGAGACAGTTTCTGGTGTCAGCGTGAAGGTGAACCCAGCAAAGATAGAGTGATCTCCATGTAGGTGAAGCACAAAAAGACGGGCGAACTCATGATGAACTTGAACATTAGCCACTCTTTGAAAAAACTCAAAACATGATAGATGTTGGAAACATGACATAGCGAAAGGGCATGCTTGTAATTCAGCGAGGGTAGTGGGCTCATCCCTAACATGTTTGCCACTCTTGTGATGTCTCCTAGGAGCCTGCACTTCCAAGGATGAGTCACTTTGTGTCTCCATCTCATACTCTTATGAATGTTGTGATGCCATGACTGATGTGTGTACTGTATTTAGGCTACCCTTTGATGATGGTGCGAAGCTGGGTGCTTTTGTGATATCTGCCACCAAGGGGAACAATGAAACAAAAGGGATACTAGGAGGGGAGTAATGTGATGGAAATAGGGGTTATGGGGAGAAGTTTGTTTAGGGATATGTAGGGGGTTTGGGTATTTGATAGGGTAGGTTTTTGGGGTGTTATGTTGACAAATAAGAGGAGGGGAAGAGAATAGGGTTTGGTAGTGTTTTAGGGTAGGGATAATAGGAAAAATGAGAAAGGGAGGATAGGGGAAAATGGTAGGTGAGGGAAAAATGGTGGGTGAAAATGGAACCTTGGCCTCAATACCACAATTATGCAACCCTAGCAACAATGGCCTTTGGTGTTTTCTTGTGGTTGATTTTATGAGTTTTGTTTCATTCAAACATAGCCATAAACCACCATATCATTTATAAACTTTGATGAACAAGTCATGTCATAGAGCCTACCTGTCAATTTGACGAGCTTCACAATAAATTTGAGGAAATTTGGCACGGTTTTAGCCCTTTGTGTGTGTGCACCGCGCACAAAACCTAGTGTGCCGTGCCCGTTGAAAACTTGAACTGAGGGGTGGCTCTATGCGCGCCATACCCTCTATGTGCGTCGTGCCCCTGTGTATATGTGCCACGCTCCTGGAAACTGCCTCCAACTCTCTCCAAACACACACTTTGCCTCTCAAACACTTTGCAATTTCTCCCTATGCACTTGATTTGCACAATGCCTCTGATTTTGGTGAAAACTTGTATATAAAGACTTGGAAGACATGGGTTAAATTTTTGCTTCTCCAAAAACCCATTTTTCTAATGTTATTTTTTTACACTTTTTCACCGACTTAAAGCAACAATGATTTTCACATTCCCTTTGAAATTTTAGCTCAAATGATGAAATTTTCGACACTTTTTTGTAGGGATTGTATGACAGGACATTTTTCCACCGAAACCATGTCTGCATCTGAAGAAATCAACTGAAGACTTTTTTGAAAACTTTATCACCAATGACATTGTTTGACTTTTCTTCAAAACATAGTTTTGAAGAACAGTTGAAGTTTATCAATATGACAATGAGACTCTCTAAATCATTACTTTGTAAGGGCCTCACTCTGGCCTACATGGCTTTACTGGACATATTTAAAGACAAAATTGATTAATCCCTAGACCTAATGATCGAAAATGAATTTTGTCCATTAAAGGACCAGACCTTGACTGTCATGGACTTTGGTGATCATTGACAAAAGACCTAAGCTAGCAGGAGCCAGACATGGGGGGAAATGACTAGAAATGACCTTTTCTATCAGATTATGGCATGCTCCTAGCGGAATGTAGCTGAGTGAATGGAGCGGGACTCCTAAAAAATGAAATGCATATTTTGATCTTTGACAGAGGGCTGACCAGACCGACTCTAACACTGGCTCCAATGGGGGATGGTAGCTCCTTGGAGGTGCCAAGAATAGCAAATCTCTGGAAGATCTAGAAGTGCCTTCATCCATTGGGCTATGGAGTCATCATTTTGAAAAACAACATAGGACTCCGACTCATTTATGAAACTAAAATGACCAAAAAATTGACTCAAACTTGACATTGAAATGACTTGAAGACTAATTTGACAAACTCAAACCAAACTAAAAGAAAAATGGTATTTACAATGACAGTGGAAGCAACGTTAATAACTTAGAAATGGTACCACTTGAGTAGCTGACCATTGATCGACCCTCTTGGACAATCTTCCCCGTTCATTTCCTTCAGAAGAAAGGCATTTTGACCCCGATATGCTGCAATCTTGAGAGGACATTTCCAAAGATTCTCGAACTTATCGTGCTCACCTTTTTCTTCATTCCTTGCATCCCACTTCAGCACCACATCATCCAACTGAAATTTATCCGCCTTTGCTTTTCTGTCATAAATTTTCTTGATCTTCTCCTGCAATTTGGATGTGTTCTTGAAAACTTCTTCTCTGGTCTGCTGCAAGTGGACCATTTGATTCAACCTTCGCTGCATGGGATCTTCTTCACTGTCGGCCTCAATAAGTTTGACTACCGGGGCAGTGATAGAGGTACGAAATACTGTATCAACTCCATAAAAAAGCTCAAACGGTGATGTACCAATGGATTTCTTCTGGCTTACCAATTTGCCCAAAGTGCATTGACCAACCCCTTATGCCAGCTCTTCTTATTTATTTCCAGCAGCTTCTTGATGATGTTGACCAATGATTTGTTTGAAGACTCTACCAATCCATTGCCTTGCAGATGATAGGCAGTTGAGTGACCCAAAATGATGTGATATTTATGACAAAACTCTACCATCCTTTTTTATTTGAAAGTTGCTGCGTTATCAGTGATTAACTTATTCGGGAAACCAAAGTGAGACAAGATGTTATTTTCAAGGAATGAAATGATTACTGCATTAGTAGCTTGTCTGGTGGGAATTGCCTCGATCCATTTCGTGAAATAATATGTCGCTGTGAGGACCCATCTATGCTGACCGGAAGAAGCGGGATGAATTTCACCAATGAAATCCAATCCCCATTGCTGGAAAGGAGAACTCACCTCAATAGGCTTAAGTGGAAAAGGCTGTAACTTCTGCTTTCCTTCGAAAATTTGACAATTATGACAGTGCTTGACCATCTTATATACATTAGCGAACAATGTCAGCCAATAGTACCCTGCTCCCAGAATTTTATTTGTTGTTGACTTCCAAAAAAGATGACCACCACAGTATCCTTGGTGGCAGTCTTCCATGACCTTATTTGCTTCTTCTTCCACCAAACAATTCAAAAGAACACCACCAGGATATTTCTAATAAAGTGCAGAATTTAGAATGCAAAACTTGGCAGCTTTCAACTTGAGTGTTATTTCTTTGTTTCTAGTCATTCCGGGTGGTGGTGACAAATTTTTAAGCACATATATGATATCTGAATACCACGGAGAGAGAGCAAACATTTCAGATACCTGAATTGATGATGCTTCCTCATTCTCATCGGACATAGCAGCGATCAGATTTATGTCCAAGGCATGCAGGTTTGATTCGACCATTAACTTTCCCAATCCTTTTCCTTTAACTAGCTTTGTGGGATTTATTTCCACATCATATTCCATCAAGGCTGCAATCCATTTGCCTCGTCTTCCTTCCGGATTGGTCTGCACTAAAACATCTTTGACAACAACATTAGGAACATAGGCCAAAATATGAGAATGTAGAATATATTCCCAGAAATATTTCAATGCCTTCACAAGTGCAAGGGCTTACTTCTCAATGATGTTGTATTTTAAGGCTGCATCTCTTATGGCTCTGCTGAAGAATGCAATGGGTATTTCATGATCATCTCTTTTCTGCAATAACACAGCTGCCATAGTGTGCTCCAAAGAAAATGAAAACAATATGAAATCCTAAGTGTAGTCCAGGCTTACTAAAACGAGAGCTGAAGAAAGTGCCAATTTGACTAAATTGAAAGATTTACAGCCTCCTCCATCCACTTCACTTGGCTGTCCTTCTTAAGCATGTTTGTCATCTCTCTTAGGTGCTCAGCAAGATTAGGTGCAAAGCGGCGTAGAAAATTCATTTTACCATTCAAAGATTGTATCTCTTTCTTATTCCGGGGTAGATCGATTTGCTGAATTGCTTGCACACCTGCTGGGTCAATATGAGTGCCATATTTCGAGATAATGTGCCAGAGTAATTTGCCTTTCTCCATGGCGAACAAGCTCTTTTTCGGATTCAGCGACAAGCCATATTTTTTGCACTTTTGAAAGACAGTTTTTAGATGGTACATGTGCTCTTCATCAGATTTAGAAAACACCGTCAAATCATACAGGTACACAACCAAAAAGACATCCTTCTCATTTGCAAAAGCCAAGTCCATTGCACGCTGAAATGTGGCACCCGCATTCTTTAAACCAAAAGGCATTTTAGCGTAATGAAAGGTTCCCCATGGAGTGGTGAACGCTGTCTTGTCTCGGTCATCTTCATGGACAGAAACTTGGTTATATCTGGAATAATCGTCAAGTAGTGACATACGAGATGCTCCCACTACTCGCCGAAGTATATGGTCCATTTGGGCAGTGGATAATTATCTTTCAAGGAAACTTTATTGAGATTTCTAAAATCAATGCATATGCAAATCTCACCTGTCTTCTTTCGTACGGGAACCAAATTAGAGATCCAATCTGAAAATCTGATGGGAACAATGATCCCTGATTTGTACAACCTGTTTATCTCCTTTTCAATATATGGCAGCAAATTTGGATTTAGCCTTCTCAACTTCTGTCTGAATGGTTTTTGATTGGGATTGATGGGTATAGTGTGCTAAATTATATTGGTATCATATGTCTTTAAGTCAGAATAGTCCCAAGCAAACACATCTACAAATGAAGACAACAAACTAATATATTTGTCCTTGATCTGTGGTGGCAATGCTTTAGACAGTTTTACCAATTTAGGATTAGCAGCTATTCCGACATTGACCTCTTCCACACCCTTCTCTGTTGGCTGCAATGTTGGTGTGTGGGCTACATCATCTTGATCGAAGGGTTATTCTAAAGGTATCAAGCCTTTAGGAACAATGTCATTTTTTATCTGCAACACGTCCATTTGATTGATCTGCACATCATCTGTACCATTACCTTTACCATCGTCATTTTCTACATCGATTGAGGTTTCTTTGAACTTACCTTTGTTTTGCAGAAAATCATCAATCTCCTTATCATCTTGGAAAACTTTCCAATATCTCTGATTTTCTGGGATAGTCGGACGATGCTTGACATGGATTTCGAATTTATTGCTAGAGTTCATTGGGATCTTCAAACTACTTGTTGCCTTAGCAAGAGCAACAACAATATTATTTTGTATACGAGGCACGCATGTCAAGGTGTATTCTGAAAATAATTTTAGGATGTCTAGGACTGCATTACGGTAAGCCCGCATCCGAGGATGTGGTGGGCTCCAGTATTGTAGCAATAATGCTACAACTCCTGGAGCTTCCTTCTCTAATTTTATCAACCCGGTAGTTCGTAACAAACTTGGAAGCGACAGTGCTGTATGCACAAGTACTAGCTCTTGTCGCAGCTGTCACTTGGTCAGCTGGCACAAGTTCGCTAGGGCTCCAGCCAACTTCTATATGTTCTCAGAAGAAGCTTTATAAATGATGAACGAAGGCTATCTCAAAGGAAATTAACCTACTTTGCAAGAATGAACTGAAAGCCAACCAAACATGGAAACCCTAGTAAACCCTAATCTGACTAGCTTAATCTCTATGATGCAATGGTGGGATTGCAACTTCTAGAAATGATGCCATTACTTCTAGTGAGATGAGATGCATGAATTTAAACTACTTTCATTGAAGAGAACACGTTTTTGTATTTTTGCTCAAGTGGGTGGAGTTATTGTGATTGTGCTTCTTACTGGGTCTTGACTGTGCAGGGGTAATTCAAAGGGAGGAAGGCTTGGGAAAGTCCAGAAGGACTCTGAGAGGTTCCAGGGGATCCCTAACATCATTCCACAGAAGTTCACAACATTCAGGTGCTTGGCAACCGTGTTTGCAGGCTTCTACAGGATGTCTGCAGGGGATCCTAAAGGAAACTCGGGATTTCTACAGGAAGTCTGCTAACTTCTACAGGATGTTCTACAGTCGGAGTTTTGGATGATGGAGGAGTGAAGGAGCTGTGTGGGTGGATAGGGAAGATGAAAGAAGAGCTTGAGATGGCCTATGGACAGAGAGATGAGATGGGGAAGGCGTGTGTAAAGCTGGTTGGTCGATAGAAGGGTAGAGGCAATGGAAGGTCGAAAAGATTGAGCAACGTGGACAGTAGAAGGGTTGGAAGGCAAATGAGCTGAACAGAGGATGAGTAGGTGGCTTAGGCATGGTTCAGAAGGATAAGAACACGATGAAGTGGTGCTGCGCAGTGTAAATGAAACAAATCACCCTTATCTTGCATGTAAACGAAAGTTCACCAACCTATTCTAGCTGTTTTATTAGGAATCGAAGAACAACGATGTAAGTTGAAGGGAATTCGTGCATGATGCTGAACCAAAGAGTCATTACTCAAGATATAATCACATGGACAATTCTTCAATCGAAAACATTACATCAATACTTGCATGCATATGTTAAAACAGTGTTTTTGGCAATTGGCACGGTCTACACTTCCGGTCCCCAAACAGAGGTGAAAGTGAGCATGCATTCAACCTTTTTTGAGCTCAACGTAACTTAAATCTCCCTATGCTAATTATGAACTACTGAAACAACTGCATTCATGAAACTAACCTACATAACCAAACCGAAACAGTCAACTCAGCAAACTGTATTTTTCAAGTGCATGTAAAGGAAAGAAATGCAATGATAAAAGAAAGACGAGTAACAATACAAAAAGGAAGGAGGTCTATTGTTCTCAGGTTGGGCCCTAACCTGAGAGCTATAGCTCCCCTAAGAACTCAGAATCGAATCCAAATCTGCCTGCCTTTTATTAAAAGATCATAATCATGAGTCTAACAACATGCCAAAATTGGCTTACAAAGAGCAAAAACAGAGCTACAGCTCGAAATCCAAAATCTACAACAAAAGTTCAAGAGTCTCATCGAAGGCTACAGCCTTAATATTTATACATGATGAGGGCCAAGCTGGCCTCCTCAATTAGTGGAGCTTGGCTGTCCAACTAAAAGTAAACTGTTGTTCCTGTAGAATCCGTTGGCTGCCTTCTAGCTCGGTGGTGATAGCTGTTGGAGCTCGGAGTTGGGGTGGAGATCACGAGGAAGGTCATTCAAGGCTGTGGAAAACCTCCCTATAAACCCGCAATGCCAACTTGGTTGTCTCCTTGTCTTCATTTGCATGGTCTTTGCTCCATTTAATGTCAAAAAACCTGAAATCATCATGTATTAGCCACATAGGCATAATGACTTCCCTTCTTCCTACAAATAACACGAATATACTAAGAAATGATGCATAAGTGATAAAAAATGAAGGGTTGAGCAAGGTAAGTAGGCCAAATGAGCCCAAATTGTTACCAAAATTTGGGGCTCATCATCACCCCCCAGCTAAAATATTTGCTCATCCTTGAGCAATTTTGCTCCAACTCCTTGTCCTTGGCCGAGAACTAGGCTCCGGAATATGCTCTTTCTTTCCTAATCTTGGTGGCTCTACATGTTCTGCCCTTGGTGGTGATGAGGGTGCCGCTCCTTCCGTCTTCTCTGTTTCCTTGACCTTGAGTCGGGCTTTTGAAGACGATTGGTCTAACCTTCCTTTCCAAGTAGTTGTTTTTGGGCTCCCCCTCTCGTATGTGACCGATATCTTCGAGGGGGACCTCTCACTGGGTGAAGTAGGGGCATCCCCTGTAGTGATTTGGCTGCTGGATCGAGGTTGTGGCTTGCCCGTCTTTATTCTCACACTTCTTCGAGCTTTAAAATATAGAGGGGTCTCCCTCTTTCTCTTCTCCTTTGGCTTAGGAGGCGTGCTCAGGGTGGCCAGCACAGCTGCTGCCTCCCTTTCACGAATGTCAACTTTCTTCTCCTTGGGTTTCACTTTTTCAGGGCTTCCTGTAGAAGACCCTGTTTTAGTCAATTTCGGGTTTCCTGTAGAAGACCCTTTTCCAGTAATTTTTGGGCTTCCTGTAGAAGTCGGTTTCGGCTTTCCTGTAGAAACAGGTGTCGCCGCCTTGGTTTGCTTTGCTGCATGAGTTTTGTGTTTTTACTTGGTTGCGGTCGTTGTTGAGGCACTCTTGCTGATGTGGACCTTCTCAGCCTTGTCCAATCTGCCTTGCAACCTTTTCTCTCTTGCTGACAAGATTGGTGTGTCACCTTTCTCCTTGTCATCCTTTTTCTCTTGTTTCTTTTCTTGATTTTTCTTTTGCTCTGTGGTCGGGGTCTTTTGGCCTTTTTCTTTCTTTACTGCGGCCACTGACTCTTTCTCCTCACTGTTAGAAGAACCGAGCTCTTCGGTTAGCATCTTTATATCCCTATCCTTTGTCAAATTCCTGAAGGCTTCCCATGATAGAGGAACCTTGTATGTGTGGAGCGCATCCTCCACGAGGAGTTTGATCAGTCCATGGTGGGCTACTTGGTCTGGTGTGCCTTCTTTCAACTTCGTTGCACACTCAATCAGAGACTGTAGTAGAAAGTAAGGGAGACTGAGTTTGTTTTCTACAGGTAGATCCATCTGGTGCCATAATTCAGTGAGTAACCGAAAGTGGTACCCATATACAATGCTAAAACGGCCTTCGCAGGTGATGTACTTCATAATTTGCAGGCTAAATTCATTCCACAGTGGCAGTAAACTGGTTCTACAAACCCCATTTTTGTCTTCTGAAAATTCCTCCTCTAGTGGAAAGAATTCTTTCTTAGCTTGTTGGCTCAATTTCCTTTCTTCTTTATCCCATGGTAATCCCGTTGGGAGCTCCGTAACTCGGCTGATGAATTGTGGGGTGAGTTTGAGGCTCAGACCCCTGAAGGTAACGGTGGCCAGCGTTTTAGATTTCGGCTTCAGAGCTTGCAAAAAACTCTTCTGCCACTTCGTTGTCATAGCCCTGCAATTTGTCACAGAAGGATATCCATTGTGCTCGTGTGAAGAGCTCCACCACCTCAGGATTTTCTCTTAACTTTGTTGAATTGGTGGGTTCCCTTCTGATGAACCCACCCGGCATGGTGAAAAACTGTTGTGTTAGCTAGAGGTGGCAAATGGGGAAGAAATTCGGTCTACTGGGACAGAGCATAGGATTACGCCTCTGTCATGCACATAATTCACAAAGCTTACCCCCTGAGAACCTTTAACACAGCCAACTACACTGACATCCTGTAGGACGACAGTTCATGCACGGCAGACAACAATTGCAACAATTTTCTACGACCAGACTGTAGACGACGATTCTGCCACCTTCAAAAACCAATTGCATGGAGAGTTCAGGCTTACCTTTTTAATCCACCACCTTTTGACGTGAGGAACCCGACTTCCTGTAGAAACAGCTTTCCTGTAGGAGCAGCGCGCGATTTCCGGGGGATACTGCAGTGGGTCTGCACTCTTGGTGTTGCTTCATAGGCGTTCTGATGGCCAAAGACTCAGAGTATCGAGCTGCAGAGGGATCCCGATGATCACTCGAGTCGCAAACGGTGAATGATAAATGCATGGGGTGGCAATCTAGCCGATTAGATTTGAATCGGCGGAATCCGTGGCGTGGGGGTGAGCTATCCCTGCCGGAACGTTGGGCGACGTCACACCATCATTCTTCTGCAAGTTCCCTTACTGCCGCATCATTCCCCGCAGATCCACCGCCGCCATTCTCGTTAGAACTCGTTTCTCCCCGAGTGGACGGTTCTCACGTGTCCACTGCCCTTTTTTCCACGACCACCATTCACACATCCGGCTCGACCAGTTGACTGGTCGATGTGGCCAATAAATTGACCATACAACTGCTCAACCCATCCATTTCACACTTGCAAACATTTTCAAACTAAAATTCATGCAATTCGACGGAAGAAAGGGTCGAGACACTTACCTGTGCGGCCGCAACACGATTGTTCAGGCTCTTGGACGATGATGAGTGGATTTGGTTGCTGCTGCTTGATTTGCACAGGCCCGGAGGTTCACATTCATAGGCCGCCGACAATGGATCTTATGATGCGGGTGCATGTGCCTGCGTGTTCATTGCATGTGGCAAGCGCTGTGAATAGTGTACACTCCAGCGGGCTTAACGGTTACGAGACTCCTGCAGGATGTCCTGTAATAGTTTCTTCCTCCTCGGGTGCATGCTGCACGACGAAGGCAATGGCCCCACGATCACGCTCATAGAGCTCATGGATGGCTGGGATGGATATGGTATGACATCTTAGCGTTTTTTCATCTCACAAATTGCTTTTCTCTAGATAACTCAATGATCTGCTTTGATGGTGCAGGTAACTTCATTGCATGTCGACAGGGATGGTAGAAAGAGGTGACAATAGTGTATAAGGGTACCAACAGTAGCTTGCATGCATCCAAACCGATCCTTGGTCATTAGATCTCCTCATAAAATGAATTCTGGGCTGTCCCGAACTTCTACAGGAAGTTTCCTGTAGAAATATAGAACTTCCTGTAGAAAAGTTGCGTTTCCTGTAGAAAGTCTGCACCTTCCTGTAGAAAGTCTGCATCTTCCTGTAGAAGACTCAAGCCATGATGAAATTGTGCACATACCGTGGAGGAAATGAGTATTCTTGGAGGAGGTGCTGGTGAGGTCTCCTGGCAGCAGGATAAGGATCATTGGCTTTGCGTTAAGAGACCTCCTCACCTTCATAGAACACCTGCAACCTGCATGCATTTTCACATTATAAACTTGCTGTCCCTATCTTTTTGCTTATTGTTTTTTTTTTTTTTTTGAAAGATAACAGGGGCGACTCAATGAGGTTTTCACCCTTGCCATCTGCCTTAAGCGCCTCTGAGAGGTTTTCACTCAAGGATCTTTTTTTTAAATCTCTTTTTTTTTTTTTGAAAGACAATAGGGGCGTCCCAATGAGGTTTTCACCCCTACCACCTACCTTGGAAGCCTCAGAAAGGTTTTCACCCAAGGATCTTTATTATTTTATTATTATTATTATTATTATTATTATTTTTTTTTTAGCTCTTTCAGGGTATGCCCAAAGTAGAGGCAGAACCCTTCTCTATGACCAACACTGATTTCTCCATAGTTTTGATGAACTCTTGTCTTGAGAGAGGTTTCCTGTAGATCTTCAATCGATGCCCATTGACAAGCATGGGGATGGCTTCTTCATCAATGGTTCAAATAAGAACAGATCCATTGTCATGACATTTTTCCACTGCATATGGTCCTAGCCATCTGGTTCTCATCTTCCCCTTGAAATCTTTGTATCTGGAGTCATACAACAAGGCCCAATCTCCCGGCTGGAATTGCTTGTCATGGAGGTGTTGGTCATGCCACACCTTTCTCTAAAGTTGAACGACTTCTGAGTGAAGGAGGGCCTGCATCCGATGCTCGTCCAGTCCATTCAGCTGCAATAACCTTTCTTGTTGTGCATGGCTGAGATCTAGATCTAGCTGAGCTGCCATCCTCAAAGTGTTGTATTCAAACTCAATGGACATCAAAGCTTTCTACCCATAGACCAGCTCATAAGGTGTGAAGCCGGTGGTGGTCTTCCAGGTGGTGTTGTAAGCCCATGTGGCCTCAACCAGGCGATCTGCCCAATCTTTCCTACTGCTGCCCACCACCTTATTCAAAATCCCTTCCAATGCTCCGTTGGTGACTTCCACTTGCCCATTTGCCTGTGGATGATAGGGGGTGGAAGTCCTATGCTTGATTTTGTGGTGAGCTGGCAGGTCTTCAATCAAGTTGGATGTGAACTGGCTCCCTTGATCGGTGACCAGCTCTCTTGGGTAGCCAAATTTGTAGAAGATGTTTTCTCTTAGGAACTCGGCCACCTTCTCTTCTGTTGTTGCCTTGATTTCTTTAGTCTCTGCCCACTTTGTCAGGTAGTCAGTGCACACAATGATGTAAGACCTTTGCCTCGAAGGAGGGTTGATTGGACCCACAAAATCCATACCCCACTTCTCAAATGACTCAAGAGTCACTTGAGGTTGGAGAGGCATCTCATCCCTTGGAGTCGGTTTCCCCATTCTTTGGCATCGGTCACATTGGCTGATATATCTTCTGACATCTTGATGAAGTGTGGGCCAATAGTAGCCTGCCTGTAGGATTTTGAAGGCAATCCTCTTTGCTGCAAAATGTCCTCCACAAGGCCCATCATGACAGGTGAGGAGGATATCAAAGACTTCCTCCTCCCTTACACAACGCCTTAAGATCTGATCAGGGCCAAGCTTGAACAGATTGACCCCGATCCAAGTAAACAAGGCACTTTTTCTGATGATTCTGCTCTTCTCTCTTGAAGATAGGTGCGGAGGGAACTGTGCTGAAACAAGGTAGTTTGCTATATCAACAAACCATGGAGAGAGTACTGAGATAGCAAAAAGATGTTCATCGGGCATCTGGTCATCCACTGTTCCATCCTCATCTGCAGACAAATCCAATCTAGATAAAAAGTCAGCAACAACATTTTCTTTACCTGGTTTGTCAACAATGGTCAAATCAAACTGCTGCAACAAAAGTAACCATCTAATAATATGGGCATTCACATCTGGTTTATTCATTAAATATCTAATTGCAGCATGATCCGTATGTACAAAGGTTTGATAGCCAGTAATATAATGTCAGAACTTGTTCAGTGCATGGACCACAGCCAAGAATTCTTTCTCGGTTACAGTGTAATTCAGTTTGGCTTTGGACAAGTTTTTGCTAACAAAGTAAATGGCATATGGAAGTTTTTGTTCAACTTGTCCTAAAGCTGCCTTTATGGCTTTGTTTGAGGCATCAGTGTGGATGTGGAAAGGTAGGGCCCAGTTTGGATCTCTCAGGATTGGGGCTGACACCAACTTGTCCTTTAATTCATTAAAAGCCCTCTGACAATCGTCAGTCCATTTAAACTCCACATCTTTTGCCAACAGGCCAAACAATGGCGAGGCTAGCTTGCTGAAGTCTTTAATGAATCTCTTGTAATACCCTGCTAATCCTAAGAAACTCCGGACATCCCTTACCTTTTGGGGAGGTGGAACCTTCATGATGAGAGCAATTTTTTTAGGATCCACTTGTAACCCTTGGCAAGAAATGGTATGGCCTAGCACAGTCCCTTCAGTCATCAGGAATTCACATTTTTCAGGACTAAGGGATAGGTTCATCTCAATGCATTTGGTTAGGACCTTTCCTAGATTGGACAATGCTTCCTGGAAGTTGGACCCATAACGGGTGAAGTCATCCATATAGATCTCCACCGCATCATGGACCAGCTCCGAGAAGATGCTCAAGACAGCTCTCTGGAAGGTAGCAGGAGCATTGCATAGGCCAAAGGGAAGAACTCGGTAGGCAAAGGTACCCTAAGGACAAGTGAAGGTGGTCTTATCTTGGTCTTCTTGGCTGATTTGGATTTGGTTGTACCCGCTAAACCCATCCAAGAAAGAGAAGAACTTCTTTCCTGCCAGTCCATCCAACACTTGATCTATGAAAGGTAGAGGGAAATGGTCTTTCTTGGTAGCTTTGTTCAGTTCTCGGTAGTCCACACAGATTCTCCATTTCCCATTTTTCTTGGGAACCAACACCAGAGGGGACACCCATTCACTATCTGAGATGGGGTAAATGAATCTGGCATCCAACAGTTTTTGCAATTCTTCCTTGACAATGTCCTTAAGGGCTGGATTCATTCTCCTCTGAGGTTGCCTAACCGGTTTACAACCCTCTTTGATGTATATGTGATGGGTACAGACCGAGGGATGGACTCCTTTCATCTCCTTATAGCTCCAAGCAAAAGCATCTAGGTGACTGGCCAACAGGCTACACAGCTCCTTTTCCTGGGAAGGAGATAGGGAGGAGCTGATCTTTAACGTTCTCTCAGGGTCGAACTCCACATTCTTGACTCTGGGAGTGACAGGGTTGGTGGCACAAAGGTCCACTAAGGTGCTGGCTTGGGCGTCCTCCACCAATTTCTCTAAGGATAGTGCACTGGAAGGTGGATTCTGGATCAAAGTCTCAATCAAGTCATCCTCGGTTGGGGGGTCTCTTCTAGTGGTATCTAGGGTGCACAAAGGTGCTGAGTACACCTCATCCTCTTCTCCTTCCTCCAACCACAGTGGTAATTCATGCTCTAAGGAGGGTTGGGCAGGAGGGTATAGGACTAGCTGCTTGGACATAGGACCATTTTTGATGGTCATGTTTCCTGCACGGCAACTTATGTAAGCATCTACAGTGGCTAACCAAGGCCTTCCCAAAATGAGAGGATATCCAGTAAGCTTTTCCTTGGGTTGCAGAACCAAGAAATCTGCAGGGTATTCCCAAGAGTCGACAGAGACCAAGACATCCTCCACAATCCCTTCGGGAGTCACAGTGGAGCGATCTTCTAGTTGCAGTACTGTCGAAGTCTTCCTCAAGGAACCCTGAAGATTGAGTTTGAGCATGGTCTCCCTGGTCATCACATTAATGGCAGCCCCCAGATCAATCAAAGTGTGAGGTATGATGGTGCCATTGATGTGGACGTCTACTACAGGACTCCCAGGATCTAGGTACTTTGGGCAGATGACTTGTCCTAACATAAGGTCAGACAGTTGTCCTAAGACATTGATGGTTGAAGCATCTCTCTTTCGCCTGCCTGGGTGTTTAAAACACTTTTCCTTAACCAGTTTGTTGTATATTGGCACATCCTTGATGGCTTGGAGAAGTGGTATTTTCACACACAACTGCTTGAGCTCTCCCAGAAGCTCATCCTCCTCTGGGTTGGGTTGTGTGGTGGCTGTTAGTCACTCAGGAAAGGGTGGAATAGCCTTTGGTTCACTTTCCTGTTTTTCCTCCTCGTCCTCTAGGGAAGGAGGTTGGTGATCCGGAAGAGTCTTTCCAGATCGAAGATTGATCTCCTAGATCTCCACAGCATAGGTAGGGCATGATGTTTCCCCAGTGTATACCTGCTAGGCCTGTCTATTGTTGGGGTTCGGGTTCGGTTGAGCAGGCATTTGAGGTTGCCTTGGAGGAGCAGGAGGTAATGGTTGATGTTGAACTGGTGGAGGAGGCAAAATGGCGGGAGGAGTGTTGTACTGGGGCCTCCACCCCGACTGAGGTGCATTCCACTAAGGCTGTGGCTGGGCATGTGAATGATATGAATGAGTAGTGGGTTGAGTAGGGTACTGAGGTGGATAAGACCATGGAGGAGGCATAGACCAGGAAGGATGAGCGGGGGGACCCCAGGAAGGCATATGAGTCGATTGCTTGGGGCTGTAATAAGCTTGAGGTGCCCCTTGCATCCCCTGATGGTAAGGTCTAGGTCCTTGTGGCCTCCTTTGGTTGAGTAAATAGAGAGGTTCAGTGGGAGCTTCTGTCCCTTGGTACATAGTTTTAAGTCCAGGTAAGGTTGGGCATTGATTTGTGGGATGGTCCTCCTCACAAACGAAGCACACTTCAACCGAATGCAATGGGCATTCATTCTTAGGGTGTCTCCTTGTACATCTAGGGCAGAAGATAGCCAAGGCCCTCTCAGCTTCTTCCTTCTTCTTCTGGATCCTGAATGTGTCCAGCTGCATGGCGATGGTCTATCTCACCTCACTCTTAAGATCTTCTAATTGATTTGCAAACTCGTTCTTGGAGAAAGGAATACCAGCTGAGAGAAGGTTTCCTCTACCTCATTTTCGGGCTGCCCTAGAGTGGTTTCTGAACACAGTCTTGATGTCCTCATAAGGCAGCTGGTAGATATCTCCCCCAGCTAACATGTGAAGGGTATCTAAAAGGTCTTCAGGGACTCCTCGGAGCAGGACCAACTTGAGGGATTCAGGGTCAAGTGTGCACCTGGCCCGCTTATAGCTAAGTTGGAACCTCTCCTCATAATCCTCTAAGGACTCATCATTTCCCATGGTCATCCGAAAGATTTCTCCCTTGGTTTCCTTGGACCTACAGTAGTCCCGGTACTTGGTATTGAAAGCTTGCTGCATCTGAGCCCAAGTGGTGATACTATTCCTAGGTAAGCCCATGAACCAGCGTAATGTTGCATCCTTAAGAGTTGAAGGGAAGAGTTTCAGCTTCTGCTCATCTTCAGTATAGTCATAGGTTCTACAAAGGACAGCAAACTCAAACAGGAAGGTATCAGGATCTTCAGTAGTCAGTCCATGGAAGTGAGGTAGAGTGGAGGGACTAATGTTTTTCATTTTCATGTCTCCATTGGTTTCTCGGATGGGGAAGGCACCTTCTATTCTCTCATCTTCTCCTCTATTTTCAGCCATAGCTTCAGATGGGATGGTCTCTAATTCTTCTTCTGCTATAGGATCTTCGTATATCTCAGGAGGTTCACCTATAGGTTCTTCTGGATCACTGTTACCGAAGAAGAGAGAAGGGTGACTCAGTGATGTGGTGAGGGTGTTGGGTAGGAATTTTCCTGTTTTATTTCTGTTCCTACGAGGCATGAAATGGAAAGACTTTTTGATTGCTTTTGTTTTTTTTTTCTTTGGTACTTGCAAAACTGAAACAGATTGATCTACAACTAACTATCTTGCTAAAATAAAAATGCAGAATTGAAATGAAAGCAGGAAAGGACTAATCTACTTTGCTCAAATGGAATTGCAGGAATGGAAATGCTAGTCTACGCTTGCAGAATTGAAAGGCTAATATATGCTTGCAAAATTGAAATTGCGGAATTGAAATGATAATCTATGAAAGCAGGAAATGTCTATGCTACTTTTGCAGAATGGAAATGAAATAAACTACTGGGCAGAAGGCAAGAGTAAGAAAATAGAAGAAAAGCAACAATTACTAATACTCTGACGCTTCCCCGGCAACGACGCCAAAAAGATGGTGGGCTCCAGTATTGTAGCAATAATGCTACAACTCCTGGAGCTTCCTTCTCTAATTTTATCAACCCGGTAGTTCGTAACAAACTTGGAAGCGACGGTGCTGTATGCACAAGTACTAGCTCTTGCCGCAGATGTCACTTGGTCAGCTGGCACAAGTCCGCTAGGGCTTAAGCCAACTTCTATATGTTCTCAGAAGAAGCTTTCTAAATGATGAACAAAGGCTATCTCAAAGGAAATTAACCTACTTTGCAAGAATGAACTGAAAGCCAACCAAACATGGAAACCCTAGTAAACCCTAATCTGACTAGCTTAATCTCTATGATGCAATGGTGGGAATGCAAATTCTAGAAATGATGCCATTACTTCTAGTGAGATGAGATGCATGAATTTAAACTACTTTCATTGAAGAGAACACGTTTTTGTATTTTTGCTCAAGTGGGTGGAGTTATTGTGATTGTGCTTCTTACTGGGTCTTGACTGTGCAGGGGTAATTCAAAGGGAGGAAGGCTTGGGAAAGGTCAGGAGGACTCTGAGAGGTTCCAGGGGATCCCTAACATCATTCCACAGAAGTTCACAACGTTCAGGTGCTTGGCAACCGTGTTTGCAGGCTTCTACAGGATGTCTGCAGGGGATCCTACAGGAAACTCAGGATTTCTACAGGAAGTCTGCTAACTTCTACAGGATGTTCTACAGTCGGAGTTTTGGGTGATGGAGGAGTGAAGGAGCTGTGTGGGTGGATAGGGAAGATGAAAGAGGAGCTTGAGATGGCCTATGGACAAAGAGATGAGATGGGGAAGGCGTGTGTAAAGCTGGTTGGTCGATAGAAGGGTAGAGGCAATGGAAGGTCGAAAAGATTGAGCAACGTGGACAGTAGAAGGGTTGGAAGGCAGATGAGCTGAACAGAGGATGAGTAGGTGGCTTAGGCACAGTTCATAAGGATAAGAACACGACGAAGTGGTGCTGCGCAGTGTAAATGAAACAAATCACCCTTATCTTGCATGTAAACGAAAGTTCACCAACCTATTCTAGCTGTTTTATTAGGAATCGAAGAACAACGATGTAAGTTGAAGGGAATTCATGCATGATGCTGAACCAAAGAGTCATTACTCAAGATATAATCGCATGGACAATTCTTCAATCGGAAACATTACATCAATACTTGCATGCATATGTTAAAACAGTGTTTTTGGCAGTTGGCACGGTCTACACTTCCGGTCCCCAAACAGAGGTGAAAGTGAGCATGCATTCAACCTTTTTTGAACTCAACGTAACTTCAATCTCCCTACGCTAATTCTGAACTACTGAAACAACTGCATTCATGAAACTAACCTACATAACCAAACCGAAACAGTCAACTCAGCAAACTGTATTTTTCAAGTGCATGTAAAAGAAAGAAATGCAATGATAAAAGAAAGACAAGTAACAATACAAAAAGGAAGGAGGTCTATTGCTCTCAGGTTGGGCCCTAACCTGAGAGCTATAGCTCCCCTAAGAACTCAGAATCGAATCCAAATCTGCCTGCCTTTTATTAAAAGATCATAATCATGAGTCTAACAACATGCCAAAATTGGCTTACAAAGAGCAAAAACAGAGCTACAGCTCGAAATCCAAAATCTACAACAAAATTTCAAGAGTCTCATCGAAGGCTACAACCTTAATATTTATACATGATGAGGGCCAAGCTGGCCTCCTCAATTAGTGGAGCTTGGCTGTCCAACTAAAAGTAAACTGTTGTTCCTGTAGAATCCGTTGGCTGCCTTCTAGCTCGGTGGTGATAGCTGTTGGAGCTCGGAGTTGGGGTGGAGATCACGAGGAAGGTCATTCAAGGTTGTGGACAACCTCCCTATAAACCCGCAATGCCACCTTGGCTGTCTCCTTGTCTTCATTTGTGTGGTTTTTGCTCCATTTAATGTCAAAAAACCTGAAATCATCATGTATTAGCCACATAGGCATAATGACTGCCCTTCTTCCTACAAATAACACGAATATATTAAGAAATGATGCATAAGTGATAAAAAATGATGGGTTGAGCAAGGTAAGTAGGCCAAATGAGCCCAAATTGTTACCAAAATTTGGGGCTCATCAGGATGCTTTGCTTGATATTCGCCTCTGACTTGCTTAGTCACCAATTTGGAGTCGCCATATACTGAAATTCTCTTAGCATTTAGCTTTCTTAGAATCTTTAGGCTAGCAATCAGAGCTTCATACTCAGCTTCATTGTTTGAACGCTCAAAAGCCAACTTGTAAGAGCATACCCGCACATTACTAGGCACTTTGTTCGGGGTGGAGAAAGGACTGCGTACCGAAATTCCAATTCCAGCGCCATCATTTCCCACTGCTCCATCGAAATCCATGGTCCACAAACCTTCTTCCTCCTCTTGCAAGTGCTGGAAATATGTTTGTTGTGCCTTGTCTACTTGCAGTCCATTACTTTCAGCTGATTTCCCAACAGTGTTCTGTTGTTCTTGTCCTTCTTTCTTTAAAATTTCTCTGAAATTTTCTGTTATTTCCGGAATATCATCTGCTTCAACTAAATGACTATCTATATGATTGAAACTATCTGAATACAAAACAAAAGACTCTAAATCTGTATCTACATAGTTAATTGGATCATTTATTGGTTTCTCCTTGCTTGTGATCATGTATTTCATTTTTTGTTCCCGATACAATTTCCTCATTTTCCCAAACACTGGAATTGTTGCATAGGAGAAATCTAGCTGTAGTGTCCCTTTCAATTTCACTACCCAAGACCTGGAAAGAAGCATGCCAAACCTGGTGTCGTGGCGGAAAAAGTCGTTTGTGCGGACACAACTGACCTCCCTAGGAGTCTAAACTCTCTAGCGACAAACAAGACAAAATGGAGTGATCTTTCTCTAAATATACCTTTTAAAACATGAAAACTACAAGTGTTTAGGCTTACCTTATTCCAAAACGCGGTTGTTGTAGTCCGTCCTTGCTGATCCGGATGAGCTCCTCCTTCAAGTCAATTCTTGCAACCACAAACAATCAAACAATTACCAAGCACTTGCATTTCATATAATAAAACATATATTCAACATGCAGACCAAGGAACACATGAAATAACTCATTAACACAAGCTATTGAGAAAAATAAACCAGTTTGTATTAATAACGAAACAAAGAAACTCTTACAACCTGGCCTTGGTGTTGTGCAAGTTCCTCCCAGGGTCCATCAAGGGTTTTCCTCTACTTTGACAAAGCTCACCCACTTCCAAGTAGAATCAAGCAAAGACAATCTCTCCTCACAAGGTTCTAAATGGGAGTCCTAATTCCTGCAGCATTTACCCAAAGAAAATGTATAGCTCCAACCTCTTCTCCTTCTGGCTCAATGTCTTTATTTATAGTGCTGTAAAGAGGTTATTCAGGTCCACTATCAATGGGATCATCCCCCTCTTTGGGTGGGATAGCTCCCTTATTGATGGGATAAGTTCCCCCTTACTAGAGATACATGAACCAACTGGAGGCGCATCCATTTCATCAAACCGACCTCTAGAATGTTCTAGAAGTAACCACAAGTAACTTTTTCAAGATAAAACTCGCGCATTTTGCCTTTTACAGAGGGACGCACCTGTCCCTTAACATACAGAGCGTCCATGGACGCAGATTTTGTGAACATGGTCAGCGTCCCCGCAGGTAAGGCTAGAGAGAACCTGCGACCCCAAAGATAAACATAGTTTTTACAAGACTTTCTCTCTTCTTTGAGTTTGAGATGGATAACAGAGGCATGAGACTTGCCTAAGAGGGTAGCATGACTGTTGATTTGAGCCATACTAACTGTAAGTAGTCAAGGTGACATTTTTTAGTGTAACAGATTGCCCCCTAAAGTGCGAAGCCTGGAATAGAGTAGGGTTTTGTAATTCTAGGAAGGGTGAAGCGCTTTATCATTTCAAGGATTGTCTTGTGGATGGCCTGGTTGGAACCTGCAATTTTCAACACAAAATACATGGATAAGATTATATCATCACTGAGGTAGGCATTCCCATACTCAGATTCAAAACTTTAACTAATGGACTAACTATTCTGATACAGGAATGATCTTGCAGTACATCATTTTTATAGACTTTTGTAGACACAGTATGGACGCAGCCATCTGTTTATGATTAGTCTACATAGATAATGAATACAAAACTCCTCGCAGCCTGGATGGTAGAAACTAGATCCAGGGTCTTCACTTCTACTTCCCGAATTGGTACGATTCTAGCCATGTGATTAAATGATTCGATGTCGAACATGTTAGAAACCACTTGATTACCAGTCGATGATGTAAACTGTTAACAAGCGTGAGAGAGACCACCAGTAATGTCAATGGTTCTCAAAGTACCAAGCACAACCCGTGAAATGTGAATAGATGTTTTGATGTCGAACACTTCACGGAATCCTTTGATCGAAAGTCAATGATGTAAACTGTCGTCAAAGGCGAGAAACCTGCCATTGATGCATGCATACTTCAAGGTACTGTCGATTCCTAAGTCATCTTTCTAGATAATGTGTCGATGTCGATAGAAAGCGACCCGTTGCAGGCAAGCCCGCAACGCGAAATCATTGTTCAAGTTGAAGAAATGTTGCTGTAAGGACTGACTCAGGGATGGTCAAATGGATGACAAGTATTTTGCAGATGAAAGTTTTGCTTGCAGACCTCTTGAACACATAACGACACGACAGATGGCTTGGTGACGAATAACTCAAAGTTAATCCCCGGAACCCGGTTAAAGACTTTCAAAGTGGTTTGATCAACTGTGAGGTAAAAGATTTCCCAACCCAGGTGAATGAAAAAGTGTCGTGTTCAAGAGTGGTAATAAAGTTTCTTTTGAGATAAAAGGTGACAAACAGGTTCATTCTTCTCTCTTTTCCCCCACCATTTCTGGCAAGTACCTCTTTATTTTTAACAAGCTTGAGGAGGATAACATATGCTTGATTATAAGCTCATCCTTCGGACGAGTCCAACCTAGTTTAAATTCGAACCCTAGGAAGGAGTGGTTCGTTCATGTTTGTAATTGAACAGGTCCTTTACTGTAAAAGTTTAACGAGCCCAGTATAGGAGAAACTCGGCGTTTTTCAATTTTAGAGAGTTTGAAAAAACAAAAGGAAACTCCACGTTCAACTTTTTCGTAAATTTGTGTCCCTCAAGCCCGAAAAAGTATAAAATAATACCTGGGGGAACCGCTTGATCTTGCGACCAAGGAGTACTTTCATAATTAGTGCCACTGACCTGAAAAGTAAAAAGCGATCAAGGACACGTCGTTTTATTTCTGTATCGAGTTTGAAACGATAAAAACCCGGCAATCTTTTCCTGATTTTACGGTCAGAAAAGAGCTATAAGGGGACCGTCTTTTAATTACGTTTTAACGAGTGTAAAAGAAACGCTCGGCAATCTTTTCATGTTTTAGGAGTCAGAAAAGGGCTTAAAAGAGAACTCCAAGTTTTCACTTTTTCGTAAGTTTTAACGAGTTCGAAAAAGGGATAAAAATGTACTCATGGTTTTCACTTTTTCGTAAATTTTAATGAGTTCGAAAAAGGGATAAAAATGTACTCATATGACCGACTTTCAATTTAATTTACGAGCAGGAAAAGACGGAAAGAACTCGGCATTTTCATTTGTTTTACGAGAATAAAAAATAGCAAAATAATCTCGGGATTTTCATGAGTTTAACGAGTCTTGAAAATAACTGAAATTGACTCGAGATAGGTTTCATTTTTACAAAAGCTTGAAACAGATAAAAACTATGCTTCAAATTAGTTTCATTTTTACACAAGCTTGAAACAGAGATAAAACTGTGCTTGATGCCCCCTAAGCATAACTGTTAGAGCGCATGCCCCCTAGCTTCATTTCATTCAACTAAGGTGGATGAAATGAAGGTTCAAGAACGAGATCATTTGAAAGACTCGACCTAAAACTGTAAGAAAATTATGCAAAAACTGAAATAACTAACCTAAACGTACAACCTAACATCTATGAGGTCTAGTCAAACTCTCGACTCAATTAGAGGAGGATTTGTTTCATTTTTTAACGAGCTTGACACAGGAAAAGAACTATGCTCGGATTCGGTTTCATGTTTATGCAAGCTTGAAACGAAAAACTATGCTTGTTATAAGTTCACATGCCCCCAGCATAAAGATGCAAACCAAGGTACATGCCCCCCAAGCTTCATTGCATTCAATGAGGTGGATGGAATGAAGCTTTACTTTCAAGATCTTGGAAAGAATTGTGGGAGTTGTTTCATTTTTTAGTGAGCTTGACACAAGACAATGAACTATGCTCATAACTACTCTCTACAATCTACCTAACAAAAACTTAACTCTAAAAACCTTGATTCATTTTTTAACGAGCTTGACACAAGACAAGGAACTATGCTCAAAAAGTTCGCATGCCCCCAGCATAATGATGCGAAATGAGGTACATGCCCCCCAGGCTTCATTGCATTCAACCGGCTGGATGAAATGAAGGTTTACTTTCAATATTTAACTTGAAAAGGGAGTTGTTTCATTTTTAAGGAGGTTGACACAAGAAAAGAACTATCCTCATACCTGATTCATTTTTTTAACGAGGTTGACTCAGTAACAGGAACTGTCCTCATACCTGATTCATTTTTTAATGAGGTTGATTCAGTAACAGGAACTGTCCTCATACCTGATTCATTTTTTAATGAGGTTGACTCAGTAACAGGAACTGTCCTCAAAACCCTACTTTCTACAATCTACTTACATAACCTAACCTTGTTTCATTTTTTAACGAGCTTGACACAAGACAAGGAACTGTGCTCTAAAATCCTTGATTCATTTTTTAATGAGCTTGACACAAGACAAGGAACTATGCTCATGACTACGCTCTACAATCTACCTATTTAACCTACCCTTGTTTCATTTTTTAAAGAGCTTGACACAAGACAAGGAACTATGCTCAAGAAGTTCACATGCCCCTAGCATAATGATGCAAAGCAAGGTACATGCCCCCCAGGCTTCATTGCATTCAACCGGCTGGATGAAATGAAGGTTTACTTTCAATATTTAACTTGAAAAGGGAGTTGTTTCATTTTTAAGGAGGTTGACACAAGAAAAGAACTATCCTCAAAACCCTTGTTTCATTTTTTAAACGAGCTTGACACAAGATAAGGAACTATGCTCATAACTACTCTCTACAATCTACCTACATATCCTAAAATCTAGCTGATTCATTTTTTAATGAGGTTGACTCAGTAAAAGAACTGTCCTCATGCTAGCCTATTTCATTTTTTAACGAGGTTGATACAGGAAAAAACTATCCTCGTACTCACTGATTCATTTTTTAACGAGGTTGACTCAGTAAAAAGAACTTTCCTCGTACTCACTGATTCATTTTTTAACGAGGTTGACACAGTAAAAGGAACTTTCCTCGGACCATCCAATTTTATTTTTTAACGAGGTTGAAAAAGGAACAAACTATCCTCGTACCTGATTCATTTTTTAACGAGGTTGACTCAGTAACAGGAACTATCCTCATAATCCTACTTTCTAACTATCTATATGACCTAAAAACTACCTGATTCATTTTTTAATGAGGTTGACTCAGTAAAAGAACTATCCTCATTACAGCCTATTTCATTTTTTAACGAGGTTGATACAGGAAAAAACTATCCTCGTAACCACTGATTCATTTTTTAACGAGGTTGACACAGTAAAAGGAACTATCCTCATGACCACTGATTCATTTTTTAACGAGGTTGACACAGTAAAAGGAACTATCCTCATGCTAGCCTGTTTCATTTTTTAATGAGGTTGATACAGGAAAAAACTATCCTCGTTTCACTGATCATGGCTTCCAACTGGAAGAAAGACATGTCAATGGACACACCTTGATCATGGCTTCCAAAAGGTCTTCATCCGAAGGAAGAATAGTTTTTTGGAAGGAACACACGTCAAGGGACTCAAAAGGGATAAGAACATCATGTTCAAATAATCCCATAGAGTTTTCCATGTCAATTACCGGATCTAAATCAACAGTGAGAGGCTCACTTACATCGGTAACTGAAAACACGGGACTAGTTGCCACATAATTAACCCGTGGCAGGGTAGATACCACTTTAGAATCAGGAACATTTAGGGGCGTCATATTATTGGTAGTTGAGATAAGACTAGGGAACGAAAACTGGTCTACACTCACAATACTGCCATTGTGAGGGAAAGACATCACGCGAAAGAGTGTCGATACGACAGCTTTCATTGCATAAACATACTCTCGCCCAAGGAGTAAATTGAAATCCAAGGGACCTCGAACCACCATAAGATCAATACAGACAGTTTTACCTTCCAAGGTAATAGAAAACTTAAGAAGGATCCCTAAAGGTTCACTAATGGTTCTGTTAAAAGCTTTCAGATTCTGCGTAATAGGCGCAAGCTGAGGGGAACCCAAAGCTTTCCAAACAGTTGAGGATAAAATACTAACAGAAGCACCTTCATCTACCTGAGTACGATGTATGTCCCTACCACCTGCCTTGACAATGATTTGGAAAGGGATGGAGGAAGGAAGACGAGGTTCTGTCAGTCTATTCCAATCAAAGGAAAAGACCTCAGTGCTTGGAGGGGGTTCTGTAGAAACAGGTGAAATGCCCCCCAGCATAGAAGAATCCGATGTAACAAGAAGAACATCAGCGGTATGAAATTTACTCTCGAAAGGAAGAGTGTGATCGACCGAATGTGAAATTGAATCGACCACTTGATCAACTAATGGATCATCAACCTGAGTGACATGAGTTTCACTCTCCAATGGAAGAGTGTGATCGACTATACTTGATATTAGATCAATCACTCCGTCATTTGACGGTAGGTTGGGAGAAAGTTTACGGTAACCAGTTGGAAATTCTTGCTGTGGAACAGTAAGGTTTTCCAACAAAGATGAGGCTTCATCCATGTGAGGGCAAATGTGAGTTTGATGACTCCCTTTGCATAACTTACAAGGAAACCTAACTTTACCCTTTTTCCCAGAAACCTGACTATCACTGGTTGATGGATCAATGGAAAGTTGATGAGATTTTTCTGACCATACTTCCAAGACCTTTGGAATACCAGGACAATTGACAAGGAAGTGGTCACCCTTACAAAGCTTGCAAGGGTATTTGGGTTTACGATGCATGTCGGAGTTTTCCTCAACACAACTAACACTTACAGTCATGGTTGGCTGGTTGACTTCTTTCTTATCTTGCTTCTTCTTCTTCTTCTTCTTCTTCCCTTTCTTCTTCTTCTTAGACTCCTGGTTACTAGCATCAAGGCTTTTACCAGGCGAAGAGGAAGAAATGGAGGAAGAAAAATTAGGCGAAGAGGGTAAAGGGTCAACAGAAGGTTGGTGATGTTGAGATGGTGAACTCTGTTGAGGTGAAGCATCCGGTTGAGGTGGAACAATTTGAGTATTTTGGGCCAACAAAGTTGAAAATAACCATATCGGTAAACCTATTGTAAATCCAGGTAATGACAAAGTAGCCATATAAGGAGGACCAACATTTCCAAAGTAAGGAAAAGTACTAGGATTCTCATTAGGAGGGGTTCCTAGGTTGATAAATTCCGGAACATTTGCCATTATATTCAACTTCAGTGAATTTTATTAACAATTTAAAACTAAAATTAACAATTCACAATTCACACCTAACAATTAAAATTCACAATTCACACCTATGGTCTCTAAAAGTAAAAACAAACAAATTAACACGCGCTATCAAATCTAGGAGTCAAACCACACATAAACAGTAAGCTCTCCGGACCGAAAACACTAGTTGGTGATGAAGCCCAACCTCGCAGAATTCAGTACAGAAATGGCGGGTGGAACAGTTACCCCGGCAACCTGCTTAATGAATAGACCGGCACAAGTTCCTCCACTTTAACCGTCTCGAAGTGAAGTGAACCCCCCGGAAAATCCAAGTGAGTATAACCGACGTCTGCTCCAGGTACAGTGGGACCTTCCCTCCACCGTCACCTCGGTAGAACCCTAAAGATTATGGTCACTAAGGTCACCAACAGTAACAAATACACCTGGGGGAACAGTCTAAACTCCGACAGCACGCAAGGGCAGAGTAGCAAGCTCAATCCCCTTACCGGCTCCTTGACAACAATCCAAGGTTTACCGATAAGTGACCCCTAGCTCCTCGACAATGGTTAATCCGAGGTTTACCGTTTGTAATACGTACTGTCTGGCGTCGTTCCCAATGAGGGGGGAATGATCCCCTCACTGGTTCGGACACGAGCTCGTGCTTCTCCTTTAAGAGGAGCTTTCCCAGAGTGCAATTGAAACAATTGGATTTATTCTACTCAAGATAAACTATCTGTTTGGTTTTGTAGTCTTGGAGAGTTAAGTACTCACCTACTCCAAGACCCTAGCCTAAGCTATGTTGGTGTTTCAGAGCCCTAGAAATGTAAAAATTACTAGATGAATTTTAATTAAGCGCTGTGTTATTAAGGCTGTTATTACTCAAATGGGTAAATGGATATGAAACCAATGGTGTTATGACCCGACTCAACTGAATGCAATCGAATATGATAATGTAATCTTTTCAATTCGATGAATCCTAACTAAAGTAAGGAGAGAGTTTCCATTCACTTCCAACAATGCAAAAAATTGATCATTAAGAGAAAATTTAACAAATTCTCTAATGCACTAATTTCATCAAGAAAAACTAATGCAAATCAATTCCAAACCAATTTTTATTTTTATTTTTGTGTAAATTCAAATCAAAGAAAGCTGATCTAAATCTACGATTGATTTTTCAGAATGTAAACTATGCAATTGTAATCTATGCACAATTCACATGAAAAGTATGCAAATGTAATCTATGCACATTTTTCATTCATATTCTGGAACTGAGAACTCTAATTATGCAAATGTGATCTATGCAAGAGAATTCTCAAACACAAGATGATTCTAATGTAATCTAAGAACCAATCAAGTGCAAGTCGAGAAAATTGGGTGAGAGTTCCAAAGATCAAAACATAAAAACACTCAAAGGCGATTAACACTCATACAAGACTGAGAGAAACCTCCAAGTAATGACCAAAGGAAATCAAATTAAGAATTTCTCAAAAAAGAGACTCAAAACACCCAATTGATGAAAGCTAAAAGCAGGAATGCTAATGAAACAAGTTCAGGGGAAAATTTTTGACAGGGTACTAAAGGATCTGGGCAGAAAACACTAAGAAAAACCAAAATCTAAAAGCAATTAAAGCAAAAATGGAGTTTTCCTAAATTTTTACAGGAAGATGCAGGCAACCCGTTAGAACAGGCACGGGCCCGCTCTGTGCAAACGGCAACAGCGCGTCCAAAGACGCACTGTGCAGTACTCAGAGGGTGCGTCCTTCTGGAAAAGTTAAGAAAAACCAAATCTAACTAAATCTAAAGCTAAGCCACCCAAATACTAATTCTCACAGTCAAAAACCAGAAAATAAAAATGATTTTCTCAGAGCAAAGTTCACACAAAGGAAAAGACTTTCTCATTAATGGATTCCCCAGTGGAGTCGCCAATTTGTCGTGGCGGAAAAAGTCGTTTGTGTGGACACAACTGACCTCCCTAGGAGTCTAAACTCTCTAGCGACAAACAAGACAAAATGGAGTGATCTTTCTCTAAATATACCTTTTAAAACATGAAAACTACAAGTGTTTAGGCTTACCTTATTCCAAAACGCGGTTGTTGTAGTCCGTCCTTGCTGATCCGGATGAGCTCCTCCTTCAAGTCAATTCCTGCAACCACAAACAATCAAACAATTACCAAGCACTTGCATTTCATATAATAAAACATATATTCAACATGCAGACCAAGGAACACATGAAATAACTCATTAACACAAGCTATTGAGAAAAATAAACCAGTTTGTATTAATAACGAAACAAAGAAACTCTTACAACCTGGCCTTGGTGTTGTGCAAGTTCCTCCCAGGGTCCATCAAGGGTTTTCCTCTACTTTGACAAAGCTCACCCACTTCCAAGTAGAATCAAGCAAAGACAATCTCTCCTCACAAGGTTCTAAATGGGAGTCCTAATTCCTGCAGCATTTACCCAAAGAAAATGTATAGCTCCAACCTCTTCTCCCTCTGGCTCAATGTCTTTATTTATAGTGCTATAAAGAGGTTATTCAGGTCCACTATCAATGGGATCATCCCCCTCTTTGGGTGGGATAGCTCCCTTATTGATGGGATAAGTTCCCCCTTAATAGAGATACATGAACCAACTGGAGGCGCATCCATTTCATCAAACCGACCTCTAGAATGTTCTAGAAGTAACCACAAGTAACTTTTTCAAGATAAAACTCGCGCATTTTGCCTTTTACAGAGGGACGCACCTGTCCCTTAACATACAGAGCGTCCATGGACGCAGATTTTGTGAACATGGTCAGCGTCCCCGCAGGTAAGGCTAGAGAGAACCTGCGACCCCAGAGATAAACATAGTTTTTACAAGACTTTCTCTCTTCTTTGAGTTTGAGATGGATAACAGAGGCATGAGACTTGCCTAAGAGGGTAGCATGACTGTTGATTTGAGCCATACTAACTGTAAGTAGTCAAGGTGACATTTTTTAGTGTAACACCTGGGAAGAATATATGCTACAACAACATCCATCAAAACATTCTTCATTGGGAGCTGATCCAGACTCACAACCAAGTCTTTGATGAGTCCTATACATCTTACTCTACTAGAATCAAACTAATAGAGATCATGGTATTGCAAGGTGATGTCCAGACCAAGCTTATCCATGATAGCCTTGGGGATGAGATTGTGAGAAGCTCTGGAATCGAACATGGCGTTATGTAACACAACATCATGCAATCTTAAACTGATATAAAAAGGAGACTCACCATTCGATGTTGGCCCAAAAATCATTTTAGGTTGATCATCTTCGACATTCACCATGTCAGACAATGGGTCCAAATTCAACATTTTAGATACTTGCCCTCTATAACTGTTGTTCCTCATTATTTCAGTCAAGGGAATGGATACCTTTAATTTAGAAATCTCACTCTCTAAACTAAAAGCGGGGATCTTTTCTACCTCTTAGACTGGGATTTATTTCCTTTCCTTTTCTTTTGAGGCAACTTGCTGATGTGATTGTTCTGTTGATGGTGATTTGCTGCTCTCTGGACCAATTGCCTCCTTTCCATTCCTTTGTGTAATTGATGAATCATTCTTTGATGCCTCAAAATCCTTCCTTTTCTGAATTGGTTTGACCGGCACATCTCTGTTTCTAAGTGAATATCGCTGCTGCTAGGTGGACAGAGCATTCATATAGCCTCTTTGGTACTCATCCGATTCTTCCTCCAAGACGGTGTCATTTGCTAGAATGAAATCTACATCTTTGTGTGTAGCCAAACTTTCTGCATACTCCTCATCCTCAGTGAGATAATTAGGCAAATAATCAGGAGTAGAGAGGTGGTTTTCTTCATCTATTATATTCCCATCCTCATCTGACTCGGGTCCATGCACAAAATTTTGCTGCAAAGGTGTTTGTACTGGCTGTTGTGCTGTCTGCTCTTAAGCTCGCTGATCTATCTGTCTTATTCTATATTGTGGTTGTTGCTGACCACAAAAGTTAGGATTTCTAACTTGTGGCTCCGGTTTGTCAAGTTTCACCCTTTCAAGCATCTGCTCTACCTTCTTTAGTAATTGATCCATCGAGGAAGACTCTTCCTTGACTGTGACCTTCTTTTCTACTTTCGCTCTAGCTCTTTTGGACGACATATTTGCTTCAACGCTAACCACTATCTTCTGCATGTCTTCCATTGTGGTCGGTTCTCTCTCTCTTATTTGATAAGCCATGTCAGCATCAAAACCATCTGGGAACTTCACCATGGCTAGTCCCACAGGTGGCCTTAGATGATCTAGAATTTCATTATAAACTGAATTGAATCTAACGTAATAGTCTTGGACCGACTCACTTGCGTTTCATTTGATTTGCTCATATTCAGCCAGAATTTTAAGATGATTCTTTTTCACTTCCCATCGGTTTAAAAATTGTCTTTGTAGGTCGCCAAGGTAGCGATACATGCTGCCGGCAAACCTCTGAACCATTTCCTCACTTCACCTACAAATTTCTATACAAAGAGTCTCATTGCCACATTCTCCGCATCGATCTCATGAAGTTCATAGAAATCTGCCATTTTGTCCACATGTTTTTTAGCAGTAATGCTGTTAGGAGTGCCATCAAAAAACGGAATTTTGCTTTGATAATCTGCGGGCATATCATCTAGAACTTGAGGCAGAACAAGGGGTGAAAAATGGGTAGCCATCACTCTTGGTGGATTTGGCCTTGGAGGTGTTGGAGGAGTGTGCAAAGTTTGTAAGGGGCTAGCAATTGGAGTTTGAAACTGAGCTATAATGTAATTATCAATTGACCGGTTAGCCCTTTCCGTCTCCAAGTCTACAAGAAATTGTGGATTGGGGACAGTATAGTCAACAGCCCTTTCGGATTTGGTCTTGAACAATGATATTTCAAACCGCTCATCAAACTCAATCTCTTCAAGATACTCAAAAATGTCAGGACATGAATGGAATTTGAACACGAGAGTTATAGTGCTCTCTTGACGAAGGAGTCTTGGAATCAAGTTAGGGTTTTCGTAAATATGACGAGGATCTGGATCTAGATTGGCTCTGGTATATCGTGTCGAAGCCAGTGTGCTATTTTCAAAAAAATCAGAAGGACATGAACAACTTACTCAGCCTATCAAATCCTAAACTTATCATCCAGAAGCTTAGAATTATGAATAAGTAAGGGGATTAATTTCATCCCCAGTTGAGTCGCCACTATGTTAGCACCTAAATCTGCCTTAGGCTGAAGGAAGGCAAAATTCAGGGTAACCACAAACCACGCTCAGTCTAGTAGCTAGCCCTACCAGAATAGGAGAGGACCCTCTCCGAGTCATGCTCAGAGAATAAGTAAACGGAATGGTCTGAGATGACTAATAGCGAAATATTGATCTTAGGCTAGTAAGTAAATATGGATACAAGAAACAATTTTTTATGAATGACTGAGTTTCTGGGATGGTATGGGACCAATGGACAACAATGAGCAGAGAATTTAATACAAAGGCACAGATTACTTCGTGAGGCAATACGGGTGGAAAGTCTAGTAATTTAGTTTGAAATAACGCGGAATGGAGGAATTGCTTAGGAGGGTGAAAATGGCATAAGTACATGAATCCTTTTCAACAGAAGAAGAACACTGAGCAGGAAATTTTCCCACAGGCAGAGCAATAAAAGTGAATTCTACCTTATCTAACTTAGAAAATTTCACTGGAAATGAATATGAAATGAACTGTGAAACATTACGAAATACATATGAAACATAAGAGACACATTTTCTATACTCACAACCAGATGAATCTCATGAAACAGAGCCACTGCCTTTCATTAATCCTCTGTCAAAATATACAATGAAGAACTGAGTTTCTCTCCCACAGTCTCCCAGAAATTACAAGCCAACCAACCCTTTGCAAAAAATTTGCATACAATATATAGAATGTGCCATGAAGATATAGAATGCCCAAGGGTTGGGGAGTTACTCGAATCATTACAAAATGGAGGTGGAAAGCCAACCATTAGCTATAGGTGCAACGTTACAAACATGACAAATGGCTTGGGTGACTGTTTGCGTTCCTTTGCCACTTGGATAGAATCGAATCTAGAGTGAAAATAATTTAAATTTTGCCTTAGGTGCTGAAAAAGTGTAATGTAGATGAGTGGGCTCACTTCGAGAAGTCGCGAATCGAAATTTCGCGAAACGGTGGTGAAATTGGCCTTTTTCCCTATATGCACTGTGCCACTTTGGAGCCTGTTTTGAGGCACTTTTAGAAGTCCAAAATGTTCCCAAGCCTACCTTTTGGAAATCCTAGCCTATCTAATTTGCAACCCAAGTGGAAATTCTGAATTCGGTGCTCATTTTCCCCTCCAAATCTTCATTCTCCCAAGACTGCTTCCTGTGTGTCAAAATAGGGGTAGAGAGGTCATTTTTTGAGTGTTTTTGACCTCCCGGAGACTCAAATCATGCCCAAATTTCTTGTCCAATCACCAGTAGTCATGATTTTTCATGTTGAATCCAAAAATTCAAACCATTTGTGATTTGGAGCTCCTAATCCTGAGCACCACGCCAGTGGTGCGGCGCACAGGGAGAAAAAACCCGTGTTGTGACCAAAAATTTGGCATGTGACCAAAATTTCCCCAAATTTATTGAAATTTGGGCTGGAGATCCTCTATGAGGTGCTATGCTAGGCCAAAGAGGCTTTGGCCAATATATGAAGTTTATCGAGCTCCCTTTGCCTCTTTTGCTTCTTGATTGCCTTCCTCAATTTTGCCTTCAAATTCTTGATTCGGGCCTTGCATACTTTGTTTCGCGCCATGTAGTGAAAAGCCATGTGTCTCAGCAATGCATGGTCCTTGTCAACCTTGTCCAACAGCCTCTCCAAGTGCATGTTAACTCTCTCAAGATTGGCCTCCCGATCCTCATTAATCTCTTGCTCCAATGACATGAGCTCAACTCTTCTCCTTTGTGCAGCTTGGTGATGCTCACGAATGTTTTGTAGCTCCATGACCATTTGCTGATCCTCAAGCTATTTATTCCTCTGCTCCAGATATTTCATGTTCCACTTAGCCCTCTCCAAGTCAAGGTATAAGGCTTTGATCTCTGATTGCTGCTCCTGGATGATCTCTTTGAGCTGTGCACTTGTCGGTTCTGTATCTGTCTCATCATCATGAAGGAGAACGAATTCGGTCTCTTGTTCACCTGATGGCTCACCTGAAGGCCCCTCATCCTACATTGGCTCTTTGCCTTTGTCCTGTTCATGTGATGCTAACGGTGGAAGCGAGGCCCCTTCCACCCCAGGTGGAGATAACACTTGCTTTGCTTCTACAAATAAACATCGGGTGCCTTTCTGATATGTAATGAAAATTGGCACACTAGCAGTCTCATGGCGCTCATACTGACGAGAAGGTTCACCCTCTTGCTTAACATCTGATAATACCTGTGAAGTGCTGAAGAAGTCATGGGAGATGAAGTCCTCCCAAGAAATTCCCTGCAATCCCAGCTGATGATCCACCAAAATCCTAATAAGAGCAAAGTGATAAACATTGTTAAGTTGCTGCTGAAGGGTCTTGTGCTGCATGAAGGTATTCATCCTCTCTATGTTCCTGCAAATGAAAAATGGGATGTTCAACATCCGTACCCTGGTAAATTTCATGAGCAACCTGATGTGATAGGCATACAGATGAGAGAACCTCCCCTCACAGTTGAAGTACTTCATGATCAACTTCATGGGTCAAGCATATTCATCTTTCAAATATCTGAATGGAAAGACTGTTGTGAGGTGCCTCAAGCAACTGGCCTTAATTTAAGGCTCATAATGCTGCCGATCAACTTTCTGTTTCTTGTGCCATGTTTCTCCAACATTTAGTATACCGGTTGCTAATGAGACAGTTTCAGGTTTCAGCATGAAGGTCACCCCGACCAAGATAGAGTGATCTCCATGTAGGTGAAGCACAAAAAGACGGGCTAACTCATGATGAACTCGAACATTAGCCACTCTTTAACAAAACTGAAAACATGATAGATGTTGGAAACATGACATGGAAAGAGGGCATGCTTGTAATTCAGTGAGGGTAGTGGGCTCATCCCTAACATGTTTGCCACGCTTGTGATGTCTCCTGGGAGCCTGCTCTTCCGTGGATGAGTCACCTTGTGTCTCCATCTCATACTCTGATGAATGTTGTGATGCCATGACTACTTTGTGTACTGTATTTAGGCTGCCATTTGATGATGGTGTGAAGCTGGGTGCTTTTGTGATATCTGCCACCAAGTGGAACAATGAAACAAAGGGAGTATTAGGAGGGGAGTAATGTGATGGGAATAGGGGTTATGGGGAGAAGTTTGTTTAGGGATATGTAGGGGGTTTGGGTATTTGATAGGGTAGGTTTTTGGGGTGTTATGTTGAAAAATAAGAGGAGGGGAAAGAGAATAGGGTTTGGTAGTGTTTTAGGGTACAGATAATAGGAAAAATGAGAAAGGGAGGATAGCGAAAAATGGTGGGTGAAAATGGAACCTTGGCCTCATTACCACAATTATGCAACCCTAGCAACAATGGCCTTTAGTGTTTTCTTGTGGTTGATTTTATGAGTTTTGTTGCATTCAAACATAGACATAAACCACCATATCATTTATAAATTTTGATGAACAAGTCATGTCATAGAGCCTACCTGTCAGTTTTATGGGCTTCACAAGAAATTTGAGGAAATTTGGCATGGTTTTAGCCCTTTGTGGGTGTGCGCCATGCGCAAAACCCAGTGCACTGTGCCCTGGGTGTGCATCATGCGCATTGAAAACTTGAACTGAGCGGTGGCTCTGTGTGAGCCGCGCCCCTGTGTATATGCGTCGCGCTCCTGGAAACTGCCTCCAGCTCTCTCCAAACACGCACTTTGCCTCTCAAACACTTTGCAATTTCTCCCTATGCACTTGATTTTCAGAATGCCTCTGATTTTGGTGAAAACTTGTATATAAAGACTTGGAAGACATGGGTTAAATTTTTGCTTCTCCAAAAGCCCATTTTTCTAATGTTATGTTTTGACACTTTTTCTTTGACTTAAAGCAACATTGATTTTCACTTTCCCTTTGAAATTTTAGCTCAAATGATGAAATTTTCGGCACTTTTTTGTAGGGATTGCATGATAAGACATTTGGTCACAGAAACCATGTCTGCATCTGAAGAAATCGACTAATGACTTTTTTGAAAATTTTATCACCAATGACACTGTTTGACTTTTCTTCAAAACAGAGTTTTGAAGAACAATCGAAGTTTATCAATATGACGGTGAAACTCTCTGAATCATTACCTTGTAAGGGAATCACTCTGGCCTGCATGGCTTTACTAGACATATTTAAAGACCAAATTGATTAATCCCTAGACCTAATGATCGAAAATGAATTTTGTCCATTAAAGGACCAGACCTTGACTGTCATGGACTTTGGTGATCATTGACAAAAGACCTAAGCCAACAGGAGCCAGACATGGGGGAAATGACTAGCAATGACCTTTTCCGTCAGATTATGGCATGCCCCTAGCGGAAGCAGCTGAGTGAATGGAGCAAGACTCCTAAAAAATGAAATGCATAAATAGTTTTGATCTCTGACGGAGGGCTGACCAGACCGACTCTAACAGATCTATCTTTTCTTCTATTTTGTGAGCTAGTTGCATTACATTTGGTATCAGAGCTTTGTATTCTAGGGTTTCCCTACTCCAAACAAGACATCATCGAATTTTCGCTATAACTTTGTTTCTACGAAGTTTCAGAAGTAAATATTAAAACCCATTTGTGCTAAAAGATTAATAAACCTTGGGTCTGAATTTCTAATCTTTTCAAGAGATAATTTCGGATATATGATCCAAGGAAGTTAGGGTTTTTGCAGGCTCCCGAATTACATCCCAAATAGGTGACCTTGATAAAATCATCATAACGTTCTCTATGAGCATAAGACTAAAATTTATAAAGGCATTATAGAACAAGGATGGACTATAGTTTTCTGTGTATAATTTTCAGGTCCTAAGGTCGAAACCGTGTCACCTGGTAGGTCATACAATTTTTCTCTACTGAAGTAGTCTATAATCAGGTCATCGTGGGATATTTGGCATAAATCTTTCTTGAAGAATCCAACATTGATAAGAATGGTGGGGTTAAAAATGTGACTTAGAGGGATACCATAGGACCTAATTTCATACCATGGAGATCCGAAATTACAAGGATACAACAGATTCAATATGGATCTCCTATAAAGCAAAGAAAGGTGTGTGGTTTTTTTAAAAGCATTACATAAGTTTGGATTGAAAATAATGTTTGAAGTGATTCAAAGGGCATAGTGAGGCATAATTATCATTAATTGATGCCCCGAAGAAAGAAAATGGAAACACCTAGTAAGAAACTTGAAATCTCTACCATGACTCATGAAGAAGAGGAAGAAATGCAACATGATATATCAAAATTATGAGACCAAGTGCAACAATTTTCACTCTCACAAAAAGTAATAGAAGCCAAGATGGATGGATTATAGAAAGGCATGGAAGGTAAGATGAATGGAATGGAAGCTAAGATGGATGGTGTGGAACCTAAGATGAATGGCATGGAAGCTAATTTGCATGGCATGGAAGCTAATATGGATGCTATAGAAGCAAATCTAAAAGGTAACATGGAAGATTTGAAGATAGATTTGACAAAGTTGCTACAAGAAATGGTTACTAATTGTGAAAGGGTGGTAAAGGAAACTCATGATGAGAACCAAAGAAATTTTAATCATGATTTCATAGACACTAACATTGGATTGAATACCCACCATGTTCCAAAGATCGATATGAGGAAGTTTTATGACAAGGATCCCATAACATGGATATTAAAGATGGAGCAATATTTCAAAATCTCCAAAATGTGCAAAACAAACAAAAGGTACGCATTGTAACTTTATATTTGGAACCAAATTAGTTTGTATGGTATAGATAGATTTTTTCTCGTAAACAAATTGTCACTTGGGTAAATTTTATGGAAGAAATGATAGCACATTATGAGGTGTTGAAAATAGCAACAATAAATGCTAAAATAGAATTGCTAAAAATAGCACTGCTATAAATAGCAGTTTAGCCAGTGTTGAAATTAGCAACAATGGATGAAAAAAGATTGAAGTGCTATAAATAGAATTCTATAAATATCATTTCAGGATACCTTCCTATTTTAGTCAGTCCCTAAACTAAAATAGTGAAGTAAAATTCGAATTTGATCTGAGCAGCTATTTGTAAAATAATTAATTAATTCATCTTGAGTTAAGTAGTTAAGGAAAATCAAACATGAAGTCTATGTGGGGACATGCAATAGTTTCTCCATTAATTGATAAATTTATCCATTAGTTAAAGAGATAAGGATGAGTTGTAATTAGTTGGCTCAATTAACTGAGTCAAGTCCAGTTAGATTATTTCAAACATTTTGTTGAATTAATGTAAGTTCAGCTAGTTAATGCTTGCATGCATGTAACTACTGCACTTTAGATAACTAAGTATTCTCTCATAAATAATTCATAAATGTCAGTTCAGACAGATACCTAGTTGAGATCAAATGGAGGGGCAGTGTACTATCAATTGCTAGAATATTCCATTATGAATATTCCTTCCATGTAGAACGAATTCTTTCCTTGAGCATTGTGCAGTTACTTCTTCAAGTTTAGTGAGTGTGATGAGGGAAATTCAAACATGTGGCTTCACTGGACCCCAAGAAAAATTGTGCAAGGAAATAAGAGGCTTGGAGGGCTTCAAGAGGACATATACTATTTCTATTTAGTTCGTGAGTTGTATTGTTTGATTGCAGAGAGAGCAGGATAGCTTGAGAGATGATTATTTTTGTAACTTGAACAAGATTTCCACTTGTATGATAATAAAGAGATTGGGGTTTTAGGCTGAGGCTTTCCCAGGTTATTTCTTTGTGTTATGTGTGATTGATTTCTCATTCTCAGTTATATGTGTTCTCTTGATCTTGTTCAATTCGATTAAGCTTCCACAAAGTGTTGTAGAAGTAGATCTTGTATTGTGTTTTAGGATATTTCATAATCTGTTGATCTACAGTGGGAATTTCTACATGGTAATGGGGCAAAGGTTATCAAGGCGAAGAACAGTATACAAGAAGGAGAAGTTCGAAGTTTGTGGTTCCTGAATATAGAAATCAAGTTCTTATCACATCTCAATATCACTGATGGCATTCAGTGGTTAAAGACTCGAGTATTCCCTTGGTGGCAGCTTGAATTATATAGCCTGGAAGGATCGCATGGAGGAAATATTAGAGGATAATGGTCTAAAGGAATTAATTGATCAAGAAGTCCCCAAGCCGACTGATGCTACTCAATTGGCGAAATGGAAGAAATGTGTGGCTAGAGCAAGGAGAATCCTCCTGGAGGGAGTTCAAGACCACATTGTCTCGAGCCTCAATGGGAAGGAGACACCATTTTCGATGTGGAAAACTTTGAAAGATCTATATCAGAACAACAACGATCAGAGGAAGCCGGCGTTGAACAAGCTCACCACGGTCTCTACATATCTGAACAAGCTCACCACTTGTAGGGATGAGATTGGAAGTGTAGGGATCACGACCACTGATGATGATATGGTGAGTCTTGCACTCCTTGGTCTTCCTAAGAGCTGGCATAACTACCAAGACTTGGTTAATGGAAGAGAAAAACTACTAGATTGGGAACGTCTTTGTTCAGATCTGATGCAGGAGGAAATAAGAAGAAGCACTAGATATGGATCCTCATCAAAGCAAGATGATGAGGAAAATCTAGCCTTAGCAAGTAAGGCGAGGAAAGGGAAAGGGAAGGCATCCCATTCCAAATCTAGTTCCTCCCATGGTGGGAAGAAGATTGACAAATCAAAAGTGCAATGCTTTCATTGTCATGAAGTGGTCCATTATGCTACGAATTGTCCAGAGAAGAAATCCTAGAAGGGTTCCTCGAAGGGATTTGATGGTGAGGCACTGGCATCACAGTTTGAGCTGGATTTCTCACTTACCGCATGCATGGTTTCATCCATGGTGTGATGTGTGTGGTACCTGGATAGTGGAGCTTCATTCCACAAATCAGATGACAAGAATCTTTTCAATACCTTGGAGGAGAAGGATCTCCAGATGCAGATCGATATGGGCGATGATGGAAAGTATCATGTTTCTGGTGAAGGTACGGTTGTGCTTCAGAGGGAACATGGAGCTCCCCTCACCCTAACTGATGTAAAGTATATACTAGGTTTGTAGAAGAATCTTGTGTCTATTGCTATGGTAGAAGATAAAGGCTATGATGTAGTCTTTCTTAAAGGAAAGGTATTCCTGAGGCATATCGGTACTGGACAGACAAAGCGAACAGGGATTCAAGTTAAGAATCTCTATAAGGTGGAGGTAGATGACTATGATGCTTTGAGTTCCAAAGTTGAGATGGTGTAGATCCAAGTTGTTGGTGAGCTATGGCATAGAAGACTGGACCACTTGCACCATGGAGCCCTGAAGATCATACATCAGATTTCTACCGGATTACCCAAGGGTAAACTTGAGTAGACGACTACATGCAAAGGTTATTCCTTGGGTAAGTATGTGAAATCTTCCTTTCCGAATTGAGACAAGAGAGCTGGAGCAATCCTGGAGTGAGTTCACTCAGATGTTTGTGGACCTTTCTATATAGCCTCCACCACTAAACAAAGGTACTATGTTATTTTTATTGATGATTTTTCTCGTAGATGCTATATATACTTTATGAAAAAGAATGATCAGACCTTCTTGAGGTTTTGTGAGTTTAAAGCCTTGGCCGAGAAAGAATCTGGAAAGAAAATAAAATCATTGCGTAGCGATAATGGTGGAGAGTATGTCTCCCAACAGTTTAAAGACTTTTGTGCTACAGAAGGTATTAAATGGGAATTGACAGCACCCCATAACCCACAGCAGAATGGGGTGGCCGAAAGGAAGAAGAGATCGATTGTGGAAGCAGCTCGAGCAATGTTGCATGACCAAAGCCTACCACTGCATTTGTGGGCCGAGGCATGCAAAACAACAGTATACTTGCAGAACAGAAGCTTGCACTGTATTCTGGGAATGAAGACACCTATGGAGATCTATTCTGGGAAGCGACCTGATGTAAGTCACTTTCGAATCCTTGGATCATCAATTTACTATCATGTGACCAAATATGCCAAGAAGAAGCTAGACCCAATAGCTGAGTTTGGTATACTTGTGGGGTACACAGATACACCCCACAACTATCGGGTGTACCTGCCTTCCACTCAGAGCACTGTGGTATGCAGGGATCTGAAGTTTGACAAGTAGAAAGCCATGCAAGTGTCACTTGAGAGGGAGCTCAAGTTGAACATAGAGAAGGAACCTTCAGTTCTTAAATAGGAGGAGCCTTAGATTGATGTGGAGCAAATGCATGCAGAGGATCCGGGAATGGAGACATCCACTCATGCTGAGACTTCCAGAGATGGGCAGAAACACTCAAGGGAAGCTGACAGGTTGATGCTAGATGTGCGGGAGAATGTGGGACAACCATCTTCTTACTGCAGACAGAGGAGGTCACCCGAGAGGTACACTAGGTACATGGCCCTGGTTGGGGAGTGGGTAGATACTGAACCTTCTTCGTTTGAGGAGGCAGTGCAACAACCAGTCTGGGTTAATGCAATGGTAGAGGAGTACAACTCTATGATTCAGAACAGTGTGTGGGATGTTGTCCCAAGGCCTCAGAGCAAGTCAATGGTGAGTTCTAGATGTATTTACAAGGTAAAGTAGGCAATTTATGGCAGTTTTCAGAAACATAAGGCAAGGTTTGTTGCCCAGGGTTTCTCACAGGTCGAGGGGATCGACTATGATGAGGCTTTTGCTCTTGTAGCAAGGTACTGATCAATTAGATCAATATTGGAACTATTAGCTCAGATGGGGTGGAAGATCCACCATATGGATGTGAATACATCATTCCTCAATGGGAAGATGGAGGAGGAGGTGTGCATTGAATAGCCAAAGGGTTCTGAGACCTTCGATCGTGAGTCACATGTGTGCTGACTCAATAGGGCTCTGTATGGGGTAAAGCAAGCACCCTGTGCTTGGTACACCAGGATCGACAGGTCTTTCACCAGTTTGGGCTTTACTAAGAGTGAAGCAGATGCAAACCTTTACCACATCATGGTAGAAGGTAAACCATTGATCATTGTTCTTTATGTCGATGATCTGATTTTGACAAGTGATGATTAGCTAATACAGTCTTGCAAGGAGGAACTCTCAAGAGAGTTCAAGATGAAGGACATGGGCCTTATGCACTACTTTCTAGGCATGGAGGTGTGGCAGAAATATGGGGAAGTATTTGTGTCTCAAGGCAAGTATGCCAATGAGATACTCAGGCGCTTTCACATGGAGAAGTGCAAGCCCATGCAGACTCCTCTAGCTGGGAACTACAGGAAGGAGGACATTACTTCAGGTGAGGTAGTAGGTGCTATTGTTTATCGGCAACCGGTGGGTTCACTTATGTATCTGGTGAACACAAGACCCAACTTATGCTTTGTGGTGAACGAGCTGTGTCAAGCTATGGTTCAACCTACCAAGCTGTTTTGGAAGGCAGTGAAGCATGTACTAAGATACCTTATAGGCACATCTTAGTTCGGATTGTGGTACAGATGGATAGAGGGAGTGAAGCTTCAGGGCTTCATAGATGCGGATTGGGTAGGGATTCCATCAGACTAGAAGAACACTTCTGGAGCAATCTTCAACCTTGTTTCAGTTGCAGTTTCCTGGTACAACAAAAAATAGAGATTAGTTGCAGTTAACTCAGCAGAGGCTAAATACATGGCTACTAGTCAGGCTGCATGTGAGGCCATTTGGATGAAGAAGATTCTAGTGGGATTTTTTGGTTAGAGGATGGATCCTACAATGATCCACTATGATAACCAGAGCTGTATCAAACTCTTTGAGAATCCAGTTTTTCATGACAGGTCCAAGCACATTGATATCTAGTATCACCATCTTCGAGTCTGTGTGGTCAAGAGGATCATGTTGTTGCTGTATGTTTCAAATGAGGAATAGGATGCAGATATTTTGACTAAGGAATTATCAAAATGCAAGTTCAAGTTCCACAGAGATAGGATTGGGGTTATTGGTAATCCCTTTCTTGTTGAGAGGGAGTGTTGAAAATAGCAACAAGAAATGCTAAAAATAGAATTTCTAAAAATAGCATTGCTATAAATAGCAGTTCAGCCAGTGTTGAACTTAGCAACAATGGATGAAAAAAATGGAAGTGTTATAAATAGAATTCGATAAATAGCATTTCGGGATACCTTTCTATTTTAGTCAGTCCCTAAACTAAAATAGTGAAGTAAAATTCGAATTTGATCTTAGCAGCTATTTGTAAAATAAAATTAATTAATTCATCTTGAGTTAATTAGTTAAGGAAAATCAAACATGAAGTCTATGTGGGGACATGCAACAGTTTCTCCATTAATTGAGGCATTTATCCATCAATTAAAGAGATAAGGATGAGTTGTAATATTGAGTTGTAATTAGTTGGCTTAGTTAACTAAGTCAAGTCAAGTTAGATTAATTAAAACAGTTTGTTGAATTAATGTAAGTTTAGTTAGTTAATTCTTGCATGCATGTAACTACTACACTTCAAATAACTAAGTATTCTCTCATAAATAACTCATGCATGTTAGTTTAGACAGAGACCCAGTTGAGATCAAATGGAGGGGCAATGTACTAACAGTTGCTAGAATATTCCATTGTGAATATTCCTTACATGCAGAAGGAATTATTTCCTTGAGGATTACACAGTTATTTCTTCAGGTTTAGTGAGTGTGATGAGGCCAATTCACACATGTGGCTTCATTGGACCCCAAGAAAAACTACGCAAGGAAATAGGAGGCTTGGAGGGCTTTAGGAGGAAATAAACTATGTGTATTCAGTCCATGAGTTGTATTGTTTGATTGTAGAGAGAGCAGGATAGCTTGAGAGCTGATTCTTTTTGTAAATTGAACAAGATTTCCACTTGTATTATAATACAGAGATTGAGGTTTTAGGCTGAGGCTTTCCCCAGGTTATTTCTTCTGTGTTATGTGTGATTTATTTCTCATTCTCAGTTATATGTGTTCTCTTGATCTTTCTCAATTCAATTAAGCTTCTGCAAAGTGTTGTAGAAGTAGATCTTGTATTGTGTTTTAGTATATTGCATAATCTGTTGATCTACAATGGGAATTTCTACATGAGGATACAGAAATCAACACCTTTTTTAGCCAATTAATAAATCTCAAACAAAAGGGTTCAATGATGGAGCACATTGAGGACTTCCAAAAATTGAATATAAGGGTAAAAGATATTCTAGAGGAGCATAGCAATGATGTGATCAGAAGGACTTTAAAGGATAACATCCAACATGAGTTTCACCTTTGGGAACCTAATTCATTGGAGAAGGCATTCAAGTTGGCAAGAAAATTTGAAAGCAAAATTATGGTAACAAGGAAGCCTACCACTCACAACTATAAACATGGAAGTGTTGCTTCCCCTAGCCTTCCACAACCTACAAGCTTGACACCAAAATAATAGGAATAAGAAGGAGAAAAGGGCTTTGTTTCAGTTGTGATAAAAAATACACTAAATGCCATAAGTGTGCTGAGAATAAATTATTTTACATAGATTGTGAAGACGAGGAAGAAAATGAACAAGAAATGTCAAAATAAGAGGATATACACCAGGGACAAACCCTAGATAGAGAAGAAATAAATCCGACCATATCTTGTAATGCATTGGCTGGAATTACCACTCCTCAATCTCTCAAGATACAAGGACTTACCAAGAAGAAAAAGGTAATAGTGTTGATTGATTCAGGCAGTACCCATAATTTTACTCATTGTAAGATAGCCAAGGAATTGAATTACTTCCTATATCCAGTACCAGAGTGTCAAGTGACAGTTGCGAATGGGGGAACCATAAATTTCTCTAGAAAGTTCCATAATATAAAGCTATCCATGGGAGAATATGTATTGAATAGCCCAATGCTTTCCATTCCAATGGGTGGTGCTAATGTTGTATTAAGAGTCCAATGACTAAAATATTTTAGTATGATAGCTTTTAACTTTCAAGAACTTTTCTTTATTTTTTTCAGAAAGAAAGGAAGTTGAATTAAGGGGTATAGCAAGGAACTGAGAAATATAATCAACTCTAATGGCATGAAAAATATTCTAAAGAAAGAAAAGTGAGGCATAATTGCAAAATTATGTTCGCTACAGGTTCCTACATCGAAATCAACTATTTCTCAAGATCTCTAAAAAGTCTTAGACAATCATTCCAAGGTATTTGAGACTCCCAATGGCCTCCCACCTATTCATGATCATGATCATGCTATTCATTTGATTCCAGGAAGAGTTCCTCCAAACGCTAGGCCTTATAGATACCCCTATTCCCAAAAGAGTGAAATTAAATGCATGTTTGTAGAAATGTGAGAGGCTGGTATAATTCAATGTAGTAAAAGTTCTTTCTCCACTCTAGTAGTATTGGTGCACAAGAAAGATGGATCGTGGCACATATTTCTGGATTATAGGGAGATAAACAAGCTCACTATTAAAGATAAATTTCCCATTCTTGTCATTCATGAATTATTGGATGAATTTCGTGGATAAATTTACTTCACCAAGTTGGATATTCATTTAGGATATCGTCAAATCAAGATGAAGACTAAAGACATTTCAAAAACAACATTTAGAACTCATGAGGGTCATTATGAATTTTTGGTCATGCCTTTTGGCCTTACCAATGCACCTTCTACATTTCAAGGTTTGATGAATTCCATTTTCAAACCCTTCCTTAGAAAATTTGTGTTAGTATTTTTTGATGATATACTAATCTACAACAGGTCTTGGAAGGATCATGTTCAACATGTTGATAGGGTGCTTAAAATATTAGAGGAGAAATAATTATATGCAAAAAGCTCCAAATGTTTCTTTGGAGTACAAGAGTTGGAATATCTGGGTCATATTGTATATCATGAAGGTGTTAAGGTAGACCCTAGCAAAGTTAGAGCCATTAAGGAATGGAAAATCTCGACATCCATAAAGCATCTGCGAGGATTTCTCGGGTTGACAGGGTATTATCACAAGTTTGTTAAGAATTATGGGAGAAGAGAAGTAACTCTAACAACATTATTGAATAAAGAGGCAGTGAAGGCCTTTGAACATCTTAAAGAGGCAATGTGCCAAACATCGATCTTAGCTACGTCGGACTTCACAAAAACCTTTATTATGGAATGTGATGTCTCAGGAAAGGGAATTGGTGTTGTTTTAATGCAAGAAGAAAGACCCATTAGTTTCGAAAGTCATCCAATCAAAGTAAAGTATTCACACAAAGCTATTTATGAGAAGGAAATGTTGGCAATACTATATGCACTTAAGAAATGGCGACCCTACCTAATGGGAAGACACTTCAATGTAAAAATGGATCATGATAGTCTTAAATACTTTTTTGAACAAAGACAACAAAAATGGGTCACAAAGATGTTGGGTTATGACTTTGAAATCATCTACTAAAAGGGGAAGCAAAATGTTGTTGTAGATGCACTCTCAAGAAAGGATGAGGACGTGGAAGCACTTCTTTGCGCCATTTCTATTGTCGAACCAGATTGGATTAACGAAGCAACGAATGAATGGAAGAATGACAAAGAAGTGTGGGCACTCATTCCCAAGAGACAACAAGATCCTAGTACATCTGATACATTTAGTTGGAAAAATGATTCGTTATGGTACAAAGATTGCTTATACCTCTATAAGAATTCCCAACTCAAACAAAATATTCTTATGGAATTGCACACCTCTCCCTTAGGAGGGCACTCAGGATTTTTAAAAACTTACCACAAGGTTAAGAAGAATTTTTTTTGGGATTTCCTTAAATATGATATTCAAAAGTTTGTGGTGGAATGTTTGGTTTGCCAACAAAATAAAGTTGAAACAATTAAGATCTCGGGTCTATTACAACCTTTATCCATTCCATGTCAACATTGGGAGGAGGTTTCAATGGATTTTATCAGAAGGTTACCCAAGTTTTAAGGAAAGAGTGTCATCATGGTGGTAGTTGACAAACTTACCAAGTATGCACACTTCTGTGCAGTATCTCATCCATTTAAACCTAGTGCAATTGCTACTGCATTTATGGAAACAATTCAAAAGCTACATGGAAACCCAAAGATTATTGTAAGAAACAGAGATCCCATTTTCACTGGAAATTTTACGACAAACTACTTTCTTTTCTAGATATTCAATTAGCTCATAGCTCATCTTATCATCCTCAATTTGATGGGAGAACAATGATAGTAAACAAATTTTTGGAAGGATATCTTTGTTGCCTCTGGCTGAATGGTTGAATAACACTTCCTTCCATACTACAACAAAAATTATCCCATTTATGGCACTTTATGGATATCATCCACCATCCATCACATCATATTTAAGAGAAAATTATAAGGTTCAAGCAGTGGAAGATCACATCGAGCATCAACAACAAGTTCTCCAACTCTTAAAGGATAAACTCTCTTTGGTGTAGAATAGAATGAAACAAAAACCAACATCACAGGGGAAGAATTTTTGATGTAGGTGACTGGGTATTTCTATGGCTACAAACATATAAACAAATTCCCCTCAAGCAAGCTAAGAAGGATAATAAAATATCACCAAAGTATTATGGTCTGCACAAGGTGTTGCAAAAGATTGTTACTATGGCATACAAATCGGAGTTTCCTACAGCTTCCCGAGTGCACCTAGATTTCCATGTTTCATGCTTAAAGAAGGTTATAGGTGACAAGCTCCCAGTTCAAACAATAATGCTAGAACTTGATGAGGAAGGAAAAATCATATTGGAACCTGAAGTAGTCACATAAGAAAAAACTCAACAGCTATGAAATCGATTAATTTCAGAGTATATCATCAAGTGGAATAACTTACCTGCTAAGGATTCCACATGGGAGGATGAGAATTTTATACAGAAGCATCCAAAACTACTCAAGAATTGAGGAATACACTTTTTTGAAGGAGAGGGGCATGTTAGGTCCTTATAATATGTAGAAATGTTGAATAATATGACACTTATTCAAAGAGATTATCCCGATTATACAGTATTGCGGAATACATGCATAATACATAACCTCCTCTACGTTGATCATCAATTTTGGAGAATTAAAAACAATGAAACATCAATCGCATGTACACATTAACACAGTATGTAACCCGGGGAAAGCATACAACTGAAAACCCCACACTATTTGTATATTATAATGATTGAGAATATGTAAAAATACCTAGTACAATACTCCCCACAAGTACTCAGTACTATCTCCACCTATTACACACAAACTAACTCAGATCTGATGCCTCAAATCTCCTCCACTGTTTGCCTGCCTCCACTGCGCAATCCTGCATGAGAATAGTGATGAATGGCTGAACCAAACTCATATTTTGTTGGGTGAAACACGCAATCCTCATTGGCATAACTCAATCCCACTGATTGTGCAAGATCTCATGCACAACTATAGGCACAACTGATAGAAATCTCAAACTCTAACACCTGTCTCCACTGAACTGTCCATGCACTGAGTTAACTGATGTATTATTTAGTTGCTTTATGAGTTAATAATTAGTGAATTAATTTAATAATTAATTCACATCACTCATCACTAGTGTATTCTGCAGTTAGACTAAATACAACTAGTTTAACCAAGTCAAACTGAAAACAACTCCATCAACTCCACAATCAACTCCACCAAACTCAACCACGTGAGTTCTAACTGAAGTCCTACATGCAATAGCTCAACTGACCCACAAGAAAAGCGTATTTCCTTTTGACAGTTGCATGTGCCACATCTGTAGCTCAAACTAAAGTGCTCCAAGAGGGTAAGATAATGTTTATAGTCCAAATATTATTATGAGATAATAATATTCAACTGTTTTATTTTTAGCCTAGCAGTGTAAAGATAGAAACTACCCATATGTCTAAAAATATAAGTCCATCTATTTTTACCAACATGACCAATCATCCACAAATAGCATCCTACAACTCATAGACCATGATCCATATGTCTAGAAATAGACATAGTCTAAAAATAGACTTTGCGCCAAAAATAGCCCACGGGCCCACTTAGTGAAGGTGACTTCTTTCCACTAAGCTCCATCATCTTGTTGCATTTTCAACACTCCCTCTCAACAATATATGGATTAAGGAATTTAGACTTCTGTGATCCATAACATTGTTTAGAAAATCTTCGGCAAAATCACATAACCAATCTTGTGTTGACGCGTTTCGAACCAACCAATGTGGTTCATCGTCAGGACAAGTTGAAGACCAATCTGGCTTAGCTTGATTAAATAGAGTGTGCAGAGATTCCAACGGCTATAATGCCAGCGGCTAATTTTGACCTAATAATCTTGGTGAAATCACTAAATTAGTTAATTAATATTCCTAGAAATAGCTAAAATAGGTAAAAAAGGAATTCATTTGTTAATTTAAAAATAAATAGATATATTATTATTATTTACGAAAATTCATATCCATATCTAATATTTAATAATAATGGTCATTCATATTAATTAAATTAATCTATATTTATTATTTCAATATTGTTTAAATGGTAATAATCCTCTATTAATCTTAGAATATAGTTACATTAGGTAAACTTGTAGTAATTATTTAAAGGTCCATTGGTAAGATGGATCATTTTTATTTATTATTTAAGTATAATGGTTCATATTAAAATAATAAGTTGTATGAAATAATCTAAATTTATAATTCCACACAAATTTTTAAATCATTATTATTCCTAGAATTTAGTTACATTAGGTAAATAACATAATTTAGGGTTGTTAAAGTGTAACTAATATTATTAGTATATCATAATTCATCCTTTAAACCTAATGGTCAAATAATCAATAATAATTCAATATTTATTTATTCCAATAAAATTAAAAATATTAAAGTTAACTAAGTCAATAGGTAAATATAATGATACTTATAAGGTAAATACCATAATTTAGGGTTGATATGTATATTAATAATAGGGTAACTAATATTATTGGTAAACCATATTATTTCTATAAACCTAATGGCCAAATAATATATATTTATTAATAATCAATATTATTTCATATTTGTTTATTCCACTAAAAATATTAAAGATAACTATGTCATTAGGAAATATAATATTATTTTTAAGGTTTAAAAAGGGGTTTTTTTTTTTTTTTAAGCGAAAGGGAAACTCAAATTATAAAGTATAAATAATGAATTCTGAAAAAATCAAATCTAATTATAATATGCACAATAGTATCACAAACAGGAAAAGGTTAATATAGTAATTAGCCCAAATTTAATCCATAACAGATAAAGACCCAGACACTCCATAATATTAGGACAAACCCGCCAAAAGAAAGAATTGAATAAGGGAGGGGGAAGACAGAAACCCCAAGACCTAACAAAAAGGGGAATGAGGAGGCCAGGAAGACAAGGCTGGGACCCAGCAACTGCTAATCTTCCAGCCATCATCCCTATTTAGATTGTTCGGTCTTTTCTCAATCTCCAGGGCTTCTCTAAATTTGCGATGGTGAAACTGCGCAATTTTGGCAATGACTTGAGCCTCCTCTATACATACATGATGCATAGTCTTCCCTGCATGCTCAGCCAGGGCCGAGGACTTGGTCCTACCATATCTTAAGTCAGTCGAATGCTCGCTAATCCACTGATTGATAGAGCGACCCGTCTCACCAATATAAGGGGTCCCACAAGAACAGGGAATGACATAGACGCCCTTCATGTCCTTAGGGTCAATCGGGTCTTTCACAGACCTGAGGGAGCTACGAATAGTATTGAGAGGTCTAAAAGTAGCGGGTACATCATACTTCCTTAGAATCCTCGCAATCCTGTCCATGGTCCCTTGGATGTAAGGAAGGTTCACACCCATGATAAGATCTTTAGGAACCTTTCGGATAGAATGCTCCTTCTTGGCCCTGAGGAAGGCTTTTTGACCGAGGTGCCTATTATTGTGCATATTATAATTAGATTTGATTTTTTCAGAATTCATTATTTATACTTTATAATTTGAGTTTCCCTTTCGCTTAAAAAAAAACCCCCCTTTTTAAACCTTAAAAATAATATTATATTTCCTAATGACATAGTTATCTTTAATATTTTTAGTGGAATAAACAAATATGAAATAATATTGATTAGTAATAAATATATATTATTTGGCCATTAGGTTTATAGAAATAATATGATTTACCAATAATATTAGTTACCCTATTATTAATATACATATCAACCCTAAATTATGGTATTTACCTTATAAGTATTATTATATTTACCTATTGACTTAGTTAACTTTAATATTTTTAATTTTATTGGAATAAATAAATATTGAATTATTATTGATTATTTGACCATTAGGTTTAAAGGATGAATTATGATATACTAATAATATTAGTTACACTTTAACAACCCTAAATTATGATATTTACCTAATGTAAGTAAATTCTAGGAATAATAATGATTTAAAAATTTGTGTGGAATTATAAATTTAGATTATTTTATACAACTTATTATTTTAATATGAACCATTATACTTAAATAATAAATAAAAATGATCCATCTTACCAATGGACCTTTAAATAATTATTACAAGTTTACCTAATGTAACTATATTCTAAGATTAATAGAGAATTATTACCATTTAAACAATATTGAAATAATAAATATAGATTAATTTAATTAATATGAATGACCATTATTATTAAATATTAGATATGGATATGAATTTTCGTAAATAATAATAATATATCTATTTATTTTTAAATTAACAAATGAATTCCTTTTTTACATATTTTAGCTATTTCTAGGAATATTAATTAACTAATTTAGTGATTTGACCAAGATTATTAGGTCAAAATTAGCCGTTGGCATTATAGCCGTTGGAATCTCTGCACACTCTATTTAATCAAGCTAAGCCAGATTGGTCTTCAACTTGTCCTTACGATGAACCACATTGGTTGGTTCGAAACGCATCGACACAAGATTGGTTATGTGATTTTGTCGAAGATTTTCTAAACAATATATGGATTATCTGCAACCCCTATCCTCTATTTTTAGCCTAGCAGTGTAAAGATAGAAACTACCCATATGTATAAAAATATAAGTCCATCTATTTTTACCAACATGACCAATCATCCACAAATAGCATCCTGCAACTCATAGACCATGATCCATATGTCTAGAAATAGACATAGTATAAAAATAGACTTTGCGCCAAAAATAGCCCATGGGACCACTTAGTGAAGGCGACTTCTTTCCACTAAGCTCCATCATCTTGTTGCATTTTCAACACTCCCTCTCAACAATATATGGATTATCTGCAACCCCTATCCTGAAACTCTGGAATGTTCTGCATGCAACATATTCTCCTGGTCCACTTGCTCCAAAAACACTTGGAACAAAAACACTCCCAACTGACCACTCTGTTGAGCTAGGAACATACTCTAATGTTGAAGCTCTACCTGCTACTAACAAGTGCTCCCTCTCTGACATTTGCGCTACTGCAACATCTCCATGCATCTCGCACCATTGCACACTTCTCTGTGCCACCTAGCACTGTGCAAAACACTTGTGCCTCTCGCATTGCTACAGCCTGCTAGCTATGCGCTGTCCTGGGATGCCCTACACTGTTGCTCTCTCTGCCGCTCCATCCGCATCAGTCTCTGTTATGAAACCAACTCAAGAAAAGATAGAAAATATAGATCAACACCTTAGAATTCAGCCTCTTCTAGGAGGCAACCTCCTTTACATTACATAAATGAACAATTATTTGATGATACAAATGAAAAGTCCTCCTTTCTATATATAGGAGTCTAAGGGGTCATAACATAATCAGAGCTGACATAACAATGATAATGTAAGGGCACAATAATAATAATAGTGGGCTTCTATGGGGCACATTAGTAACAATATGGGCACTACATGTGTACATCATTATAATAAGTGGGTTGTACTAATAACAATAAGGGGTTAGACTAGTAGTATAGGGGCCTAACATGCCCCTCTCCTTCGAAAAGCGTTGTCCTCAACGCTTGAGTAGTTCTTGATGCTTCTGTATAAAATTCTTGTCCTCCCATGTGGAATCTTCGGTGGGTAAGTTCTTCCACTTGATGAGATACTCTGAAATTGATAAATTTCGTAGCTGTTGGGTTCTTGTTTCTGTGACTGCTCCAGGTTCCAATATGATTTTTCCTTCCTTTTCAATATCTGGCAATATTATTTGAATTGGGATCTTTTGCAACTTTTGAATAAGTGGCCATACTTCTTTTTCCTTCTTCCATTCATCCCTTGCTTCATTTATCCAATCTGGTTGGATAATAGAAATAACACAAAACAATGCTTCCACATCCTCATCCTTGAAGAGTCTTCCCATCCGGTAAGGCCACCATTTTTTAAGTGCATGTAGTATTGCCAACATTTCCTTCTCATAAATAGCTTGCTTTAGATGTAGTAGTAAAAATACCCAATCGCCTACATCAAAACATTTTGCACTATGATGTTGATCTACTTGTTGTTTCATTTGATTTTGCACCGAAGTGGCGCTATCCTTTAAAAGTTGGAGAACTTGTTGTTGATGCTCGATGTGATCTTTCACTGCTTGAACCTTTTTCTTCTTTATATGTCCTTCTATCTTTAGAGTTTAAGGAGTGGTAATTTCTTCCAATCCTTTATAAGATATGGTCAGATTCATTTCTTGACGCTCGATGTGATCTTTCACTTCTTCAACATTTTTCTGCTTGATATGTCCTTCTGTCTTGCTAGTTTGAGGAGTGGTAATTCTGACTAGTGAATTACAAGATATGGTTGGATTCATTTCTTCTTTCTTGATGTGATCTTTCACTTCTTGCACCTTTTTCTTCTTGATATTTCCTTCTATCTTGAGAGTTTGAGGAGTGGTCATTCTTGCCAATAGTTTACAAGATATGTTCTGATTCATTTCTTCTTTCACTGAGGTCAGGTCCTGGCATATATCCTCTTCTTTTGATGTTTCTTGATCCTTTTCTTCCTTCTCTTCATAATCTATGTAAAATAATTTCTTCTCATCACAGTTATTACCTTTAGTGCATTTGCTATCACAATTGTAACAAAGCCCTTTTTCTCTTTTTTCTTCCAATTGTTGTGGTGTAACCCTTGTAGGTTGTGGAAGGCTAGGAGGAACAACACGTCCATCTTTATAGTTGTGAGGGGTAGACTTCCTTGTTGCCATAATTTTACTTTCAAATATGTCACAAATCCCTTTTACTCTTTCCAATTGTTGTGGTGTTGCTCTAAAGAAGGTGTTGCTCTTTGTATCCTCATAATGTGCTATCATTTCTTCCGTGAGAATTGACCACGTAACAAGTTTTTTACTAGAACAAAGCCCTTTATACCATAAAAATTGATCTGGTTCTAAATATGAAGATGCAATACATACCTTTTGTAATAGTGGTACACCATGTAGATCAAAATATTGCTCCATCTGAAGTATCCAATTTACCGGATCCTTGCCATCAAACTTCCTCATCTTGCTTTTTCTTGATTTTAGGACCTTGAACTTGAAACGACTGTAACTCTGTACTTGCAGATATTTAAGTTCTGAAATTGCTACCTATAGTAGCCCTCTGTGTTCTCTTTCCAATGCCACTAGTCTGATCCAAATTGGATTCTCCAAAAAAGCGTTATGCACAATCTCCCAAGATGACCTGATTATACACCTTTCCAAAAGATCGAACTTGTATGAAGTGCCACGTTTCAATGTTTTCGACCTTTGGCTCTGAAAAAGATATGTAAGAAACTAAAGTCTGTCCTCTTTCTGTACCTTCTTACAAAATTTCAATCCAATGCTCAGAGAGAAAGTTATGACTATTTTCCCCAGGTCACCTGTTTGGAATGTAATTCAGGAGTCTGCAAAAATACCAAATTCATCAGATCTTATCTCCGCAAATATAGCGTGAAAAGTTCTGAAATTTGGACCTGAGGTTAAGCGAGATTTCTTCTCAAATGGGTTTTTTTGGCAACATCTGAAACATCACAGAAAAAATGTTATAGTGAAAATTCCACGATGACCTGTTTGGAGCAGCGAAACCCTAGAATCCAAAGCTCTGATACCAAATGTTATGAAACCAGCTCAAGAAAAGATAGAAAAGATAGATCAACGCCTTAGAATTCAGCCTCTTCGACGGGGAAACATCCTTTACATTACATAAATGAACAATTATTTGATGATACAAATGAAAAGACCTCCTTTCTATATATAGGAGTCTAAGGGGTCATAACATAATCAGAGCCGACATAACAATAATAATGTAAGGGCACAATAATACCAATAGTGGGCTTCTATGGGGCACATTAGTAACAATATGGGCACTACATGGGTACATAAATATAATAAGTGGGTTGTACTAATAACAATAAGGGGTTACACTAGTAGTATAGGGGTCTAACAGTCTCTACCCAATCAGTCAATTCCTGCTACTCCACATTGGGGCTCCCGTATTAATGTCTCATCCAAGAGGTTGGGTACCTCAAGGATCCTGCCCCTCCTCCTTGGGATGATCAATCCACATCACCCCACCTCCTACCTAGAGGTATGGCTGCATGCAATCCCTCAGCCCACCTGGCTCGAAGTTTCCCCCTACTGGAGGTCTCTACATGAGTAGATGTATCTACCTGATCCCCTCTCATCTTCCCTTGTTGTGGTTGCTCCACAACCTCCTGAAGTTGTTGCACCAATCTTGGCTCCTCCACAATCGTCTGAGACTTCTTCTAGCTCTGCATATTGAGAGGTAATATACGCTCACTCTCAACCAACAAGTCTCGATCAGTTGCCTCACTTCTCAAGGCTTTGCATGCATCTTGAATTTCAAGAGCATACAGGTTCTCGACCCGTGAACCAATCTACTTCACCTGTCTAGTGATGATATGTCTAAGGAAAACCTTTCCCTTACTGAAGACTACATCACAACCTCTGTCCTCCAGCATCACGACCGACACCAAGTTTCTCTTTAGTCTTGGTATATACTTGACTTCGGTAAAGGTAAGGTGAGCTCCATGCTCCTTCTGAAAGATAACCATGCCTACACCTAAGACACTATACTTCTCATCATTACCCATCGCTATGAGTATCTGCAGATATTTCTCCTCCAAAGTACTGAACAAACAGTTATCACTGGTCATGTGGAAAGAAGCTCCACTGTCAAGAAACCAACCACTTCCCACCATGGATTAAACCATGCATACGAAGAGTGTGAAATCGAACTCAAACTGTGAAGCAAGTGCCTCCCCTTCAGATCCTTCCCCGGATCCCTTCTTGGATTTCTTCTTTGGGCAATTAGTAGCATAATGGCCCAACTCATGACAACAAAAGCATCTCACCTTCCACTTGTCAACCATCTTCCCATCATTGAAAGAACTTGATTTGGAAAGAGAACCTTTCTCCTTCCCCTTCTTCACCTTACTTACTAAGGCACAATTCTCCTCATCATGCATGCATGAAGAACTGTCTCTGGTGCTCCGTTTGATATCCTCTTGCACAAGATCTGACCAAAGTCTCTCCCATCTTGGGAATTTCTCCCTACCATTGACAAAGTCCTGACAGGAATGCCAAATCTTCAGAAGACCAAGGAGAGCCAAGCTCACCAAGTCCTCATCATTGACAGTCACCCCCACACTTCCCAGCTCATCCCTGCATTGGGTGAACTTTGTGAGATACCTGGGCATACTGTCTCCATTCTCACACTTAATTTTTCTGAGTTTATCCTTGAGCGCCAACTTGCTTTGGTCGCTCTTGCTTTGGAATAGATTTTCAACACTTTCCACATCAACTATGGAGAAACCTTTCCATGCAGGCTGGACACAATGTGATCCTTCACGCCTTCCAACAGAATCCTTCGACACTTTGCTGTCTTCTTTTGCCAAGCCTCAACTTGAGCAGTATCAGTAGGCTTTGGGATCTTAGCCTCTATGAAATCCTTCAACCCATTGTCATCTAACACCGCCTCCATCATGTCTTTCCATGCAATATAATTCGAGCTACCCTCAAGAGAATACTCCAATCACAATCCGTTGAAAGACATTGCAATGTTGACACCAAGAAAACACTGCTGCAAATTCGAATTCCACCAGCTCAAAACTCAACCGCCTCTGATCTAAAATTCGTGAGAAAAAAGCATTTCTTGTACAGAGATTGACTGTATGGGATTTTACTAGATATCTCACCTTCCAAAAGAAGGATGAATCCAGAGGCTACCTGGCCCGATTACGGACTCTGCCCGAAGAAATAAAATGTAAACACTTTCTTAATAATAGATCTGATGATCAACAGCTCTGATACCATGTAGAAATTTTGAATAATATGACGCTTATTCACAGAGATTATCTTGATTATACACTATTGCGGAATACATGCATAATACATAACCTCCTCTACATTGATCATCAATTTTGCAGCATTAAAAACATTGAAACATTAATCGCATGCACACATTAACATAGTATGTATCCCGGGGAAAGCATACAGCTTAAAACCCCACACCATCTGTATATTATAATGATTGAGAACAAGTAACAATACATAGTGCAATACTCCTCACAAGTACTCAGTACTATCTCCACTTGTTACACACAAACTAGCTCAGATCTGATGCCTCAAATCTCTTCCACTGTTTGCCTGCCTCCACTGTGCAATCCTGCATAAGAATAATGATGAATGGCTGAACCAAAATCTTATTTTCTTTGCTTAACCACATAATCCTCATTGGAATAACTCAATCCCACTAATTGTGCAAGATCTCATGCACAACTATAGTCACAACTGATAGCAATCTCAACCTCTAACACCTGTCTCCACTGAACTGTCCATGCACTGAGTTAACTGATGTATTATTTAGTTGCTTTATGAGTTAATAATTAGTGAATTAATTTAATAATTAATTCACATCACTCATCACTAGTGTATTCTGCAGTTAGACTAAGTACAACTAGTTTAACCAAGTAAAACTGAACACAACTCCATCAACTCCACAATCAACTCCACCAAACTCAACCACATGAGTTGTAACTGAATTCCTGCACGGAATAGCTCAACTGACCCACAAGAACAACATGTTTCCTTCTAACAGCTGCATGTGCCACATCTATAGCTCAAACCGAAGTTCTCCAAGAGGATAAGATAATGTTTATAGTCCAAATATTATTATGAGACAATAATATTCGATTGTTCTATTTTTAGCCTTGCAGTCTAAAAGTAGAAACTGCCCATATGTCTAAAAATAGAAGTCCATCTATTTTTACCAGCATGACCAATCATCCACAAATAGCATCCTACAACTCATAGACCATGATCCATATGTCTAAAAATAGACATAGTATAAAAATAGACTTTGCGCCAAAAATAGCCTCCGGGCCCACTTAGTGAAGGTGACTTCTTTCCACTAAGCTCCATCATCTTGTTGCATTTTCAACATAATACTAGTTATTCCCCCATTACTATTGTCATTGTAGCCCTTATTGTTATTTTTGTGCCCTTATTGTCCCCATATTGTTATTATTGTGCCCCATAGAAGCCCACTATTGTTATTGTTGTGCCCTTATATATAGAAAGTAGATTTTTTCCATTTGAATCATCCAAGAATTGTTCATTTGTGTAATGTAAAGTAGTTTTCCCTCTCTAAGAGGTTTATTTTGAAGTCGTTGATCCATGTTTTTTTCTATTTTGTGAGCTGGTTTCATAACAACATATGCTATAATAAACGTAAGCCTTACTTCATGTTTGTCACCCATGAATCAAATATGAATCGTTAACATTTTGTCTCAAATCTTGATACCCATTTCATGTCATCTGTGAGGGATACAAAAAGGTCCTCTTGTGATGGGTCACTTCCTATTAACATCAACACATTATCCAAGAAGTTGACTTAGAAACTCACTTCAGCGCCTTGGAGCTTGAATACCTCAATGGAATTTTTCCTCACTTTCAGCAACAAGTTCTCATCACTGGCCTTCGACCAAAACATTCTATGCGGTGTTTGACTTCAGCTTATTTATTCACACCACATAGAATTTACTATAGTACCTTAAGATCCATTATCATTATCGGTGGTTCCTCTCGCATTTGTTAACAACTTACATCGTCGGATGGTAATTAGATGGTGTCTACCATGTTCGACTCTAACACATTTAGTCACATGATTAGACTTGTACTATCGATTGATGAGGTAGAATACCCGAGATCTACTTTCATCCATTTGGGTCATGATTTTGGGATTCATAAAAGATAACAAAGTATGATGGTTATTATCATTCAAAAAGTTATGCATGCATGGGTCCATAATTTACCATCGTTGGACATGATTCTAATACTTTGAGTATAGGTATGCCCACCTCAACAATGATATCATGGTGATTATATATGGTAAACCACTTTAGTCCTCAGCCGATGATTCTGAATTCTTAGTTTAAGGGGAAATATGTTATAGGTCATTTTGTCACATCCAATCAAATGGCCTCGAAATCAGAGCAATCAACATTCATCGACACTACATTCATCCCCTGGAAGTCCAAGAGAATCCTCTGTCTGAAAGTTCCAAGACTTTTGGGTTAGACAACTCAAAACCCTAAATTTTGGCCCCATCACACTTAGTATTCATGCAAACTACATTGTTACATGTTGTACATAGAGAAACTACACTAACCAACACATATTGCCTTCACTGAAAGTGAGATGTCACCTGCAATTTGGTAAAAATAAAAAATAATATCGAAACTTCTCTTTCTAGAAGGTTCTTGAGTGGTTTTAACTCTTTAGTGTTGGATTAGATCTCTAAATCCTACTCTTCATGTCATATCTCTTATCCCTGGAGCTTATCCTCCCTCTAATGTGGATATAAGTCTTAGAAGTGTAAATCCCAGACGACCTCTTTTAGCCTATAAAGTCACTAACTCCCGGAGAGTCTGGGTTGGCTTTTGAAGACCCTTAGATATTCCTGCATGCAGCTTCCTTGTGCTTAGTTATCCATTATTCATCCATGCACTTGAGTTATTATTGAAGGCTTTCTTTGTGGCAATGGAAGGATAAGATAGTTGGGATACATCTACAAGGTCAAGATCTGCAAGGGTTGTATCTTCTCCTACATTCATTAATATAAAATGTGCTTTGTTTTCCTAAACTTATGTCTCATGATTTATGCATATGTATAAAAATTCCTTCTTCACTCATTGTTTATAGATGTTAATATATGTTATTGTTATATTTTGGTTCTCTTTCTTCTTTTAGTTGCTTTACAGGTTCCACTTTTAGCATTTGAAGTTGGAGCTAAAGCTTATAATCAAGGGGAAGAGGAGAGGTTGTGTTGGATTCCAATTATTTTTTTCTTCCATATTCTTAACTTATCCAAGGAAAAAAGTCTTTTTATCTCTATTATTTCTAGATTAAGCCATTATATCTAGGGAGTTTGCTTCTTTCTGCAGAAGTAAATTATTCGTCAAACAACCGCCATTTGACTCAGTCAACTTTGACTCTTTCCTTGAATCAATTTTACATAGAAATTCCCCCTTAAGCCTTTAATTTGGGTTTCCTTTACCAAATCTAGCAAAACCAGCCAAGCGAGTGATGAGCCTCTGTATTGCAACAAGAAAGCTGTAACTCCCAAGGCTACCGACTTTAATTATCAACCTGGGGTTCATACAAACTTAAGATGTATGGGCACTATGTGTGCAGCATACAATGTGTCCTTCCTTTGCTGTCATGATGTAATGGAGTGCATGTGCTGAAGTAAAATCCTAAACTAATTGCATAAAATGAAATACCAAAAATGGAACCTTAACCTATTGCAAGAAAGAAATTACAAGGAAAGAGAATGAAATCAAATGCTAAAAGATACCATTTTCTAATTATCTCCTAAGAGGCTTTGCTTCAAAAGAATGCTAAGTTAACATGTATGCAGTCCTACTATCCTAAGCATGTAAATTCAAACCATCAAACCTTCTACTGCTGTGAATGTAAATGAATAAAATAAATTTGTTTTTATTTTTGTGTTTTTGTCTTGACGAAAATGAGGTGGTATTCTGTAATTCAACTACATGTTAACTTTGTAACCAATTAGCTGCACACAAATAGACTTTGTACGTGGATTTTTACCATGAGGGTCCCGATTATCTGACCAATCACTATCTATCCCTCGTTGACTTCTCCTTTCATCAATCCCTTCAATCTGCGTCGTTGATCTCACTTCTCCAGATCCAATGGATATCGTGTCATCCGCTCACCAATAAACCCAGACGATTTCCACCATTTATGTGACCCGTCCAGTCGAACGGTTGTCGTGAAATCTAGCGTGAAATATTGCATGACCAATATTAAGTTGAGAGCTCATGAGAAAAGTGGTTTTCCCATCCTACGAGTCACCCGCTAAGGTTAATCATATGAATTTTAGGAATACCGTTTACAGCCTTTAGGGCGTGCGAGATACCACTTCCCACTTATCAATACCACCCACCTGCTTAATTCATACTTTTAATAAAGGCACTTAAGGAAAGGTTTAGCACTTAAACTTAGTATTAATTCTTAACACTAATTGACTATGATTTATAAATAAAATGTATGAATAGAGAAAAATACCCGATTAGGGTCCACAACGCCGATACACAGTCATAAGAGAATTTCTGTACTAGAACAGTGCGTCCACACCACACTTCAATCAATTATTCAACAAAATGGAAACTATAGATTCTTGGCCCTCTCAGCTCGATTACACAGTTTGTCTAACCTCTATTTCAATCTCAAACCCTATCTCTGTCACACCTCTCGCTTACTCACTCTATTATTGATAATCTCTCTATCATTACATTCTTTCCTCTTTTATGAATCAAATCCTATCCTAACTGCATTGACAAATCAATCTCTATTTTTATCACTCAACCATTAAATCCCTATTCTCAATCTCTAATACACATCCATACTAATACTCATCTCTTAGCATAAAAATAATACAGTTATCTAATTATTACAATAATTAAAGAAAAGATAAATTCAAGAGATCCAACAATCTAGATTTGGGAATAAGAAGACTAATCCAAGCAACTCAATTATTATTATGAACTTCCAAATATTTTCAAAGGATGAAATAATTCTTGTGACCCTACAAAAGAACTTACATCAACCATTTAACTCAATCCTACAACAAGAAATCATTAATTCTAAATGCAGAAATAGAAAGAAATAAAAACAAGAGATGCATGTGAATAAGCAATGAAAAGAAGGAAAGAAAAATATAAAAAAGGGCTCTGAGGCTCCTGGGATGGCCAAGCCTATTGAAACTCAGAGACCTATAGAGAAGAACAAGATTTAGAAGCTGAACATGACACCAATCTTCATTATTTTCGTCAATAGAATGACACCCTACAAGAAAATACAATGGAGCTGCAAAAATACAAGCTCTCTCCACTCTAACACCAATGGAAAAACCCACCTAGAGGAAAATTCGACTTGGTACTTACACAAAATGATTAGGAATCGTTCCCCATGAATGGAGGAAGCTTTCCCAACCAAAATCCCTTGATTAGTGGATCTAGTCCCCTTCATTGGTGGAACACATTCCTAGATTTTCTCAATCATTGGAGTTCCACAATTTGTGCCATAATTCCATAATATCTTGTTGACTTATTATTTATTATTGATCCTTCAGTAGTAGGGAATGTGTCCCTAAATTATCTCCTCCTCCAACTCTTCATAATTTGCCTAATATTCCCATAATATTCCACAAAAAATAAATAATATTAGGCACAAATATTCAATTATCCATAAACCTTCCTAATGAATATATTAAAGTTAAAAATAAATTATCTAATGCAAAAAGAGAGGTTTAATGTGCTGAAGGATGGTCATAGGCCTTAAGTTATTGTTTAATTTAGAGGCATGGGCCTTAATTTATGTCTAATTTAGAGGCCCATCAGTGAGTCAAAACCACTCACCTCTAGTCCATATCCCCTCAAAGTTTATACGTAGGGTATTTATCAACCCAGGATCGCCCCTATCACCTAAGCCTAACACTAGACTTTACAAAAAAACTACTAGGGGTATGAATTCCTTACGGTGTCTTACAACAATATTTCCATTTACATGTGAATTAAAAATTTTAATCCATTAAAAAAAACAATTTTTTTGTTGTTTCCCCAATAGTTATGATGCCATCCTCTTGCCTTGACACTCTCCAGGCACCTTGGTCCTGAGGCTCACACCATAAGAAATGCCTTAGGTTGTTTCCATCCACTAAGCACAGTCCAAGAATTAGAAATATGATTGTTCCCTATCCATCATTCCATTTGATACATATTTTTGTTTGGATCCATACTTGTTAGGAATAAAATGATCATGCATCCTACTCTCCCTTTTATTCCTTGCATAACCAATGATATATTTATAAATTTTTAATTCCTTGGAAACAAGATCAAACCTTCCTCCCTACTCTCTACAAAACATGGAGGGGTGGATCTGATACTCATGAATGTGGGCTTATTCAACCCATATTTTCCTCATCATTCTAATAAAACCCTGACAAATATTGCTTGTAGTTATGAAAGTCACAGATATTGTTTCCACTCATATCTACATAACAGGAAACCCATGCAGTCAAAAAGACTCAAAACTTTATCATTGAAATATATTTTAGTGCATCGAGGATGAGATAATAGTTCACAAATAAAACTTTTAGTGGCTCTAATAAGCCTTTAGAAATTTGTATCTTCTCACATGCTTCTTTGGGCTATGATCCTTTAGCCCCAACATCTCTATGGTTACACAATCTCTAATCATTCCTCACCATAAAAAACACCTATATGCATACAATCTAATACATAAGCCTCCAGGTGGATCTTGAGGTCACCCAGGAAACAACAACTTCCTACCAAAAATAACTCCCTTCCTTCCATGGCCTAAACAAACCACCTCTTGGGATCACCAAAACTCTTGACATCTTGTGGAATTTGATATCAAATCTACAACAATGGTGATGATCACTCCAAGTGCGAGTAAGAGTATTACTCTACTTCCAACATTCCAATTCTCTTTGACTTCCATTCTAGGAAGGACTCCTTCTCTTTCTTTAGGTGTTGAGGACTCCAGAAATAGATAGTTTACCTCATTGAATTGGAGCTTTCTTTTCTACTTTATTTCAGATTATTCTAATAGAGAACCCCTATTGTTCCATATTTTATTCAATCCAAATATATGGGTATTTTATCCTTCATCACCTTGTCATGTGTATCATTAGTATTGTTATAGACATTTTTGGGCACTACAACCCCAAGCATGAAATTTCCATAAACCAAGGGCTCCTAAGTCCCTAAAAGTGTTGTTCTAACCCCTAAAGGAACAAGGTCAACAGATTACAACTTCTCCCAGAAGTTCTCCATGAAAAACTGCTCAGAATTGGTCAAAACAGGATCATTTCAGCTGCTCCACTGGCCAAGTGCGTTGCATCTCACCTAAGTACACTGTCTGGGTGCATTGCATTTCAAAAAGCCCTTCTATGGGGTGCGATGGGCGAGAAATGATAATTGGCAATGTCATTCCGCGAGGTGGAGAGGCAATGGAAGCTTCCAGAAACTTCTCCTGTGACACTTGCCTCTTTGAATTCGACCAAGGATGAGTAAGAGATCATCAATCTCCAAGTGGAAGCAAGAACTATCAGAGGGAAGACACTAATCAAATCATAAGCTGACTCATCTCCATTACAGATATCTATATATGGATCCCTCACCCCAGAGATCCAGAGGCTGGAATTTTTCATATTGTAAGGAATTGTTGTTGGTTTCTCGGGACAAACATCAGATCGTTGGGTGATCTAAGCTTTGTATGACGTGAAGAGGGGCTTCCTTGCTGAGAGGTTGATGCTGGGTCAGAACAACTGGTTGTAACTCCTCTTGGCTCTTTTTGTTTATCAATAAAAGCTATTCAAGTTTTCCTCCATACTCTTGTGTCATTGATGTTTGTTGCATTTGTATGGTAAATTTACATCTGATCCTAGATTGTTTATGATTATAGATCCATGTCTTTGTATAGTGCTATGCTACTGTGATCTTACAGGTACTTTGTGAAGCTAGGCGTGCAAGGGAATAAGTAGCGAAAGACTATCAAGGAAGAGAGGAATCAAATCAGGAGATTAGCGTAAGACAGAGGTTGGTCTTTTTGTTCCTCCCTATCTATAATTCATAAAGGAAAAATGAAAGTAGCTTTACTCTATTTGTTTCTAAGGCAGCTGTCACACCTTAGTGGGATAAGTAGTTTTGAGTAGGCACTTTTCCCTGTAACAAAATGGCGACTCCAATAGGGACGAATTAGTTTGTTTGTTTATCTTCCTTGTTGTCTATTTCATAAACTTACAGGTATCATTCGAACTACATTTTCCATAGCAAATGCAAAGTAGATAAATGCTACTTCAGTCCATCTACGAGATCTGTTTATGATTTAAACAACTGATTCACAAACTCTCTGATTGCCCTTCTGATAGCTCTTAGATCCTCCTTAGATCTACCCCTGATTGTTGCATTACTGATTACCTTTTCCTCGGCCAAAACCCATGAACTGAACTGCAAATTGTGACTTGGAACCCAAACACAATCTCGTTTCTGGCCCAACGCAGGTACTGTTCTGAGAATCTGAACTTCAGTGCACTTCCCGAGTGGAGAAGGTGCGCTGCATTTCAAATTCCCTGTGTTACAGGTGCACTAATTAGACTAGGCTTTGTGCAGTATTGGTTTCTTTGATTCATTCTTTCCAGTTCTATTATTGAATTTTGCTGCCTGTGATCAGTATATGTCTATTTGAAACCCCTTTTCCTTGCTGTTATTCCACCTCCTTTGTACAAAAGAACTGTAAATGTTTTTGTGTGTTTGTTGAGTCATTTTCAGTTCTCCTTTGCAAAAGTAGCATAATCGTACTGTCGTCCTTTGATTTGAAACTGTCACAAGTGTCAATTTCAATCATAGGAAAGAGTTTGATTGTTGTTGAGGGTTGATTATCCTGTTACTATTTTTTTTGGTCTAAATTTGTAATTTTTCTAGTGTCAAAAACAAGTATTCATTTCAAAATCGTAAGGTGTTGTGATCGTCTCCATTTTTTATTTCAAAAAGAAACTTGTTGATATTCGTCGCTTGAAAAGAAATTCAGATTTGTGCATCAACTTTCTTCTTATCATTCATATACTAAGAAAGTCAAAAACAAATACATGCATGTGCTTTTGCATATAGACAGCTTGATTGGTTTGATTTAGGAAAGTGCATTTAGAGTGTGCTCTTTGCTCTTTGTGAAAAGATTCTGTCTTTCTTTCCTTAGTAGCTAGGGTTTTCATTACACAAAGAAGATAAAAAGATTGTTTATCATCTTAGATTGCATTTTAGGAATTACATCTACATCTCGCGGTGAACCTGAAAGGCAATCTTCATAAACAAGATCAACTATAAAATAAATTCAATGAATCTAACAACGCTTTGGAACTTAACACACAACATTTAGAATTCTAGGCTAGAGACGTATTCCTGCGTCGTAAAGGTTGGTAACTGTTGTTCTCACTGATGGTTGGGTGATTCCTCCACTTTGAGACGATAAGTGCCAGTACGGACTTGTGCTCCCACGTACCGTTGAGTATATTTTGGGAGACCCCAATAGGCTTAATCCTTTATCCATAGGAAGCCGTGTCTGCCACCCTATCGATCGCAATGCACTGAGCACATCATTCGGGAAGATTGACTGCCGTACCGTAAAAATTATTCTACAATTTTTCGATTGGTTTGGTAATCCCTCTACCTAGATTTCCAGAGCAGTCCCTTTTGTTCCTTTTCAGACTCTTCAACAGAAAAGGTCCATCTGAGCACTTGTCACTTTAGGCTCATTAAAAATCGAAGGAGACTAGAGTCATCTTTTGTTTTTTCTCGACTCTTAAGAATTGAAAAAACAAGTTGTGTCAAAGCATCTAAAATTTATTCTAAACAGAATATTCATTACCCTTTCCTACGTTGATCTTGGGTTGAGAAAATGGAGTCCACCAACCAAGGAATTCCCCTTGGAGGAAATCCTAGTCCCTTCTCCTCTTGGGGAGATGTTGGTGCACCCCATATGGCCACATTGTTGCTTCCAGGACTGACAATCGGCTTGCCTGTATGGCTCTTCTCAGCCTCTGTCGTTCAAAACACCGCAATTCCTAAACAATCAAATCAGCAACTAGACGAGTCCAGAGTTACCCACCAACCTTCTACTTCCTTTAATTCTTCCTCTCCTCCTTCCTCTTCACTTGATGGGGTTGGTAAAGCCAAAAGTCAAGTACCTAAGAATAAGAAGGAAAAGAAGAAGAAAGAGAAGAAGAAGAAGGAGCCAAAAGCGAATGGGGGCAAACGAGCGTCGTCTAGCGAAAATCCACACACTGCACTGACCAGGCCTAAATCGCCATGTGTCATTTGCAAAGGAGACCACTATCATAGAGATTGTCATTGCATCCCTCGGATCTTAAGGGACTGGTCTCCTCGTTTTCACAACCCGGTGTCGTCAACCTCTGGTGATCATGTTGAAAACACACCGTCAACTAGTGAAAGTGAAGCCCCAGGACAAAAAGGAAAATATAGATTTCCTTGTAAATTGTGCGAAGGAGATCATGCCGTCCACCATTGTCCCTTCTTAGACGAGGCTAAAAGAGTTTTGGATGATCGTCCGGTTTCACCGTTACGACTTCCTCCTGGATATAAAAAACTCTTGTCGAGTCTGTCACTAGTTGAAAATCCGGCCAGCCCGCTCAGGTGGTTGGCTGAAGCATCTATCATTGAAGACAAACCATCTCAACCCATACCAGACGAAAGTCGAAAGGTCGAGGTGACAGTTGACCCGGTCTTGCCTTCAGAGGTTCCATCTTCAGATGATACAGTCACCGAAGAGAACAAGGATAACACCGTCCAAATTATTTTCATAAGCACAGACTCTAATGAACATGGGGGAAATTTACCCATTCCTTTACTGCAAGAAGGAAGTTCGTCAGAGTCATACCTGGCCGTTTATTCGGTCCCACCTCCAAGCAACCTAGTTGTCTCCTTTGATTGGAATAAACTAGGCAGAACCCGTTTACCAGCTAGTATACCATTCTGAATCATTGTTCAAATATATAGGATGGTTATGGCCAGTACCATCATAGATGAAGGGGCTTCTATGAGTATCCTTTCCTCAACTTCTTGGAAAGTGCTTGGTTTGCCATCGCTTTTGCTTGAGATGAGAAATCTAATATGCTTTGACAAAGGAACCAGTCGACCATTAGGGATCCTTCCCAATGTGACCATACATTGAAAGGGAAAACTGTTCAAATGAACATAATGGTAGTTCAAGGACCCCTGGATTATAATCTACTCCTTGGACGAGACTATATTTATTGCATGGGAGCGATTGTCTCCTCACTCTTTAGAGTAATGTGTTTTCCGCACGAAGGAAGAGTGGTCAAGTTCGTAAACCAGCTTTCATTCCCCGGTTCACGCATAGCAAATAGTCATATACATCCTGAATGGTCTTTTCACGCAAGAAATGTCTCAATCTCCAGTCCGCCCGCTTGATGAGCACGAGTGATTCGGGGGACATGACTGAAACCCAGGGGGCATGCACCCTGATCTGCTTCGGCAGGAAAACTTCAGGTATAGGGTAGGTTTCCGCGAGAGAATATGACTAGTCTGTACTCCCGTCCGTGATTGGAAGAGGGGGTTATTCTGGAACAAGATTCTCTTGTTAGAGTTACGTGAGTGAAGTAGCCTCCTCCACTCACCTTTGTCTATTTCGATAGACATCGCCGAAGAAGTGTTTTGTTTACGCCGTGAATAGAACAGTCTTTGGTAACCTGTAAGAGGTAGACCTCTCTCGGTAATACAAATGTTTTAACAGAAAGAAGAAGGGGTAACCTTGAAATTCTGTTCTATACCTGGGGGCATGCAAGCCTTTTGGCGTGTAAGTGAAGAGAGACTATTTAGTTTTTAAATTTGTAGGTCCTCTAACCATTTAAACTTGTAGGATTGGTCGTTTCCTAACTTGCATAAAGAAAGGATGTGGGGCAAAACTCAAAAAATTGTCGTTTTTATATATGAGACATTCTTATCACACGATTGGATTAATCGAGCAGTTTTAGCGCATAGTTCAAGCTTGTTAAAAAAATAAACATAAGCCATGAGCAAATGTTTCCCCTCGTGTTTAAGCTCATTAAAAAATGAACTATTCCCCGGTAAATAACCATCGTGAATATAGTACTTTAGCCATTAAAGCCTTGGTCGTGTTTGCACCGTCACCTCCACTTTTGCATTGGTCGATCATTCACCTCGATTTGATTGTTTACCCATTTTGAGGAACAGCTGCGAAGAGTGATCTCAATAGCCATCCTTGTAACACTGCCATGATTGGAAAATTCCAAACCTTACATGGAACCAGTTGCTACCCATTTTATCACTCGTTCCTCAAAAGACGAGTCTCCTTTAAGCTCTTTTCAACTGACTCGTAAAATATGAAAACATTGCTGAGCCATTGGCCTCTCCAGCTCGTTAAAGGGACCGGAAGTGCTATCCCTCCTCTAAATTTTAATCTTTTTGGACCTGAGGGATTATTACACAAAAATATCGAGCGCTTGTTTTGTTCGGCTCATTAAAAGTATCGAAAATTCATCCCTTCTGTATTATTTTATACTTTTTTGGACTCAAGGGGTTAGATGACGAAAAAGGAATTTTGGAGTTTCCTTTACGTTCCTTTTCAGACTCTCTAAAATTGAAAAGGACCGAGTTATCTTTGTCGTTAAACTCGTTATAATTTTAATAGCGACAAACTTGTCTATAGACGAAAACGAGTTTCACTATCGGTAGGCTCGTTAAAACATAGCGATGGGTTGGCCCGAATGGAAAATTATAGAACAAGCATATGTTATCCTCCTCAAGTTTGATAAAAATAAAGAGGTACTGGTCAGCAATGACTGGGGAAAAATTGGGAAGAAAACTTGAAGAAACTTTGTTGGTAGCAAGTTGCTCTTGAACATGACACTTTCACTTCGCATCCAAGTCGGGTTGGGTTGTTTCATTCACCGGTCACATCACCATGGTCCCATCATACCATCCACATTTGGGGTTAATGATACCAATCCATCACGTCAGTGTTTCTTATATGTTCAAGAGAAGTCATTCAGAGAATTCACCTGTGTCTCACCCACTACAATACATTTATACTCCATTCTTTCATGACCGCCACCCTGAACCTTATATCAGTAGATCATTTTCACCTCCATTAAAATCATTTGCTCCGTTCCGTGTCATTGATGTGGGATTCATTAAGGCCCTCCTATGACAGATCACTTCTTGTCGACATCAGCTCATTATCCAAGAAGTTGATCTAGGAACACCCCATTCAGTACTTTGAAGCTTGCATGCCTCAATGGCAAGTTTCTCACTTCCGGCGATAGGTTTACATCAATGACCTTCGACCGAGAGATTTTACGTGGTGTTCGATGCCAAGTCCTTTATTCACACCACATGAATTGTATTGCAATACCTTGAGGGTCATTATCATTATCGGTGATTCCTCTCGTGCTTGTTAACAGCTTATATCATTGGCTAGTAATCAAGTGATGTCTTTCCATGTGCGACTTCAGAACATTTCTCACATGGATAGACTTGTACTTCAAGTGAAGATCGAACAAGATTGAAGACCCCGGATCTAGTTTCATCCATCCGATCTGCGATATACATTCAGGAAAATAAAAACATCAAATGTACATCATTGCTGCACATATAATCATCCAATCAAAGGGATGATGGCTCTATGAGAATCATCAGTCTACACTCAGACGATTGTCTATCCTATGTACATGAAAATGAATTTATAAAGTTGAGCATGGGAATGCCCGCCTCAGCTAGATCATGAAAATATTATGAAGATAATGTATTGTATTGTATCTTATTACAGGTCTCCTCCCAGCTTGAAAGAACTTTGGATCCTCATAGTAAAGCATTTCACCCGACATCAAAAGATTAACGACCTCATGCTTTAGGGGGCAACTGTTATAGACATTTTTGGGCACTACAACCCCAAGCATGAAATTTCCACAAACCAAGGGCTCCTAAGTCCCTAAAAGTGTTGTTGTAACCCCTAAAGGAACAAGGTCAACAGATTACAGCTTCTCCCAGAAGTTCTCCATGAAAAATTGCTTAGAATTGGTCAAAACAGGATCATTTCAGCTGCTCCACTGGCCAAGTGTGTTGCATCTCACCTAAGTACACTGTGTTGGTGGGTTGAATTTCAAGAATCACTTCTATGGGGTGCGATGGGCGAGAAATGACAAATGGCAGTGTCATTCCACGAGGTGGAGAGGCAATGGAAGCTTCCAGAAACTTCTCCCGTGACACTTGCCTCTCTGAATTCGACCAAGGACGAGTAACAGATCATCAATCTCCAAGTGGAAGCAAGAAATATTAGAGGGAAGACACTAATCAAATCATAAGCTGACTCATCTCCATTACAGATATCTATATATGGATCCCTCATCCCAGAGATCTAGAGGTTGGAATTTTGCATATTGTAAGGAATTGTTGTTGGTTTCTCGAGACAAACATCAGATTGTTGGGTGATCTAAGCTTTGTACGAGGTGAAGAGGGGCTTCCTTGATGAGAGGTTGATGCTGGGTCAGAACAACTAGTTGTAACTCCTCTTGGCTCTTTTTTTTATCAATAAAAGCTATTCAAGTTTTCCTCCATACTCTTCTGTCATTGATGTTTGCTGCATTTGTATGGTCAATTTACATATGATCCTAGATTGTTTATGATTATAGATCCATGTCTTTGTACAGTGCTATGCTACTGTGATCTTACAGGTACTTTGTGAAGCTGGGTGTGCAAGGGAACAAGTAGCGAAAGACTATCAAGGAAGAGAGGAATCAAATCAGGAGACTAGCACAAGACAGAGGTTGGTCTTTTTGTTCCTTTCTATCTATAATTCATAAAGGAAAAATGAAATTAGATTTACTCTGTTTGTTTCTAAGACAGCTGTCACACCTTAGTTGGATAAGCAGTTCTGAGTAGACACTTTTCCCTGTAACAAGTATGTTCCGTAAACTGCTCACTCCAATATATTAGTCGAATCACTAGCACCATGTTCGATCCAATGTAAGGCTTTGTCGACATCATGGTAGTCACACCTCTCATCTATTATCATAGGTGGCATTATTGGTCAACTTGATCACCTATATTTCTATGTAATCCATTAAAAAGTGTGCCAGTGTTAGTCAGTTCGTCCTATAACCAGTGATCAAGTATTCTCTTGCAAGGATTTGTTAGGTGTCTCAAGTCAAATTTTATCATTTCATTAGGTTTTCAAAATAAAATTTGGTCACTCCCTAGTGTCTCTAGGTCTATTGCTGCTCCTTCAAAATTTTCATGTTCTGGTCACTACCATCACTCAGTTGGATGCACCGTCACTGAAAGGTCATTATCATCTTCTTAGGTACATCATCATGGTGCTCATAGCTCAGTGTCACCATTAGTTCATTAGGGTTAGAGTCATCAAAATCTGTCATATTATTCATAAATCCGGAAAACGAAGGAGTAGTGATAGGGAATTTACTCAAAAAGTTTTGTTTCAAATGTAATTTATTTCAAAATGATGTAATAATTTAAAATTCTCTAAAGCTGAATTGAAATGTTCCAAAGATACATATTTTTCAAAGCAAATGTGAAAACACATGGTCGGCCACCCTATGATTATGCAGAATTTGATTTCCACAAGCTATAAAAGACCAAAAGACAAGTCCATTTGCTCAATCCACATGCAAAAAAAAGAGTTGTGCTTTTCCAAGGAAATCCAAATCATCATTTCAGGTTCCCGACTATCATTCGCAAGTAAGTGGGTTATCTTATACCTTGTTTCACTTTAGTTCATGCCTGAAAATATCAGATTTCCCTCTCTTGAGGTTTGCTTGGTTTATAGTCTCTTTGGTGGAATTATTGAGAAAAACCCTCAAAACTAAGCTCAATTACCCTCCCCAACCTTCCATATATCCCCATAGACACATTCCCACACACCTATCCCTCATCTACTCCCTCTTTCACAAAACCCTAACCTAGAGCCTACATTCCTAGGCTATGACTGCTTTTCTCTCTTTTGGACCCCTTCCCCTCATCCTTTCCCTAAAATTCCACTTTCCACTACTCCCTAACATCCCTCCCTATCTCAAAAAATTTTCCCAAGATTTTATAGACCCCCTAACCCCTCCATTTCACTCAATTTAAAAAACTATTGAAATCCCATGTTTTTCCCTACAACTAAAACCCTAATTCCTCTCCCATTGGGCTAGGGTTTGCCATGGAGTGTGAATCATCTAAAAAAGAGGAAAAAAGGTGGTAAGATTAGTATATATGACCCAACTTCAACACAAGTGATAATGTCTTCACCATTTCTCAAGAAATCATTCCAAGAGACAAATCATTTGCTGCACATAGGGACAATTTTGCATCAAAGTATGTTTTTGACCAAATGGAGATGAATTTTACAAAAGGGAAAGAGGTTTTTGTCAATGATAGGCCACGGTAAAAAAATACTCCTTAATTTTATGCACAGATGTTATGATTTGGGATAAATTTCCAAAATACAGTTTCCACGGCAGAGTTATTGCATTTCTAGAGTAGTCTTGGGAGATTCAACTTTTAGGTGTCTTGGAGCATGTGTTTTCACTTCTTGATGACTCTATGGTGTATCAGACATCCCTAGATTTCCTAAAATACCAATTTAAAACCAAAAATACTTTTGGAAGGCCTCCAAATCACTCTCCAAAATTTTCATTGTGTTTTTGGAGTGAGCACACTGCGCTTTTCCAATTTTAAGCGACCAACTTCAAACATCGATTTTGAACAAATGGGAAACAATTTTTGAAAACTGGAGGAGGTTTCTCTTCCTAGCATGCCAAAGAATAAAAATTTCTCTCAATATTCAAAAAATCCTTATTTTTAGAGAGATATGGATCCATCATTGAGACCTATTTTTGTAAAAAAAATTGACACAGTCACGGAGACAAAATCGCAGTGTGCCCGATGTTGTGCTCTTGTTAGGGAGCTCCAGATAACATTTTTCTTGCATATATAGATTTTTAATGAGTTATAGATCACATTTGGGATGAGGGATAAATACTTTTATTAGGTCTTGACAAGTGAAAATTCCCAAACACTACCTAAAAACCACTTTTCTGCCACTCCGTTGAAGACCACACTATGTTTCTAAGAGATCCTATGGGCAAATGCAGTTTTGAGGGGCTAGAAGTGACCTTTTTCATCTCTTGAAGAGTCCATCATGTAGAAGACATCCACAGATTTCCAGTAAGCCATCAATATCATAATTTATACTTCGGGAAGGCTTTCAAAAACTATTTCTCCCAAACTCGCTCTGTTTTCTCCGGGTTCGATGCATTTTTGGTTGAATTTGCTACGTTTTTTCCTGTGACAACTTTTCTCTAGTTTTGTTAGGTGGATTCCACTTTTTATGGTGTAATTGATTAACCTTGATGTAAATATGATGTAATGATGAGTAAATAGTCTTGTTAAAGTTTCTTTATGAAAAGTTAGGCTTCATTAATGAGAGTCATTTCAGTGAAAGTGAATTGGAGGAGTTGTTTTAACCTCCCTAGACATTAGGGTTTGGTTAGAACACCTCATGTAGTAGTTCCTAGACTCATGGATTCGACCCCTGAGATCAAGGATATGTTGTTTTGGTCTATATGTATCATTTTCTCGGTCATATAACAGGTTGGACATCAGAGGAGAGAACTCTTGTAGCTTGTACTTGAACACTTTCAGGAAATCAAAGGATGCAATTTGCAGCTATTATCTAGGAATTCATGTGTAGTAAGTTTGTGATGTTGTTTTTTCTCTATTATAGTTTTATATGAAAGATATTCATCTTCCCTTTTCATTCCTCATTTCTTCAGTGCTTTTGCTTAAAGTTTTATAAGTAGAATTCTTTGCATAAAGCTATGTTTTGATGGGAATATGATTGTGTGTTATTTTCCTTCTTGTTTAATGAATTCATGGTGCACATGCTCATTAAGAACTTTTTCTTCTTCCAAACACTACACTACACTGAAAAACCCTAAATCTATCACAAAATTATTGCTAGCTTGCTCCTCCATATCTTTGTTGTTGTAACCCTTTCATCCTTTGACCTAAATACCTGGTGTTCAACCCTTATCCAGCATCAAAACCCTAAATTTTCAAAATCTACTTGAGCCTGGCATACCTAACATAAAATATATTTTTCTCCAGTCAAACTGTCATTGTGATATCATACAGAGAGCCCTATCCGATTTGGTAGGGCTATCTACCAAACTGAAATATTGGTTTGTGGTTATCTCCGTCGATATGCTCTCTGCTTGGGACATTGTGGAGGATAACAAAGTGCGTCACTTCCTACTTGCTCTACATAATTCCCATGCTCCTTTATGTAGGTTCATGGGTTGAAAAACTCTTCTTCAAACTCTAAATATCATAACGTTTGGGAAGAATATTAACCTTACTTTATTTGAAAAAAACATGATTTATTTGTTGTCACCTTCCCATATATTCATGAGACCACTCTTGTTGAATAGTTTAGGTATGTCATGGCTTTGATACGAATTGTTAAAAAAATTCCTGTGAGAGAAAAATTAACACAGCAACATAACATATAACATGAAAAAATTAACACAATAATTACCTTGGTAAAACCCCAACTTTGGGAAAGAACCAAGCCAATAGAATTCCATTAGATTTCTTAGCCAAAAACCTGGCTAAGCTGGAAAAGTGAACCAACTAGTTCACATCCTCTGACCTACTTACAATAAAGTCTTCATCTAGCCTTTCAAATGTTTTATTAAATGAATTCCTTGGGAAAAACACCATTGACACTCAAAATTGTGTGCCTAAAACCACTACCATTTTACCTGATCAACTTTGGCTCTTTCGTCAAGTCAAGTTTACCTAATAGTGAATGAATGTTCGAGGATAGAAAAATATATAATGCTTGTGGACTAGTTATGATTATTATAGTGTATGGCCGAACAAATAGACTCCAAGAGTGCTAAAAGGAGGTTGGAGATTTCTCCAAAACTTTAAAACTGAAATATGCTTCAAACCGTCACTTTGTTAGAATATTGAAAATATGAATAATCATATAAAAGTATAAACAAATCATAACTTTACTAAATAAATAGAAGAAAGGAGATAAAAAGGAGATAGCATATCATATTTACATGGTAAAACCCAAATTGAGGAAACATCCACGAGAAGGTAATAATGTCTTTACTATCCTATGCAATTAAGCTATGGAACTGGGTTAATTTGGTCTTTAAATAATCAAATCAAGATCCCTCCTCCATTCTTAACACCATCAAAAACTTGTGATCATCCTTATCCCCCAATCCTCTTGTCAATAGGGAATGGAATCTTGTCATAGGCATAATATTTTGGGTTCTTTGGAAGGAAAGAAATGCCAGAATATTTCGATGAACCTCACTTCAGGAGGAAACCACCCTCTCTAATGTCAAGAATCAATTTAGGAATCTGTGACCTCCTCTACTCTTCAGGATCCCATGGACACTCTAGTAGCTCAGACATGAGAATTCTTACCATGTTGGATCTCCATATCATTCAAGCCCCACTTGATTCCTCCATTTCCATAAACAGGGGACCTACTGGCAAATGGTCGCCCCTGGAGCAAGGGACAATTAAGATTAACTATGATGGAGCAGCCAAAGGCAACCGAGGCTTGGCAGGATCCTAGGGGGCCTTCAGGAATGCTCATGGGGAATCTTGTGGATTTATGAGGGCAACATCGGTTCTTCAACCAATAATGCCGCCGAGCTACACTCTTTGGAACACGGCATAACCATCGCTAAGAACCTTACGTTTTTCCCTCTGATCATAGAAGGTGATTCAACTCTGGTGATGCAGGTCAGTAGGAAACTCCAGCATGGGATAGAAGCTACCAAGCTATCAGATAATTGGTGTTTTAAAAAAATCCTAAATAGAATAAAAAACAACAATGAAATCATGGAAGGGCTACACTTCCAAGAAATCATAAGAGAAGGGAATAAGTTGGTGGATAGGTTGGCCAACAAAGGTAGAGCAGGTAAACTTCTCTGTGGCAGTGAACCCTGAAACCCAAGAGAGAATTGTGAGCTTAGAGGCTCAGGCCGAAGATTTAAGAAGAGGTGTTCCCTTAGAGGAAGTGGATCTCAACATTGCCTAGATACCTAACCCCACTCTCACTAGAGCAAGAGAAAATATCTACACCCACTCCATTGACATCTGACAGAAAATGAAGACCATCCTAGGACTGGCTTTGCAGGAGCAGGAAAAGTGATCCAAGGTGGTGGAGAACAAAATTGACAGCCTCACCGACAAATCTGTCATTTTTTTCGAGGTTGTTCATCACTGCCGTTTCATCACTCAAGAATATCCTCAATATATTTTCCTAAAGAAGAAGTGTTGTGGGGAAAAATGCCTATGCAGGACGAACCTATCCACCTAAGGTGTGACAGTGCCTTAGCAACAAACAGAGACAGCTATTCTAGTATTTTCCTTTATGAATTAAGAATGAAGAGAGATGGATGGACTAACCGGTGTCTTCCATTTGTCCCTCGATCCAGTTCCTCTTCTCTTTGAGAGTTCGCCAGCTACTTGCCTTCTCGCTCGCCCAGCTTCAAGAGGTTTCTGCAAGATCACAAGAAGAGAACACTACACAAGACATGGATTCATATTCATAACTAGTTCAGGATTAGAAATAAACTAAACATACTAATGCAATCATACATCAAAGATACATCAGTATATAAGAGAAACCAAGATAGCTTTATTGATGAATAACAAGGTTCAGCAAGAGATACAACCCAGAGGGCTCCAATCCAGCATCTCCTTCCTAGCAAATGGAATTCCTATCTTCACCCCCTTCAAAGCATTAAGCACCCAATGATTCCAATCTCAAACCAACAACAATTCTTTTCAATAACAAAATTCTAGCCCCCAGATCTCATGGAGGAGAGATCTATATATAGATGTTTGGAGAGAGGATGAGTCAGCTTGAGATCTGACTAGTGTCCTCTCCCTCTGTCAGTTCTTGATTCCACTTGGAGGTTCTTGCTTCCACTTGGAGATTGGGAACCTCTTACTCATCACCAGTCGAATTCACTGAGGCAAGTGTCATTGAGGAAGATTCTGGAAGCTTCCTGGGTCTTGACACCTCTTGGAATGAACTTGCCATTTGTCAAATCTCGCTCAACGCACCCTGGTAGTGCTTCTACCTGCGTTGCAGTGCAGGTAGCCAGTGTTGACTTTGACATTCAGCGCAGATAGCTAGTGGAACCACTGAATTGATCCTGAATTGACTTGTTTTTGAGCAGTTTCTGGTGGAGAACTTCTGTGAATTGCTGTGGTTTGTTAGCCTTGTTCCTCTAGGGGTAGGAACAACATGTTTAGGGACTTTGGATCCCTTAGATTATGGAATTTTCATGCTCAATGCTGTAAGGCACAAAAATGTCTATAACAGTTTCCCCCTAAAGTATGAGGCCGTTTATCGGGTGAAATGCTTTATCAGGGGGATCCTAAGTTCATCCAATGCTGGGAGGAGACCTGTAATAAGATACAATACAATACATTATTTTTCATACTGCTTTCATGATCTAGCTGAGGCGGGCATTCCCATGCTCAGCTTTATAAATTCATTTTCCTGTACATAGAACAGACAATCGTCTGATGGTAGACTGATAATTTTGATGAAATTATCATCCTTTGGGTAGGATGATTATCTGCTGCAATGATGTACATGTCAATGTCTTTATCTTTCCTGAATATATATCGCAGCCTGGATGGATGAAACTAGATCTGGGGTCTTCAAACTCGTTTGATCTTCACTCTAAGTACAAGTCGATCCATGTGAGAAATGTTCTGAAGTCGAACATGGAAAGACATCGCTTGATTACCGGTCAATGAGGTAAACCGTTAACAAGTGCGAGAGGAATCACCGATAATGATAATGACCCTCAAGGTACTGCAGTACAATTCACGTGGTGTGAATAAAGGACTTGGCGTCGAACACCACGCAAAATCTTTCGGTCGAAGGTCATCGATGTATACTTGTCGGCGAAGTGAGAAACTTGCCATTGAGGCATGCAAGCTTCAAAGTACTGAAGGGGTTGTTCCTAGATCAACTTCTTGGATAATGAGCTGACGTCGACAAGAAGCGATCCGTTGAAGGAGGGTCTTAATGAATCCCACATCAATGACAAGGAATGGAGCTAATGATTTTGATGGAGGTGAAAACGATCTGTGACATATGATTCAGGGTGGCGGTCATGAAAGGATGAAGGATAATGTATGGCAGTGGATGGGACACGGTTGACTTTTCTGAACGACTTCTCTTGAACATATGGCGACACTGATGCGATGGATCGGTACATTACCCCAAATATGGATGGTATGGCGAGACCATGGTGATGTGACCAGTGAATGAAACAACCCAACCCGATTGTGGTACGGAGGAAAAGTGTCATGTTCAAGAGCGACTTGCTACCATCAAAGTTTTCTTGAGTTTCTCCCAATTTTTCCCCAGTCATTGCTGACCAGTACCTCTTTATTTTTGTCAAGCTTGAGGAGGATAACATATGCTTGTTCTATAACCCGCCCTTTGGGCAAGACCATCGCTATGTTTTAACGAGCCTAGCGATAGTGAAACTCGTTCTCGTCTAAAGACAAGTTTGTCGCTATTTAATGATTTTAACGAGTCTAACGACAAAGATAACTCGCTCCTTTTCATTTTTAGAGAGTCTGAAAAGGTACATAAAGTTAACTCCAAAAGTCCTTTTTCGTCATCTAATCCCTTAGGTCCGAAAAAGTATAAAACAATACAGAAGGGATGAGTTTTCGATAGTTTTAATGAGTCGAATAAAACAAGCGCTCGATCTTTTTGTGCAATAATCCCTCAGGTCCAAAAATATTAAAATCTAGAAGAGGGATAGCACTTCCTGTCCCTTTAACGAGCTGGAAGGCCAAGGACTTGGCAATCTTTTCATATTTTACGAGTCAGATGAAAAGAGCTTAAAGAAGACTCGTCTTTTGAGGAACGAGTGATGAAACAGGTTAGCAGCTGATTCCAGGTACAGGTTGGAATTTTCCAATCACGGCAGTGTCACAAGGATGGTTAGTGAAATCACTCTTCACAGTTGTTCCTCAAAATGGGTAAACAAACATATGGAGGTGAATGATCGGCCAATGAAAAGTGGAGGTGACGGTGCAAACACGACCAAGGCTTTAATGGCTGATGATATTAAATTCAAAGTGGTTATTTACCGGGATAGTTCATTTTTTGACGAGCTTAAACACGGGTGGAAACATTTGCTCGATCTTATGTTTATTTTTTAACGAGCATGAACTATGCGCTGAAATCGCTCAGATCTTGCGTTTGTTTTTTAACGAGCATGAACTGTGTGATAAAACTGCTCGAATACCCAGTCATATGATAAGAATGTCTCATTGAGATTCTATTTTTTATGGAGCTTCATCTTACAAAGCTATGCCCCGCATCCTTTCGTTATGCAAGTTCGGAAACGACTAATCCTACGAGTTTAAAGGGTTAGACCTACAGGTTTAAAGGGAGGACCTAAAAATTTAAAAAATAAATAGCCGCCCCTTGCTTTCACTCCAAAAGGTTTAAATGCCCCCAGGTATAAAGTACGATTTCAAGGTTACCCCTACTTTAGTCCGGCAAAACAATTGTTTTACCGAGAGAGGAATACCTCTTTCCGGTTACCCAAAGATTGTCTTGTTAACCTTTCAAACAAAACACTTCTTCGGCGATATCTACCGAAAATAGATAAAGGTGAGAGACTCCGTCTGTCAACTCACATAACTTTAACAAAAGAATCTTATTCTAGAATAACCCTCTTCCAGCATGGGCGGGGTACAGACTAGTCATATTCTCCCACGGAAACCTACCCTATACCCAAAGTTTTCCTGCCGAAGCAGACCAGGACGCATGCCCCCTGGGTTCCAATCATATCCTCCCGGATTACTCGCGCTCATCAGGAGGACGGACTGTGGGTTGAGACACTTCTTGCATGAAGAGACCATTTAGGGATGGTACATGACTATTTGGGATGCGTGATCCGGGAAATGAAAGTTGGTCCACGAGCTTGACCACTCTTCCTTCGTGCGGAAAACACATTACTCTAAAGAGTGAGGAGACGATGGCTCCCATGCAATATATATAGTCTCGTCTAAGGAGTAGGTTATAATCCAAGGGTCTTTGAATGACCATAACGTTCATTTGAACGGTCTTCCCTTTCAATGTTATGGGCACATTGGGGAGGATCCTTAAAGGTCGATTGGTTCCTTTATCAAAGCCTGATAGATTTCTCATTTCAGGCAAAAGCGCTGGCGAACCAAGCGCTTTCCAAGCAATAGAGGAAAGGATACTCACAGATGCCCCCTCATCAATGATAGTGCCAGCCATTACCATTCTGTATATTTGAACGATAATTCTGAATGATATGCTTGCTGGCAAACAGGGTCTGCCTAGTTGGTTCCAGTCGAACGAGACAACTAGGTTGCTTGGTGGTGGGACCGAATAGACGGTCGGGTATGACTCTGATGAAGTTCCTTCCTGCGATAAAGGAATGGGAAAATTGCCCCCTTGTTCGTCGGAGTCTGTGTTGATGAAGAGAATTTGGACGGTGTCGTCTTTATTCTCTTCCGTTATGGTATCATTCGAAGATAGAGCCTCTGAAGGCAAAACTGGGTCAACTGCCACCTCAACCTTTTGACTTTCGTCAGGTATGGATTCAGACGATTCATCTTCAATGATAGGTGCTTCGGCTGACCACCTGGGCGGGCCAGCCGGGTTCTCAACTAGTGAAGGACTTGGCAGGAGTTTTTGATATCCAGGAGGAAGTTGCGCTCGTAAAATCGGGCGATCTTCCAAAACTCTTCTAGGCTCGTCTAAGAAGGGACAACGATGGATGGCATGGTCACCTTCACACAGTTTGCAGGGAAATCTAGCTTTCCCTCTATGTCCTGTGACTTCACTTTCACTAGTTGACGGTGAGCTATCAACATGGCTATTAGAGGTCGACGCTACCGAATTGTGCAAACGGGGAGACCAGTCCCTTAGTATCCGAGGGATGCAGGGACAATCTCTGTGGAAGTGGTCTCCCTTGCATATGACACATGGCGATTTAGGCCTAGTCAGTGCTGTGTGTGGATTTTTGTCAAACGCCACTTGTCTGCCCCCAGTCGCTTTTGGCTCCTTCTTCTTCTTCTCTTTCTTCTTCTTTTCCTTCTTCTCCTTAGGAACTTGGTTTTTTGTTTTACCAGTTCCGTCAAGCGAAGAGGAAGGAGGAGAGGAAGAATTAGATGAAGTAGAAGGCTGGTGGGCAACTCTGGTCTGGTCTAACTGTTGACTCGATTTTTCAGGAATAGTGGTGTTCTGAACGACATTGGTTGAAAAGAGCCAGACCGGCAGGCCAATTTTCAGTCCTGGAAGCAACAATGTGGCCATATGGGGCGCACCAACATCTCCCCAAGAGGAGAAGGGACTAGGATTTCCACCAAGGGGAACTCCTTGGTTGATGTGCTCCATTTTCTCAATCTAAAGATCAACGCAGGAATAGGGGTGATTGTTCCGTTTAAAATAAATTTTAACGACGCTTTAGACACAACTTGCTTTTTCAATTTTAAAGAGTCGAGAAAAAGCTAAAGATGAGTCTAGTCTCCTTTGATGTTTTAACGAGCCCGAAGTGACAAATGCTCGGATGGACTTTTTCCGTTATAGAGTCTGAAAAAGGCCAAAAGGAACTGCTCTGGAGTTCTAGGCAGAGGGTGTGCCAAACTTTTCACAAAACCGCAGAATACTTTTTAGGGTACGGGCGGTCGATCTTCTTGAATGTTTGTGTTCAGTGCATTGCGATCAGTAGGGCGGCCGACACAGCTTCCTAAGGATAAAGGTTTTATGCCTATAGGGGTCTCCCAATATATACGCGATGATACGTGGGAGCACAATCCGTACTGGCGCTATCGTCCCTCAGGAGGAATCACCCACCATCAACGAGATCGAAAGTCACCAGACTTTACGACGCCGGAACACGTCTCTAGCCTAGACCTCTATGTTGTGCATTATGTTGCAAAGCATTGTTAAGTTCATTCAATTTATTTTAGGTTGATCTTTTTAGAAGTTTGCCTTTTGAGGTTCACCACGAGATGTATGATACAATTCCTAAATGTAGTCTAAAGATGATAAGCAAGCTTTATATCTTTTCAACTTATGAAAATCCTAGCTACTAAGGGAAAAGAAAGACACCATCTTTTCTCAAAGAGCAATCAGCACACTCTAATGCACTTTTCCTAAATCAAACATGCAAACTATCAAAATGCAAATGCACAATGCAGGTGTTTGTTTTCTGCTTTCTTAGTATTGATGCCTACAAAGAAAGCTTTTTGTACAACTTTGAATTCGCTTTTAAATGACAAATATAAACAAGTTTACTTTTTCGAAATTAGAGGGGGTAGAAGAGATTACAACACTTAACGATTTTCGAAATGAATACTTGTTTCGACACTTAAAAGAGACAAACTCAAACCAAAAGCAAAAGTAAATGTATAATCAACTGCAAACAGCCAATGAACTCTCTCTTAAGATCACAATCAACAGATCTGAATCAAGGGTTACATGATGACTATTTCACTTATGCAAAGGAAGACTGTAAATGACGCCACAAACACATAAAAACTCTCACAGTCGTTTTGTACAAAAGGAGGCGGAATTTAAGCAGAGAAAAGGAGTTATCAGACTGGTACTATGCTGGTTACAGGCTGCAAAAATAAGAGATCAAAACAAGGCAAAATAGAGCAGAGAACCCCAGCTGCACAAGGCCCAACTGGATCAGCGCAACCTCAACACAGAGGTTTTGACATTCAGCGCAGGTAGCCTTCACGGGACCTGCATTGAAATGCAGAACCTCTTCACAGGGTCTGCGCTGAAGGAGAAACGAGAGTTTCTCACTGGGTTCTGGGTCATAGATTGCTGATTAATCTATGGTTTCAGGCCAAATAAAAGCAACAAGCAAGGTGTAATCAAAGGGATGATTTGAGGGAGTACTAAGATCTATCACAAAGGATCATCAAATCATTTGTGAGTCCATTGTTCAGATCATAGACAAGTCCAGTGATTGGATCAAAGCAGCAACTGTCTACTTTGCATCTTGGAATAGCAGATGCAGTTCGATTGTTGCTGTCGAGTCTATGAAACAAACAATGATAGAAACACAAATAAAATGACTAAACAAATCTCCCCAGCGGAGTCGCCAATTTGTTGTGGGGAAAAATGCCTATGCAGGACGATCCTATCCACCTAAGGTGTGACAGTGCCTTAGCAACAAATAGAGACAGCTATTCTAGTATTCTTCCTTTATGAATTAACAATGAAGAGAGATGGATGGACTAACCGGTGTCTTCCGTTTGTCCCTCGATCCAGTTCCTCTTCTCTTTGAGAGTTCCCCAGCTACTTGCCTTCTCACTCGCCCAGCTTCAAGAGGTTTCTGCAAGATCACAAGAAGAGAACACTACACAAGACATGGATTCATATTCATAACTAGTTCAGGATTAGAAATAAACTAAACATACTAATGCAATCATACATCAAAGATACATTAGTATATAAGAGAAACCAAGATAGCTTTATTGATGAATAACAAGGTTCAGGAAGAGATACAACCCAAAGGGCTCCAATCCAGCATCTCCTTCCCAACAAATGGAATTCCTATCTTCACCCCCTTCAAAGCATTAAGCACCCAATGATTCCAATCTCAAACCAACAGCAACTCTTTGCAATAACAAAATTCCAGCCCCCAGATCTCATGGAGGAGAGATCCATATATAGATGTTTGGAGAGAGGATGAGTCAGCTTGAGATCTGACTAGTGTCCTCTCCCTCTATCAGTTCTTGATTCCACTTGGAGGTTCTTGCTTCCACTTGGAGATTGGGAACCTCTTACTCATCACCAGTCAAATTCACTGAGGCAAGTGTCATTGAGGAAGATTCTGGAAGCTTCCTGGGTCTTGACACCTCTTGGAATGAACTTTCCATTTGTCAAATCTCGCTCAACGCACCCTGGTAGTGCTTCTACTTGCGTTGCAGTGCAGGTAGCCAGTGTTGACTTTGACATTCAGCGCAGACAGCTAGTGGAACCACTAAATTGATCCTGAATTGACTTGTTTTTGAGCAGTTTCTAGTGGAGAACTTTTGTGAATTGCTGTGGTTTGTTAGCCTTGTTCCTCTAGGGGTAGGAACAACATGTTTAGGGACTTTGGATCCCTTAGATTATGGACATTTCATGCTCAATGCTGTAAGGCACAAAAATGTCTATAACAAGAAGTCCACTTCGAAGATGCATTCCCCAGCAGACTGCTCTCTAAGCATTAAGAAAGAAATGGTGGGAACCTCCTTCAATCATCCATCCAATATGGCACCGCAGGAGGGAAGCTCCCAGGAGTAACCCATAAGCCTGGATGACGACCCGATCACTACCAACCCTTAATGAGTGCAGCAAGATCCTTTTTGATACATCTACCATGCGGTTGCAAGGTCGCAACAGAGAACACGTTAGTGAATTCAGAGCAGAAAATAAAGGCCCTCAGTGCTGATAGTCTAGGCTTGACTCAGTTTTCTGGTGTTTTTTTGGAGTCAACAACAATTTTGGTTTCTGTTTGTTTGCCTTGTACCGATCATTGTAATTCTCAAAGAAAACATAACTTATATTTTGTAAAGTCTCAATGTAACTATGTCAATTTGACTGTCACAATAGCTAGGTTTGTTGGCTCTTGTGCTGGAGACATAGTCTCGCACAAACCAACTTATGTAAATAACTCTTCTACTTAGTAATACAACTTATCTTATTTACAAAAAAAAAAAAAAAAAAAACTTAGCTAACTATTACAAGTTGTCATGAGATGTGGAATTACAATTTAATTCCTAATTTAATTCAAGGAAAAATTTAAATTTGGATTTTCTTGTTGCATTTTTGAAGATAGTATTTACATTTGAGCAAGTAGCATTTCCATTCCATTCCAAATAAAGTAACTCTCCATTCTTGCAAATAGACTAGAACTTTCCTTTCATGCAATTTCATCCCTTGGAAATCTAGAATAAGTTGATAGAGTGGTCTATGTATGCCTTGGTCGGGTCCATTTCTTAAAAGTGACATGAGTAGAGCTTATCATACTATTCATATAGAATTTAATTTTATACGAACCCTGGGTTGATAATCAAAGTTGGTAGCCTTGGTAGTTTTGACACTCTTGTTGCAATACTAAGGCTCATTACTTTTTGGCATCATTTTTGGCGACGTGTCCAAGTAGGTGTTGTTCCTGCTTATAATTTTCTTTCTTTTTCATCTTTATTTTTCTTTGCATCAATATTGTTTGATTTGAAATTTAAAAAAAGAAAGAGAAAACCAAAAAAAGAATGAATTATTTCATGCCTCGTAGGAGTAAGGATTATCAAGGGAAATTCATACCAAAAACCCCCACCCCTTCTGGCAGTCAACCATCACTCTTCTTTGGTGACTGTTAACCTCCTACTTTGACCACAGAGGAGTTGGAGAATCCCTTATGTAAGCAGCCAAAATCCTTTGAATAACCCATTGGAGAGTGTTAACACCCAGGTTGTTCCCTTTGACTCCCAAGGGAATACGGCCGGGGTAACCACTAACCAATCTTTGGATTACAACTTCTAGCCAAACTGTAATCAGAGAGGGCTCTCTCTTTAAGGTTTGTCTCTGTTTTGTGAAGATTTTAGGCTAGTTATGAATTCAGGGTTTGGTTTTGTGTTTTAGTTGAGGGATGTCTTCTGTACCTAAGGTGGAAATCTTCAGATAATTCTAGTCCATTGGGCAATGGAGTCTGTGGCTACAGGTTGTCTGAGGGATTGAGTTGAGTTGCTGAAACTGCAAGGCCATTTAAATACATCATGAAAGAAAATTGAAATTGTGATTATGAGGTGTGTTTAACCAGTGAAAAGCAATTAAGAATTCTCCACTAAGCTGGGGGTGTAAGAAAGAGATATATTGCACAGGAGCAAACTTGAATTCCTGAAACAACAATCACTGTGAAAGATATAGTTTGGAGGTGCAGCAGTTAAGAATTACACCTTATGACTATAACTGAAGAAAGACATTTATAACATCATAGATTGAGTTCAGGGTACTCTGTGAATAAATCCTGGAACTATTCTTTTTCTCTGCCATTAACTATGAAACACAGAAACATGAATGAGCTATGAAAGGATATCAAAAAAAACACATAACGAAGAGTTTTTAAGGAAAACTTATTGTGCCATGAAGTACGCAGGAATCCTGTAACATTCAGCAAAACACCACAATGACTCAGATAACGCAGAGCTTTGGAAATTCCATCAGCCTTTGTATTAATACTCTGAAAATTTACAGCATAAGAAACTCTAGAAGAGAAATCAACAACAACCCCTGCAAGCTTATGCGAGGGGGGAATATATACAAACGGTGATACAAAATATCTGAAGCGTTGAGTCATCTGAGAAATAAATATGTTCACCAACTTGTACAGAACAACAGATAAGAAGTTATTACAGCTTTGAATACAACATAAATGATCTTCAATTCTGTCAGAAGACTTTTTGACCTTTAGAGGCCACTGAGTCGGTTGAATGTTCTGTTATAAATGCTGGATGACGTGTCTTTGTGGCTCTCTCCTCCTGTATCTTTTCAGCCCTGTCACCTGTGACTGTCAGTGCTGCTTTAGTGGCCGAATAGTTTTGCTGAGTTGGCTCAGCCCATTCTTCTCCATGCATGCTGATTTTATCAAAATTTTCCTGTGCATGATAACTTATATATTTAAATGAAAAAACTTGAATACAGGCTCTGGTTTACAGTATTAACTGTATCATTTTGGTCCTGACCTCCTGTGTGGGCAATTGATGTCTCAGGATTGCCTCTAGAGTCTCATCTGCCTCTGTGTATTTGTAGAAATTTGGAGGCACTTCAAACAAATGTTTGATCTCATTCATGATGAAAAATAGGTTCTCAACCCTGTTGTAGAGACTCTGCCCTGATGCTGGCCCTGATTCTTTTGAAGTGTTGGGTCTTTCTGTAATCTGATTTGTAGCAAATGTGTTGACCCTTTTAGCATAATTTTCATGGGAATGTAGTCTTCCTGCGCTGTTCAGTAAGCTAGGAAGACCTCTGTTCTGCAATGCCACAAATTTGTCCATGAACTTATTAACCTCTGTCTGCATATCCTGGCTTCTTCTTTCTAGTGTTTGCACCAGGCTTCTTAGTGTTAGGACTCTTTTTATTAGCAAAATGGTCTCAGTCCTGTTGGAAATTCCCATTGCTGGCAGCTGAGCACTTGTTCTGTTATTAAGCACATTAATCATTCTGTTGGCAACCTCAGGCATATTGCCTAGAGATGCCCTTGCTCTTTGGATTTCTCTATGTGCTTTCCCTATGAGCTCTATTTGCTCATGAATGGTCTCAATGTATTGCCATTGATCAGTTATGGATTGGCCAATGTTGGCCCATAGGACTGTCTTGAGTTCAGCCACTACTTTATCAAGTGTGAGCTCCTTCTCCAGCTCCTTTATCTTCTCTTTGAGAGCCTTTATCTCTCTTCCTTTCTCAGCAACACTTTGTTTTGATTTATCATATCTTTCATTCAACTTGACCAAATTTTCCCTGGCCTCATTTAATTCTGCCATTTAGGCTTCTAGGGCTTGGATTTCACTCCTTAGCTTCTGCATGTCCAGGCTTGGAGCCTGCTCTGTTGTTGGCGCTGGTGCTGATGTAGATGGTGCTGTTTGTTCTGTCTTTTCAGGGGGAGGAGCAGTAGTTTGAGGAGGTTCCTCAAGGTTAATTATCTCTGGAGGAGGCTGAGATGTTTGTCCTCCTTCTTTTTGTTGTAATGCTGCCTGCAGTCCAGCCTGTGCAGCCTCTGATTCTCCCAATTTCTCCTGTGTCTGGATCAACTGTTTGTATAATGACACCAGCATAGCTGCTGCATCTTGGTCATGTCTCAGCTGGGAAACTTCTCCAGTTTGTGTGTGAATGGTTGCTGGGACTTTTACCATTTTCCTTAGTGCTGCCATATCTGCATCTCTTAACTTCAATAATGCTTGTACAGCCTTGATGTCCTTGGGATCATGCCCAAGTTCTATGATTATCTCCTCTAAGGCTTTGATTCTATTGTCCTTTGCTTGAGAGGATGCTCTCTCCAACTCAAGTTGGGCAGCTGTATTATTTAGGCTATTTTCTAGCCTGTAGTTCACCAATGTCTTATCCGCCAAGGAGGCATACACCATCTCACCTGTTTGCTTATGTAATTCGATTTGATCCATTGGGTGGATGTCCCTGGCAAGGACCTCAAGGTTGGTCCTTATGTAATCTGCAGCTGACTGCGGCTGCAACACTGCTGGCGTAAAATGGCTCATGATCATTTTGCCCTCCTGGACATCATATGCAGACATTAGTCTTTGCTGGTTAGTGGGAGCCATTTTCAACAAATGATTATATAGCTGTATTCTTATGGGCTCATTCCTCTTCTTTATATCAATGAATTGTTGCTTGATGCCTAGTTCACCTCCTCTTTGCTGTCTTGAGGAGCTGACTTCTCCTCCGATCATCCTCTCTTGTTCCTGCTGGAAGGAACTTGCAGATGCCTCCATACTAGGTGGGCCCATGCCCAAAGATTGCCCTATAGGCATTTCTTCCTCTGAGAGGGGATTCATTCTGTGTCTTTTCTCCCCTTGAGTTGTTGATGTTGTGAGGGGAGTCTCTCTATCCCTCTTTCTACTTATGTCTTCTTTTTGTGGGGTTTGGAGGACTGAGGCCTCCACTGTTGTCTCCTGCCTAGGAGGCAGAGTGTCCTGAGCTTGCTGCCCGGTGGATTTTGGGGCCTGTGATGTTTGCTCTTGTTGCACTGGCTGTTCCTTTTCTTGTTGTCGTACCTGTTCATGAGGTGGCTGCTCTGGCTCCATCTCTTTCTCTTTGCCTTTGCTAGAGGTTTGATCAGTAGCTTTGGCTGCTTGCTGATGTGCTGTGGAGGATGAGGCAGCTGCTCCCACTTGAGTGCCTGGAAGAGAAAATACCTGTGCACAAAGCTCTAAGTCAGCCATCTTTTGGAGGTTTTTAACTGCTCTTTGATTTAATTCTTCTTGTGTGACAGCTTCCTCTAAGGTGCCTCTCCTCCACTTTATTTGATTTGCATATTTTTCTATATGAGGCAACCTTACGTGGTCATAACTGGCCAGCCTATACTTGACCCTTCTTAAAGTTATGAAGTGATTGGGGTCATAAGGTTTCCAAAGGAAACTGGTCTGTAGGCCAAGGGATTCTAGCATTCTGTCTGCTTCTTGCCAACCTTCCTCCCTTTTGTTGTAAATGAAGTGGCCTAATTGGTTTCTTACTTTGAGCTGTGCTTTCTTGCCTTTGCCTGAAAAATGTAGCACATCAGCATTCCCAAACTGCCTGAAGTATTCAAGGGCAAACAATCTCATGGGCACATATTTGGGCAATCTGTATGGGGGCAACTCACACCCATATATTCTGATGACTGTGTGGTTTTGGTAATAGTACCAATCCCCAATGCTGTATGCTTTAGACAACTGAAGGACTCTCTGCATCTCATCAGTTAGTCTTGGAGGAGGTGAGCTCATAAGCAAAGACATGGCTGGGTGGATGAAGAGGTCTATAAACTCACAATAAGTGTATGGAGAACAAGATCTGCAGTGGAAGGCAGAGGACCAATAAACCACTGACCTTGGATTTCCTTGTGCATCCACTCTCTTCACAGCAAAGTGAAATTTCTCATGTTGATAATACAAAATTAAGTTGTAGATGTAGGAGGTGTATCTGAACACCCTTTCTCTTGCCAAGTTCATTAATTGCTCATGTATTTTGTCAGATATGTAGGTGGCATAGTCATAGCAGATTGGAGACTTGCCAGGGGAAAACATGAGCATCATCACCAGCACAGTTTCATCAACAAACTTAATTGAATTATAGCCCAGAATGGGACTGATCATGTCTACAAGGTCCCTGCCCAATTGGTTGAGGTAAACATGAGAAATGGGAGGGTACTTTACGGTGTCAGAGTCAATGTACAATTGATTTAGTTTGGTGACCTGAGCATCTGTCAATTTAGCTCCTTGCTTTATCAGATCAATCAGTGATAAAGGAACTAATTTCTTCTCAGTTTTGAAGTGCAGCATCTCTCTGATGGCTTCAGGGGTGACATAGAAAACAACTGAGCCTGAAGGGTCAATCACATCCCTCTGAGTGGCATCGTAGCAGTCAGCACATAGGTGGATTAGGTCAGGAAACTGGTTGACCTGAGGGAGCTTGAAGATAGGGAGGAAAGAATCCCAAATTCCCAATACATCTGTTCCAGTCTCGTGTTTAATCTTCAATTCATTTAACAAGTGGATGTGGTAATTGCTGTGCATTAGCATTTCTTCTGATATTTGATAATCCAGGTCTGCTAATGGTTGCCATTCCAATTCTCTCTGAGGGGCATTTAATGGAGCAATATTCAAGGCTACAGGAGCTACTGGTGCATCCATGGTTACTTTAGGATTATGTTGGTATGAACTGGTGTTACTGTGCAGAGCAACACAAAGGAGTATTTCTTGGAAAGAGAGGTGATTTACTGAGGAACAGAGGATAAAATGGCAATGGCAGCAATTGAAACACTGCACAAAGCACTGATAGGGCAAATGCTTGGCCTTAAAAACTCTCTTTACGGTGAATTGGTGCAGCTTGGGTTCTCAGTTCACGAATGCGCGAACTAACTGTATGTTTTGTGAAAACTCGGGTAAACAAGGCTCTGCAGGCGAATTTCGACTTTACAACTGAAAATGGAGGCTAGCCACAGGGGATTTAGCGGTAAACACAGTGTTTTCTTACTCTTTAAGCTATTGTTGGAGAATGCAGGATAAAACCAGGCACAGAGGGAATGACTGGGATAAATACCTGGTAAACTATCGGCAATAGTCACAAATGCAGGTGGATTTGGCGCACCAACGGTCCTCGGGTCGAATTCAGTAGGTTGACGCTTGTTTGGTCGTAAAATACATGCAGAGGTGCCACAGTCGTTTTTTGCAAAAGTAATGAAAAACACGATTTTTCGGCCAAAATATGGATTTTTTGGTTATTTGGCGCTTTTTTTGGATGACGTCAGCATGACGTCATCAGGTGGGGTCAAGGTCGGATGACGTCAGCATGACGTCATCGAGTGACGTGGCGGCTTGAGAGTGGTCCACGTGGACGGTGAGGTGGCGGGCAGGTCAGAGCAGTGGCGGACGGGGGCGCTGACACGGCGATGATGTAGCAGTGACGCGGTAATGACGTGGTAGTGTCGTTGGCAAGGCAGGTTCACAGAAACCGGAAACGGTAAGCGGTATAATATCGCACCGCTCTCTATACGGAAGCGGAATTGTCATAGGGCACTCCGATACGATTTGGGGGTGACGCGTGGCAGAGGCCTGACGTCACCCTCTGACAGATTTCGGAAGGTAACTTATGGACGTCGGGCCCGGTCCGAAATGCATGAGAGCCGTCGGATGAAAAGGGCCAGATCCGACGGTCGACGGATCGTTAAGGTGCCAGGTTGATACGGACGTGGGCGAGGATTAAAATAATATATTTGTTTGAAAAGCGCGCCCAGCGGGACTGTGGACTTTGGAAAATTTGTATGACTTTTCAATGTATTTTATCAAAAACGCGCATTGCGCCAATACTTTGGGTAAAATGGAAAAAGTGGGTTTTTATGTATATTTTGCAAATGAAGCGGGTTAGGGGTGAAAATGGGGTTGTTTACAAGGTTCTTTAGCAAATGAAGGGGTTAATGGTTTAGATAACTTCTGAAGGGGGAAGAGGGGTAGGGTTTGGGTTTTTAAACTGACCAGATGTCAATTTAATCCCTGACTGTGAACATATGGCTATAATGCCAGGGGGGAAGGGATATTTATAGAATGCTTGGGGTTTATACACCATAGTGTTTATAATAATAGGGAAAGGGTAACATAGGGGATTTAGATAACAAGAAGTTAGGGGTTAATATGAATGGAAGAGGTGAATGAGGAGTGATATCACTAAGTTTATATAAAAACAACTTAGCTTAGGGAGTAGATCAAAATGAAAAGAATTTTAGACAAGAAATGTGGCTTTTAAAGGAATAAGAACCAACATAAAACCTTAAATTATTTCATGAACACAACTGATGAAGGGATGTTAATAATGAATGTGAAAGGGGAGGAAAGGGAGTTAGTCATGCTCCTTTGCTTTGCTGCAACATGATGGAGAAGAGGAGCTTCTCTATCCACTGATGTTCCTTTATGCTAGACCAGCAAAATTCAGTTGAAATGAATGACATTTCTGCAACCCCATCTACCTACCCATCTACTTGCCTAGCATTTTTTGTTTCTTCATGGAGGGTGCACTTAGACTTGTAGACCCTTATGTGCCTTTTCTTTTCTTTTGGCTTTTTCTTTTGATTCTCTACCTCAGGCTACCCTTATTGCTTCCAAAGTCCCAGATTAAGCAGTTGGGAACCTTACTTCTCTACCTAGCTACTGGTCTGCCAAGATTAAACAGTTTGGACATGCTTCTTTCTCTATTCTACAACAAAAAATTGAAACATGGCATGATCCAGATTAGGCTGTTGGACCATCCATCAAAATTGAGACAACATTACGCTATATACACATGTTGCCTTTCCTTGAAAATATGGGATCTTTGCATCACCAAAGCAGAGCATATTTGGAACTTTCTTTGCCAATCATGAAATATGAAACCTATTGGTATAGGTAGCTAACAGTGGCTCCACATGGGGATGGTTTTTCCATTTGAAAGACCAAGAACAGCAGGTCAGAATGCCTTGGCCCTTGACTTCTTGTATCAAAACTTGGAGTATTCCTCTTTGAAATCCCAAAATTGTGCTCTTCCCATCTTGGTAAATCTCTGAACTTATTTTCCTTTTGCTGATAACTAATAAAACTTGAGAAACTGCATTTTTACATGTTAACAAAAAGTAATATATACACCTGAATAGAAAGTAATATATACACCTGAATATGTACAAGGGAAACTTAGGCTGTAGTTATGGATAGTAGTCAAAATAGTGCTTCAACATCCTGCCATTTACAGGACCTTCATCCAAATCAACTTCATCAAGACTTTTAAGGAAATACGTATTGTTTCCTTGTACTGCTCGAACAGCAAATGGTCCTCTCCAAAGGGAATCAAATTTTCCATGTTTTCCCTTATCTTCCCTTCTTGAATCCCATTTGAGGACTTTGTCACCAATGTTGAAATCTTCTGCCTTAGTCCTTCTATCAAAAGCTTTCTTTAATTTTTCTTGTAAAACTTGAACTCTGCTATAAACTTGATCTCTAGTTTGCTGCAAACATATTATTTGATTGATCCTTCTCTGCATATCATTGGGCTCAGCTTGATTTTCTTGAAGAAGTTTCATGACAGGAACCCCTAGTGATGAAGGAAATTTGGCTTCTAGTCCATAGACTAACTCATGTGGGCTGATCCCAATTGATCTCTTGGTTGTTAGTCTATCTGCCCATAAGGCATTGACCAGCTTCTTATCCCAATTCTTCTTATTTTCTTCCAACACTTTCTTTATGATGTTTACAAGGCTTTTATTTGATGATTCTGCTAGGCCATTTCCTTGGGGATAGTATGCAGTAGAATGGCCCAGGGTAATGTGAAATTTGTGGCAGAAATTCACCATCTTCTTAGATCTGAAGGCAGCAGCATTGTCTGTTATTATCTTATCAGGACAACCAAATCTAGAAAGAATATTGGTCTCAAGGAACTGAATGATAGTGGAATCATTTGCTTGTCTGCATGGAACAGCTTCAATCCATTTAGTAAAGTAGTCTGTAGCTGTTAGAATCCATCTATGTTGGCCTGAAGATGAGGGATGAATTTCTCCAATGAAATCCAAGCCCCATTGTTGAAAAGGTCTCTCTGTTGCAATAGGCCTCAAAGGAAGTGGCAGTAACTTTCTCTTTCCCTCAAACACTTGACATTTATGACATGAGGTGGTGAATTTCTTGACATCAGAGAAAACAGTGGGCCAATAGTAACCAGCCCTCAGTATCTTATCCACGGTGGACTTACAATACAAGTGTCCACCACAGTCACCTGCATGAAATTCTTTGGTGACATTGTTAGTCTCATTCTCAATCAAGCAGTTTAACAATATACCCTCATGGATTTTCCAAAGCAAATTGCCATCCATAACACAAAATCTTGAAGCTTTCATTTTTAGGAACCTACATTTAGTTCTGGACAATCCTGGGCGAGCACACAGGTTTTGTAACACATAACAGATATCAGAATACCAAGGGGATTTTTCAAAGGCTACATTGATCTTTGGAGTCGCCAGCTCCGGTTCATTGTCCAGCTGGTTTATGTCTAAGGCTTGGAAGTTTGCTTATGTCATTAGTTTGGCCAAACCTTGCCCTTCTATTAGTTTTGTATATTTTATTTCAATATCAAATTCCAAAATGTTGGCGATCCATTTTCCTCTTCTGCCCTCTAAGTTTTCTTGAGTGAGTATGTCTTTCACAATGGGACTTGGCACATAAGCTATAACATGGGAATAAAGGATGTAAATCCTGAAGTCTTTAATGGCCTTGACCAAAGCATAAGCTTGTTTTTCCATGATCTGATATTTCAGAGGTGTATCTCTAAGAGCTCTACTAAAGAAAGCAATGGGTTTCTCATTTCCTTGGTCATCTTTCTGTAATAGAACAACAGCAATGGTATGCTGGGAGGCAAAAGAAAAAATGATAAATTCTCTATCAAATTGGGGATTTGTTAAGACTGGGGTTTGGGTAAGGGCCAATTTTATACCTTCAAAGGCTTGATTTGCTTCTACTCTCCATTTCACTTTTGAATCCTTCTTCAACATGTTGTTTAGTAATCTGATCAATTCTGCTAAGTTTGGGATAAACCTTCTTAAGAAATTGATCTTCCCTAAGAAAGCTTGCAATTCTTTGATGTTTCTTGGGTGGGGCATTTGTAAGATAGCTTGTATCCTGTCTGGGTCAAGTCTTATGCCATCCTTTGAAATGATATGCCCTAAGAGCTTGCCTTCTTCCAAACCAAATAGAGACTTCTTGGGATTCAAGGAAATTCCATATTTCCTACATGTTAAGAAGATCTGATTTAAATGCTTCAGGTGTGAGGTCATCCAAATAAATGACAAGAAAGTCATGAATCTCTTTGGCAAAAGCAATATCCATTGCTCTTTGAAATGTTTCCCCTGCGTTTTTCAATCCAAAAGGCATTTTTACATATTTGAAAGTTCCCCATGGGGTTGTGAATGCAGTTTTGTCCTGATCATCAGGGTGCACTAGGATTTGATTAAAGCCTGAGAATCCATCAAGTAATGAGATCCTTGAGGCCCCTACCACTCTTTGGAGAATGTGATCCATCTTAGGTAAGGGATAGTTGTCTTTGAGGGACACTTGGTTTAGATTTCTAAGATCAACACAAAGTCTTATCTCACCAGTTTTCTTTCTTGTAGGTACCAAATTAGAAATCCAATTAGAAAACCTGATGGGTGCTATGATGCCAGCTTTAAACATTTTTTGCAGTTCTTTTTCGATTGAAGGGAGAAGCATGGGATTGATCCTTCTCAATTTCTGCTTAAATGGCTTCTGATTAGGCTTGAGAGGGATAGTATGCTGGATAACCGAGGTGTCATAGGATTTTAAATCCTCATAACCCCATGCAAAGACATTTTGAAACTCTTTGAAGAGGTAAATGTATTTAGGTTTTTGATCAGGAGGTAAGGATGCAGACAATTTTATTATTTTGGGCTTCTCAATCGCTCCAATGTTGCATTCCTCAATGGTAGCATTAAGGGGCTGCATTTTTGGTTTTCTAGGGATATCATTTGAGTCAAAGATGTCCTCTAATGGAGTTAGGCCTGTTGGAAGAAAATTGTCTTTCAGCTCTATGATCTCAGCCTCTGTAGCAGCTATTTATTCATAACTGGTTTGTTGAATTTCTTGTATGTTGTTTTTGTTAAAAATTGTTGGATGTAGGATTTGGTGAGCTGTCTTGGGTGATATTGGCTTGTTGTTCTGTTCACTCTGTATTTGTGATTGACTTGCTCCCTCAGTGTCAATGTTTAATCCTGCAAATTCTTGTTGCAAGGTCAAGAAATTATTTATTTGTGTATCATCTTCAAATACTTGCCAATCTTTAACATTGTTTGGGACAGAAGGTCTGTGTCTTACCTCAGCTGTAAAACAATGCTTAGGTTCAAAGGGTAGCTTGCAGGTACTTGCAAATGTGGCTAAACTATGACCATGAAGATTGTGGGTCCTAGAAATTTTGGCGATTTGAAATTCAGTGAAGGAGTTTAGTATTTCAGCAACAGCAGACCTATAAGATCTCAACCTTTTGTCATTAGTAACAAAATTTCCCTTCACTTGTTGGATAATTAAGTCTGAATCTCCCATGATTGAAACCTTTGTGGCTTGTGAGGATTTTACTAGTTTGAGGCCTAGTAAAAGAGCTTCATATTCTGCCATGTTATTAGTGCATCTGAAATTTAGCCTATAGGCTCGGCCTTCTGCATGATTGTTCTGCTTGTTATGTATCCAAACTCCAGCTCCTGCCCCTAATTTGTTGACTGACCCATCGAATTCAAGGAACCATAGGATCTCTTGTTCTAGGGGAGACTTAATAACTTCTCTGTGATCTGGGATTGTGAGTTGAAGTTTTGGTTTTTCATTTAGTTTATTTTTTAGGACAATCTCATCACTTGATTGGATCAGCTTTATTTATAGAGCAGCAGCTTGTTCATTAATGTCCTGATCTTGTTTGAGTGTCTTGGTTTCATCATGATTTGTAAGACCTGAGTTATCATTGAAGAGAATATATGAATCTATATCAGAATGGACCGCATATATGGGGAAATTTTGAGGTTTTTCTTCATTGCTGACCATGTATTTCATGAGTGTTTCTCTGTATAGTCTCTTTGGTTGCCCAAAGACAGAGATAGTGGCATATGACATATCTAACTGCAGGGAACCTTGAAGTTTAGCCCCCCATGATCTAGATAACAACATTCCATACTTGGGTGGGATATCAGCAACTACAACATCCATCAAGATTGTCTTATTGGGGTATTGGACAAGTGACACACAAAGATCTTTTATCAGACCTAAACACTTAACTTGGCTGGAGTCAAATGAGAATAAGTCCTTATAGGGTCTTGTAATATCCAGATTTAATCTTTCCATGACTGATTTGGGCATCAGGTTGTGAGAAGCACCAGAGTCAAACATTGCATTGTGTAATATCTTATCATGAACATGCAGGCTGACATAAAAAGGTAAAATTCCTGCAACTGTTGTCTTTCCATCAACCTCTGGGCTGAAAAGTAGTTCTGGGGTATCATCCAACACATTAACATCATCTTTATTGTGATTGAGTTGAAGGGATTTTCTGATTTGTTGTTTGTATATGTTGTGTTTGGCCAATTCTGAAAGAGGAATGGCTATCTTCAATTTTCCAATTTCAGCTTCTAAGTCAAAAGGTTTATCAGGTTGGGTCTTGGTATTTTGGTTAATAGCCCTTTCCTTTTCAATGGAATCCCTGATGCCCTCCTCTTGATTCTCTTTTTGATCTTGAGGCTTATCCCTTTTACTTGTCTTTTGAGAAATGTTGCTTGGGTTGTGTTGGAAGGGTGTTGTATCTATTGGTTGCTATTTGGAGGGGGATGTTTCAGTTATTTCCTCAACTGTTACCTCATCTGTAATTGGACCAGTCTTGTCAATTGGTTCTGTGACAATAGCTTTCTTAGGCTGTGGAGTGTCCTTTGTCTTGTCAGGCTGTTCTACTCCTCAATCTGTATTGTTTATGAACTTCAAAGACTGTTGTATCATATCCTTGTTTGAAATCGAATGACTCACCTGATTTGGTTTGGAATTGCTTGATGTTATCATCCTTATGATCTTCTTGTGTTAAAAAGACTTGATTTTCACCATCCAAACCCATTATATTGATGTGAGGGTCTTCATTGGGTTCACTTGATGTGGAAGCCTCAGCATAATTCTCTTGGAAAGGGGGTCTGACATGCTGGTCAGGATCAGTCCTTCCCACATTGGGATTTTGAGTCTTTCTAAAGTTTTGGTTTCTCACGTTGCTTGTTGGCCCTTCCCATGATGACTTTCTTTCTATAGTTTCCACTCTGTCCCCAAGTCTATCCATGCCTTTGATGATTGCATCTAACTTCTGCTCAAATGCTGAGGGTTCTTCTTTAAATGTAGTTCTTCTTTCAGTTCTTGCCCTATTTCTTTTGGCAATGAGATTTGCCTCTACACTCACTGCTATGTCTTGCATGTCTGCCAAAGTAGCAGGGGCTCTTTCTCTCAACTGACATCCCATATCAGCATCAAATCCATCAAAGCCAGTGCTCTGAACCATGTTCTTACTTCACCTGTGAGACTTTGCACAAAGATTTTCATCCTTACATCATCATCATCTATCTCATAGTTTTCAAAGTAGTCTTGCATTTTCTTAGTATGCTGTAAGGCAGTGTATGTACTGGTTCCATCAAAATAAGTTATTTTACCCTGGTAATCCTGAGGCATGGCCCTGGGATTGTTAGGCAGCTGGAGGGGTGCATAACGATTTGCCATATTTGGCGGGATAAGTGGGACAACTGGAACAACAGGAACAACAATGGCAGTTTGTGTGTTAGGTGTTGCCAATATATTTTGTGAAGTGGATGATGAAGAGGGGGAGGAATGAGTGGTATGGAGGTGAATAGTAGGTTTAGCAGGGGTGGGGATAAAACTATGCTGAACTGCCTCAGGACTGGATTCAGGAGACTGCTCCCATTCCTCTTGGATTTTATGAGTTTTATGGATCAAATTAGGGTTATTGAAAACAGGAGGAGGATTTGGGTCAGGATTTGACCTAGTGTGCCTTGTTTTCCTTTTAGGAGCCAGCTTCTGAACTTCTTTTTGGTATTCTTAGGATATTTTTTGGAACTGTTTCAAGGGACTACTCAGGTTTTTAAAACCACTGTCTATGGACAGACAACGGTTGAAAAATATGTTGTCCCCAGCGGAGTCGCCAATTATGTTAACACCCAGGTTGTTCCCTTTGACTCCCAAGGGAATATGGCCGGGGTAACCACTAACCAATCTTTGGATTACAGCTTCTAGCCAAACTGTAATCAGAGAGGGCTCTCTCTTTAAGGTTTGTCTCTGTTTTGTGAAGATTTTAGGCTAGTTATGAATTCAGGGTTTGGTTTTGTGTTTTGGTTGAGGGATGTCTTCTGTACCTAAGGTGGAAATCTTCAGATAATTCTAGTCCATTGGGCAATGGAGTCTGTGGCTACAGGTTGTCTGAGGGATTGAGTTGAGTTGCTAAAACTGCAAGGCCATTTAAATACATCATGAAACAAAATTGAAATTGTGATTATGAGGTGTGTTTAACCAGTGAAAATCAATTAAGAGTTCTCCACTAAGCTGGGGGTGTAAGAAAGAGATATATTGCACAGGAGCAAACTTGAATTCATGAAACAAAAATCACTGTGAAAGATATAGTTTGAAGGTGCAGCAGTTAAGAATTACACCTTATGACTATAACTGAAGAAAGACATTTATAACAGCATAGATTGAGTTCAGGGTACTCCGTGAATAAATCCTGGAACTATTCTTTTTCTCTGCCATTAACTATGAAACATAGAAACATGAATGAGCTATGAAAGGATATCAAAAAAACACATAACGAAGAGTTTTTATGGAAAACTTATTGTGCCATGAAGTACGCAGGAATCCTGTAACATTCAGCAAAACACCACAATGACTCAGATAACGCAGAGCTTTGGAAATTCCATCAGCCTTTGTATTAATACGCTGAAAATTTACAGCATAAGAAACTCTAGAAGAGAAATCAACAACAACCCCTGCAAGCTTATGCGAGGGGGGAATATATACAAACGGTGATACAAAATATCTAAAGCGTTGAGTCATCTGAGAAATAAATATGTTCACCAACTTTTACAGAACAACAGATAAGAAGTTATTACAGCTTTGAATACAACATAAATGCTCTTCAATTCTGTCAGAAGACTTTATGACCTTTGGAGGCCACTGAGTTGGTTGAATGTTCTGTTATAAATGCTGGATGACATGTCTTTGTGGCTCTGTCCTCCTGTATCTTTTCGGCCGTGTCACCTGTGACTGTCAGTGCTGCTTTAGTGGCCAAATAGTTTGTCTGAGTTGGCTCAGCCCATTCTTCTCCATGCATGCTGATTTTATCAAAATTTTCCTGTGCATGATAACTTATATATTTAAATGAAAAAACTTGAATACAGGCTCTGGTTTACAGTATTAACTGTATCATTTTGGTCCAGACCTCCTGTGTGGGCAATTGATGTCTCAGGATTGCCTCTAGAGTCTCATCTACCTCTGTGTATTTGAAGAAATTTGGAGGCACTTCAAACAAATGTTTGATCTCATTCATGATGAAAAATAGGTTCTCAACCCTGTTGTAGAGACTCTGCCCTGATGCTGGCCCTGATTCTTCTGAAGTGCTGGGTCTTTCTGTAATCTGATTTGTAGCAAATGTGTTGACCCTTTTGGCATAATTTTCATGGGAAAGTAGTCTTCCTGCGCTGTTCAGTAAGCTAGGAAGACCTCTGTTCTGCAATGCCACAAATTTGTCCATGAACTTATTAACCTCTGTCTGCATATCCTGGCTTCTTCTTTCTAGTGTTTGCGCCAGGCTTCTTAGTGTTAGGACTCTTTTTATTAGCAAAATGGTCTCAGTCCTGTTGGAAATTCCCATTGCTGCCAGCTGAGCACTTGTTCTATTATTAAGCACATTAATCATTCTGTTGGCAACCTCAGGCATATTGCCTAGAGATGCCCTTGCTCTTTGGATTTCTCTATGTGCTTTCCCTATGAGCTCTATTTGCTCATGAATGGTCTCAATGTATTGCCATTGATCATTTATGGATTGGCCAATGTTGGCCCATAGGACTGTCTTGAGTTCAGCCACTACTTTATCAAGTGTGAGCTCCTTCTCCAGCTCCTTTATCTTCTCTTTGAGAGCCTTTATCTCTCTTCCTTTCTCAGCAACACTTTTTTTAGATTTATCATATCTTTCATTCAACTTGACCAAATTTTCCCTGGCCTCATTTAATTCTCCCATTTGGGCTTCCATGGCTTGGATTTCACTACTTAGCTTCTGCATGTCCAGGTTTGGAGCCTGCTCTGTTGTTGGCGCTGGTGCTGATGCAGATGGTGCTGTTTGTTCTGTCTTTTCAGGGGGAGGAGCAGTAGTTTGAGGAGGTTCCTCAAGGTTAATTATCTCTGGAGGAGGCTGAGATGTTTGTCCTCCTTCTTTTTGTTGCAATGCTGCCTGCAGTGCAGCCTGTGCAGCCTCTGATTCTCCCAATTTCTCCTGTGTCTGGATCAGCTGTTTGTATAATGACACCAGCATAGCTGCTGCATCTTGGTCATGTCTCAGCTGGGCCACTTCTCCAGTTTGTGGGTGAATGGTTGCTGGGACTTTTACCATTTTCCTTAGTGCTGCCATATCTGCATCTCTTAACTTCAATAATGCTTGTACAGCCTTGATGTCCTTGGGATCATGCCCAAGTTCTATGATTATCTCCTCTAAGGCTTTGATTCTGTTGTCCTTTGCTTGAGAGGATGCTCTCTCCAACTCAAGTTGGGCAGCTGTATTATTTAGGCTATTTTCTAGCCTGTAGTTCACCAATGTCTTATCCGCCAAGGAGGCATACACCATCTCACCCGTTTGCTTATGTAATTCGATTTGATCCATTGGGTGGATGTCCCTGGCAAGGACCTCAAGGTTGGTCCTTATGTAATATGCAGCTGACTGCGGCTGCAACACTGCTGGCGTAAAATGGCTCATGATCATTTTGCCCTCCTGGACATCATATGCAGACATTAGTCTTTGCTGGTTAGTGGGAGCCATTTTCAACAAATGATTATATAGTTGTATTCTTATGGGATCATTCCTCTTCTTTATATCAATGAATTGTTGCTTGATGCCCAGTTCACCTCCTCTTTGCTGGCTTGTGGAGCTGACTTCTCCTCCGATCATCCTCTCTTGCTCCTGCTGGAAGGAACTTGCAGATGCCTCCATACTAGGTGGGCCCATGCCCAAAGATTTCCCTATAGGCATTTCTTCCTCTGAGAGGGGATTCATTCTGTGTCTTTTCTCCCCTTGAGTTGTTGATGTTGTGAGGGGAGTCTCTCTGTCCCTCTTTCTACTTATGTCTTCTTTTTGTGGGGTTTGGAGGACTGAGGCCTCCACTGTTGTCTCCTGCCTAGGAGGCAGAGTGTCCTCAGCTTGCTGCCCGGTGGATTTTGGGGCCTGTGATGTTTGCTCTTGTTGCACTGGTTGTTCCTTTTCTTGCTGCCGTACCTGTTCATGAGGTGGCTGCTCTGGCTCCATCTCTTTCTCTTTGCCTTTGCTACAGGTTTGATCAGTAGCTTTGGCTGCTTGCTGATGTGCTGTGGAGGATGAGGCAGCTGCTCCCACTTGAGTGCCTGGAAGAGCAAATACCTGTGCACAAAGCTCTAAGTCAGCCATCTTTTGGAGATTTTTAACTGCTCTTTGATTTAATTCTTCTTGTGTGACAACTTCCTCTAAGGTGCCTCTCCTCCACTTTATTTGATTTGCATATTTTTCTATATGAGGCAACCTTACGTGGTCATAACTGGCCAGCCTATACTTGACCCTTCTTAAAGTTATGAAGTGATTGGGGTCATAAGGTTTCCAAAGGAAACTGGTCTGTAGGCCAAGGGATTCTAGCATTCTGTCTGCTTCTTGCCAACGTTCCTCCCTTTTGTTGTAAATCAAGTGGCCTAATTGGTTTCTTACTTTGAGCTGTGCTTTCTTGCCTTTGCCTGAAAAATGTAGCACATCAGCATTCCCAAACTGCCTGAAGTATTCAAGGGAAAACAATCTCATGGGCACATATTTGGGCAATCTGTATGGGGGCAACTCACACCCATATATTCTGATGACTGTGTGGTTTTGGTAATAGTACCAATCCCCAATGCTGTATGCTTTAGACAACTGAAGGACTCTCTGCATCTCATCAGATAGTCTTGGAGGGGGTGAGCTCATAAGCAAAGACATGGCTGGGTGGATGAAGAGGTCTATAAACTCACAATAAGTGTATGGAGAACAAGATCTGCAGTGGAAGGCAGAGTACCAATAAACCACTGACCTTGGATTTCCTTGTGCATCCACTCTCTTCACAGCAAAGTGAAATTTCTCATGTTGATAATACAAAATTAAGTGGTAGATGTAGGAGGTGTATCTGAACACCCTTTCTCTTGCCAAGTTCATTAATTTCTCATGTATTTTGTCAGATATGTAGGTGGCATAGTCATAGCAGATTGGAGACTTGCCAGGGGAAAACATGAGCATCATCACCAGCACAGTTTCATCAACAAACTCAATTGAATTATAGCCCAGAATGGGACTGATCATGTCTACAAGGTCCCTGCCCAATTGGTTGAGGTAAACATGAGAAATGGGAGGGTACTTTACGGTGTCAGAGTCAATGTACAATTGATTTAGTTTGGTGACCTGAGCATCTGTCAATTTAGCTCCTTGCTTTATCAGATCAATCAGCGATAAAGGAACTAATTTCTTCTCAGTTTTGAAGTGCAGCATCTCTCTGATGGCTTCAGGGGTGACATAGAAAACAACTGAGCCTGAAGGGTCAATCACAGCCCTCTGAGTGGCGTCGTAGCAGTCAGCACATAGGTGGATTAGGTCAGGAAACTGGTTGACCTGAGGGAGCTTGAAGATAGGGAGGAAAGAATCCCAAATGCCCAATACATCTGTTCCAGTCTCGTGTTTAATATTCAATTCGTTTAACAAGTGGATGTGATACTTGCTGTGCATTAGCATTTCTTCTGATATTTGATAATCCAGGTCTGCTAATGGTTGCCATTCCAATTCTCTCTGAGGGGCATTTAATGGGACAATATTCAAGGCTACAGGAGCTACTGGTGCATCCATGGTTACTTTAGGATTATGTTGGTATGAACTGGTGTTACTGTGCAGAGCAACACAAAGGAGTATTTCTTGGAAAGAGAGGTGATTTACTGAGGAACAGAGGATAAAATGGCAATGGCAGCAATTGAAACACTGCACAAAGCACTGATAGGGCAAATGCTTGGCCTTAAAAACTCTCTTTACGGTGAATTGGTGCAGCTTGGGTTCTCAGTTCACGAATGCGCGAACTAACTGTATGTTTTGTGAAAACTCGGGTAAACAAGGCTCTGTAGGCGAATTTCGACTTTACAACTGAAAATGGAGGCTAGCCACAGGGGATTTAGCGGTAAACACAGTGTTTTCTTACTCTTTAAGATATTGTTGGAGAATGCAGGATAAAACCAGGCGCAGAGGGAATGACTGGGATAAATACCTGGTAAACTGTCGGTAATAGTCACAAATGCAGGTGGATTTGGCGCACCAACGGTCCTCGGGTCGAATTCAGCAGGTTGACGCTTGTTTGGTCGTAAAATACATGCAGAGGTGCCACAGTCGTTTTTTGCAAAAGTAATGAAAAACACGATTTTTCGGCCAAAATATGGATTTTTGGGTTATTTGGCACTTTTTTTGGATGACGTCAGCATGACATCATCAGGTGGGGTCAAGGTCGGATGACGTCAGCATGACGTCATCGAGTGACGTGGCGGCTTGAGAGTGGTCCACGGGGATGGTGAGGTGGCGGGCAGGTCAGAGCAGTGGCGGATGGGGGCGCTGACGCGGCAGTGATGTAGCAGTGACGCGGTAATGACGTGGTAGTGACGTTGGCAAGGCGGGTTCACAGAAACCGGAAACGGTAAGCGGTATAATATCGCACCGCTCTCTATACGGAAGCGGAATTGTCCGAGGGCGCTCCGATACGATTTGGGGGTGACGCGTGGCAGAGGCCTGACGTCACCCTCTGACAGATTTCAGAAGGTATCTTACGGACGTCGGTCCCTGTCCGAAATGCATGAGAGCCGTCGGATGAAAAGGGCCAGATCCGACGGTCGACGGATTGTTAAGGTGCCAGGTTGATACGGACGTGGGCGGGGATTAAAATAATATATTTGTTTGAAAAGCGCGCCCAGCAGGACTGTGGACTTTGGCGAATTTGTATGACTTTTCAATGTATTTTATCAAAAACGCGCATTGCGCCAATACTTTGGGTAGAATGGGAAAAGTGGGTTTTTATGTATATTTTGCAAATGAAGCGGGTTAGGGGTGAAAATGGGGTTTTTTACAAGGTTCTTTAGCAAATGAAGGGGTTAATGGTTTAGATAACTTCTGAAGGGGGAAGAGGGGTAGGGTTTGGGTTTTTAAACTGACCAGATGTCAATTTAATCCCTGACTGTGAACATATGGCTATAATGCCAGGGGGGAAGGGATATTTATAGAATGCTTGGGGTTTATACACCATAGTGTTTATAATAATAGGGAAAGGGTAACATAGGGGATTTAGATAATAAGAAGTTAGGGGTTAATATGAATGGAAGAGGTGAATGAGGAGTGATATCACTAAGTTTATATAAAAACAACTTAGCTTAGGGAGTAGATCAAAATGAAAAGAATTTTAGACAAGAAATGTGGCTTTTAAAGGAATTAGAACCAACATAAAACCTTAAATTCTTTCATGAACACAACTGATGAAGGGATGTTAGTAATGAATGTGAAAGGGGAGGAAAGGGAGTTAGTCATGCTCCTTTGCTTTGCTGCAACATGATGGAGAAGAGGAGCTTCTGTATCCACTGATGTTCCTTTATGCTAGACCAACAAAATTCAGTTGAAATGAATGACATTTCTGCAACCCCATCTACCTACCCATCTACTTGCCTAGCATTTTTTGTTTCTTCATGGAGGGTGCACTTAGACTTGCAGACCCTTATGTGCCTTTTCTTTTCTTTTGGCTTTTTCTTTTGATTCTCTACCTCAGGCTACCCTTATTGCTTCCAATGTCCCAGATTAAGTAGTTGGGAACCTTACTTCTCTACCTAGCTACTGGTCTGCCAAGATTAAACAGTTTGGACAGACTTCTTTCTCTATTCTACAACAAAAAATTGAAACATGGCATGATCCAGATTAGGCTGTTGGACCATCCATCAAAATTGAGACAACATTAAGTTATATACACATGTTGCCTTTCCTTGAAAATATGGGATCTTTGCATCACCAAAGCAGAGCATATTTGGAACTTTCTTTGCCAATCATGAAATATGAAACCTATTGGTATAGGTAGCTAACAGAGAGGAAGAACCTATATCACTTACCTGAAACATGGTTGAAAATAGCTAGACCGAGATCTTTCCTATTTGAGAAACCAATGGAGAGGCCAAGATGAAGGATGTAAGACCCATTTCTCTCCCAAATGTCCATGGCCTGACCTCTAAGGACCCTAACACATTAATGTTCTAGTTTGTTGTAGTTTGTAGAATCTATGATTATAATTCTAATGAACGTAAGCTGAAGTTGTTTCCTTCCACCATGAAGGATGGATCCTTGTGTTGGTTCATCAACTTTCCTAGAGGGAGCATCAGTATGTAGGAAGAAATGTAGAAATCATTTAATAAAAAATACAAGGATTATTGTAGGTATAGGGAGATAAAATAGGGTATCTTTAGGATGACCCTAGGGCCATATGAGTCCTTAGAAGATTATGAGGAAAGGTTCCAACTCAACTATAGAACGGCTAACTATACCTTTGATCGTGAGTTACTGAATCTTGTATATCTTCAATGGATTAGGGAGGATGTAATGGAGACCCTTAACATGTCGTCTAGTGGACATATTTACCAGTTGACATATGACAAAATCAAGATAGTATTCAAAAACCATTCTAGGGTTGAAAGGAAGAGAGGAAGGCCCAACCAAGGCCTAGTCAACTCTTCTCCCTTGACCTCGACCATCAAATATGAGATAGGACTAGAAGACTTTAAGAGTGATATTTTGCACACTTTTTCCTTACATGTGGATACTATGTAGATTAAAAGGAAGCAAGAGGAGGAAGAAAGGGAAATAACTATCATTTTCCCTAGATGTAGCAAGAGGCACACTAGAAATGAGTCTCCACTAAATATCATAGATATTTTCTCTTTTTGTGAGGAGAACCATGCAACAAAAAAAACGTACCTATCTTCTATGATTGAAGGTTATATACCAAGGGGAAGAGAATGGCTTGGAGTAGCTTTTCTTCATCACCCAAAGGATGACATAAGGACCTCAGCTATACTATAAATGCATGTAGGGTGCACATTATCCTTCTTAGAATCCAAAATAGAATGCACCCTTCCAATCTTGGTATCATCTTGGTTTATGCCTTCTCCTTGATCCTATACTCTTTAGTATCCTTCTCAACTTGTCAATCTACCCTTCCATCCATACTAACCTCAACCTCCTCAATGGGGTGACCCTTCACAAGGATGGAGGCCCCAGGCAGACCAACCTATTGCCTTTCTGCCTCCTCCTCCAATTCAACCACAAATACCCCATAGTAATCCTCCTAAGCAACCTTGGATGCCTGCACAACCCAATATGAACCTAAATAATAGGTACGCACAATAGGTCTATAGTGGGGAAACATCATATCCTGCTTATGTTGTGGAAATACAAAATATCAACCTTAGGTCTGGGAAGGTACTTCTAGATGCTCACCCACCTTCTCCACTTGCATATCTTGAAGATGAGAAGGAAGATAGTACCCATCAAGCTAATATACCTCCCTATCCTGAAAGGTTGGTCCAACCTTAATAGAACACCCTAGAAGAAGCTGAATTTCTAGGAGAATTGAAGAACTTGTGTGTTAAGATACCCCTTCTTTAGGCCATCAAATATGTTCTCATTATTGTGAAGGGAAATCCCCTGTGTGGACATAGGATATACCTCTAGCCCAATGAGTGGGTCTAGAAACAAGCCAAGAAATCTAATACACACTTTCCTAGCCTATGTTTCACAAATGTAGGGAGAAGGAGAAACCTACCTCATTCTGATGCTAATCGCTTGATCCTTAGAGATGGATTTGAATATTTCACTCCATACCTCACTCCTTAGTTGTTATTTATGTCTAGAAACCTGAAAGGATGATCAAAGTACTATACAAGATATGAGAACATGTATAACATACATCAAACATAAACTACTTAACGGATCATGAACATTAAGCTAATCGCATAAATATTTACACAATTATGGAAAGAGAACATCAAATGTATTTATTAAGAAATTAAAAATGGAATAATACAACCTATGCATTAATGTTGGAGCCCTCCTTTTGGTGGATTTCCAAGTCCAAACAAAGACTCCTCAAGCACTCCCTCTCCAAGCTAGAATGGGTAGCATGTAAGCATAATCTCAGCATATGGATGTAACAATCAATGACCAACCATTTGGTGATGGAAGGGAGTGAATTTATAGGAAGGGAGAGGGAGTTATGGATCCAAAAAAGAGGGAGGGGGATCCACATATTAAGGAAAAATCCCATCATGATAAGATCGATATGCCCAAATGAGAGAGCTTGACTATATCATGAATAACCAATATCCATCTTGTTCTTCCTGAAGGTTCTAGTGAGCAAAGATTCCATCCAGTTTGGCAAAACCTGCCAGAAGGAGTTCATCACAAGTTTTCCAATGAAAATGTGTGGTAGTAGCATGAGGGTGTAATTGAGAACCCTATAATCAGCATGGGTAGGGAGTGGAGCAAAATGTGTTGATGCAAAAAATTAGGTTTTTAGGAAACCTTCTGTAGAATGATTTCATGGCAGTTTTCCTTTGATTATTTAGGGAGGTTTTGGTTTATATATTATGATGGATATACTGCACAACAGTAAATTTTTTGGCACTTGAGGATATGGCATGGGAAGTGAACAAAAGATATGACAAAATATTTTGCAACAGATGCCCCCTAAATCATGAAGGTATAACATGGAGTGATGGCTGAAATACTTTACAAGTCAATGCAAGGATGAGAACAAAACCGTTAGGAGACCTGCAAATCAAGCATATACATATAAATATATGAAATCTATGATGAGCATGCCTAATGATACAATAATAGGCATCTAATAATACATGAATCCCTGTTATGGATGCAACCATCCATATAAAAGGGATCATGTGCAAATATCCTCGGTATGGTTGTAGCCATCTAAATAGAAAAGATCATGAATATGGACACACGGTACGGTCGTAGCCATCCATTTAGAGGAAACATGTGTAAAATCATGAATGACTCATAACTTCATGCAATCTATATTCTATCAGACAAAATCCAAGGTCATGGGCTCTATCTCGACTCAATCAATGTACGAATTCTAACATGTGAATAAAATGTGTCCAAGTCGAACTTGATAGAAAACCACCTGATTACTGGTCAATGATGTAAACTGTTAATAGGCATGAGAGAAACAACCAATAATGGAAATGGCTCTCAAGGTACAATTAGCACAATCCACGATTGTGGATAGTGGAACTTAACTTGAACATCAGTGGAATCATCTGATCGAAGGTCAATTATGGAAACCTATCGTCAAATGTGAAGAACTTGCCATTGAGGCATGGAAGCTCTAAGGTACTATAAGGGAGTTTCTAGATAATCTTCCTAGATAACAAGATGAAGTTGACAGGAAGTGATCCACTGAAGGAGGGCCATAATGAATCCCAAATCATCGACATGAAACAAAAGGAATGTAGTAGAGTAGATAAGTGTAATTCGGGACTGTGGCAGAATGTTAGACAATGTATAGGTAAATCTAGCAGATAGGACTTCTCTTGACCATATTGGTGACACAACTCTGGAATTTAGTAGAATCTGACTCAACATAGGATCTAAGGTCCTGATGATGGAATGGTATGATCAGATGAGAGGCAAAATAGATTCCCCAAACCCAGGAAGGAAAGTGACCAAGTGAGGATATCCCAAACCCGACACGAGTAACAGATGAGTGTCATGTTCAAGAGATACATGTTACCTTTACAGGATACAAGAGATGAACACTTTCACTTTTCTCCCCACCATTTCTGGTGAGTACCCCACCATATGCTTTTTATCACAAGCTTGAAGGGGATATCATATGCTTTCCATATAAGTTGACCCTTTGGATGAATCCATCCTAGTAAGTTTTATGAGCCCTAGGAAGGAGGAACTTAGTCTCGTATTGGAGACACGTCCTGTGTCATTTAAATCTACGAGTCTAACGGATGTGAAACTAGACATCTTTTTCATGTTTAGAGAGTTTGAAAAAGAAGTGAAAAAGAAAACTCCAAAGGTCCCTTTTCGTCAATCGTCTCTTGAATCTGAAAAGTTAGAAAACAATATCCAAGAGAACCTCTTACCCATGTTCGACTAAAGTATTCCTTTTTTGTACAATATTCTATCTCAGTCTGGAAAGGGGTTAAACTTATACTAAGTAGACATCATTTCATTTACTTTTACGAGTTGGAAATGACAAGTCCTCCACAATCTTTTCATTTTTCGAGAGTCAAAAAAGAGCTTATAGATGAATCCATGGGATCCCTTTTTTGTTTATTTTTTACGAGTCCAAAAAAATGATAAAATAAAACTCATTGAATTAGTCAAGATAAATCACTATCACCAAAAATATATGACCTGTCGCTGCAAAAGGAAACATACATTACTAATTTCGAGGAAAAAATTAGAAAATGAGTGAAATATGCCCTAATTTGGTAAAAATATTATTTAAAAACTATAAATACGGGAAAAAGTAAGTCATTTTTACCATTTCACCAATTTGCAATTGTGATAGCATTTTTACCTCATTTTACCTTGGTTTTTATGTAAGGAGCACGAGCAATCCAGGACACCATTTGTCGAGCCACTTGTTACATGTAATAGATATGTCCTTTCCTTTCATTTTGGTAGTAATTTTATGCATTTTCACCCATAGGATAGGATGTGAGGAATATTTTCAAAAAATTTACATCGTGGGTGACTAGCGCAGGTTTCCCCATCAGACTCACGTTTCTCACCTTGATTCTAGTTAGGCACTCGCACTGGAAGCACGAAAAAATTCCCAAACAGATGCGTTGTTGCCGAGGTAAAAAAATTGAAGTGAAATCTTCCATGAAAAATAGTTAATCTTGGATTTTCTCTCCATGGATGCTCATGAAATGTTGGTTTGTTGATGTTTTGCAAGAAAACCAGTCCAAAATGGTGATCAAATGGAAAGATATGATTCATGAAGTTGAATACCATTAGGCTATGGAGGATGAAAACTGTATTGATTCCCTTCTAGCTAGATTTCTCATGTTCTTCATGATTCCTGTGATCAGAGCACAACCCAAGTTATTGCAACACTTAATTAATTAGTGGGATGTAGATCACCACTATTCATGTTCAGGGATCAAGAGCTTGAAATAGAGGTTGTCAACATCTAATTCATTATTGTGTTATCTAGAAAGGGACAACGGGTGCAGTTATCTAGATCACGCACTTGAGGAGAGACCACGGATATGATCATTAAGAAGAATTATCTGGGAGCTAAAAAAGGGTAATATCAGGAATATTGACATAAATACCATTACCAATCTCCCACTGCGAGCTAACCTAAAAAATATGGCCCGAATAACTGGGGCGCAAGCATTGCATGAGGTGTCAAAGTCTCATTTCCAGTATGTGATAGAATGGCTAAATCCCATGGTTTTCAACTGGTGTGAAGGTTTATTGGTGTGCATGAAGTTCCAACTAACCATGTGCAAGAGGGGGTATTTGAAACAATTTGGTTTTAGATCTATTATGGTGACGTTCATCTTGGAACATCTTCCATTATTCCACTATCAGTGGTTGGAAGTGGATCCACTAGTGCCTAGATATCCATGTTTGCTCAGATGGGGAGAGTTGATGCTTCAACATGGGGGTGGTCAACAGATGTCATTCCTTCTAGCATTTTTTAGATTGTTGTGTTACAATCTAATCATGGTTGATGTTTGGGCATATGCAGGGACAGATTTCCAAGGATATCCAAATCTTCCACTCCCTCCAGGGGAACGATGGACCGATTCAGGTAAAAAACTATTTGTTTAAGTTTTTGAAGTTTTTATCCTTCTTCTTTGTATATGTGTACTAAGATTTAACTGATAATGTCATGCAAATGTTGGACCAGAGAGACATCCATGGGTTTCTCCAATAGCTAGGCAAGTGGCACACCAGATTGAGGACGCTCCTCCATATGTGGAGGGAGCAGATTCCATCATCGAGGTAGAGTGAAACCTGGAAATTTTAACCATGGGAATTCCAGAGTATGCCTTGATAGATGAGGTGCCATTATGCTACCGGAGGCACATAGTAGGGGTATCTTCTAGACTCTGTCATTTGTTGGACTGAGTTATTTGGGTTGACTCACGCTATCATGAGCACCATGTGGGAGAATAACCAACTTCTAGTTTACTTTCGACACAATGTATGCTTGTAAAGCCATGTGTCTTAGAACACATATTTTATTATTTTTATGTATCAAAATCTTTTGCAAACACTCGCTATATAAATACATATTTTCCTGTTTACGATATATGATATGTGATGTTTTATTATTTACAAGTTTCGCAAATGTCTATCTAACACATAATTAGCCAATGCATCTATTACTGTGTTCATGCATCTTGGAATGTGATGATAAGTAATAAAAGAAAATTCTCTTTCCAATAAATGAACTCGCAAATACATTATCAAAATTTGAGGGTTTCTAACTAAATATCGTCCATTAAGCTGTAGTAGAATGAGCTACGAATCATGTTTTACAATTAACTCTCTAATGCTAAGAGCAATAGCTTCTCACAAAAGTTCGATGACCACACTATATTTAGAAATGTTATTAGTCATCCAACCTAAACATATACCTTGTAAATTCACTAACTCACCATTAGGGTCATAGATTGCCCATGTCGTGGAAGATAGATTTTGTGTACTATGACAAGCACCATCATAAAAACTGACATAATGGTTGGATGGCATCTGTAAACCAAGTAGAGCACGAGGTAAGAAAAGGAAAAGGTTTGCAAAAGAAAACTAACACACCAGAATCACACCACACTCTAATGAAAATATATTAATGGACATAGTATTACACAGAAAACACGTAAAAACTTTCAAATGGAGCCCGTTTTTGGACTTGGGTAATCAATCAACAGAGAATAAAACCAAAGTTTCACTGTTGGCATGATGTGTAAGCACTGACTTGGTCAAAAAGAGGAATAACACACATAAATGACAATGCCCCCATGCCCCCCAGGTGAGTGAGGGTTATGAGTCATAGGATGAATACCCCATTGCGATAATGGATGATTGTTAAAAACATGAAGAGAAGATCTCATGAAAGAAGGAAAGAAAACCTTAATATCATGGCAAGAAAAATATGCCTATAGTTGAAAGCTTTTGACAATTTCAGGTTGGATTGAAATGTCAATGGACAAGGCAGCAATGATATTTCCAATGTTCCCCTCAGACAAAACTTCATGCACCAAGATGGGTGCTTGAAGTTGTTAGCTCCCTATAATACTAGTGATTCCCCCATTACTATTATCGTTGTATTCCTTATTTTTATTCTTGTGCCCCTATTGTCCCCATTTTTTTATTATTGTGCCCCATAGAATCTCACTATTGTTATTTTTGTGCCTTTATATTATTATTGTTAGGTCGGCTTTAGTTATATTGTGACCCCTTAGACTCCTATATATAAAAGGGAGGTTTTGTCATTTGAATCATCTAAGAATTGTTCATTTGTGTAATGTAAAGGAGGTTTCCCCCTTGAAAAGGCTTACTTATAAGGCATTGATCTATCTTTTCTATCTTTTTGAGCTGGTTTCATAAAATTTGGTATCAGAGCTTTGGATTCTAGGGTTTTGCTGCTCCAAACAGGTCATCGTGGAAATTTCGCTATAATTGTTTTTCTGTGACATTTAAAAAGCTAAGGAAAAACCCATTTGAGACTAAATCTAGCTAAACCTCGGGCCCCAATTATAGATCTTGGCTCGCTATATTTTCAGAGATATAATCTGAGGAGGTTAGGGTTTTTGCAGACCCCCGAATTACATTCCAAATAGGTGACCTTGGGAAAATCGTCATAACTTTCGCTTTGAGCATCAGATTGAATTTTCGTAAGAAGTTACAGAAACAAGACGGACTGTAGTTGGTTTGAGTATCATTTTTAGAACCTAAGGTTGAAATAGTGACCTGCGGCACATCATACAAGTTCGCTCTATTGAACCAGTATATACTCAAGTCATTGTGGGAGATTTGGCATAACTATTCATTAGAGAATTCAATATTGATAAGACTTGTGGGGTTACAAATATTACTCAGAGGGTTACCTTAGGAATCAATTTTAGACCTTGGAGATCCAAAATTATAGAGATACATCAGATTCAATATCTAGCTCCTACAAAGTGAAAAAAGGTGTGTAGTTTTATTTTTATTTTTGTGTAAGTTTGGTTGGAAGAATTAGTTTGAAGGAATTCAAAGGGCATAGTGAATCATTATTATTGGTAATTGATGCCCCAAATAAAGAAAATGGAAACAACTAATAAGCAACCTGAAAGCTCTAGCATGACTCATGGTGAAGAGGAAGAAATGCAACATGACATATCAAAATTATGAGACCTGTTGAAAATAATACTGGGAGGGGGGGTGAATCAGTATTATTAAGTCAAATTCTTCTTCAATTTATACAAATATTTGTATATGCTACTTCAGTTAATTAAAACACGTGTATATGCAACTCTGACTAATGAAACTCGCGTATAACTTCCAGCCTTAGAATTTAATTTATTCTTCAGATGTTGATCATTAATCTGTGTTAGAACCATATAACAGTAAGCAGGAACAAAAAAGTAGAGTAGACAGTCACACAAAAGAACACAAGATATAATGTGGAAACTCAATGTGGGTGAAAACCACCTGCTGCAATATGTCTTTATCTTCTGTCAATTAGAAACTTTTTTTTACAATGATTATGTATTGGTGTAGTCTTATACCAGCATGCAAGCTTCAACCTATAGAAGGCTACAACCTTCTCTCGTTCCCCAGCTTCTCCTGGAAGGGAGCTACAATTCCCTTAGCTCTTGTACTAGCTGAGGTACTAGTACGTAGGTGCTGACCTACAAAAGGCTTCAACCTTCTCTTTTCTTCCAGGGACCACGTTTCATAAATTTTCAAACTGGATCCATGAATATCAGTCAAACATCAGGTAGATCTACAACAACCAATATCCTTTGTACAAATATTGAATCAACCAATAACTTCTCAGAATGCTGTAACCAGAAAATAGTACCAGTAACCAGACACCAATTCTGAACCCCGAACACTGCAGCAATAAACAGAAGCAGCTAAAACATATTTCAAGATACGTACACTATTTCACCAATAGAAACCTGCGTATGTACGCATCTATACCAAAGCCAACTAGTGTATATGCAGTCTTCACTTGCTTAACCTACGTGTATACGTGCCTCTGCTATCTCAAACATGCGTATAGATCTATAAAAGATAATTTATTCTTTTACTTAATCAGACTCAATTATACCCATATTATCAAATTTATAGATCTAATCATGCGCCAAATATAATAGATCAAAATCACACAATGATACTACTATTCAAGCCTTGATATCTTAACCCATCAATAGATCTTAACCATCGTGCAATGCTCAGGTTCCTCCTTGATTCAGATCTAGTTGTAACTCACCAACCAATTACTAGTATTCCAGATCTTGCTCCTCTCCAGATATTCAACACATAAGTCCATACCCTTGCCAAATGATCTCCTTCCCTTTTTATAGTCTTAGGCCTTACTCAAACAATGGTCCAAAACCACTGAGAACTAATACTAGGGACCCAATACTTGGATTCAACACTTTAAATTCAATACCAAGGACCAAAATCATAGGTTCAAATATGTCAGACTAAATACCATGGACCATCCATAAGTTTTCCCACATGTACATGCTTTTCTTTGTATGAAAGTGTGTGCATACGTATACGTCCCTTCTGATTAGTACACCCATGTGTATACGCGACTTTGTTATGAGGAACCTATATATACCTCAGTTTCTTTCATTCTGAGAGCCTGATGATTTTCCATTTGAGTGAGTTGCCATCAAGGACAACACTTATGTCATAGAGCCAAACCTGTTCCAAACCTCTGTCATAATGCCAACAATCTCCCCCTTTGGACTTGATGGCAACCCAAAGTCACTCAAAGTCATTCTCCCCCTTTGACATCAAGGGCAACGGGTTATGCTCCCCCTGAGTCCATGATAAAATTTCTGCTCTGCTGTGCTGTCCAAGCTCCCCCTGACTTGCAGGCAAGGTCTGCACGAAGATGTTCTATAAAAGAAACATGACTCTATAAAGACCTTCCTATCACCAAAGACTCATACATACATCCATCTCCCATCCAAATGGGAATATACTAGTATTGACTCATCCACCCAACCAAGTGGGGATACATGATAAAATAATAACATTACATCATTCATCCCAGGCATAGTGGGGAAACCAAAATAGGCTGTTACATGACCTTGATAAAAGAAATATAACACATAGAGACAAAATATCTATAGCAATACTCTGACAGTTATCAACAACAAACATTAGCAACATTTGCCAATCATTATTCAAACCAACACCCATGTTCTCCTTCTGCACCTGTTCCACCTGAAATCAATCCAACTGTGAATTTGAACCAAGATCTTCTAAGATAATTCCAAAAATGAATTATTAGAAGAAAATATGCTCCCCCTGAACCTGTGCCAAATGGTCTCTTGTTAGACTCATATCAAACTCTTTTCATCCTGAGCCTAGCCCCACTGCTTTTCTTCAAACCAACATATACATGATTGTACCTTGATGAAACAGTGTATGTATGCGGATCCTCCTCATTCAACTCACGTACCACCACTTTTCTCTGAAAAAGACAAGATTCAACAGCAAGATGATGCATAAAATACCCCTAGCTTCTTTCTAAGGTATTCAAATGTCTCCCTGGGAAGTGGTTTGGTGAGGATATCAACAACTTGTTCCTTAGAGGGAACATACTCCAATTTGACCTTTTGTTCAAGCACTTGTTCACGGAGAAAATGATACTTGATCGGTATGTGCTTAGTCTTTGAATGCATGATAGGATTCTTTGAAATACTGATTGCACTTGTATTATCACAAAAAATGGAGACAGGTGGAGTACAAGTGATTTGAATGTCTTGCAATGTTTGCATCATCTAAAGGATTTGTGTGCAACAAGATGCAATAGCTACATATTCTGGTTCAGCTGTAGATAATGCAATAGAACTTTGTTTCTTACTGAACTAAGATACTAATCTAAGACCCATGAAGAATGCACCACCACTAGTGCTTTTTCTGTCATCCACGCTTCCTGCCCAATCTGCATCTGTATATGCATGAAGTGTGAGATCTGTACCTCTAGGATACCATAAGCCATAGTTTTGAGTTCCTTGAAGATACTTGAAAATTCTCTTAACTTCCTGAAGATGATTTTCCTTTGGATTTTCCTGAAACCTTCCAACTATTCCCATTGCATGCATAATGTCTGGTTGGGTACCTATTAGATAGAGTAGACTACCAATCATGGATCTATTGGTTGGTTGATGTACTGCTTCCGATTCATCATTTGCGCTGAGGTTGCATCCTGTCACCATAGGGGTACATACTGGTTTCGAATCCTCCATCCCATATTTCTTTAAGATCTTCTTGAGATACTTGGTTTGTGATAGAAAAATACCTTCTTTGTTTTGTTGGACTTGTAAACCAAGAAAATATGTGAGCTCACCAAGCATGGACATTTCAAACTCTTTTTGCATCACCAAGGAAAAATTTTGACTCATGTATTCTTCATTGCTAGCAAAGATGATATCATCAACATACACCAAAAGTATTAGCAACTTATCATTGTCAATTTTTATATATATATATATTGTTATCAGTTGATCCTTTTATAAAACCTTGTTGATGGAGGTACTTATCCAACCGATAATACCAAGCCCTTGGAGCCTATTTAAGGCCATACAGATCCTTTTTGAGTATGCATACAAGTTTTGGATCATTTCCAAGAATAAACCCATTTGGTTGTTCAATATATACTTCTTCATCCAAGTCTCCATTCAGGAAGGTAGACTTCACGTCCATTTGAAATACTTTGAACTTTTGAAAGCTAGAAAGAGCATGGAACATTCTTATGGCCTCAAGTCTAGCAACTGATGCAAAAGTTTCTTCAAAGTATATCCCTTCTTGTTGAGAATACCCTTTGCAAACAAGTCTGGCCTTGTTTCTAATCACATCTCCATTTTCATTCAGCTTATTTTTGAATATCCATTTTGTTCCTATGACATTCTTATCTCTTGGTCTAGGAAACAACTCCCAAGTGTTATTCTTTTGAATCTGCTCAAGTTCTTCCTCCATGGCCTTGACCCGGAATTCATCTTTGCATGCCTCTCTTACATTTTGTGGTTCAGTGGAGGAGAGCAATGCTAGATAGCTTGAAGCTTTTGAAATGGTTCTTCTTATCTGTACACCTGCCTTTTTCTGCCCCAAAATTTGAGATTCTGGATGATTCTTCTGAATGTACCTGGATGGAATCTTTTCTTCTATCCTTATCTATTCTTTTGGTGCCTCATGGGTTTCTTCTTCATCATGAATCTGATTTGATGTTGATGGATAGTCCTCATCATCTTCAAAATCTTCAGATTTTACCTGCCTAGGAGTGTTTCCTTCTTCATCAACCACTACATCAATACTTTCAATAACTTTTCCAAGTCTTTTATTGTAACACTTGTATGCTTTGTTGTGGGGAGAATAACCAAGGAGAATGCCTTCATCTGCTCTAGGTTCAAACTTGCCAAGATTTTCATCAGTCCTCTTGACGTAGCATTTTCTTCCAAACATTTTGAAGTATTTTACCATGGGAGTCTTACCATACCAAATTTCATGAGGAGTTTGAGTGTTGTTTACCCAGATATTTATCTTGTTGAGAATAGTAATTGCAGCAAATGCGGCTTCACCCCAAAAGGTTGTGGGAGTTCCAGACTCGTCAAGCATAGCACGAGTCATTTGTTGAACCATTCTATTCATCCTTTCCACTACTCCATTTTGATGAGGAGTCCTTGCAGTAGAGAATTCCCTTCTTATTCCATGTTCTTCACAAAAATCAAAAAATTCATCCGAGGTAAATTCTCCTCCTCGATCAGACCTGAGGCATTTGATTCTGCGATCTGATTCGTTCTCCACCAAGGCTTTGAATGATTTGAATTTTTCAAAAGCTTCATCTTTATGCTTCATAAGTCCTATCAAACACATCCTGTAAAATTCGTCAATGAACATTATAAATTATTCTTCTCCTCGAGGTGACCTTTTCCTAGATGGACCACATACATCAGTATGGACAAGTTCAAGTGGATTGCTAGTTGATCCTTCTTTTTCAGGGAAATTAGTTTTGGTTTTCTTACTAAATTGACATGATGTTCATATTGTATTGTCTGGAATTCTGATGTCAGGTAGATCACGAATCGCTTGATATTTGCATGCTTTCCTTATCTGTCAGAAGCTTAGATGCCCCAATCTTCTGTGCCATAGCTAGTGTTCATCGTTTTTGCTTAGATAGCATTGTTGTTGTCCTCCCTTGAGTATATATAAATTATTTGGAGTTCTTATGCCCTTGATCACTATTTCTCCTGTATCAAGCTCATGAAAAATGCATCCATTGATCGAAATATTACTTCATTTCCTTGATCACACATTTGACTGACACTTAATAAATTATGCTTTGAGCCATCAACATACATAACATTTCCAGACTTGACCTTTTCTTTCAAAAGAACAGATCCTTTACCTTTTATGAGTGCAGGGGTGTCATTTCCAAATGAGACCTTCTTTTCCTTTTCTAAGGCACTATATGGCTGAAGTTTATCTTTATCACCTGTCATATGTTTTGAGAATCCACTATCGATGTACGACTGATTTTCCTGTCCTTCTGCATATAATGCTATCCCACATCTTTCTGGTTGTGATTCTTTCTTTTTCCATATTTTGGGACTCAATGAAACTTGCTCCTCCTGCGTTGTTTGCTGAAACCCGCTCCTGCATTTAGAATCTTCGTGACCGAAGTTGTTACAAATAGAACATTCTACATTCTCAAGAGCAGAAAAGTTATTGTAGGTAATTTTCATGATCCCAGTCATACTCCTTTGTTTTTGAGCTTCTCTAGTCATGATTGTCTTGTAGGAAACGCATTGAGTTGCTTTGTGACCAAAGTTATGACAAGAGAAACATTGGCCATTGAATAAGCTCCTGTGATTATCAAATCTACCAACCAAATGATTGTATTTTCTATTGACATCCATTCTTGAGGCCTGTGGTTGGTTGTAGCTTCTGTTCATCCTCGAAGTAGATTGCCCCCGATTTACGTGGTAGTCTTTGTTCATTCTTGAGGTAAATTTTCCTTGACTTACATGGTGATCTGCATTATGATTTTGTTGTGGATTGTCAACATGTTCACTTCTCCTTGCTGCATCAAGATAACTTTTGGAGGTGGATGGCTTTTGTGCTTGAGATGCTTCTTCAGTATATCCAAGACATGTCTTGATTAGAGGAGAATGCTGCACTTTTATAATATCATCTAAAGTTTCATATCCTTTAGCAAATTTAAGATTAAGAACTTTTGTTTTCTCAATATCTTTTCTAAGTCCCACAATTTCACATTCTAACTTTTCATTGCGTTTTTCTCTTTCAGCAAGTTGGAATGTCAAAGTATCTATAATCATATTCTTTTCCTCTAAACAAATTTTGAGTTTAGAAATTTCTTCATAGAGACCTTCTTCATCTATAGCATCCAAGAAATCATCATCTTCAAAAGCCATCAAAAGTCTATAATCGTTACGTTGTTCATCTTCATCACTAATTGAATATCCATCACTGTCTTCATGTGTATAATAGCTCTTCTTACTTGCATTCAGTTTTCTATTCCATCTAACTGGTTCCTTACCTTTGTCAAGTTTATCTTTATGAGGACATTTGGCAGCATAATGACCGACTCTCCCACAAGCAAAGCATTTGAAAGGCAACTTACCTCTGAATCTTCAGTTCCCCGTTGAAGGTTCTTGACAAAATTAGGTTCTTCCTCTTCTTCTGACATATGTTCTGACTTATTGTAATCTCATTTTCCTAAGGCTTTGAATGTAGCTTCTCTCCTGTCTGATGGTCCACCTTTTCTAATTTCGTAAGTAGTTAGGATTCTGTGCAGCTGTGACATGGTAAGGCTCTATAGATTCTGCTTTTCTTCTATGGCAGAAACTTTTGAATCAAACTTGGGAGACAAAGATCTTAGAACCATTTCAATCAAAGCAACTTCTTTTATTTCTTCACCCAAGTTTTTCATACAATTAAAAATCTCATCTATATGAAGGAAATAATTAGCCACGCTTTCATCATTGTACATTATGAGATTTTCATTCTGAGAGTTTGAAGTTTTTCTCGTTTTACCTGATCATCTCCTTCATAGCTCAGAACGATCGTATCCCATATTTCTTTTGCGGTTTTTAGCTGCATAACCTTGACGAATTCTGATTGATATAGACTCCCTAATAGGGTATTGACAACCTTTGCATTTGTTTCATACTGATTCTTACCATCCATATCTGTAGGAGTTGCTGAAGGAAATGTGCATCCTGTTTCTGCAATATCTCAAACCTCTATACCAAGAGATTGAAGATAGGCAGTGATTCTTACCTTCCAATAGACGAAGTTTATCCCATAAAAAATTGGTGGCCTGATTGATTCTTCCTTTTCGTAGTTGCTCATAATGATAGATCTTCCTTCAAGCGATCAAGCTTCCCCTGAAGGACCTGATCTGATACCAATTTTTGAAAATAATACTAAGAGGGGGGGGGGGGGGCTGAATCAATATTATTAAGTCAAATTCTTCTTGAATTTATACAAAGATTTGTATACGCTACTTCAGTTAATTAAAACAGCGTGTATATGCAACTCTGAATAATGAAACTCGCGTATAACTTCCAGACTTATAATTTAATTTATTCGTTATATGTTGATCATTACTCTGTGTGTCAAAACCATATAACAGTAAGCAGGAACAGAAAAGTAGAGCAGACAGTCACACAAAAGAACACAAGATATAAGGTGGAAACTCAATGTGGGTGAAAACCACCTGCTGCAATATGTCTCTATCTTCTTTCAATTAGAAACTTCTTTTTTTACAATGATTATGTACTGGTGCAGTATTATACCAGCACACAGGCTTCAACCTGCAGAAGGCTACAACATTCTCTCGTTCTCCAGCTTCTCATGGAAGGTAGCTACAACCCCCTTAGCTCTTGTACTAGCTAAGGTAGTAGTATGTAGGTGCTGACCTATGGAAGGCTTCAACCTTCTCTTTTCTTCCAGGGACCACATTTAATAAATTTTCAGAATGGATCCATGAATATCAATCAAACATCAATTAGATCTGCAACAACCAATATCCTTTGTACAAATATTGAATCAACCAATAACTTCTCAGAATGTTGTAGCTAGAAAACAATACCAGTAACTAGACACCAATTCTGAACCCCAGACACTGCAGCAATAAATAGAAGCAGCTAAAACATGTTTCAATAGACGTACGCTACTTCACCAATAGAAACCTGTGTATGTACACATCTATACCAAAGCCAACCAGTCTATACGCAGTCTTCACTTGCTTAACCTGCGTGTATACGTGCCTCCGCTATGTCGAACATGCGTATAGATCTATAAAAGATAATTTATTCTTTTACTTAATCAGACATCAATTATACCCAGATTATCAAATTTATAGATCTAATCATGCGCCAAATATAATAGATCAAAATCACACAATGATACTACTATTCAAGCCTTGATATCTTAACCCATCAATAGATCTTAACCATCGTGCAATGCTCAGGTTCCTCCTTGATTCAGATCTAGTTGTAACTCACCAACCAATTACTAGTATTCTAGATCTTGCTCCTCTCCAGATATTCAACACATAAGTCCATACCCTTGCCAAATGATCTACTTCCCTTTTTATAGTCTTAGGCCTTACTCAAACCATGGTCTAAAACCATTGAGAACTAATACTAGGGACCCAATACTTGGGTTGAACACTTTAAATGCAATACCAAGGACCAAAATCATAGGTTCAAATATCTCGAACTAAATACCATGGACAATCCATAAGTTTTCCCACATGTACATGCTTTTTTTTGGATGAAAGTGTGTGCATACGTATATGCACCTTCTGATTGGTACACCCACGTGTATACATGACTTTGTTATGAGGAACCTACGTATACCTCATTTTCTTTCATTCTGCGAGCCTGAACTGTGATCTGCCATATGAGTGAGTTGCCATCAAGGACAACACTTATGTCATAGAGCCAAACCTGTTCAAAACCTGTGTCATAATGCCAGCAAGACCAAGTGCAACAAATTTCACTCACACAAAAATTAACAAAAGCTAAGATGGATGGTTTAAAGAAAGATCTAGAAGCTAATATGTATGGCGTGGAAGCTAAGATGTATGGTTTAAAGAAAGGCGTAAAAGCTAAGATGAATGAAGTGGAAGCTAAGATGGATGATGTGGAAGCTAAGATGAATGGTGTGAAAGATAAGATGGATAGCATAGAAGCTAAGATGGATGGCATGGAGATTTGAAGACAGATTTGAAGACAGATTTGACAAAGTTTCTACAAGAAATGCTTAGTAATGGTGAAAGGGTAGTAAAGGAAGCTCATGATGAGAACAAAATAAATGTTAATCATGATTTCATGGACTCTAACATTAGATCAAAGAACCACCATGTTCCAAAGATTGATATGAGGAATTTTAATGGCAAGGATCATGGAACATGGATACTACAGATGGAGCAATTTCTCGATCTCCATAATGTCCAAACACACAACAGGTACACATTGCATCTTTGTATTTGGAACCAAATCAGTTTGTATGGTATCGATGGCTTTTCTCTTGTAAACAAGTTGTCACTTGTGCTATTTTTAGATATGAAATGATAGCACATTATGAGGATACAAAAAGAAACACTTTTTTTAGCCAATTGATAAATCTCATACAAAAGGGTTCAAAGATGGAGCACATTGAGGACTTCCAAAAATTGAATAGAAGGGTAAAAGATATTCCATAGGAGCATAGGATAGATGTGTTCATAAGGACATTAAAAGGTAACATCCAACATGAGGTTTGCCTTTGGGAACCAATTTCATTGGAGAAAACTTTTAGGTTGGCAAGAAAAATGGAAAGCAAAATTATGGCAACAAAGAAGCCTACCACTCACAACCATAAAGATGGAAGTGTTGCTGCCCCTAGCCATTCACAACCTACAAGGTTGACACCACAGCAATTGGAAGAAAAAAGAGAAAAAGGGATTTATTACATTTGTGATAGCAAATACACTAAAGGTCATAAGTGTCCGAGAAGAAATTATTTTACATAGATTGTGAAGAGTAGGAAGAAAAGGAACAAGAAACATCAAAAGAAGAGGATATACACCAGGAACAAACCCTATAAAAAGAATAAATGAATCCGACCATATCTTCTAATGCATTGGCTGGAATTACCACTCCTCAAACTATCAATATAGAATGACATATCAAGAAGGAAAAGGTAATAGTGTTGAATGATTCGGGAAGTACCCATAATTTTATTCATTGTAAGATAGCCAAGGAATTGAATTGCTTCCTATATCCAGCACCAGAGTGTCGAGTGATGGTTGCAAATGGAGGAACCATAAATTACTCAAGAAAGTGCCATAATATCAGGTTATCCATGGGAGAATATGTATTGAATAGCCTAATTCTTTCCATTCCAATGGGTGTTGTTGATGTTGTACTAGGAGTCCAATGGCTACAATTCTTGAGTATAGTAGCTTTTAATTTTCAAGAAATTTTCATGAAATTCTCTTAAGAAGGAAAGGAATTTGAATTAAGGGGTATCACATGGAAACTGAGAAATATAATCATCTCTAATGGAATGACAAAGCTTCTAAAGAAATAACAACGAGGCATAATTGCACAATTATGTTCACTAGACATTCCCACATCGAAATCATCCATTTCTCCATATCTCCAAAATGTCTTGGACAATCATTCCAAGGTATTTGAGACTCCCAAAGGCCTCCCACCTATTAGTGATCATGATCATTCTATTAATTTGATTCAAAGAAGTGTTCCTCCAAACATCAAGCCTTACATATATCCCTATGTCCAAAATAGTGAAATTGAACGTATGGTTGTAGAAAGGCTAGAGGCTGGTATAATTCAACCTAGTCAAAGTTCTTTCTCTACTCCAGTAGTATTGCTTCACAAGAAGGATGGATCATGGCACATGCGTCCAGATGATAGGGATCTCACCAAGATCACTATTAAAGATAAATTTCCCATTCCTGTCATTAATGAATTATTGGATGAATTCCATGGATCAATTGTCTTCACCAAGTTGGATCTTCATTCAGGATATCATCCAATCCGAATGAAGATTGAAGACAATCCAAAAATAGCATTTAGAACTCATGAGGGTCATTATGAATTTTTGGCCATGCCTTTTGGCCTTACTAATGCACCTTCCGCATTTCAACGTTTGACAAATTCCATTTTCAAACCCTTCCTTAGAAAAATTGTGTGAGTATTTTTTGATGATATACTAATCTATGGCAAGTCTTGGAAGGATCATGTCCAACATGTTGACATGGTGCTCAAGCTATTGGAGGAGAAACAATTATATGAAAAAATCTCCAAATGTTTCATTGGAGTACAAGAGGTGGAATATCTGGGTCATGTTGTATCTCATGAAGGTGTTAAGGTAGACCCTACAAAAATTAAAACCATTAAGGAATGGAAAATCCCCACATCCATAAAGCATCTACGAGGATTTCTTGGGTTGACAGGGTATTATTGCAAGTTTGTTAAGAATTATGGGAGAATAACAGCACCTCTAACAACATTACTGAAGAAAGATGCATTTTCATGGACTCCAGAAGCAACGAACGCCTTTGAACATCTTAAAGAGGAAATGTACCAAGCACTAGTATTAGCTACACCATACTTCACAAAAACATTTATTGTGGAATGTGATGCCTCAAGAAATGGAATTGGTGTTGTTTTAATGAAAGAAGAAAACCCATTGCTTTCGAAAGTCATCCAATCAAAGGAAAGTATTTACACAAAGCTATCTATGAGAAGGAAATGTTGGCAATACTCCATGCACTTAAGAAATCGCGACCCTACCTAATGGGAAGACACTTCAAGGTAAAAATAGATCATGATAGTCTTAAATACATTTTAGAACAAATATTATCTTCAGAAGAGCAACAAAAATGGGTCACAAAGATGTTGGGTTATGACTTTTAAATCATCCACAAAAAAGGGAAGCAAAATGTTGTGGTAGATGCACTCTCAAGAAAGGATGAGGATGTAGAAGCATTTGTTTGCACCATTTCTATTATCCTACCAGATTGGATAAACAAAGCAAGGGATGAATGGAAGAATGAAGAGGAAGTGTGGGCACTCATTCAAAAGATACAACAATACCCTAGTACATCTGATACATTTAGCTGGAAAAATGGTTTGTTATGGTACAAGGATCAGTTATACCTATGTAATAATTCACAACTCAAACAAAAGATTATTAGGGAATTGCACACCTCTCCCTTAGGAGGGCACTCAAGATTTCTAAAAACCTACCATAGGGTTAAGAAGGATTTTTTTTGGGATGGCCTTAAATCGGATATTCAAAAGTTTGTGGCAGAATGTTTGGTTTGCCAACAAAATAAGTTGAAACAATTAATACCTAGGACTATTACAACCTTTATCCATTCCAAGCCAATGTTGGTAGGAGGTTTCAATCGATTTTCTCACAGGTTTACCCAAGTCCGAAGGAAAGAGTGTTATCATGGTGGTAGTTGAAAAACTTACCAAATATGCACACTTTTTTTCATTATCTCATCCATTTAAAGAAAGTATAGTTTTACTGCATTTATGGAAACAATTCAAATGCTACATGGAAACCCAAATATTATTGTAATTAATAGAGATCCCATTTTCACTGGAAATTTTTGGACAGAATTAGTTTCTTGTCGAGGTACTCAGTTAGCTCATTGCTCATCTTATCATCCTCAATCTTATGGGCAAACTGGGATAGTAAACACATGTTTGGAAGGATATCTTCGTTGCTTTGTATATGATAAACAGACACAATGGGTCAAATGGTTGCCTCTAGCTGATTGGTGGTATAACACTTCCTTCCATACTGCAACAAAAATGACCCCATTTATGGCACTTTATGGATATCATCCACCATCCATCACATCATATTTAAGAGAAAATTCTAAGGTTCAAGCAATGGAAGATCACATCGAGCATCAGCAACAAATTCTCCAACTCTTAAAGGATAACCCCACCCTGGCACAGAATAGAATGAAACAACAAGAAGATCAACATCGCAGCGAAAGAAGTTTTGATGTAGGTGATTGGGTATTCCTACGGCTACAACCATATAAACAAATGTCCCTAAAATAAGCTAAGAAGGATAATAAATTATCACGAAAGTATTATGGTCTGTACAAGGCGTTGTAAAAGATAGGTACTATGGCATACAAGTTGGAACTTCCTATAGTTTCCCGAGTGAACCCAGTTTTCCATGTTTCATGCTTAAAGAAGGTTATAGGTGACAAGCTTATAGTTCAAAAAATATTTCCAGAAGTTGATGAGGAAGGAAAAATCATTTGGAACCTGAAGTAGTCAAAGAAACAAGAACTCAACAACTATGAAATCGATCAATTTCAGAGTATCTCATCAAGTGGAAGAACATACCGTTGAAGATTCCACTTGGGAGGATGAGAATTTTATACTGAAGAAAACATAACTACTCAAGCATTGAGGACAACACTTTTTTGAAGGAGAGGGGCATGTTAGGTCCCTATAATACTAGTGATTCCCCCATTACTATTGTCGGTGTATCCCTTATTGTTATTGTTGTGCCCCTATTGTCCCCATATTGTTATTATTGTGCCCCATAGAATCCCACTATTGTTATTTTTGTGCCTTTATATTATTATTGTTAGGTCGTCTTTGGTTATATTGTTACCCATTAGACTCCTATATATAGAAAGGAGGTTTTTTTATTTGAACCATCTAAGAATTGTTCATTTCTATAATGTAAAGGAGGTTTCTTGCTCGAATAGGCTTATTTCTAAGGCGTTTATCTATCTTTTCTATCTTTTTGAGCTAGTTTCATAATAGAAGTGGATGGATAAGTGTATGGGAAACAAATGTATCTAGACGTGATGAAATCTCGCCAAGACTCAGAAGAAATGAAGAATAGTGATGAGAATAATTCCAGGGAGTTTCGTCTGGAGACATAACCTCAGTGATACTCTCGTTAGTGGGAAATGTCTCATTAAAGGGATCTTGAGAATCCCAAGAACGAAGCCAAGGAGAGTGTGAATCCGCGTCTAGATGAATACTAATAGTAGTGTGACCTTTAAAAACAGATGTCGAAGCCAAAAAAACAACTTGTTAAGCTTGTTCCACTGGGTTAAGTGACATAACATCGCAAAAAGAATCAACCTGATCAGGAGAAGAAATGATCCAAGGATCATAAGAAGTAGAGATCATTTTGGCAGAAGCGACATAAGGAGGTGGGAGGGAAAAGGTTACCATAAGAGTAAAATCTTTAGAAAGACCTGCCCCAACGCTCTCGTGAGTAATGTTGGTATTTCCCACATGGGACATGTTGCCATTCAAAGAATTAGAAGAGAAAAAGGCTAATTGATCAACGATGATTATTTTCCCTTCATGAGGAAAACAGAGCACGTGGAACAAAGAGGAAACCACACAAAACATAACATGAGTCCAACTTTATCCAAGTAGAAGGTTATAATTCAAATTCACATCCAAAACTTCTACTTCTAATTTGATAGTTTCCCCTTCTAATGTGATGGGAAAGCTCATGAGAATACCATAAGGATGAAATCCTTTGCCATCAAAGGCTTCTAAGGTGTTCAGAGACTAGTTGAGAGGTAGAGAGCTTATATCTTTCCAGCATGAAACATACATGATGTAGGTGGAAGAACCCTCATCAATCATAGTCTGATGAATTGTCTTCCCTTTAATAATGACTTGGCTTAAAAATGTAAGTTGATGGGGAAGTCAAGGAACATGATTTTCGAGGTCAAAAGTGATCAAATTCAAATTCGTAGGGTTAATTCCTCCTATAGAGGATAGTAATTATTTCTACTGCATTGGAAATTTTTGGAGAAATTCCATTGTAGACATCACTGAAGGCGCTTGAGCTAAATCTTCAACAATATTGTAATGCTCGATAGCTTGTGCATTTGGATTATAAGATGATTTCTGAAGGACACCCTTGGGAGGCAGTCAAATAACGGAGTCATTACTAGGTATCTCAATATGAAGAGGATTAGAATAGAGTGGAGTAGAAGTAGAAGGTGTATCAGTAACTTCTTTCTCCATAGTCTGTTGTTGATGAGTTTGGTAGTATTTTGATTTGGTGGTAATAGAAATAGGCACTCTTCCGCTCATAGATACATAGAAGATTACAGTTGTTGTGGCAATTGGGTTTTTTGTGATGGGAAATATTATTTCAATACATCCGGTGTCCCTTGAGTTATTTTTAACAAGTGACTAACTTCTACAGCGCAGGGACAATCCTTGGTATATTGATCTTCCTCACAAATGAGGCAATGATATTTGGGATTACATTTTGATGCATCATTAGTAGATGACTTTGGAGGATCTTGTTTTGGTGTATCAGATTTTTCTTTTCCTTTACCCTTATTTTTACCTTTAGAGGCTTTGTCTGTCGTGGTAGACTGAATGACATTAACCTCTCGAAGCATCAGGAAAGAGATCAGAAAACGTGCCGGATTGGGAATGCACCAAATCTAAATATTGGGCACGGGCAATGGCTTGATCTTCGATTACACAACCTCCCATCGCTATGTCCTTGGAAATTTTGTTGATGTATGATTTCGTAAACCAATCAGTTAACAACTCATTAGATATATCAAACTTGATAAGGCAATGCCAACGTCTCCATTCATGGATATGATCAGAGATGTGGGTAGAAGTATTTTGTTTCAAATATGTAAGCAGATGGGTACTAGTTTCATAATGAACCAGTAACTGGAAGTGATTAATGAAGGCCATTGCAAAAGAATTGATGTCTTGATAGGCACCTTGAGGTAACTTGATGTACCATTTCACGGTATCACCCATTAGGGTTCACTGGAAAGGACATAGACGAAGAGAGTCTTCAACCTAGGAATTGGATGAACAACATAAATGAAAGTCATAACGTGGGCCTTGGGGTATTCTCTAAACTTTCTTTTGAATTTCAAAAATCGCTAGGAATCTTAGTGGGAATCAGAGGCCAATAAGAAGAATGAATTATTGGATCATTAGTGAGCCTTGACACATCCGATAGTTCCAAAGTTTCTAGAAATTACAATTTTAGGTTTAAAGGCATGGGAGGCCTTTGGTAAGGGCCAACTTGTGGGTTCCATCCTTGCTGGTATGGGTTCTTCCCCCAAAGTGGGAGAGTTTGACCATAAGGACCTTGATATTTCCCCCATTGAGGGGTATTTTGACCATACAAAGGTGGATTCTGCCCCAACAAAGGTGGGTTTTGGATAGGATAAGGTTGATATTAACCTGCCATAGGCCATTAAGAAACATAAGGTGGATAAAAAGTTTGCGCAACATATGGACTATAAGGTTTTTGTTGCAGATATTGGCCCTGGTGATAAAACTGCTAGCCCTACTACTACAGGGGTTGACCTTGTGGCTACAAGGGTTGACCTTGTTGATATAAAGGTTGGTTTTGTTGCTACAAGAGTTGTCCTTGTTACTATAATGGCTGCTAGTAAGGCGCTTGTTGCAGATAATGTCCTTGTTGTCCAAAAGGTTGTTGGTGTACATAACGCTACTATTTTTGGTAAGTTCCTTGTGGAATTCGTTGGGTTCTAGGATAGTACTAATAAGTTTCAGCTTGAATTTTACCAGATGCCCCAAATGAGGGATTTGAACCAAGTTGCATTTGGGGGCCTTCCTATGTAGTAAAGGGTGGATTCTAAGGCTATTGAGAGTGATACGGAGGGTACGGTTGTTGGTAGGGTATTTGAATTGAAAGAGGTTGATGATACAGGATCTGGCTTGATCCAGATGGAATTTATGATCCAATAGGATAAGATACACTTCCAACATTTTGACTAGCTCTCGTAGCATGAGTTTGAGTTGCACTCACATAAGGTCCACCCAAAATAGGAGGTACATAAGCCGAAGGTTTTTCCCGCCATGCGATGGGATAGGTGGTGGAACATATTGTCCACTTAATGGGTGACCTTGGAAACTTATAGGGACATTAATTTCCCTAACCATGATTGTCGGTTGTACAAGAACTGACAAAACTACAGTCGGTAGAGGAATTTGGGAGGCCACGTTTGAAACAAACGAACCATAAGTAGGCATGGCGCCCGATGACCAATTGGGATTATGATATAGTAAAGACACACTTAGAGTACCTAAAACTAATTGAGCCAAATATGTATAACTAGTCAGAAAAAAAGGCTTACTACTTTCAGCGAGTGGTGGAGTTGCAACACTTCCCACATATGGATAACCTTCAAGTGGGAAGTTGTATTTAGAATCACTATCAACACCAGGAGTATGAGTATATGAGACTTCTTGACAACCTTGAGAATAGGCTAGAAACTCACCTTCTGAAGCCATGGGTGGAAGCAGTTGGCAAGGAAGAATCTGCGATGGTCATGGAGATAAATCTGAATTTATACCAAGATTATCATATGGACTATAAGGTTGTTGATGAAATATAACGAATGGATCAAAAAGATGTTTCTAAGGGAGTAAGACAAAACCCTGTGGATTCTCAAGGGTTTTTGGATCATATTCTTGAGATGATGATGAGTCTCGAGGTGGAGGACAAGAAGAAAGGGGTTGGATAGTTGGGACAATTCCAAGTTTAAGACCTTCAGCTTCAAATGATTGTGAAAACTGGGGATGAGCTCGTTGTGATGACCCCTCATTGTCATATGATGAAGGGTAAATGTAAGGTGAACCCGGTGGTTCAACCACGATGACCTTTTCTCAAAAAAAAAAAAAAGGTGGTTGATTTGAGCCTACAATTTAAATTTACTATTAATTAGGCAATAAGAGGCCAAGGATAACTACATGGGTAAGTCATGTTATCGTGGGTAGTTAAATTTTAGAAATAAAAAATAAGAAATAAATAAAAAAGGGCGTACTAGGCAAGACGGTTTACCGAGTATCCGTGAACGATTATATACACCTTATATGAAACCAAGGACTTAACATACGATGGCCTATCACCCCAAATGTTTTGTTCAGTGTATCACATTTACAAGGCAGTTGAAACGGTTACCTTTGGCTAAAGGATAAAAACCTAGTTGTCTCTCCAAATATATACGTGATGGTACGGAGAGCACAAGTTTGTGTTAGTGTTGTCTAATTCATAACCGTTTGGTGAGAGTGTTCTGATATACTTACCATACTAGAGTGCCACCAATATACCCTAGAGTACTCAAGCACCTCTGATATACTTCCGTACTAGAATGAGATTTCATCCCCGGGACACAATAAATGCAGTTAACGATAGTTGGTAGGTTTATAGACATCAGACCATGTCTTTAGTCTATACCTATAAATGTTTGCATTAAATTCCAAATGGTCCTTAGGTTAATTTAGTAAATTTTAAAGTTTTTCTTGAATTAGGTTTCAATTTTGGGCTCAAACGATGTCACATAATCCTAGAATGCAATTATATGAGCAAAAAGGAAACCTTTCATTTCAATGCATTCTATTCTAACGAGGGAAGAGAGTTCAACCAATTAATGCATCAAATAAGAGAATGCATCAAACAATATGCCTTCACTAACTTTTTATAAATGCAAAATGCAAGAGAAACACTAAAATTCACTTTCACTAATGAATATGCGATATATTGAAAGAAAAAAATGACCTTCGCTTCACTAAGATGCACTGTTACTCATATGATTATCTTTTACTTTTAGATGTCTATGTGCAACTAAGCTTCAACTAAAGAAAAACGAATATTTTGATCGAAAATGAAAACAAGGTATCAATCAATGTAACACCAAATTCAAAGTACTCAATGAAAATGTCCTTCACTTTCTCTTTCAAATAGATAATAAAATATACTCATTTCATTTTTCAAACCAAGCAATGTAATCTATGTTTGATAAATGAAAAATATGGACTTCAAATGTAAGATGGTCTAATACACATGAAAAAAAAAATTGCACAAGACAAACCGAAACCAATGTAAGTCAATGTTTCAAGTGATTTTACCAAATGAATAGATATAATCATTCAGCAAACCAAAGCCCAAAAGACACTCGCAAGCCACAAGTGACAACCAATCGACCTATAAACCCTAGAATCAATCCAATTGCACTCAAACACTTGAAATTTTAAAGAAGTAAGAATTTTCCAATAAAACGAGGTAATCAATCAAAACATGAATAAAAACAAATCATGTAGGACAAAATAGGATCTCAGGGGCTCAGACACACAGGGTTTTGACAAAAAACCCTAGATTTTTTCCAATATCGGGTATCAACATGGTAATTAAGGCCAAACACGTGCTAAATAGGGGATAAGCATGACTATTTTAAGAAAAAGCAGGCTAGCAGTGCGACTATCAAATGAAAAAATGCATTGGTCGAGGAAAAAATAAAATAAAAATAATTTCACAAACACATCTAGACTGAGCACTCTAAGACAGTAACCAATGATTTTGCATACATATGTCAATGTAAACTAACTGAAAAGATGATGGTCAGTCAAACCAATCAAGAGATCAATTAATAAAGGAAGATGAATAGGCTATAGCTTTCGTAGTGGAGTCAACATTTTTTGTGTGAAGGAAAATTCCCTTCCTGCATAGAGGTGATCCCTATAACCTTATAAGTGGATCTAGCAACAAACTAAACAATCTAATGCACAATTTCCTAGCTTATGTTTGACAAATGTAGGAAGAAGGAGAAACCTACCTTGTTCTGATGCTAATCACTCGATCCTTAGAGATGGCTTTGAATCCTTTTCTCCAGGCCTTGCTCCTTAGCTTTTCTTTACGTCTAGAAACCTACAAGGAAGATCAAAGTACTATACAATAAATGAGAGCATGTATAACATACATCAAACATAAACTACTTAACAGATCAAGGAACATTAAGCTAATCAAATATATATTTACACATTTATAGAATGTGAAACAGATGTATATATTAAGAAACTAAAAAGGGAAGCATAAAACCTATTCCTTGATGTTGGAGCCCTCCTTTTGGTGGAGTTCCAAGTCCAAGAAAGGATTCTTCAAGCAATCCTTCTCTAAGCTAGAATGGGCAGCATGTAAGCATAATCTTAGTATAGGTCTACAATAATCAATGAGACACCATTTGGGGATGGAAGGGAGTGAATTTATAGGAAGGGGGAGAGAATTAGGGAAAGCCCATGATGATGAGATCAAGAGGCCCAAATGAGAGAGATCAACCATATCATCAATAATCAATATCCATCTCGTTGTTCTCGGAGGTTCTAGTCAGCAAAGCTTCTCCTCCAGTTTGGGAAAGCCAGCAAGAAGGAGTTCAACGTGGATTTTCTTATGAAAACTTGCGCTAGTTGTTTTGGGTAGAATCACCCTAGGGTCTTGGGTTGGGAACCCCAATAGTGTTGAAAATAGCAACAAGAAATGCTAAAAATAGCATTGCTAAAGATAGCATTTCAGGATATTCCAATTTTAATTTGTCCTTGAATTAAAATTGAGAATTAAAATTCGAATTTAGTATCACCAACTATTTGAAAAATAATTAATTAATTCATCCTGAGTTAATTAGTTGGAGAAACTCAAACATGAAGTCTTTGTGAAGTCATGCAACAATTATCCTTTTGATTGAGGAATTTATCCCTTAATTAAGGAGATAAGGATGACTTGTATTTTATTTGTAATTAGTTAGCTCAGTTAACTGAGTTAAGTCCAGTTAGATTAGTTCCAAATAGTTTGTGGAACTGATTGTGCGTTCAGTGAGTTAATGCATGCATGCATGAAACTAGTGTACTCCAGATAACTGAATATTCTCTCATAAATAACTCATGCATGCAAGTTCAAACAAAGGCCCAATTGAGATTAAAGGTAGGGACAATGTACTATCAGTTGCAAGAATTTTCCTATAAGAAAATATCTTGCATGTAGAAGGAATTAATTCCTTGAGATTTGTGCAGTTTTACATTGTGTTGGAGTAGTGTGTGAGATCAATGTCACACAAGGTTATAATAGGAACACCCAGGGAAAACAGCACAAGGAAATAGGAGGCCTGGAGGATAGAGGGGAAAGCATATGAGTTTTCTAGTCTATCTATGAGTAGTGAGAGGGATTGCACTGAGAGTTGGATAGCTATGAGAGATAAAGCTTTGTGTAAACCTAAGATATTTCCACTTGTATGATAATACAAATAACAAGGTTTTTAGCTCATGCTTTTCACAGAGTATTCTTCTATGTTTCATTTTTGATTGATTCTTCTTCTCTGTTATATGTGTTCCGTTTGATCTTGCTCAAATTGATTAAGCTTCAACAAAGTTTGATAGTAGAATTAGATCAAGTATTTTGTTGTAGTTACATTGCATTATCAGGTAACCTACAATCAGAATTTCTTCATGGTATTGGAGCAAAGGTGATCAGAGCTGTGAAAAGCATACTGAGAAGGGAAAAGTCGAAGTTTGAAGTTCTTGATTGCCGGTAAAAAATCAAATTCTTATCACATCTCAAAGTTCACCAATGGAATTCAATGGCTTGAGACTCGAGTATGCATTGGATGGAAACTCAAATTACATAGCATGGAAGGATCGCATGGAAGCGGTATTAGAAGAAAATGGTTTTAAGGATTTCATTGATCAAGAAATCCCCAAGCCAACAGAAGTTAATGCCCAAGAATTCGCAGAATGGAAGAAGTGTGTGGCGAAGGCGAGGAGGATTCTTCTGGAGGGAGTTTGAGACCATATTGTATCGAGTGTCCATGGGAAGGAGATTCCATTTTCAATGTGGAAGACATTGAAGGACCTATATCAGAACAACAATGACCAAAGGAAGCTAGAGCTCAAGGACAAGATTTGGAAAATCAAGTGTGAAAAGGGTGACACTATTTCTACATATCTGAAAAAGCTCACCACCTGAAGAGATGAGCTTGTAAGTGTAGGAATCATGACATCCAATGATGATATGGTGAGTCTTTCTCTCCTTGGTCTTCCTAAGAGCTAGCATAGCTACCAAGACTCAGTGAATGGAAGAGAGAAACTGTCAAATTGGGAATGACTGTGGTCAGATCTGATGCAGGAGGAGATCAAGAGGAGCACCAGAGATGTTTCTTCATCCAAGCATGGTGATGAAGAAAATCTATCCTTAGCAAGTAAGGCGAGGAAAGGGAAAGGGAAGGATTCCCATTCCAAATCAATTTCTTCTCATGGTGGGAAGAATATTGACAAATCTAAAGTGATATTCTTTAATTGTCATGAGGTGGGCCATTATGCAACTAATTGTCCATTGAAGAAATCCAAGAAGGGATCCTCCAAAGGATTAGAAGGTCATGCGCTGGCCTCTCAGTTCGAATTGGATTTTACCCTCATCGCACGCATGGTTTCATCGATGGTGGGTTGTGTTTGGTACCTAGACAGTGGAGCCTCATTCCACATGACCAGCAATAAGAGTTTATTCAGTACCTTGGAGGAGAAATACCTCAAGATGCGCATAGAGATGGGCGATGATGGAAAGTACCATGTTTCAGGTGAAGGTACAGTTGTGTTTCAAAGGGAGGATGGAGCTCCTCCCACCCTGATTGATGTAAAGTATGTGCCTGGACTATAGAAGAACTTGGTATCGGCCATGATGCTGGAAGAAAAAGGATATGATGTAGTCTTCAGTAAAGGAAAGGCGTTCCTAAGACACATAGCCATGGGTCAGACCAAAAGGATTGGGATTTGAGTAAATAATCTCTGCAAGCTGGTGGTAGATGACTATGATGCATTGAGTTCGAAAGCATAATTGATGCAAAGACAAGATATTAGCGAGTTATGGCATAGGTGGTTGGGCCACTTGCATCATGGGGTGTTGAAGATAAAGCAACAGATTTCTATTGGAATTCCCAAGGGTGAACTTGAGCAAGTGGACACATGAAAAGGTTGCACCTTGGGAAAGTATGCAAAGTCTTTCGTTCATGATTGAGACAGTCGAGCTAAAGCAATCTTGGAGTGATTTTATACAGATGTGTGTGGACCATTCTCAACAGCCTACACCACGAAACAAAGGTATTATGTGATTTTCATTGATGATTTTTCTCGTCAATGTTGGATCTATTTCATGCAGAAGAAGGATCAAACCTTCTCAAAGTTTTGTGAGTTCAAAACTTTGGTAGAGAAAGAATTAGGGAAGAAGATCAGGGCCTTGAGAAGTGACAATGGTGGAGAGTATGTCTCTCAAGTGTTTAAGGACTTATGTGCAGTGAAAGGAATTAAGCAGGAGTTGACGGCACCTCATAACCCACAACAGAATGGGGTGGCTGAGAGGAAGAACAGAACAATTGTGGGGGTAGTTCAGGCGATGCTACATGACCAAGGCCTGCCACTTCATTTATGGGCTGAGACATGCAACACAACAATCTATTTACAGAATAAAAGCCTTCATCACATACTTGGGATGAAGACACCATAAGAATCTTTCTCTGGGAAGAGAACATATGTGGGTCACTTCAAGATCTTTGGCTCATCGGTTTATTTCCATGTGACCAAGGATGCCTAGAAGAAAATTGAGTTGACAACAGAGTTGGGGATACTTGTGGGGTACACTGAGACACCCTATAACAGTGGTTGGCATAGATCTTAAGTTTTATGAGGAGAAGGCCATGTGACTTTCCCTTGAGAGGGAGCTCCAACAATAGGTTGTGGAGGAACTTTTGGTTCCTAAGGAGGAGGAACCTCAGGCTGATGCAGAGTAGCCACATGCAAAGGTTCTAGGACTAGAGACATACACTCAAGCAAAGTATTCCAAATATGGGCGAAAGCGCATAAGAGAAGCTGACAGATTGTTTTTAGATGTGAGAGAAACTGTGGGAGAACCATCTTCTCAGCTTAGATAGAGCAGGTCACCTAATAGGTACACTGGATACATGGCCCTTTTTTGGGAATGTGTTGAGACCGAGCCATCTTCCTTTCAAAAAGCAGTGCAACAGCCAACTTGGGTTGATGCTATGGTGGAGGAGTATGACTCGATAGTTTGGAATAGTGTTTGGGATGTAGTTCCAAGACCAGAGAACAAGTCAGTTGTGAGTTCCCATTGTCTTTACAAGGTAAAACAAATTGTTGATGGTAGTGTGGAGAAACATAAGGCAAGGTTTGTTTCCAGTGGTTTCTCACAGGTCGAGGGGATCGACTATGATGAGACTTTTGCTCCTATAGCAAGGTACTCATCTATAATATCGATGTTGGAACTATCAGCAAAAATGGGTTGGAAGATCCATCAGATGGATGTGAAGACTTCCTTCCTCAATGGAAAGATTGAGGAAGAAGTGTACATAGAGCAGTCAGAAGGTTTTTGAGACCTTCGATCATGAGTCGCATGTTTTTCGACTCAAGAGAGCTTTGTATGGGTTGAAGCGAGCACCTCATGCTTGGTACACCAGGATCAAAAACTACTTTACGGGGTTGGGCTTCACAAAGAGTGAAGCGGATGCGAACCTATACCACATCATGGTGGAAGGTATATAGTTGATCATTGTTCTTTATGTTGATGATTTGATATTGATAGGTGATGATCAGTTGATCATGTCTTGCAAGGAGGACCTTGCAAGAGAGTTTGTGATGAAAGACATGGGTCTCATGCACTACTTTCTAGGCATGGAAGTGTGGCAGAAGGATGGGGAGTTATTTGTGTCTCAAGGCAAGTATGCCAATGAGATACTCAAGAGATTCTACATGGAGAAGTGTAAGCCCATGCAGAATCCTCTAGCAGGTAACTGGAGGAAGGAGGATGCTACTTCAGGAGAAGTAGTAGAAGCTACTGTGTATCAGCAGCTTGTGGGTTCACTGATGTACTCAGTGAACACATGACCAAATTTGTGCTATGTGGTGAACCAGCTGAGTCAAGTTATGGTTCAGCCTACCAAGCTATTTTGAAAGGCAGTGAAGCATATTTTGAGATACCTCAGAGGCACATCTCAATATGGATTATGGTACAAAAGGTCAGAGGGAGTGAATCTATAGGGCTTCACAGATGCATATTGGGCAGGAAGTCCATCAGATTGGAACAGCACATTAGGGGGAATTTTCAACCTTCGTTCAACTATAGTTTCTTGGTACAGCACGAAACAGAGGTCAGTTTCACTCAGCTCAGCAGAGGCTAAATACATGGCTGCAAGTCAGGCAGCATGTGAGGCCATTTGATGCAGAAAATTCTAGTTGGTTTGCTTGATTACGGGATGGGTCCAACTGTGATCTATTGTGATAATTAGATTTCTATCAAACTCTCTGAGAATCCAGTATTTCATGATAGGTCCAAGCATATCGACATTCGGTATCATCATCTCAGAGACTGTGTGGCGAGAAGGATCATGTTTTTGTAGTATATTTCAAGTAAGGAGCAAGATGTTGACATTTTTACCAAGGCATTGTCAAAGTGTAAAGTTAAGTTCCATAGGGACATCATCGAGGTGGCAGATAATCTCTTTCTTGTTGAGAGGGAGTGTTGAAAATAACAACAAGAAATGCTAAAAATAGCATTGCTAAAGATAACATTTCAGGATATTCTAATTTTAATTTGTCCTTGAACTAAAATTGAGAATTAAAATTCGAATTTAGTCTCACCAGCTATTTGAAAAATAAATAATTAATTCATCTTGAGTTAATTAGTCAGAGAAACTCAAACATGAAGTCTTTGTGAAGTCATGCAACAATTATCCCTTTGATAGAGGAAGTTATCCCTTAATTAAGGAGATAATGATGACTTGTATTTGATTTGTAATTAGTTAGCTCAGTTTACTGAGTTAAGTCTAGTTAGATTAGTTCCAAATAGTTTTTGGAACTGATTGTGAGTTCAGTCAGTTAATGCATGCATACATGAAACTAGTGTACTACAGATAACTGAATATTCTCTCATAAATAACTCATGCATGTTAGTTCAAACAAAGGCCCAATTGAGATCAAAGGAAATTATAGTGTACTTTCAGTTGCAAGAATTTTCCTATAAGAAAATCTCTTGCATGTAGAAGGAATTAATTCCTTGAGATTTGTGCAGTTTTACAGTGTGTTGGAGTAGTGTGTGAGATCAATGTCACACAAGGTTACAATAGGAACACCCAGGAAAAATAGAGCAAGGAAATAGGAGGCTTGGAGGATAGAGGGAAAGACATATGGGTTGTCTAGTCTGTCTATGAGCAGTGAGAGGGATTGTAATGAGAGCTCGATAGTTGTGAGAGCTAAAGCTTTGTGTAATCCAGAGACATTTCCACTTGTATGATAATACAGATAGTAGGATTTTTAGCTAAGGCTTTCCCCAAATTATTCTTCTATGATGCATGTGTGACTGATTATTCTTCTCTATTATATGTGTTCCATTTGATCTTTCTCAAATCGATTAAGCTTCCGCAAAGTTTGATAGTAGAAGTAGATCAAGTATTTTTCCTTAGCTACATTGCATTATCAGGTAATCTACAGTGAGAATTTCTTCAAATAGATCAGTGGGCATACAACATAAAGAGACACATAAGCAAGAAGTCCTAATTCTTAAATAGTTAAACTTTGTACAAAAGGTCTTACTCATAGGTCCTATGTTTGATGTTGTTCCCATAGGGTTCAAACCCTCTACTTCTTCCTTACGCCTTAAGACCTACAATTCATTCAAGGCAAATCATATACACCAAAAATAATTGAAAGAATGCTGATGATATCAAGGTTAGATCATATAAGCATATAATCAAATAAGCATTCACGTGAGATTTTATAAACAAATCATGGCATAAATTAATGCATAAAGACCATAATCATCAGGAACAAGACAATGCATATTTATTATTGTAAGCTAAAGAAAATTGAGAAGAACTAGAACCTGAGACATCTGTTGGCTCCAAGTGAACCCATCCTCTAGGTCCATCATGCCCAGGCCTTAGAAATCCTCCTCCATAAGTATACAAAAGGATGTCATGAAGGGATCATGAACATCTCAAGAAGGAAATAGGGGTTTCCTATGACTTGGGAGTGCAGGAGGCATAGGGATATCTTCAGACTTGATCATGGATGTAACCAACTATAATATTGATATATAATCCTTTCTCCTCCTTTAGGCCTTTCCATGGAGATGTATTTATACTTCTCCAAATTAGTTTTTTCAATTGGGAAACAGTCGGGCGACTGGCTATTGTAGGTGGGTATCAATTCAAACCTGTAAACCCCACCCGAATTAAGGGAGATTATATATGTTTTTATGTTTTAACACATATATGTAGGTTGGGTGTAATCTGACCCACATGTGCATGCGCTTTTGATAAGGAATAATCACGTATGGGGTTTAAAACATTGTTTTTTAGAAAATAGACCAAGTCTAGTAGGGAAGGGTTTCCCTAGGCCATATCATTGAGCATATAATATACCAAGGGTGGTAAATGGTTCTAAAACACTGGCATCTCGAGAGTATAACTGAGAAACCTGTCATCAGCATGGGCAGGCAGTGTAGCAAAACTCACTGATGCCAAAAATTAAGTTTTTAGGCAACCTTCTCTAGAATGATTTCAAGGCATTTTTCCTTTGATTCTTCAAGGAGGTTTTGGTTTGTATATCATGATGGATATAATGCACAGTAGTCAATGTTTTTTCACTTCAGGATATGGCATAGGAAGTGAACATAAGATATGACAAAATATTGTGTAACACCCATTTACAACAAGCTCATTAGGGAATATTTTTTTCAAGAGGCCCTAGAAAAGAAAAAGAGATGCCCCCACTATCAATATTGTTGGGAAGATATATGATCTAATACTTGGGAGGTTTATCTCCCCAAAGTACTTGGATGTTGGTAACCCAGTAGTGGATGTGCACATTACCAGTATTCGTAGCCCAATAGTGGATGTTTGATTCCTGGTAATATCGCATAGATTTCCTTGTCCACCAACCCAAAACCAAGTTTAATGGGTACCCTCTCCTTCTAGGGAGACCTTTGTTAGCCACTATTGACGCATACATTTGTTGCAAGGTTGGAAACATGGACATTGAAAATGAGCATCTCACAAAGAATCTTGTATTATATCCCCCTACTCAACCCTTTATTGAGCATAATTTACCTTTGTTGGTAGAGGAAGAGGAAGAGGGAGATTTTTATCAATCATCCAAATAAGAATTTTTACATTAGACATTGTTGTAGGAAGTAGGCAACTATATGAGGATGACCTTATTGATCACTTCTTGTAGAATCAACCTCTTGTTGCCATGCCAATTAATAATCTAGTGGAAGAATCCTTAGGGAAACTTGAGAACAATCCATGAATTGAACTATTTACTTCCAATTATGATCTAGAACATGCTAATGTTTTGGAATAAATCCATCCAAAACTCTAAAAATCAACCCTTCCCTCTGAGTGGAGCAAGAGGAGAAACTATGCACTGTATTGAGGCAACATCTTGATGACTTTTCTTGGGACTATAAGGAAATGAAATTTGTGCATCCCTCAGTTTGTACCCATAATATTTGTATTAAGGAGGGATATAAACTTGTGTGCCAACCTGAGTGGAGAATGAACCCTACCCATACAGATATTGAGAAAGAAGAATTGCAAAAACTACTAGATGGAGGATTCATCTACCCCATTTCAGATAGCGAATGGATATCCCCTCTTGTCATTGTAACCAAGAAAAATGGGAAGAGGAGGATCTATGTTGACTATAGGGAGCTAAACAAGGATAAAAATAAAGAAAATTTTCTTTTGCCTTTGATCAATCAGGTTTTAGAAGGCAATGCAGGGATGGAATTATTTTAATTCCTGGATGGATTTACTAGATATAATCATATCGAGATTAGCCTTGAGGATTAGGACAAGATCACCTTCACATGTCTAGGGTGGGGCTTTTCCAACTGGGTCATTCCATTTTGTTTGTGCAATTCCCCTGCTACCTTCAAAAGGGAAGTATTAACTATTTTTGTTGACATTGTTCATGGCATAGTTGAAATCTAAATGGATGACTTCACCCCTTATGGAAAATATTTCTAGGAAGCTCTTTCCAATCTATGTAAAGTTCTAAATAAATGCACTGAAATGAATCTTTCACTGATTTCCAGAAAATTTGATTCTTTTATGAATGCATATATTGTCCTAGGTCACTTCCTTTTTAAGGAAGGGATCCAAGTTTACCCTAGCAAGGTTTCCATTATCGAAAGGGTCTCTGTCCCTAAAAAACAAAGGGATGTTAGAAGTTTTCTTGGGATAGATGAATATTACAAAAGATTCATTAATTACTTTAGCAAGTTGGTTTCACCTTTGTTTGGATTTTTGACCAAGGATTCATAGGTTTTTTGGACAAATAAATGTCAAGAGGCATTTGAAGAGTTGAAAGAGAGATTAACCACTGCACCAAATCTTAGAGGTCCCAATTAGGCATTGCATTTCCACATCCACACAGATGTGTCAGAAAAAGTTGTAGGGGCATCTTCGGGATAATTGTAAGACAAATTTCCTTATGCCATATATTTCATCAGTAAGAACCTCTTCAAAGTAGAAATTAATTACACATTTACTTAAAAGAAATCTTAGTTGTTGTGCAGTCCTTGAACAAGTTTAGGCATTATATCACTAGATACCAAATCTTTGTTATTAATGATCGTGCATCCATTAAATACTTAGTGAATAAAATTGATGTCAATTCTAGGATCATTATATGGTTTTTATTGTTGCAACAATTTTATCTAACCATTGCTGACAAGCTAGGGAAATAAAATGTGGTTGTCATTTTTTTGTTTAGACTAGAATTTACTTAAAGAAATGAGGAGACGATGGATGATCAAATTCCATATGAGAACATTTTTTCTATTTCACTATTGTCTCCTTGGTTTACTAATATAGAAAAATTCTTGGTTTTTGGGAGGTTCCCTCCTAATCTATCCTCCAAGGAGAAGAGAAAGATTGTTAGAAAAAGTGCCCTTTTCACCTCGATTGAGGGAAACTCTTAAAATTGGGACCAGATAATATCTTGAGTAGATGTGTGAGGGAGGATGAGGTCTTTGAAATACTCTCAACATGCCATGATGGACCCTGTGGGTGCCATTTTGATGTTAAGAGGACAACCTTCAAAGTTCTCCAAGTTGACTATTATTGGCCTACTCTACACCAATATTCTAAGAGATACACTGCTAGATATGATGAGTTCCAAAGGATGGGAAAGCCTACACCCAAGGATGAGATTCCCTGCAACCTTATGTGACTCTTGAGCAATTTGAGAAATGGGGCATGGATTTCATTACGCCAATTAATCCCTCATCTGAAAAAAAGAGATATAAAATTGTGTGCACTGATTACTTGACAAAGTGGGTTGAAGTAAAAGTTGTAAAGGTAGCAACTAAATATAAGGTGGTCAAAGTTCTAAGGGAAAATATATTTTATAAGTTCGGATTCCGAATGGATGTGGTCATTAATCAAGGAACTCAGTTTGCTTCTAATCTAGTTGAGGGAATCATGAAGAAACATTATATACAACACAAAAAAATCCATTGTCTATCACCCTCACAAATTGGCAGTTGGTAGTCATGAATAGAGATTTGGAGAACATCCTAACCAAAGTTTTCATCAAGAAAAAAGGATTGGTAAGCCCAAATTGTAGAGGCCACTTGGAAAACCACCACTGGATTCACCCACTTTCAGATGTTTTATGTCAAGAAGGCTTTGTTGTCCATTTAATTTGAGTAAAACACCTTAAGAATGGAAAAATGGTTGGGCTTAGACATCATTGTAGATCAACAAGAACAATTTCTCCTGCTCTATGGTTTGGATGAGTTCAGATTGCAAGCTCTCATGCAAACTGGTGTGGTCTAATTGCAGAGAAAGATTTGGCATGACAAAAACATTACGTAAATGACCTTCTAAGAGGGTGATTGGGACCTACTATATGATTCTAGATCCAATGATTTCAAAGGAAAATTGATGACAAGATGGTTGGGTCCTTATCCGGTAGAAAAGTATCATGAGAATGGATCTATCCAACTAATAACAATTGATGAAGGAATTCCACTGTTAGTTAATGGTTATTGGTTAAAGTTGTACAAGAATCCTTTATTAAAGGAGGATTTTACCACCTCAATAAGGAAGGAGATGAATTTATTTGGGGGTATCATAGCTCTTATTTCATCCAATCTCTGATTTACAAAAGAAAAAAATATAGAAAAGGGGAGAAAAAAATAAAAATAAATAAAATATCGTAGGTGAAAACATCCATGAGGCACCTGAGACTAACTCTAGGGCTGAAAACCTCTATGAGTTGGTCCAAGAGTAAAAAAATAATAAATGAAAATATCCCCAAGTGAAAACCTCCTTTGAGGCACTTGGGGCAGTCCTGTAGGTTGGAAACCTCTTTTGAGGCGGCTTGTAGGTCTCAAGATAAAAGGAAAAAATGAAAAAGAAAGGAAAATGAGAAAAATATAAAAAATAAAGGGATGGCAAGGGAATCCTTACTCCAATATTGATGACATGTGTTTGTAGGGTTCGAACCATGACCAAAGATGTACAAGTAGTTAAAGTAAGTAGCCTTGACACTCCACCTTTTCACCCACCAAGCTAGCTATCCACATGTCCGTCATGATTCCATCAACCTCCAAAAGTTCCTCCATCACCAAGAAACCTATCTCACCCAATTCAGCCTTAGTCCTAAAGTCTTACAAGATTGTCCTGAAGTGTTACAGGATTGTCCAAATTTGCTACAAGATTGTTATCGGCATAGAGAAAGGGTTCAGATCCTCTAATTTCCATAGGGAAATGAAAGGGGAGGTCCACCACACCACCATCACCCATCCTCCAAACCATTTAGTCACTTCTCCACCCCAATAATAATCCTTTTCCATAAGAAAAGCCCAATTTTTTACCACTCCTTTCATTCTCTTCACCACAACCAAGGCTCATTAGAGAACCTTTGAGGTCTAAATGGCCCCCCTAAGAAAAATGTACAACAAAAATAAACTTTTTAATAACCAATAGGATTCAAGATGATGATGTCAACCATGGGGGATGATTCACCATTTGTGGGGTAAAAAAGTAAAAAGATTAAAAAATAATAAAATAATAAAACTACTTCTCAACTTGTATTTTCAACTTATCTCCCTAAAGTTTTACTCAAATTTCAAGCAGGATTACTTCTTGGATGAAAATTTTGAATCCTCATCCAAGGAGTACCCATGTTTCATACTTTTGATGGACCCTTCTACAAGAAAAAGAGAAATTGATGAAAAAACGTGATTGAAATAATGTGGTTGCACTTCAACTTTTCTAAGGCTTATTTTGTGGCTTGTAGTTGAAGCTAAAATCGTTGCTTCTTTGTAGAAGTCTCCCCAGTTTAGCATTCTCTGGTTGAAGGCTCTAGTTGATCTCTTCATTTTAATGATGACAAGAAGGTGAAGAAGAAGAATATTCATGCAACGATGGAGGTGGAGCATCGTCCTATGCTCTATCTTTCTCTTTTTCCATTTTCTCCTCATAATCTATAAACAATATATCTACCATGCTTGCCTTCCTATAGAAGGCCTCATATAGATCTTTGTTATTCTCCATGTCCCTTCTTTTTGCATGCTCAATTCACAATCCCTAGCAAAAATATAAGACTGCTTTGATACCACTTGATCCAAAAAAAAATCGTGACTGCTTTCAAACAAAAATCGCCATCATATAGGACACTTACATTTTCTTTTGAAATCATGAGCAATGCATATTCTAAACAATTTCAACAAACCAACATGAAACAAGAAGCAACATTCATGAATAACCATAAACACATGATATGATAATAGAGTTTACCTAGTGTGGGCTACATCTCTAGGCCTAATGTCAAGAGTGGGGAGGTTGCTTCATTAGTTGTTGCAAGATGATGAGTACATGATGTAATCTCTGTCAATACAATGATGAGCCCTTTTATATAGAGTGTCATGTTTGTCCATAAGACATTATCCTACGAAGAACTCTCACTCATAAAATCTCTCTTTTAACATGACAAAATAGCAAACTGTCACATAAATTAGCATACAATGATCCTGCAACAAAGTGGCATACTAGGATCTCATATTCAAATCATCATCTCAACAAAAAAAAATGAACACATGGTGAAAATACACCTTATACCTCCAAGTATGGAGACAACCTAAAAAATGACTACTTGGATGAAATAAACAGCATGTGCCATCACATTCCTTGCAAAAAACTGTGAAATATGAGTATAAAAATGACCCCTTTCTGTCTCAGTCAAATTTGATCTCCCGAGGAATATTTTAGATTCCTCACAAGATTCTCTTCTACACATGGGTGAAAAAATTGTTGCTCAAATTAGAAAAATGACTGTTCCATCAGACTCCTCGAGAAAAGTCAACTCAAGTGAGTATAAACTCGACATAATTTTGACACCTTCAAAATTTGACCTCCAGGGAATCTCCAAGATTATTTAAAGATTATGCATGGGAATATACTATGGAATATTTCAAGGAATATTCCCCTAGAATATGCTCTCTCGAAATTTGTGCCTTCACTATCTCCAAGTTCGGCCCACGCGGTTCCTCTCGGCCTCTGATCTTCGTTTCCTGGGAGAATGAATGAATTGGTATATATATATATATATATATATATATATATATATATATATATATATATATATATATATATATATATATATATATTCTAGTATTATAAACAATATGGGCCCCTTAGGTCATTGGTAGGTGGTCCAAACTTGGGCAAGGCTGGCCTAGGTTCCAACCCCGTAGCCTCTCTAAAATAGTCAGCATTTAATATGTACTGTTTGGCATTTTTCTTTAAGTGGCGATTTGTATTATTTTGGGAATGAGGTCATCGCATTAGGTAGGTTAACCACCCGACTGACACGGGTTCAACTCCTGCTAGCCTCCATTTATATGGTGTGTCATTGTATTATGGCCAACAACCATATAACTTAATTTATATATATGGTTGGGGGTTGGCAGGGGTGGCAACCCGCCACCGCATATTTTTTTCTTAGTTTTTTTTTTTTTTAAATGGTCAAACATCATTGACTAAATTTTTAAGGTGACTCGAAGAATTAAGTAAGTCACAAGTTTTCCAATTCCAACTACCACGTAGTTCCAAACTATTGCTCTATTAGTGTCCACCAAATTTAGTGACTTCTGTCAAATTTACCCAGACCTCTAGTTTTGGTGAGCCTCCAAATTTAGTTAGTGACCTACTAAATTTATCCAGTTAGGCAAAGTTGACCAGAACTTTGAATATGAATACATTAAACATACAAACTAATATTTAAGTGTCATTTGTGTCTTTGAAATTAGGACGATGAACACTACATTCTGGTCTTGGTTTCAATGAAATTCGAAAATTTTGATTTTTGATCCTATCTTGAGCCAGCTTTTATTTTTTAGCCTTTCTGGAGCCACTTGGATCAGAAACACCAGTAAATTTCTCATCATGGTTTCATAAGGCTCATTGTCATGGATTCCTTGATTCATCTCAAGAACCTCATACCAAGGATAGACTTTATGTATTTGGATAGGGAGGCCTTCATTGAGATTCAAACCCAACCTTTGCTAGAGCATGAAGATACCACACAACATAGTGTTATTGAAGATGAGGTTGAAGAAGAGGAGGATGGAAAGGGAGAAGAAGTTGAAGAACAGGAAGAATAAGAAAAATGAAAGGCATCAAAAAAGATGCTTGGGGTGCCTTCTAGGCCTCAAAAGAAGAGAAAATAAGAGAAACAAGTAAGCCTCTCAGGAAGAAACACTAAACAAGAGGTGGCTTCCACCCCGACAACCCTTAGCACACCTGTCAAAATAAAAAGTGGGAAGCCTAAGCAAGGTCCCTTATACTTCAAGAGAAGGAGTACTAAAATCAAACAAGGGAAACCTCAGCCTCCCACAACTACCCCAATCACCATTGAAGGATCAACTAGTCACCAAGAGGGAGAGCTAGAGAAGGATAAAGGGAAATTTGGAGAAGTCACCTCCCTCGAGGAAAAATGAAAGTAGACTTTTCCCTCCCAAAGAAGGCGAAACACCAGAGCATATTGGTCCAAGAAACTACAATCATAAAATTCCTAGCTATAGGAAGAAACAAGACTACTATAGGAATGGGAAAATATGCTATAGGATAGGGAGAAAGTGCTACAAGAAAGAAAAATGATACCTCCAAAGAGGCGAGAAATACCACATGAGCTACAGGAGCCTAATCCTCAACCAAAACTTGGGTATTATAAATTTTATGAGTGAGGACATATTATCCCCACTAAATTTGTAGTCCCCATCCTACTTGAGCTAGACAAAGAGAGAAGTAAAACCCATCGATGGATGTATATTGCTAAATCGAAGGGAGTTGAGGATGTAGGCCTCATGGAAGCAAAGATGAAAAATATGTGTGAGAAAATGGTTGATTCAATATTAAGAGAGTTAATCATGAGGGATAAATCGCAAAAAGAAAATTATGGGTTAAGAGAGAAGCTGCAAGAGAGAGAAGGAAAACCTGCCACCATGGAAAGCTTGGCCATGGAGGCCATCCAGTGTAGACAATTATCCAAGTCATATGCAATCTTCCTCAAAGAATAATGGCTCCAGTTTCAAATCAAAACCTTGAAATAGTATGGCTCTCTCCCATTTGAGAATTATAGAAGATTTATTGATTTTTGTTAGCAAATCAGTATCGAAGATAGGAGCAATTTCGCTGAATCTTACATGCACAATATGATCCTCACGCATATGAACTTTTGGGACCCCAATTCAAGATTAAGTGTGCACAGCTAATGCCCTTGGCCTCTTGGATTTCCAATGATGAAGTAAAGAAGTTTATGGCTAAGGAAGAAAATGAGCCTCTATATATCAAAGTAGAGTTAACGAGTTCCCGGGCTACCATAAAAAATCATAGCCTCATCTATGCAAACCCTCAATTATACCCTCTCTACTTAGAAAAACAAGAGAAGGTCATCCTACATTTTGAAGACATTTTTAGGTTGTTAGGGACTAATATTTTGTAGGCTTTTCAATGGAGATGGCATACTCTGTCACACAGTCTAAATATTGGGGAATACCACTGCCCTGAAAGGTTAAGGAATGCCTTAGAGAGAACACCATTCTACAAGAGGATTTTTGGGAGCTTAAAGATCACTGGATAGAGCTAAATATTAGTCCTCCTTTGTTATTGGGTTTACAATAAGGAATATATCAATGAAAGGAACAAAAGAAGGGGGCAACAATAGAGGAAAATGTAGGTTTTTATCCACCAGAGGGCACACCATTCAAAGTAACTAGCGATTTCAGAGAGGCCAACAGGGCCATGCATGAACTATAGATCAGTGAGTAAGTTTCTTAGAGGGACAAGGAACGCCTTCAATAGGGGGTTGATGATGGACCTCATTAATAGGTAAATATTAAGGCTCAGATGGCCTTCCTTTAGCCTATATTTACCTCTTTCCTTGCATTTAATGGCATATTTTTTACTATTATGTGGTTATTATGAAGACTAGATCATTATTTTCATTAATGAAAAGCATTTTGTTGATCCACAACTAAGTTAATTTCAAAGGGTTGAGTTCCTTAGGTTAGGTCCCAACCTAGAGGCTCTAGTCTCTCTTATTTGTATATTTCTTTTATGCATTTTCTTTCCCAACAATTTTCTCCTTCTTCATATAGTATACTTGTTTATGAAAATTTTGTATGCAAGTCTTCCAATCACTTATCATGTGGGATTCATGGTTGGAGATATAGTATTGGCAAGAGAAAGATACATATAGTTTTCTTTTTTCGCAGTAGTTAGGTCTCTAACTTTCCTCCTTTTACATACTTTGTTTGTTGCACATTTAGTGATTGAATAGTAGTCTTCTTTAACCCTGGGAAACATAATCTCTTATGGATGTAAGTCTTGTGCATACTATAAGTTAGATTATTTTTTAATGTAGTAGATATATTTCAAATAAAATTCAACTCATCATTTCTTGGTTATTTCCATTTTCTTCAATTGGGTTATTATTTTAGCACTATTTTCAAGATGTAAAATAATAATTTGTATTATGTGTAGGGGATACTATTATTTTTCACAGTTGGAATTTTCATTCACACTCCTCTCCCCACCATCAACCTCTTTCTTTCCACCTCACTACTCTTCCAAAAACTATCCACCGAAAATACAATTTTGGGTTATTGAAGGTCGTCGTGTGCATTGGTGTTTGTGCAAGATGGGCCCTCGAAGGGTACTAAGCTTGAAAAAGGTCTCAAAAAATCTTCATTCACCCTCCACTACATTTCCCTACCTTCAAACCACCTTTACCACCCCCATAATTCTCAGAGATCCAATGCTATAGAAAAATAAGGCAATCATGTTTCATCCTTTAGCAATCCTAGAACATCCTATATCACCATGTAAAATTGGCCATAATTTCTCTTCAAGATTGAATTTTTCCTCCTAGCCTTGAATAATGTCCCTTAGGCTCTGAAATGATGATTGAGGGAGACCAAAGGTCACCTAGGAATTTCCTTTTTACCATTGCACCACATTTCTGCAATTAGGGTTAGTGGATATATTTATGAATTTGGCAATACAATGACGAATTTCTTGATTATCTCATTAAAGTCTAATGAATTTTGTTGCTAGCTATACTCTCTTTGGAACATAGTGATTAAAATTTGATTACATTTCTTTTCCTTATGTAAAGTATATTAGGATTGATTGCTTTGATTTATGCTTCTTAATCTAGGGTTTCTATTTCAAGAACTATCATTTCCATTGCATGGACTAGGTTTCCTTTCTATGTGACATTTAAATTTTGTAAATATATTAATGTTTACATTCGTACAAGTAGTGTAGCCTTATATTTATGTAATTAGGGTTAGCATTTACATTTGAGAAAGTATCATTTCCACTCCTTTTCAAATAGAGTAACATTTCCATTCTTGCAAATAGACTAGAAATTTCCTTTCATGCAATTTCTTCCTTTTCCAATCTAGAAACAAATGATAGAGTGGTTGTTGTATTCCTTGGTCTGCTCTATTACTTGAAAGTGACATGAGTAGAGTTTATCTTACTGTGCATATAACATTTTTACCTCTTAAGTTCATACGAACCCCGAGTTGATAATTAAAGCTAGTAGTCTTGGGAGTTGCAACACTAAGGCTCATCACTTAGTTTAGTTATTTTGATTTCAAGATTCATGGGCAGTTAACGAAAAGTATTGTGATAAAAGTTTTTAGTTGAAATCCATTTATATTTTCTTGGTAAAAGGAAAAAAGTAATTTTCACCCTAGATTGTTGTTACAATGTATTTAATGGTGTCTCAAAATGTGTTTCTTTTTCTGATTTATTCTTCTCAAATAATTTCACTATTCTCTTATTTTTAATGTTTCATATATCTTTTATTGATCAAGTAACTTGTTGATATCTTTCATATTGTTTTTTCTAAAACTACAAAATATTTATAAAAAAAAAACAATGCATAAATCTTCTTAAATCATGGCCCTATAATTCACTCGCAACCCTACATTAGAACCAAATACACTTTCCATAAAGATGGCCATTACATAAACCTTGTAAAATATAGCCCTATAATTCAATCACTATTATACGAGATTTACAATTGCAGACAAAATTATCTCCCCTAGGTTTGGTGGCTAACCTAGCAGAATAGAGAGACAAGGAACACAATGTTTTCCTTAAAGTAAAGAAATGACAAAATGAAACCTATCTGGAATTTGTCACGGACTTCGCTCATTCTTTAGCTTGGATGCTCCAATTCTAGTTTTGATTTGCAAAATGAGAATCTGAATAGTTAGACAATACAAGCCAAGAAACTATGAGATCTATGTAGTCATCTGAATGCTCTATTCAGTAGATTAACAAAGTTTTGTAATATATGAAATAACGACATCACATACAGGAAAATAGATAATTTTTTGCATTAATATAAATGGAAGTAGTTTACAACCATAAATAGATGTTGATCTTATAGAGGAGCTCCTCGAGGCTGACTTGTCCTTTCCTTGTCACAATTTGCACCTCCAATCACCCTAAATGCATGAAATGAAACCTCTCACAACAACATCATAAGGGTAGAATAATTTTCCAAAATCCAAACTCTTTCGTATGGAAGGTTGTCAATATGTAGAGGAGTGGGGTAAGATGGGAGTTCTTATCCAATTATCAATCTAACATTTTAGATTCACCTTTGATTGGAGGATGAGATAAAAGGATAAGGGATGGAAACTCCAAAGTAGGATAGGATAGGATCGAGATGTTTTTTGTTAGGTAAATGGTTTTAAACATTTTTGGAAGTGTCTAGAAGAGGAGGCTTCTAGAATTTTTCTCTTTTTCCTGAATTTCTAGAACCAATGCAGGTGTAAAGGGGAGCAACCTGTAGGTGATCAACATAGGCCACAGTGGAGCAACCTATAGGTGAACATTGTCCAGAAAGAGGCCATTGTGCATTGGTCCTAAAACTGGCTCAAATGATGCAGTTTAGGGAAAACACTTTGGGGAATGAAAGAGAAACTCTTAAGGCTTTGTGCAAGGTGATGACAAGGCGGAATATGATGTTGATTGATCCCATTAGGAGGTCCATTGATATTGATGTGACAAAATGTCCTATAATAGATTCCTCCCTAAACTGCAAAGTCAGAAATGATAACTGATGACTGAAGTGATTTACCTTGTGACAAGTAGGGATCAAGAACAACCAACGAGCTTCATCTATTACAATAAATTTTGTTATCAACCTATTTTACCCCTCTAGGTGAGCAACCCTCAGTACTTGAGTCTGATTGACTTTTCTTCCATACCTAGGAATCCTTTTTCTCCAGTTTGACCCCTAGACATTGGCACAATAGCCTATGGGAACATCCAAAGCCTTGCAATCGCTCTCAAGCCTTGTATATGAGAGCATCTAGGGAATTTCTTCCCTCTTTCAGTGCCAACATCCAGGAATGACTTCTAGAGTGCATTAGTCTTGAGCTAGCCAGGGCTTATCGGTAAAAAGTTTCTATTACTTCCCTTTATTGTGAGTTTAGTCAATTTAATGTTCTTAAATTATAAGCATAAACTATTGACCATGGTAGGTAAACTGATGAAGTACAAGTGCACTGTATGTGCTAGAAGTTACTTATGTCGTTAAGATGTTTATGTTATGGTTAAAGTCTAAATCTAGAATCAATATGGAGATGATGTTACTGTCTATATTAGAATTTTATCCTTGAGATTTGTTAGCTAGTTATTCTAAAATTAATCTTAATTAAATAAAATTTGTGGGATGAATGAAGAGTGATCCTAACTCTACTCTGTTAGACTATTTTTTATTATGTTTGGATTTTTATGCTACAGCCAAGCTAGACAAACTATGAAATCATAAAATGATATAAAGGAGATCTACTTTATTGAATTGGGAAATGAAATATACTTGAATTCAGTTGCTAAGAAGATATTATCACTCCTATCGGTTGCAACTTCACTCAATGAAAAAGTAAAAACAAGAATGATATTGATAAGCTATGAAATGACCAAAATTTGAAATGAAATCACTGAATTATAATAGGTAGAAAGCAAATGAAATGATCAAGTTATGCTAGGTATAAAGAAAATGAAATTACTTATGCATATGTCAATTTAATCACGAACTCCATTAGATTGCATCCTAAAAGCATAAAACATAGCATCTGTTATTTAATTCTAAGAGACTAAAGAAAATCTATTTGTAATGAGTCAAAGACTTGATTTGCATGCAAGGGCCCTCCACAAGGTAGTCAACAACTTTAATCAGCACAACATAAAATACATGAACCGAGATTTATAAATTGGAAAATAGTTTTAACAGGATGCCTTCAAAATTACATACAGTGACGCGCACCAAAACACATAGTGGCCATTTTTCTTATAACGTTTTCTTAATTAAAAACATGAGAAATTCAAGCCTATGTATCTTAATTACAATCCTTATCAAACCAAATCATGTCGCTTAATCATTGATTTTCTATTTGGAAAAGAAAATTTACAATATTTCGTGAAACTCGGACTTTTTTCCCGCATATTATCTTATAGTTGACCGTCATGGTTGACCGCGTAGCAGTGCGATTTCCTTGATGGATTGGTTCAAGTAAACAGGAAGAATGTTGGAAATAGCAATAAGAAATGCTAAAAATATCATTGCTATAAATAGCATTTCAAGTACCAGTGTTGGACATAGCAACAAGGAATGAAAAATGGAAGTGCTAAAAATAACATTTCTATAAATAGCATTTAGGGATAGATTCCAATTTTAATCAGTGCCTGAATTAAAATTGAGAATGAAAATTCGAATTTGATCTTAGTAGCTATTTGTAAAATAATTAATTAATTCATCTTGAGTTAATTAGTTGTAGAAAATCAAACATGAAGTCTATGTGAAAACATGCAACAGTTTCTCTTTTGATTGAGGAAGTTATCCCTTAATTAAGGAGATCATGATGAGTTGTAATTTGAGTTCTAATTAGTTAGCTCATTTAACTGAGTTAAGTCCAGTTAGATTAGTTCAAATATTTTGTTGAACTAATTGTGAGTTCAGTTAGTTAATGCATGCATACATGTAACTGATGTACTTCAGATAATTGAATATTCTCTCACAAATAACTCATGCATGTCAGTTCAGTCAGAGACCCAGTTAAGATTAGAGGAAGGGATAGTGTACTATCAGTTGGAAGAATTTTCCTATATAGGAAATGCATCCATGCAGAAGGAATTATCTCCTTCAGGATTGCGCAGTTACTTCTGAGTTTAGTGAGCAGTGCGAGAGGTGAATTCACACACATGGCAACATTGGACCCCAGGAGAAACTATGCAACGAAATAGGAGGCTTGGAGGGTAGAGGAGGAGGTTTGTGAGAAGCCTTTGACTGTCTATGAGTAGCAGAGTGAGTGTACTAAGAGTTGGATAGCTTGTGAGCTAAAGCTTTGTGTAATCTGGACATATTTCCATTTGTATGATAATACAAAGATCGAGGTTTTTAGTTGAGGCTTTCCCCAAAGTATTTTTCTATGTTTCATGTATATTGATTTCTCATTCTCTATTATATGTGTTCTGATTGATCTTGCTCAAATTGATTAAGATTCTACAAGTTTGTTGTAGAAGTAGATCTTGTATTTTGCTTTATTATATTGCATAATTTGTTGATGTACAGTGGGAAATTCTACATGGTATCAGAGCAAAGGTGATCAAATTGAAGAATAGTATACAAAGAAGGGAGAAGTTCGAAGTTTCAAGTTCCTGATTATATAAATCGAGTTCTTATCACATCTCAATTACAACAATGGCGTTTACTCGCTTAAGACTCGAGTATGCCCTTGATGGAAGCTCAAATTATATAGCCTGGAAGGATCACATGGAAGCAGTGTTAGAGGAAAACGGTCTAAAGGACTTCATTGATCAAGAATTCCCCAAGCCCGCAGTAGCTAATGCTACAAAATTGGTGGAATGGAAGAAATGTGTGGCTAGAGTGAGGAGAATCCTCCTGGAGGGAGTTCGAGACCACATTATCTCGAGCCTCCATGGGAGGAGACATCGTTTTCAATGTGGAAAACATTGAAGGATCTATATCAAAACAATAATGATCAGAGGAATCTGGTGCTAAAAGACAAGCTTCAAAAAATCAAGTGTGAAAAGGGCGACACAATCTCTACATATCTAGACAAGCTCACCACCTACAGGAATGAGCTTGGAAGTCTAGGGATCACGACAGTTGATGATGACATGATGATTCTTGCTCTCCTCAGTCTTCCTAAGACTCGACAAATGGAAGAGAGAAACTACCAGATTGGGAACGACCTTGGCTGGATCTGATACAGGAGGAGATAAGAAGAAGCACCAAAGATGGTTCTTCATCCAAGGAGGATGAAGAAAATTGTGCCTTAGCAAGTAAGGCAAAGAAAGGGAAGGAGAAGGTTTCTCATCCCAAATTGAGTTCTTCCCATGGTGGGAAGAAGTTTGAAAAATCGAAAGTGTGATTCTTTTATTGTCATGAGGTAGGCCATTTTGCAACAAATTGTCCACTGAAGAAATCTAAGATGGGATCCAAGGAAGGATCTGAATGTGAGGCATTGGCCTCAGAGTTTGAGTTGGATTTCACCCTCTTCGCATGCATGGTTTCATCCATGGTGGGATGTGGTTGGTTTCTTGATAGTGGAGCTCAATTCCACATGACTAGTGATAAGAGTTTTGTTCAGTACCTTGGAGGAGAAAGATCTCCAGATACTCATAGCAATGGGTAATGATGAAAAGTATAGTGTCTCAGGAGTAGGCAGAGTTTTTTTTTAGAGGGATCATGGAGCTCACATAACCCTGGACGATGTGAAGTATGTTCCTAGACTGAAGAAAAACTTGGTATCGATCGTGATGGTGGAGGACAAAGGCTACGATGTTCTCTTTAGTAAGGGAAAGGTTTTCCTTAAACACATCACCACGGGTCAGGTGAAACAGATCGGTTCACATGTACATAACCTGTATGTTCTTGAGGTTCAAGATGGAAGTAAAGCCTTGAGGAGAAAGGCAACTATTGGAGACTTGGTGGTTCAGATGGAGAGTACATTACCTCTCAACATGTAGCGCTAGAAGAAGTCTCATACAATTGTGGAGGAGCCACAATTGGTGAAACAAGTTTACGAGGTTGTGGAGCACCCACAACTGGAGAAGCCAAAAGGAGATCGAGTGGAGGCATCTAATCATACAAAGACCTCCATTAGGAGGGAATTTTGAGCCAAGTGGGTAGAGGGAGCACATTCATCCATACCTCTAGGTAGGAGGTGGGGAAATGTGGAGTGACAGTCCCAAGAATGCTGGAATAGGGGTGGGATCATTGAGGTACCCAACCTCTTTGATTAGACCTTGCTACAGGAGCCTCGATTAGGAGTAGTAGGAATGGCTAAGTGGGTAGAGATAGATGTGGATGGAGTGGCAGAGAGAGCTACAGTGCAGGAATCCCAGGACATTGCAGAGCTAGTAGGCTGCAACAATGCGAGAGGCACAAGAGTGTTGCACCAGTGAAGGATGGCACAGAGAGGTGTGCAATGGTGTGAGATGCGTGGAGTGTTGCAGTAGCTCAAAGGTCACAAAGGGAGAACTTGTCAGTAGCAGAGGGAGCTTCAGCATCAAATGGTGCTTCTAGCCCAACAGGGAGGTTAGTGTGGAGATTTTTTTGTTTCTAGAGTTGTTGGAGCAACAACACTTGGGAGAAGTGTTGCATGTAGAACATTCCAAAGCTTTAGGATCAGGTTCGAGTTGAATGCCTTTCTTTTTGAGAGGGATTGTTGGAAATAGCAACAAGAAATGTTAAAAATAGAAATTCTAAAAATAGAATTGCTATAAATAGCATTTCAAGTACCAGTATTGGTCATTGCAACAAGGAATGAAAAATGGAAGTGACAAAAATAGCATTGCTATAAATAGAATTTCGAGATAGATTCCAATTTTCATTAGTCCCTAAATTAAAATTGAGAATTAAAATTCATATTTGATCTTAGCATCTATTTATAGAATAATTTTTTAATTCATCTTGAGTTAATTAGTTGTAGAAAATCAAACATGAAGTCTATGTGAAGACATGCAACAGTTTCTCCTTTGATTGAGGAAGTTATCCCTTAATTAAGGAGATCAGGATGAGTTGTACTTTGAGTTGTAATTAGTTAGCTCAGTTAGCTGAGTTAAGTCTAGTTAGATTAGTTCAAATAGTTTGTTGAACTAATCGTGAGTTCATTTAGTTAATGCATGCATGCATGCATGTAACTGTTTTACTTTAGATAACTGAATCATCTCTCATAAATAACTCATGCATGTCAGTTTAGTCAAAGACCCAGTTGAGATGACAGGAAGGGACAATGTACTATGAGTTGGAGGAATTTTCCTATATAGGAAACTCATCCATGTAGAAGGAATTATCTCCTTCAAGATTGTGTAGTTACTTCTGAGTTTAGTGAGCAGTGTGAGAGGTGAATTCACACAGGTGGCAGCATTGGACCCCAAGAGAAACTGCGCAAGGAAATAGGAGGCTTGGAGGGTAGATGATGAGGTTTGTGAGAAGCCTTTGACTGTCTATGAGTAGCAAAGGGATTATACTAAGAGCTAGCTAGCTTGTGAGCTAAAGCTTTGTATAATACAAACATATTTCCACTTCTATGATAATACAGAGATCAAGGTTTTTAGCTGAGGCTTTCCCCAGAGTATTCTTATGTGTTTCGTGTGCATTGATTTCTCATTCTTTGTTATATGTATTATGATTGATATTGCTCAAATCGATTAAGCTTCCAAAAGTTTGTTGTAGAAGTAGATCTTGTATTTTGCTTTATTATATTACATAATCTGTTGATCTACAGTGGGAAATTCTATGAAGAAATCCATGAGGGGATCATTCTTCATCTATCCATATATTCCTTTGCTGAGTTGGTGCACTCGAACCTTGTTAAAAATAGAAGTAGTTGTAAATCTATGGATTAGCTGTAGAATCAGGTCAATTCCGTAGCTAAATGCAAAGTTTAATAAAAAAATAAGGTATATGGAAAAAATATGAAAAAGAGGACATGTAAGTGCTTACCTTAACAAAACCTCATATTTGTTGGATATATTTAGATGATAGGGATAGGAAAAAGGAGGAAAGATGAGAAAAAATGGTGTCAAGGTGAACCAGTTCTTGGACTCTACATTCCCCCATAGTGGAGCTCTTGTATGTCCTCATACAACTGAACATTGTCATTCTCCTATACATTTTTGCTATCACATTCAGGATTCACTTTCTTCTTCTATTTGGCAGCCACTGCCATTCTTGGTTTCTTCATGAGGATCTTCTACTTTAGGTTGATGATTTCTCTTTGCATTTCCCTATTTTCTTTATTTAACTTCTTGTTCTTTTTGTACCATAGAATCAAGTGAAGAATAAAGTTGTCATTCTTAGCAATTTGAATTCCATTATGTGCCTTTAGTGTTTGATTTTCATTTTTGAGGTATCTATTTAAAGTATCCAGCTCAACAATCTCTCGCTTTAAAACATTAGATGTTGAAGGTTCTGGTGGCTCATTAAACTGATTACTTCCTTCCCCTGGACTTTGGATTGACTCTTTAGTTACTGCCTCCTTTCTCTCTAATGAATCTATGTAATCATAAATTTATTTTTTAACAGGATCAACACCTCGACTGTGTATTGGACTTCTTGGAGGTGAACTGAAGGGGGGTGGTGACACACTTGGTGACAGTCTTAATGATTCTCCTGGAGAGTCCTCAAGGTTTTCAGTTTTCTCTTTCGACTCAATACCGATATATTCTGCAACTCTTGAAGCTGCTTTTTGTACTGTGTTCAATCTAGTACTTCTTCTTAAACTTGTAGTTGGAAATCCTTGATATTTCTTCTCTTTAGCTTTTGGATTTTCTTTCTAAGGAAGGATCTTGGTTTGAGATGAAATTTATGTTTTCTTGTCAGCTTTCTTTCTTCTAAGATTCCCTTTTTTCATTTTCTACAAAATATCTACTATGGGTAGTTCATCCTCTAATAATTCTTGTTTAGACTTGGTTTCTCTTCTTTTACTGTTTCCATTTTTCTCTTCCTTCCTCTAAGGGTTCTACTACCACTTGATTGTTTAGGAATTTTCTATTCAAAATGATTTCTTACTAGAAAGTTTTCCCAATTGTCACCTATACTCTAAAGGTGAAACTCAACCAAGTTTTTTATCAATCCATGATGGTACATTGTATTGTCTATAAATTGAATTTTCTTTTGAACATTCATTGACATTTTCTTAAGACTGTGCAAGAGGAAGTATGGGAGATTAATTTGATGTTCTTCAAGGAAATTCATCATTATTCTAATGTGGTAGAAAAACATGCATCCAAATCGAACTTCACAAGTAATAAACTTGGGAAGTACAACAAGAAAATTTATCCATTTACTCTTAAGGGTTGAACTAGGAATACCTTTTCTGAAGATGGTAGTGTCCATGTTTGTATTTTTCAAGAATACTTTCCAACTTTCCCCTTCGATTGCTCTGTTTTTGAAGCACCTTTCTCCACTTCTGGGTAATTTAGTAGCTTCTGCAATCAGGGTCTTCGTTACAATGAACTTGACATCGCCTATTTCAACCTTCAATCCATCAAAAAAATGTGAAAAATTCTTCGTTACCTCCCTATGGAAACCATCAATTTTTTCTATGAATTGTAACCACTATACTTTCTAAACAGTTCCCTGGTCTTAGTGTATCCTTCCAAGAACATCTTTCCTATTGGTTACATTCGGAAAATAACATGCATGATGGAAGATGCTTTGTGTCAAGAACTATTTACCTGACAATGAAAAATGGCATTGGTAGGGTTTCGTTCAGTGAAGGAGTGATATGAAATCTCTCATGAATGATCTCATTTAATTAATGAAGGTATTACAGACTTATGTGCTAGGGGAGTGTCTATGTTATTTTATGCAATAGATCGATAAGATTGCGAAATATACAGACACTGAAACAGTAAGAGAACATGGTAAGCAAACACATAAACACAACAAATTTAATAAGGAGTTCACCCAATCCTCCTGGGCTACATCTCCTGGTCTAGCCTTCAGTGGTGGCATTTCTATTGTGTCTTAAAAAGTATAGTCTTACAATAGTGAGCTCAAATCGAGTCTCACTTAGCAGATAATGATCAGTAGGATTGTACTTGGATCCCCTAGGTCTCTAGAGTACATAGATTCCCCTTAATGAAACTCGACCTCAACTAGTCTCAATGGTATCAGTCCAATTTGGTACTCAATACCTAACAGGTATACACAGAGGAGTTGCTTGAACCTCTCAAACCTTTTCTTGAGTTCATAGACTCTCGAAATCTCTCTGTCTCTATCTGCTCGATGCTGCCTTTACACTGTACGACAGCTCAGCTTCTGTATTCTCTACAATTTTTGCTTCCCTCTCTCTTTGCTCTCCTTTACTATTTTTCTCCCCCCTGGTTTCTCTATCTATTCGTGGCTTAAAGCCAATCTGCTCCCTCACTGTTCGTTTTTGTTTCCCGACTCTTTGGATCTCCTATCTCTGTCTGGTGGAATTCCCCTGCTCCAAGATTTCCTGTGAAATTGATTCCCTTGACAACTCATTGGTCATGTCAGATCTGAAATCTTATCCGCCTCAGCCTATTTCCCTGTCAAATTTGGTCACTCATCGGATTGCTTCTCCGCCATTGATCTGGGGCCTCTAGATCCTACGGTCTCCATCCATATCGCGCAGGTAAGTAGCATGACCTTTACCCGTATGATGAGAATAGTTTTCTATCTCATCCACTGGATGTGTGTCACCCGTTGTATGGAATCGGGCGGGACCTGGTCAAACCCGCTTACCACTTAGGGCCTTCTGATATCCTGCCGGTTTTAGCGCAGGGCCCACCTTCCGACAGAATCGGTGATTTCTGTATGGTTTTGTGCTTTTCATCATGACCAAGTGCTCAGGGCTTTCCTTCACTGAGGGGGGCGCCTTGCGATATGAAATTATATCATAAACTGCCTCTGTTTCTGGATTTGACTTCCCGTTTTGCCAATTTTCGCCAGCATGTGGTTATCATGGGCCAATGGTCTGTGCACTTTTTCCGAGGGTCTTCATTGCTCCGTGCTGACCATAAATTATCATTGTTTAGAGGTAATTTCTGATAAGCTTGACATCCATAGAATTTTGAAACTTTGGTATGAGTTTTACAGAGTTCAGGAAACTGTAAGAGTATTTGAGGATCCAATTCGGATCCCAGCCTTCCCACTGAAAAAGATTTTGGACCACCAAAAGTTGGTTTTCAAGCATTGACTAAGTGAGGGTATAGCTGTCTCACTTGTCAAATCTCTATCCATTTTGTACTGCTTGGCTTTGAACCCTTGAGTCCAATCCCGAGGTACTCAACATCTCCCATGTGCGTCATCCTCACCTTCCTGTCCAGAACTATGTGTTCCTACAATTCATTGAGATATTCAGGTAATAGATCATCAATAGAAGGCAATTGACTCTACTCTTCGGGATCTTCAATTAATGAAGGTTCAAATAGTCTCAAGATGTCTGCATTAATGATTGAGTAGATGTGCATGTAAGCTGGTAAATCAAGGCGAAAAGCATTCTCACCAATTTTCTCAAGTATCTTGAAAGGTCCATACCTTATTGCCTTTAGCTTTTTATCTTCACCTTGCATTCTATCCTTGCTAATATATAGCCAGACATGATCACCAACTTGGAAACTATGCTCCATCCGATGCTTGTCATGCCTTGCCTTGTATTTGGCTTGGCTCTTTTCCAGTTGTTCTTGTACTGCCCGGTGAATCTCTTGGATTTGTTCAATGAACTTTGTTGCCTTGTCCACATCACAATGTCCATCAACTGCTATGTCTTTAACAAAGATAAAATCCAAGGGATACCTTTGTGTGAAACCAAAACAGGTCTCAAAAGGAGATCTTTGTGTAGAATAATGTTTTGCTCGGTTGTAAGCATGCTGCACATAACACAAATGTTCATCCCAAAGTTTGGGATGAATGTTGCAATAGCCGCTGAGCAACTGGATCACTGTCCTATTGACCACTTCTGTATGGCCATTTATTTGTGGATGAAGGGTTGTGTTTTTCTTCAGTTTGGTGTCCATCAGTCCCCACAGACTCGACCAAAACTTCCTAACAAATTAGGTGTCTTGATCAAATACAATGGAAGTGGGTAATCCAAAATGAACCCATACATGCTGAAAGAATAGCTTTACAGTTTGTTCAATTGTAATCTATTTATTACAAGGTATCAAAATTCACATTTTGCTGAACCTATCCACAACAAAATATAGATAGTCATGACCTTTTGTAGATTTAGGCAGTCCTCCAACAAAGTCCATGGAAACACTTTCCCAAGGATGAGAAGGAACTGGTAGTGGAGTGTACAAGCCTAGTTTTCTATTGTTGGGCTTGCTTTTAGCACACTTGCTTTTAGGATACATGGTACACCCTCTTACATATCTAGAAACTGTCTCATTCATTTTTGGGCAATAACAAAATCTTTGCAGCTATGCAACCATTTTACTTACCCCAAAGTGGCCTGATATTAGAGAAGTGTGTGCTTCTTGAATTATCTTTACTCTTTCAGTTCGTAGAATGCATAGCTTCCCACAATGATACAAGAGTTGGTCCTTAATGTGATAATCCAATTCTTCTACTTGTTTTCCTCGACCTAAAGTTGCATATACATCTTTAAAATCTATATCCTGAGCATATTGTTCAATGCATCTCTCATGCAATACTGAGTTATGCTTAAGTATAGTAGATGCATTTATAATTGGTCTAGATAACATATCTGCAACTTTATTGTGTATGTCCTTTTTATATCTAATGACTAAATGGAACTGTTGTAGAAAACCCATCCATCTATAGTGTCTTGATTCTTGTAACTTAGTTTGGGAGTGTAGATATTGAAGTGGTTGGTGATCAATATGTATAACTGTCCATTTGCCCATTAAGTAATGTTTCCACCTTTCCACACTTTGTACTAATGCATACAATTATTTATCATATGTGGGATAGTTAACTACTGCAGAATTAAATGTCTGAGAATGATAACATATGGGTTTACCGTGTTGTATCAACACTACTCCCATGGCATAGTCGCTGGCATCCGTTTGGATGTCAAATGGTCTTTGAAGATCAAGCAGTGTTAGTACTAGTGTTGTACTAATCTTTTCTTTCAAGGTGTCAAAGGCTTTCTGTTGTTTGCCTCCCCACTGAAACACATTGTTCAATCATGTTAAAGCATGTAAGGGAGTTGTAATTAAGGAAAAGTTAGAAATCAACTTTCTCCGATATTGTGTTGCTCCTAAGAAGCTTCTAACTTCTATAGAAAATTTGGGTTTAGGCCATTTTACAATGACTGCCACCTAAGAGGGATCTATCTTCAATTCACCACCCCCTACAATATGACCCAAATAATTCAAAGATGTTTTTCCGAATTCACATTTTGAGAGTTTAACATAAAGTTTTTCTCTTTTCAAAACATCTAGTGTCTGCTTAACATGCTTTAAATGTTCTTCCTACATTTTGCTAAATATAAGAATGTCATCCAGATATACAATAGAAAAATCATCAAGAAAAGGTCTGAGTACATCATTCATTATTCTCATGAAAGTAGCAGGAGCATTAGTTAAGCCAAAAGGCATAACCAACCACTCATATAATCCCTACTTTCTTTTTTTAAAGAAGTCTTCCATGCATCTTGTTCTGCAACTCTGACCTGATGAGATCAACTATGCAAGTATAACTTGGAAAAATAAATAGCTTCTTTCAATTGATCTAATAGATCATCTATGCGAGGAAGTGGATAACGATTTTTTTTCGTTATCTTATTTAGTGCTCGGTAATCAATGCACATTATCCACAAGCCATCTTTCTTTCTCACCAAAATGATTGGAGACCCACATGGTGATGTGATAGGTCTGATGAACCCCTTCTCGAGCAACTCCTACACTTGCTTCTTGATTTATGCATTCTCTAAAGAGGACAACATATACATTCTGTTGTTAGGCAATGGAGCATCTTGCTGCAAATTAATATCATGCACTATTTCCATTTTGGTTGGTATACCTTTAGGTTCTTGAAACAAGATATCATAATCTGAAACAACTTTTTCTAAATCAGCTTGTTTTTTAGCATCACAACCCTCAAATACATTGGTTTTATCAGTTTTCTTTTCCTTTACAACCATCAGCAAAAATTGTTTGCATGAATTTACAAGTCATTTCATCTGCCCTGAGTTTATGAGAGTATAATGATTCTTGAGCTTATGAGCTCTTGCAAAGTATTCGATTCCATATTTAACAAGTAGATACTTGTTCTCAACTCTATAGAAAATAGCTTTTCTATAATACAAGTAAGGACTTCCTAAAACAATTCCAAATATATCCATAGGAACTATATCTAACTCAAGCTCATCTACAAATGCTGACCCAAAAGAAAACTTAAGTTTACATTGTCTGGTCACTTGTAGCTATGCTTTATCACTTAACCAACCTAATGGGTATGGTTTCTTGTGAGGTGTAGTCAGTTCCCAACTTCTTTACAATTGCTTTAGCAATTAAATTTACTTGTGAGCCACTATCAAACAAAGTATCAATCTTTTGATGCTTGGAAATAACTCAAATATGGAAAAGCACATGTATTTTTCTCTCATTGTCTTCATCATTAATAGATTGTGCAGAATTACTAGAAGATGCTTCAGAATTTTTACCTTTTATACCTATGGCTGTAATGGCTGTTTCATCTCCTGAGTCTGACCCCACATCTTTCTGAATAGCCGCAGCAGTCTTCTTCTTCTTTCCCTCGAACTTCTTAGGTCTCAGCTCTAGATGCAGAATCCAATAGTGCTCATCATCATGCCCATCCTTCTTATAGTGAGTATATGAAGACTTTCTCTTTTGTGCAGTGTTGGCCTTCCTCTCTTTCCATTTCTGTTTTCTTTTCTCCTTATTCTTGCTTGCAGTGGGCTTGGATGATCCTCTAACCTCTGGGTTCCCATTCTTTCCTCTAGCTTCCATATGCGTAGCTTGAACAGATACCTTATCTATACTAGTGGGATTAAACATGAGGATAGTGTGCCTCATGTAGTTGTGTAGACCACCTATTTACTTCAACAGAGTCTCAGGTTAGTCTAATGAAATTCCTAGAATCAAAGCTCTCTTCCTAAATTCTTGGGTGTAACCTTGTAAACTTTTCCCTTTCAATTGGCGAAGATTTTGCCAGCTCATCATGGCTTGTTAAACTTTTCCCTTTCAATTGGCGAAGATTTTGCCAGCTCATCATGGCTTGTTGCATGTAAGCTAGTGGTTAGAACTTCTTTTTTATTGCAAAAACAAATTCGCTCCAGACAAAAAGAATCTTACCATGTTTCTTCATGTCAGCTTGGGTCCTGCCTTCCCACCATACCAAGGCAGTGCCTTCGAGGTGTAGGTTGGCCAGCTGAATCTTACTCTTGTCTGAGTCGATAATCTTCACTCTGCAATAAACATCAATTTGTCTAATCCAATTATCCAGCTTCTCTACATTCAGCTCTTCATGATATATTGGTAAATCAAATTTAACATCTAATTTAAACAAAGAAATCTTCTTTTTATGTTCAGGGCTATTAGGAAGTGTGAGAAATTTTTCTTCTTTCCCTTTGCCTTTTGAGTGGTTATGGAGAAGAGACTCTTCTTCTCCTTTATCTTGTTTGGAGCCTGATGAATCTTCATCTTTATGTTTCCTAAATTCCCTATACATTTCCTCTACCATGGACCTCATGGCTAGGAAACTATCTATAAATTGGGGATCTGGTCCCTAGGGACTTTCTTTTGACATTTTCTTCTGAGGATAGACTCTTCCAATTTCCCGGTTAGTTTCAACCAACTCGCCTTCTCATAATTTAAGCTTTGATCTAGTTAGCATTCAACAACAAAATCTAGCACAAGCTTGTCTAACCTTAAACAGCCTAGAAGCTCTGATACCACTTTATCTGAAATCTCTCGTGAATGATCTCAGTTAATTAATGAAGGTATTATAGACTTATGTGCGAGGGGGGTGTCTATGTTATTTTATCCAACGGATCGATAAGATTGCGAAATATACAGACACTGAAACAGTAAGAGAACATGGTAAGCAAACACATAAACACAACAAATTTAATAAGGAGTTCACCCAATCCTCCTAGGCTACGTCTCCTGGTCCAGCCTCCAATGGTTCCTTTCTATTGTGTCTTAAAAAGCAGAGTTTTACAACAATGAGTTCAAATTGAGTCTCACTTAATAGATAATTATCAATAGGACTGTACTTGGATCCCCCAAGTCTCTCGAGTACACAAACTCCCCTTACTGAAACTCGACCTCAACTCGGCCCAGTGGTATCAGTCCAATTTGGTACTCAATACCTGACAGGTATACACAGAGAAGTTGCTTGAACCTCTCAATCCTTCTCTGGCATTCACAGACTCTCGTACTCTCTCTATCTCTATCTGCTTGATGATGCCTTTACTCTGCAGGTCATCTCGGCTTCTCTATTCTCTGTAATTTTCGCTTCTCTCTCTCTTTGCTCTCCTTTACTATTTTTCTTCCTCCTTCTTTCTCTATTTATTCATGGCTTAAAGCCAATCTGCTCCCTGATTGTTCATTTTTTCTTCCAAACTCTTTGGATCTGCTACCTCTGTCTGCTGGAATTCCCCTGCTCTACGCCATCATCACTGTAATGCTTCACAGAGAGGTGGCCACCTGTTTCCTCACGAACTGAGTGTCAGTTCTCTTTGAACGGTCGTTATTTTCATTGCTACAAGATTGACCGCGAAACTGATTCCCCTGCCAACTCATCGGTCATGCCGGATCTCAAATCTTATCCGCCTCAGCCTATTTCCCTGTCGAATCCGATCACTCATCGGACTGCTTCTCCACCATTGATCTGGGGCCTCCAGATCGTACGGTCTCCATCCATATCATGCGGGTAAGTAGCATGACCTTTACCCGTGCGATGAGAGTAATTTTCTCTCTCATCCGCTGGACGCGTGTCACCCATTGTATGGAATCAAGCTGGACTTGGTCGAACCCACTTAGCACTTGAGGGCTTTTCAACATCCTGCCAGTTTTAGCGTGGGGCCCACCTTCTGACGAAATTGGTGATTTCCACATGGTTTTGTGCTTTTCCTCGTGACCAAGCACTTGGGGCTTTCATTCACTGAGGGGGATGCCCTGCAATATGTGATTATATTAGAAACTGCCTCTGTTTTTGGATCTAACTTCCTGTTTTGCCAGTTTGCGCCAGCACGCGATTACCATGGGCTAACGGTCTGCGCACTTTGACTGAGGGTCCACATTGCTCCATTCTAACCACAAATTGCCATTGTTCAGAGGTTATTTCTGATAATCTCAACATCCATAGCATTTTGAAACTTTGGTATGAGTTTTACAGAGTTTAGTAAGCTGTAAGAGTATTTGACGATCCAATTTGGATCAGGGAGAGAGATGAATAGGCTATATGAAATTGGAGAAATGAGAGAATGAGTGAATGATAATGAAGGTTTGCGGAAATGAGTTAGCTGTTGGTGTTGAGTCTTGAAAATGTCATTCATTTCCATTACACTTTCACTATCATGTCCGTTATATCACCTCCATTTCATCTCCATTTCACCTCCATTTCACTACTATGTCACCACATTCATCCCACTTTCATTATCATTGGACCACCTTTATGTTTTTCCAATCTTTATTATTTCTAAGCCTTTTAAGTGAATTTGTGGTTAAAAATTAGAAAATAATGTGCATATGCTTATACCTAACAAATGGGTTGAGGTTGTTGACACGTGTAGGTTGAAAGGAGACTTCTAGAAGACCCTTATGTGGCACTCTAAGGCCAAATTCGAATTTGGTTGGAAAGAATCATGGGATCATGAGGATATGTGTCACATCTCCTAATTGTATTTTAACTCTAAGAAGACATGTGTCTTATCAGTTCCTATTTTGATTAGGACTCTAGAGGTAGAGGGAGAGATTCATGGACTATCATTAATGAGATGGCTCTCATCTTTTTGTATAAATAGGAGATCTCTCTCCTTCATTTGTTAGTCCTTAGTCCCTAGTTCTTAAGTTTGTAGTTCTTCCTTGATGGCTTTTGAAAGCTTTGGAGAACTTTGTTGTACTTTGTAATTTTGAAGAATTTGAATAAAGCTTTGATGTTCTCAACATGGAAGGAGATGTGAAGTAGATGTCATGGAGCACATTAGAATGTAAGGTAGAGTAGATTTCATTTTGTAATTTTGCTTTGATTTCATTATGTCATTTGATTGCTTTCAAGTTGGTAGATTAGATTTTTCATTCATGCAATTTTAATTCATGCAAGTGTGATCAACCGGTTGATTTTAGATTAGTGATGCACATAGCCTTTTAATGACTAATGACATGATAGAATCATCTTGTCCTCCTGCTGATTTATTTTCTAAGTTCTAATTCCAGCATTGTTATTTCCTTCATTTTTGTTTTGCTCATTTACTTTCCTGCAATTTAGATATCATATTGCTTAACTTGTTCATGATTGCTTCCCATAAGGTAGATTGAGCTGAAGGGTAAAGGATCATAAGAGTTGAAGTAGTGTGATTAGTTTCCTTTATGCAATTTAGATATCATATTGCTTAACTCGTTCATGATTGCTTCCCATAAGGTAGATTGAGCTGAAGGGTAAAGGATCAGAAGAGTTGAAGTAGTCTAATTAGTTTCCTTTATGCAATTTAGATATCATATTGCTTAACTTGTTCATGATTGCTTCCCATAAGGTAGATTGAGCTGAAGGGTAAAGGATCAGAAGATTTGAAGTAGTGTGATTAGTTTCCTTTATGCAATTTAGATATCATATTTCTTAACTTGTTCATGATTTCTTCCCATAAGGTAGATTGAGCTGAAGGGTAAAGGATCAGAAGAGTTGAAGTAGTGTGATTGGTTTTCTTTATGCAATTTAGATATCATATTGCTTAAACTTGTTCATGATTGCTTCCCATAAGGTAGACTGAGCTGAAGGGTAAAGGATCAGAAGAGTTGAAGTAGTGTGAATTAGTTGCTTTGCTTTCAATCTTTGAGTTGCTTTAAGTTCAATTTTTACTTTCTTTTTTTTCATACAGTAGCAAGGATACTGGGTCTCATAGTCGCTAGCTCATTGTTTGGTTGTTGCATTATATTTTTGAAGTAGCTGCACATTTACACTTTTGTTTAAGTAGCTGCATATTTACACTTTTGTTTAAGATCTTTTGAAGTGCTTTAGAATAGGATTTCCATTTGCATTAGACACTTTAGGAAACCAACAAGAAAAAAACCCCCAAAACAACATAAACTATAAAACAACGAAGTAAGAAAAAGGTTAACTAAGCACATATGGTGCACCACACTTCATCAGTTTACGATACCCGGATTGATAATTTATGTAGAGCAATTTAAGACGTTAAATTGACTAGACATTTTGGCGCCGTTGCCGGGGAAGTGTAATTAGGAGACCTTATTTCTTACATCTGAAATTTTTTTTTTAATAATTCTTGAGTATGCTCTCCTCCTGCACTTTGTGTGATTTGGAGGATCAGAAAAAGGATTGTTAAGTAAAAAAGGAAATAACAATTCTTGAGTATGATCTCCTCTTGCACTCTGTGTGATCTGGAGGATCAGAAAAAGAGTTGTTATGTAAAAAAGAAAAGAAAAAAAAGGAGGAGACAAAATAAACTTCATCATTTCAATTGATTGAAAAAAAAAAATGAAAAAATGAAACTCAACTGCTTTGATAGGTTCAAATTGTCCAAAATTGTCTGGTTATGGTTTGTAGTGGTCTTCAAAACACTGTATCCTGTTTTAATAAGGTTTTGCAACTTAGCTGCGGAAACTGCCCTGATTCCGCAGCTAGCTGAGAATTCTGCAGTTGTTTCAAGGTTTAGCAGGTTACAGGCATCCAATCAAAAATCCGACCACATGGGCATCTCCAGAATTGTCCCGACATGGATCCTATCCTAGTCACCCAGCTCAGATCGATGAAAAACTAGCCTAAGACCTCAGTCAAAGTCATGTTTTTAGCATGTTTTTCTTGAAGTATTTGCTGCTTGAAATTGAAAAGCATTAATCCTTTTTATAAAATTTTACAATTTCAGAGAAGAAGAAAAGAGAAAAACAATCCTAGCTTCCACTATGGGCTTAACAAGAAATATGCCTCCCTGTTCAAGCTTTGACCTGAAATAAACCTGCAACATAAAAAAAATGCATTGTATATGTGAGAAAAAAAAAAGAGGGATCGAATGTTAAAACGATTAGGTAACAATGAGGAGGTGAATACAAATTTGAAGAATCCATGATAACTCCATCAAGGAGCCTCGAAATTTCTTTTTAGAGGCTGAAATTTATTATTGTTAAGGTGGATTGAGCTCCTTGTTTGAAGACTGAATCGTGCATTCTTAGAGGTTGATTCCTGTAGGAGGCATTCATCATTTAGTGGCAGATTTCTGAGTTGATTTCACCTTTGGATAGCTACATTATCGATTAGAAACAGAGGGTTGAATTCTTGAAGGTAGCTTCTGGTGATCCATTAAATTATTAAGGGCAGAATAGTCATTTTTCTCCAAGGGCGAGAGCATGTAAGCTGATTACATTTGCTGACAAAAGGACAAATTTGTTAGCTGAATTTTATCTTATTTCAGGGGTCAAATTCTCTTACTGTTGGAGCCAATTTCCTCTGCCATTATATCCATTAGATTGCAGGTCTAGTTCATGGGATGAGTTCAGCATTCACCATAATTATTTGGAGATTGATCTTAGTTAGAATGAATCAATAAGCTCAATTGTTGCCACTTAGATTTCTGCCACCTACAAAACCTGTGATATAAACGACCTGAGTTGTAAGTTCAACAAAATTCTTAAGTCGTTGTTTTAAAAATGCAAGGTATCATTATTAAAAACAACCACTACAACAATTGTTTGGAAACGTTTCAGATAACAAACCTGTGACTATCAGTCGCCCCAATTCTTCAACTCTGTCCCTCTGTCTAAAGATCGCAAGCCTAACATGGTTGATGAACGGGAGCGTATTGAGCAAGCCGGGGGCAATGTTATGTGGGCTGGAACATGGAGAGTAGGAGGTGTTCTTGCTGTATCTAGGGCATTTGGCAATCGGTTATTGAAACAATATGTTGTGGCTGAACCTGAGATTCAGGAAGCAATAATTGATGATGATTTTGAGCTTCTTGTAATTATTGAACCTGTGTAATACACCTGCAGAACAGTAAAACTCAGAAAAACGTAATAGCTGAAAAAATGTCTAACTTCAAACGTTCGATTTTCCCAAATAGAGATGAATTTCAAGAAAATAAAACTTGGGTTTTTTTTCCAGGTGGGTTAGTTAGATAACCCAGAAACTGTTTGAAGAAATTTGTGGCGGTCTGGGAGAAATCCTCGGTTCTTTAGAGCCTCTTTTTTGCCGCCGCGTGAAGAAAAACGGAATTTGAGTTAATTAACTAGTGTGATTGAATTCGGCATGCCTGAAGAAGGGGAATTCCAATTTGGTTATGTGCTGGCACCTACTCTGCCTCTACCACGTATTCCACCCTTTGCCACCACGTCCTCTGCCCATATGCCACTCGTTGTGATTTATTAAAACCTGTTAAACAACAGTTCCAATCTAAGACGACTCTCTGTCATTAAAAAAAAACCGTTTGTTGATTTTGCCACCCGTCTAAGAACTTGCTCTGCCACCTCTCGATTAATAATAGTTCCAATTAAAGAAAACACCTGTTAACATCAATCCAATTGAAGACAACTCTCCATTACATGAACCAGTCCAAACTGATCTGGCAATTTCTATCTAACTTCACTACTCCGCTCCATTCCTGCCACTTGTTCTCTGTTTCTCCATTTACCATCACTGTATTTTTCTCCATAAAACCATGTCAATTCCTCGCTAACACATAATGAATCTTCTTCATCCATCATTCACACAGATGAATTGTTAGAACAAGAAGGAAAGAATGGGTCTGTTGTTGAGGGCAGAATCGGAAGGGCCCAAGTTTGTGGAAGGGTCGGATGGTTATGGTTATAGGTTGTTTATCAAACTATAAGTCCATCAATAAAACTGTTTTTCTCCATTCACAGAGTTCCTACATGCAGACAATGAAAAAAAAGTAAATTTGATCGACTGTTTTAGCTTCAGCTGGCTCAACTTTCCGCAGCTATTTTGTTAAACTCTAGGTTGCAGGTGTCATCAAGCAAAACAAACCACATGGGTAGTTGAGGGGATGTCAGTACATGGATGGTGTCCTATTCATTCGTCAAATTTGATGAAAAAGACCCTGGTCAAAGGGAAGTCAAATTGTGTGTTATCACTAAGTCACCACACTGAGTCGCCACACTAAGTCGCTGCATGTCAAGAAAAAAATAATAATTTTGAATCAATGAAATGAATAAGTTATTTGCTCACTTTTCTGAAGGTATTGATTAATTTTGGATTGATGATGAAAGATGAATGGATAACTTTTTATTCAAGATTTTTAGCTATAGAAACTGTGCACATTCCGCAGCTAAAGTCCAATTCCGCAGCTGTTCTCCAATTCCGCAGCCAGAAAAACCTCATTGTTCAAATCAGCCTAACGTTTTCATACAAAATCAGATTTTGATGATTTAAGTACCATTGGAAAGATCTCAACAAGATCTACAGAATGAGAAATGCATCATCTAAGTTTGAAATGGCAAATAATGAAATAAATTGCTGAAAAGAAGCAACATCAACTTGAGGCACTAATTCCAAATCAGGTATAAATTCTTTTGATTTTTCCTTTGAGAACTTGTTTCACTAATACAAATTCTTAGTTTTGTGTGTAAATATCATAACTAGAGAGATTGGCCATCTCTCTCCTTTGATAATCTTACATTCCATTGCAGAAGAAGTATTAGTTTTTTTTGCAGGTTCCTGGAGGAAGGACAAATGACTACAAGAGAATGGTGCCTCTCTAAGAAACCAATTTGTTTCATAAGAGGATGATCAACAACAAAGAGGAAATATGCTGATACAAAATTAGATCCAAACACTTGAAAAAAAACTTTCAGATACTATTGTCTCCATCACATCCATACTTCATAATAAACCATTCACCTCATTTCACTCCACACTTTCCACTTACATTCACATACACTTTCCATCTCTTTTTGTCCATTCATAACCGACAAATAAAAGCAAGAGGCTCATTCACATGCTTATTTCCCATTGCCATTTCTACTCTCCATTGCCATTTTCCATTTTCATTTTCCATTCCTTGTCATTTTCATTCCACAAATGAGCCCTGCTTCAATGCAAATTATTGAGTCCATAGTCCTTTGAGTCTAATTTCTTTGTAAAAACACCTTGAGGCTTGCATGCCTTAATGGCAAGTCCTCACGCTGACAAACAATGGGAATACATTAATGTCCCTTGTTCGTTAGATCTTCTAGGTGACTCGACTTCAGCAAATTCATTCATACCTAGCAAGATGTGTTTGGGCATCTTGACTCTCATTGTCATCAATGGTGAGAGTTCTCATGTTGACTAGTGGCATCCATTAATGGCCATTAAGCCAACAATTTCCTACTATGTTCGACATCAGAACATCTTTTCACATAGTAGGAATTGTGCCAATGAGTTTTGAAGACATGAAGACTATTATTTTCAGCATTTTGGAGCAGATTCAGCAAAGTTTTAGTAGAAGCAATAAAAAGTCATCTTATCTCTCTATCCATGACTCCTCTTGTTCAGCCACTTGAAGAAGAATATGATCAGAAATTTTCAGCCGCTACACATACAACTCATCCATTCCAAGGGGTAAGTGAAGGTACATCATTTTCTTACTTTTGACCATAGAATTCCATAAAAAGCTAGAATGATAATTGTTGGAAAAACATTTCTCTTCCTCATTTCATAAAATTGCCAATACCATCAGTTGAGGGGGGGGAATACATTCATATTAATATCTTTCCATGTCCAAATCATATTCAGGAGCTCACATACTTCCAACATATATTAATTATTACATTGTTATTATGAGCATACAATGGCTTTTGAAAAAAAGTGCTTAAAGGATAAATTGGATACAAACAAAATCATGGTTGTCATACAAGAACCAACCATCATGAAATTCAATAAAGATATACTTTGCAACAATAATCAAAATATCATTATGCAAAGTTCAAAGATCAAAATAGACGGCAACAAAAAAAAAAAATGGTTGTAACACAAGAACCAACCATGTTGCAATTCAAGTGAAACACTTTGCAGAAATATGAAGTTATCAAATGATATCATGCAAAGTTAAGCCAGAGCTCAAGGATCAAAAGAGTTAATGTAATATAAATTGCATGAGGACATGTAATAGCTTCAGTTGGGGGGTATGTTGAGTCTTGAAAATGTCATTCATTTCCATTACACTTTCACTATTATGTCCATTATATCACCTCCATTTCATCTCCATTTCACCTCCATTTCACTACTATGTCACCACATTCATCCCACTTTCATTATCATTGGGCCACCTTTATGTTTTTCCAATCTTTATTATTTCTAAGTCTTTTAAGTGAATTTGTGGTTAAAAATTAGAAAATAATGTGCATATGCTTATACCTAACAAATGGGTTGAGGTTGTTGACATGTGTATGTTGAAAGGAGACTTCTAGAAGACCCTTATGTGGCACTCTAAGGCCAAATTCGAATTTGGTTGGAAAGAATCATGGGATCATGAGGATATGTGTCACATCTCCTAATTGTATTGTAACTCTAAGAAGACATGTGTCTTATCAGTTCCTATTTTGATTAGGACTCTAGAGATAGAGGGAGAGATTCATGGACTATCATTAATGAAATGGCTCTCATCTTTTTGTATAAATAGGAGATCTCTCTCCTTCATTTGTTAGTCCTTAGTCCCTAGTTCTTAAGTTTGTAGTTCTTCCTTGATGGCTTTTGAAAGCTTTGGAGAACTTTGTTGTACTTTGTAATTTTGAAGAATTTGAATAAAGCTTTGATGTTCTCAACATGGAAGGAGATGTGAAGTAGATGTCATGGAGCACATTAGAATGTAAGGTAGAGTAGATTTCATTTTGTAATTTTGCTTTGATTTCATTATGTCATTTGATTGCTTTCAAGTTGGTAGATTAGATTTTTCATTCATGCAATTTTAATTCATGCAAGTGTGATCAACCGGTTGATTGCAGATTAGTGATGCACATAGCCTTTTAATGACTAATGACATGATAGAATCATCGTGTCCTCCTGCTGATTTATTTTCTGAGTTCTAATTCCAGCATTGTTATTTCTTTCATTTTTGTTTTGCTCATTTACTTTCCTGCAATTTAGATATCATATTGCTTAACTTGTTCATGATTGCTTCCCATAAGGTAGATTGAGCTGAAGGGTAAAGGATCAGAAGATTTGAAGTAGTGTGATTAGTTTCCTTTATGCAATTTAGATATCATATTGTTTAACTTGTTCATGATTGCTTCCCATAAGGTAGATTGAGCTGAAGGGTAAAGGATCAGAAGAGTTGTAGTGTGAATAGTTTCCTTTATGCAATTTAGATATCATATTGCTTAACTTGTTCATGATTGCTTCCCATAAGGTAGATTGAGCTGAAGGGTAAAGGATCAGAAGAGTTGAAGTAGTGTGATTAGTTTCCTTTATGCAATTTGGATATCATATTTCTTAACTTGTTCATGATTGCTTCTCATAAGGTAGATTGAGTTGAAGGGTAAAGGATCAGAAGATTTGAAGTAGTGTGATTAGTTTCCTTTATGCAATTTAGATATCATATTGCTTAAACTTGTTCATGATTGCTTCACATAAGGTAGATTGAGCTGAAGGGTAAAGGATCAGAAGAGTTGAAGTAGTGTGAATTAGTTGCTTTGCTTTCAATCTTTGAGTTGCTTTAAGTTCAGTTTTTACTTTCTTTTTTTTCATACAGCAACAAGGATACTGGGTCTCATAGTCACTATCTCATTGTTTGGTTGTTGCATTCTATTTTTGAAGTAGCTGCACATTTACACTTTTGTTTAAGTAGCTGCATATTTACACTTTTGTTTAAGATCTTTTGAAGTGCTTTAGAATAGGATTTCCATTTGCATTAGACACTTTAGGAAACCAACAAGAACAAAACCCCCAAAACAACATAAACTATAAAACAACGAAGTAAGAAAAAGGTTAACTAAGCACATATGGTGCACCACACTTCATCAGTTTATGATACCTGGATTGATAATTTATGTAGAGAAATTTAAGACGTTAAATTGACTAGACAGTTGGAACGCATTCAATTCAATGATTCGATGATTCAATCGATGGATTCGAAACGAGGATGAGACAATAATTAAAAATGGTGGACTATAATGGATTTGACAAGTGGCTATCACCCATTATTTGCAATGATTTCATTTTATTTCAAAAGTACCATAATTCATACATGCAATATATTAATCCTTAATGTAAAATTAAATTGTTACATACCTTCACCAGATTTGCTAACCTTTATTTTTCCTTTGATATCTTCTGCAGGTACTTTGCACTTAAAAAGATTCATTTATTCTTCAATCTAAATCATCAAGTGTTCCTATCAAACTGGTTGCAAAAGTTTTATTAGAGCTACAAAAACTTGTCCAGGCTACAGAAAGTCCCTAATTCTGTCGTTCGAAGAGATATTTTTTTCTTTTTAAAAGAAAGGGATACTTAGGAAAAAGTAATACATTTTTTTTTGGAAGAAATGATAAAGAGAGATAATTTAAGCTACCAGCATGATTTGGTTTTCACTTTAAATTTTATGTCAACAACATGTTGGTTTTCATGTTTATACATTAATTTTTTTTTCCTTTTTTTAATTTTATTTATATGTATAGAAAGAGAGATAAAAAGAAAATCTAAGGTGGAAAAGAAGAATTATTCTCAACCATCTTCAATTCCGAATTTTCTTGGAAAGTTTTGACAAATTATTCTTTTTTCAATGGCTTATGATAAAGTCTAAGTCGATGTCCATTCACTAAAAGAGGAATTTTCTCTTCATCAATAGTCCTGATTCTAACTGGACCATTTTCAAAGGCATTTTCAAATTCATAAGGTCCAAGCTAGTGAGTTTGGAATTTTCCTTGGAAATTTTTGAACTTTTAGTCAAAAAGTAATGCCCAATCTCCTAAATGAAATTTCCTTTCTTTAGTGTACTTATCATTCCATCTAGATCTCTATTGCAGAACTAGGTTGGTCTTCTGGAGGGCTTCTTGTCTTATTTTATCAAGCTCATTGAGTTTTCCCATCCTTTGCTTTTGTACTTCTGATATGTCAAGATCCAATTGGATTGTTGTTTTATAGGTCTAGATTTGGAACTCTATTAGAAGTAAGACCTTCTTCCCATAAACAAGTTCATAGGGATTATGTCTTATAGTACTTCTCCATGTAGTTCTATAAACCCCCAAAGCTTTTGGAAGCTTTTCTGCCAAATCCTTCCTGTGTAAGTGTACAGTCTTGGTAATAACTACTTCAATCACCTTGTTTGTAGACTCGACTTGTCCATTATCTTGTGGATGGTATGGAGTGGATCTCTGATGCTTGATTTTGTACTACTCCATAAGTTTTTGCAGTAATATAGATGTAAATTGTGTTCCTCAATCTATTACAATTTCTCTTGGAAAACCAAAATGAGTAAAAATATTCTCAAAAAGAAATGAAACTATAGCATTTTCAGTAGCAAAAGGAAGTGCTTTAGCTTCTATCCATTTAATGACAAAATTAGTACATATCAGAATATATCTTTTTTGCTTTGAAGGTGGATTGATTGGACCAACAAAATCTAGTGTCCATTTTTCAAATGGCTCAATGAGTACCTGTGGCTGTAATGAAATTTCATTTGAAAGAGTAGGTTTGCCGATATTCTGACAACAATCACATCTTTTAACATATTCCTTGGTATCCTTGAAAATGGAGGGCAAATAATATCCTAGAAGTAGGACCTTATAAGGAGTTCTTCTGTCAAAAAAATGTCCTCCACGTGGTTCATCATGGCATGCTTTATGTATTTTCGGTATATCAACTTCTTGAGTACATCTTCTGATGATGGGATTTATTCCTGTTTTGTATAATTCTGCATTTATCCATGAATAAGATGTGCTATTGTGAACTATCCTCCACTTTTCTCTAGGAGACAAATGAAATTTTATCTTCCCTTTAGCTAAATAGTTAGCGATATCTACATACCAAGGTGATTTAGTAGATACTGCAAAAAGATATTCATCAGGAAATTTATCCTCCATAAGTTGATCATTATTATCATTCTGAATTCTAGATAAAAATTCAGCAATTGTATTTTGTTTTATGGGTCTATCTAGAATGGTAATGTTGAATTCTTGTAATAATCAAAGCCATCTAGTTATTCTTCCATTACTAATTGGCTTATTCATGAGGTATCTAATGGAAGAATGGTCTGTGTGAATGAAAGTTTCATATCCAGTTATATAATGTCTGAATTTGTTAATGGCATGAACTACAACTAAAAACTCCTTCTCAGTTACAGTATAATTTAGCTCAGTTGGAGTTAAATTTTTACTGGTGTAATAGATTGCATAAGGAGTAAGGTCTCTTTTCCCTAACACAATTCTTAAAGTTGTATCTGAAGCATCAATTCATATATGGAAAGACAATTTGCAATTGGGTCCTTTTAAGATAGATGCTTTAGAAATTTTCTTTTTCAGAGTTTCAAGGGCGGCTTGAAAATCATAATTCCCACTGAATTCACAGTCTTTGGTAAGTATTTTAAAGAGTGGAGATGCAATTTTTGTAAATTTTTCTATAAATCTTCTATAATATCCAGTAAAACCAATAAAACTCCTAACATCTCGTTGACAATTTGGCACTGATAGTTTAGGAATGACCTCAACTTTAGAGGAGTCTACCTTAATTCCATCTCCTGAAATATGGTGACCTAAAACAATCCCTTCATTAAGCATCATGAAACATTTATCATGAATTAATGAAAGATTTGTTTCTTTATTATTATTATAGCTTTTTCTAAACTTTCAAGTGCTTCATTAAAAGAATCTCCATAAACTGTGAAAACATCCATATACATTTCCACACAATCATGAATAAGATTAGAGAAAATTCTGAGGAATGCATTGTGGAATGTTGCTGGAACATTGCGTAATCAAAAGGGAAGTACTTAGTATGCATAATCTCCCCATGGACAGGTAAGTGTGGTTTTATCTTGATCTTCAGGTGCTACCTGAATCTGATTATATCCACTAAAACTGTCCAAGAATGAAAAATACTTTTTCCCTTTCAATGTGTCCAAGACTTGATCTATGAAAGGAAGTGGAAAGTGGTCTTTTAAAGTTTCTTTATTCAATTCCATATAATCAATACATAATCTCCATTTCCCATTTTTCTTTCGAATGATTACTAGGGGTGAAACCCACTGACTATCTGATACTGGATAGATGAAATTTACATGTAGCAATTTTTGTAATTCCTCCTTAACAATTTCTTTTAAATTTGGGTTCATTCTTCGTTGTGGCTATCTAACTAGTCTTGAAATTTTATCAATGTAAATATGATGTATGAAAGTTTTAGGATAAATTCCTCTCATATCAGTGTATTGCCATTCATAAGCAGAAGAATGTCTTTGTAAAATTTCTATGAGTTGATTCTTTTGTAATTATTCTAGGTTTTCATTGATATTCAAAGTTTTAGCTGGAAAAATTTCTATTGAAGAATTCCCAAATTTCTCCATAGAGAGCAATGATACTTATCTAGATGAGAGATATTCATTTTGACTATGGTCATAATGTGATGAAGATTCATTATTTTCCAGTAGATTTAAAATTTGGTCCTCCTCTCTTACTTGTTCAGTAGTGAAAACATGTTGTATATCATCTTCATCATCTATCCATTCTTGGAATCCATCTTGGCGAAGGATTCCAAGAATGGATAGATTATGGATTCCAAGGCTACCAAGATAGATTCCAATTATTTTGTGAACACTTAGCAAACTTTTGTGGTCTAAAGCCTCATGGTTTATTTACTTGAGAGTTCGGCCATGGTCTTTTGGCAATAAAGTAAAGGGGGTCTACTTGTTCTAGTATCCCTTCATCATTAAATAAAACCTTGAGACCTGGTAAAGAATGAAACTCCTTATTATCATGGTTATCTGCACATATGGCACAAATTTCTATATTTTTTGAGTCCAAAGGGAATTCTCTTAGGGCATGCTTCTGCCAACATCTAGGACAAAAAATGGATAATGCAGCATTTTCATATTTTTGCTTGTTTTGTATTTTAAGGGTGTCTGTTTGTTCACTTAAACTCCCTAAAATATCTATCTTGAAAGTATAAAGCAAGCTTCCTAATTTTTCCCTACTAACTGTCCCAACTGTAGATTTATTGATTCTCGATAAGAGAGGGTCTCTAGGACTTTTTCCAACTTGTGATTTACCCCTTGAGATATGTACACATAAGTCACAGATATCTGCAAATGGTAATTGAGAAATATCTCCTTTTCTTGTTAATTTAAGGAGATCGATCAATTCATCTTCATAGCTTTGAGTAGGAGGGCTTTCAAAGTTTCCTCATCCAAATTGTCCATTTTTTCTCTTTTAATATTATAGACAAATCTCTCTACTAAGTCTTCAATATTTTCATCTTCCTTTTGTGTCATTTTGAAGACTTCATCATTAATGTTATGAGGCATACAGTAATCTATATATTTTTCTAAGAAATCTTCTTTCATGTGTGCCCATGTTCTTATAGAATTCATCCCTAAACTCATGAACCATTTTAATTTTGAATCCTTTAAGGTAGTAGGGAACAGTTTCAGTTTTTGAGCATCATGCAGATAATCATATCATTTGCATAATACTTCAAATTTGAAGAGAAATGTCTCTGGGTATTCACTTCTTTTTCCATGGAAATTAGGAAGAATAGAATGTGAAATATTTTTCATTGTGAGGGTTGTATCTTCATCAAAAATAGGAAATCCAAAGGGATCTTGATTTCCTCTATCTCTACCCCCTCCTCTATTTCTACTTCCACCTCCTCTACCTCTACGTCCTCCAATCCTCTTTTCCTCACCATTGACATTGTGTACCTCACCTCCCCCTTCTTCATCCATGATAGATTCTTTAGAACTAATGTAAGGTTCTTCTAATTCTTCTGGTTCTTCTATCAATGAGTGGCCAAAATAAGTTTCTTGTTCTTCTTCTTCACTGGGAATTTGTAATTCTTCTCTTAGAATTTGGTCACCAGTGGAAGGTAGAAAAACTACTCCTATAGTAGGGGATGTATTATTTTCTTCAGTTATAGCTTCAATAGATGAAGTAGGTGAAGTTCTGGATTGGATTTCTGATCTTGAGACTTCAGGAAGTATTTGTCGACCTGCAAATGGAATTCAGGTTTGAGTAGGTGGTGTGGAATTTCAAAGTCATGATGAAGTGAGTGGATTTCTGGGAATTAGGCTTCTTTATCATCATACAAATCTACCTCTAGAGTCTCTATCCCTACGCATATCATGTTTTGGATTGATGATTTTTATTTTTATTTTTAACTTCTATTTGTACTTCCCCAGCAACATCGCCAAAATGTTTAGTCAATTTAATGTTCTTAAATTGTAAGCATAAATTATCGTCCAAGGAAGGTAAACTGATGAAGTACAAGTGCATTGTATGTGCTAGAAGTTTCTTATATCGTTAATATGTTTTTGTTATGGTTAAATTCTAAATCAAGAATCAGTATGGAGATGATGTTACTGTGTATATTAGAATTTTATCCTTTTGATTTGTTAGCTGGTTATTCTAATATCAATCTTAATTAAATCAAATTTGTGGGATGGATGAACAGTGATCCTAACTCTACTCTGTTAGACTTTTTTTTATTATGTTTGGATTTTTATGCTACAACCAAACTAGACTAAGAAATCATAAAATTATATAAAGGAGATCTACTTTATTTAATTGGGAAATGAAAGATACTTGAATTCAGTTGCTAAGAAAAGACTGTCACTCCTAACTATTGCAACTTCACTCAATGAAAAAGTAAAAACAAGAACGAGATTGATAAGCTATGAAATAACCAAACTGTGAAATAAAATGACTGAATTATACTAGGTAGAAAGAAAATGAAATGATCAAGTTATGCTAGGTATAAAGCAAATGAAATTATTAATGCAGATGTTAATTTAATCGCGAACTCCATTGGACGTCATCCTAAAAGAAAAAATAGAGCATCCATAATTTAATTCTGAGAGACTAAACAAAATTTATTTGCAATGAGTCAAAGACCTGATCTGCACACAGGGGCTCTCAACAATGCAGTCATCAACTTTAATCAACGCAACATGAAATGTAGGAACCAAGATTTATAAATTGGAAAATAGTTTTAACATGATGCCTTCAAAGTTACATACAGCGATGTGCACCAAAACACAAAGCGATCATTGTTCTTATAACATTTTATTAATTAATAGCACGAGAAATTCAAGCATAAGTATCTTCATTATAATCCTTATCAAACCAAATCATATCCCCTAATCATCAATTTTATATTTGGAAAATAAAATCAATAATATTTCATGAAACGCAGACTCTGTTCTAGCATATTATCTTGCAGTTGACTGTCACGGTCGACCACGTTGCAGTGTGATTTCCTTGATGTATTGGTTCAAGTAAAGAGGAAGAAATCCATGAGGGGGTCATTCTTCATCTATCCATATATTCCTTTTCTGAGTTGGTGCACTCGAACCCTGTCAACAACGAAATTAGCTGCATATCTATGGATTAGCTATAGAATCAAGTCAATTCCATAGTTGAATGAAAACTTTAAGAAAACAATAAGGTATATGGGCAAAATATGAAAAATAGGACATGTAGGTGCTTACCTTAACAAAACCTCATATTTATTGCATTTATTTAGAAGATAGGGATAGAAAAAGGAGGAAAGATGAGCAAAAAGGGCATCAAGGTAAAGTAGTTCTTAGACTCTACATCGTGAGTGTCTTGATACATCCTCTCAGGACCTCTCTTTTTCATAATTATACTGGACCATTAGAGAGGGTCAACTATTTTTTGAGAGTTAGTATTGAGAGCTTGATCATGAGCCTATGCTTCTATTCTACTTCTAAAGTGAGCTTGTGAGGTCTTTTGCCATTGGTTTACCATTGTTCATACTCATCTCTTTTACATAGTTGTGAAACTTTGCCATATGATGGAGAGGAAGCTTGGAGGTCACGGTATAAAATTGTATTGATCTTTCATGCTTAATAGAAACATATGTTCCTTTACTTACATGAATTTGAGTTTAGCATGTTATATGGTTGTATTTATTTCTTTTTGTCTAACAATCTTCCGAAGAAGATCACATGTCATATTTGTTTGGTTGTGATTGTGTGTAGGGATAGAGATCTGGTATAGACATGTTGGATCATTGTATTGGAGTGCAAGATCTACATCAAACACAAAACCCTCCCCTAACATGCGAGGATTCTGAGTGTTATCTCTTTTCTTTTTGGCATAGATCTGGCTGCTTGTTGCACGATTGAGCATTTCAGATTGGGACCGCTATATTGTTTCATTGGTATTTTATTTCTCTATCTGGTGATCTTATTTGGATACGAGATCATGGAGCAATAGATCCTTGTATGTTTAGTTGCAACAAAAGTGGTGCTTTCAATGAGAGCATGCCTGCTTTGTATCTGCTTTGGCTCCTATTTGGATTGATTTCTCTCCATCTTGATTTGCTCAGTTTTTCCTGTATATTTTAATTTTTTGAGTTATTTTAGGGTTATTACTTGTGTTTTTCACTTGTTTCTTGTCTTGAGTGTGGGCTTTTAGGGAATTTTTAAGTTTTTCCTTGGATTCTCTGATAAAGAGTCATTTGAGCATCCAAGAGTCCCTAGACATTGTCTTGCTGATATCCTAAGAGTATCCCTAGATTCCCTGATCCCGTTCTATGCCAGTCTACAAGATGTTAGCCTTGGAAAAGGCGTTGATTTGTTTTGCGTTTATTCACATGTGTTCCTTCTTAGTCTTGGCCCATGTCCATCTATTGGGTTTGGTCCGAATATGTTGTTGTTTATTAGATTCCCTTAGATTAGTTACTTTTCATTAAGGTATATTTTTTGTCTTTGATTGGACTTAGGCCATATCATCTTTCATCGATTTTTTATAGGTTTGTGTGATTTACAGCTTGTTGCTGCTAATTAGCTAATGCATGTGTCTAGTTTGATCTTTTCTGTCCAAAGTCTTCCATCACTCTTAGCCGTTCAATTTTTTTTTTTTGTTGGATTATTTGGGGTTGAGTTTTGATTTTCGCCTCTAGAACGCATTTCTAGATCTAATTGGTTGCTGTTAGTGACTATTTAGGCCTAATCCATGCCTTATTGTAAGACTTTTGTCACTTGTACTCATTAATTTTGTCTGTTGTTGCGCAATTTTTCTCCTCTTTGGGTCATTTTCGTCACATTTGGTAGTGTTCTGTTTTGTTTTTCCATTTTTCATGTAGAAAAGTTCTCTTGAGTGTCTTTTAATTGTTTTGTATCACCCTCATTTGATCTTGCTTAGGCCTTTCTACGTCTAGCGCCGAGTTGTCATATTTGTAAACTATTTTCCTTGGTTGGGCCATTGTGTTATAGCCCTAGCTTGTTGACATCCCCTCCCTCTTTCACTTTTGGCTTTGGATTTGATTACTTTGAGTGTGTTTCTTTTATTGGGATTTGTTTTCCTAACTGTGACACTTTTGGAGTGATTTGCATTCTTATTTGGGAATTTTTGCTTGTTGGACAAAATATTGTCACCATGACATTATGTAATCGGTGTGAGTCTATCGTCACCCATACTTTCCTCCTTTGCTAGTCTTAAACCTCAGTTCTTCATGTTTTTACTTCTAAAACTCTGGTTCTGTACTTTCTCTTAGCATTACCTGCGGTCCTACACCTATTGGTCATGTCCCCTGCGTACCTGACCGCTTTGTCTTTGCATAATGGGTTTGTACCCCTATAAAAGTCAAAATGGCGCATGTACATTCTTAAAAACTCGTTGTGAGTCATTTCTGGAAGTTTCTAGAAGGAATCTTGAGGTGGCAAGTTCACTCCTTTAAGGTTCATGCAACCCATACCTTAAGGAGCTAACCCCTTGAGGTGAGGAGCTTATCCCTTTGAAGGAGGACTCTATCCCTTCATAGGTGGACCTTTAACCTCCTTCCTTTGCACTATAAAATGAAGCATTGGACTGGTTACTAGGGAGGTTGAAAGCTGAAGATTTTTGAGGTGAAATGTTGCTGGAACTTAGTCTTCCTAATTGAGCTTTTGTGAGGAAATATTACACACCTTATTGATCTCATTTGGAAGAGTGTGAGGCTTGTCAAAGTAGAGGATATTCCTGTTTCAGATGCTGGGAGGATCTTGTACAACATCAGGGCACCAAAGGTTGTAAAGTTCTTCTATTTTCAAAGTTAATACAATCAAGTTTATTTTTCTCAATAACCTATGTTCTATGGATTATTTCATGGATTCCTTGATCACCATGATGAATATGATTTATTATATTAGCTATGTAGGTGTTATTTGATGTGTGTTTGTTTTTTCTTGCAGGTTCTCAAAAGGAAACTCTTTCAGAAAGTTGAAGCGTGGCTACCACAAACTAGCATTGGACTTAAGGTAGGGTATAAAACACCTCTTAGTTTTTATTAATGAATCACAATATATTTACAGAAAGGTAGATTTGCTTGTCCTGCTTGTTGCTAGATATCTATTGATACTAGGGAGATCAGTCTAGTTTGCAAGAATGATTTATTCGGCCAACAAATTGGCGACCATACTGGGGACTTGAATGTGGTTTTTGCTTTTCCTTTTTCTTTGACTTGAGAAACTTGTTCCTGTTTCTGGTTTTTTCTTGATGTGTGTGGGATTGGGTAGTTTTTAGGATCTGGATTATTTTTTTTTTTTGAAGTTTACAGGGAACCGCACTTTCTGTTTACAGACAATGCAGACCTCTCGACACTTTTCCTTTAGTACACAAAGTGGTACTGCATTTGGTTCTACTAGAAGCATGTGGATCCTATTAGATTTTTGAAAAACTTGAAATGTTTTCGTCCAGTTAGGTTTAGGTTTTATTTACGGCTTTTAGTCTACCCAGATCTATATTTTTCTATAAAAAAGCCTTGTTTATGAGTTTCTTTCAGCAAATTCTTCATCTCATCAATCTCCATTAAGTTAATTGGTTGTTTTGAGTCTCTTTTTTGAGAAATTTTTAGTTTGATTTCCTTTGGTCATTACTTGGAGGTTTGTCTCAGTATTTTCACAATTTTTCATCTGTTTGCTTTTGTTTTTGCAAAAACAATTTCCCCCTTCATTTGCCGAGGGGGGCTAAATTTTGTATGAGTTTTAATCGCCTTTGAGTGTTTTTATTTTTTGATCGCTAGAACTCTCACCCAATTTTCTTGACTTGCACTTGATTGGTTCTTAGATTACATTAGAATCATCTTGTGTTTGAGAATTCTCTTGCATAGATCACATTCTCATAATTAGAATTCTCATTTTCAGAATATGAATGAAAAATGTGCATAGATTACATTTGCATACTTTTCAAGTGAATTGTGCATAGATTACAATTGCATAGTTTACATTCTGAAAAATCAATCATAGATTTAGATGGTTTTCTTCAAGGATAATTTTAGGGGCGAATGTTCGCCCTTTGGCGAAATTAAGGGGTTTTAAATTTTTAGTGGGCAAATATTTTGTATCATAGTACATTTTTACAAATCACCTCAAATAGCCCACCTTATTTTAAGGGAGAGGGTAAAAAAGGTAAATTTAGCCCTTGAAATTAGGACTTACAACCTTCCATTCGCCCATTTTCAAGAATAGGTTTTATTTAAGTGAATCCTATGGGCCAAATACCATATTTATAAAAGAGGTATGGTAAATTAATAAAAATATAAATAAATGAGAGGTATGGTAAATAAATAAAACATCTTTTATATTTACTCCATAAGTCACCTTATATACATGTAAGGGTGTAAACAAATAAAAATATAAGTAAAGTGGAGGTATGGTAAATAAATAAAACGTCTTTTTATACTTACTCAAAAGGTATGGTAAATAAATAAAAATATAAATAAACTAGACGTATCGTAAATAAATAAAACCTCTTTTTATATTTAGTCCATAACCCTTGTTCTATTTATGAAGGTTCAAGAAAGAGGTTTTATTTAAGTGAATCCTATGGGCCAAATACCATATTTGTAAAAGAGGTATGGTAAATTAATAAAAATATAAATAAACCAGAGGTATGGTAAACAAATAAAACATTTTTTATATTTACTCCATAAGTCACCTTATATTTACGAACACTCAAAAAATGGGTTATATTTAGGTGAAACCTATGGCCAAAATACTATGGGACAAATACCATGGACTAGATTGTTATTAATACCATGCAAAAAACCATTATTAACCCTAATATTAGAATTAATAAAAATAAAAATGGCACATGGTATTGACCCATGGTATTCACCTGGAATGTAGCCTATTTAAATGGGGGAATTAAACCAGCATGTAGCCTATGCTCCAGCATGTAGCCTATGCTAAGATTCACTAGGACTTTACAAAGTTTTATTATTTAGTGAAAGACTCGCCAAGATCTTACAAGATTTTATAATTGAGTAAAATATTCGCCATGCCTGGTGAGAGATTCGCCAAAAAATTATATATACATATTATATTAATGATAAAATCGCCTTCCATTTTTCCTATATACCATGGCGATTCGCCCATTTATTATATTTAAAAATTTAGGGGGAGTTCTTAAAATTTTCCCTGGTTTTCTTTGATTTGAATTTACATATTTTTATGCTTGTTTTTAACACACAAAAATAAAAATAAAAATAAAAATAAAAAACTGTTTTGGAATTGATTTGCATTAATTTTTCTTTATGAAATTAGTGCATTAGAGAATTTGTTATATTTTCTCCTAGTGTTCAATTTTATTCATTGTTGGAAGTGAATGGAAGCTCTCTCCTTACTTTAGTTAGGATTCATCAAATTGAAAAGATTACATTATCATATTCGATTGCATTTAGTTTTGGGTCGGGTCATAACACCATTGGTTTCATATCCATTTACCCTTTTGAGTGATAACAACCTAAATAACACAACGCTTAATTAAAATTCATCTAGTAATTTTTACATTTTTAGGGCTCTTTCCACCAATCTAGCTTAGGCTAGTGTCTTGGAATAGGTTTTAGTTAACTCTCCAAGATAGTAAAACAAACAAGTAGTCGATCTTGCGGTAGGAAAAATTCCAATTGTTGCGTGTATGCTCTGGGAAGCTCCTCCTAAAGGATTCAAGCACAAGATCATATCTTAACCAGTGAGGTAATCAATCCTTCCTCATTGGGAACGATAGTACTAGATATACATGTATTAAAAATGGTAAACCTCGGATTGACCATTGTCGAGGAGCCTGGGGTCACTTGTTGGTAAACCTTGGATTATGTCAAGGAGCCTTCAAGGGGATTGAGCTTTGTTACTCTGCCTTTGCATGTGTATCAGATCGTAGACTATTCCCCCAGGTATATTTGTTTTTGTTGGTAACCTTAGTGGCCATAATCTATAGGATTCTTTCCTAAGGTGACGGTGGAGGGAAGATCCCACTATACCTAGAGCAGACGTCGACTAGAGTCACTTGGACTCTCTGGGGGGTTCTCTTCACTCGAGATGGTTTCGTGAAGAAAATTGTGCCAGTCTGTTTCATTAAGCAGATTTTCAGGGTAACTATTCCAACCGCCCTTTCTGTATTAAATTTTTACTAAGTTGGATTCAAACACCAACTAGTGTTTTTAGTACGGGAAGTTACAGTTTGTGTGTGGTTTGACTCCTAGATTTGATAGTGTGTGTTAATTTGTTTGTTTTTACTTTTATAGACCATAGGTGTGAATTGCGAATTTTAATTGTTAGGTGTGAATTGTGAATTGTTAATTTTAGTTTTAAATTGTTAATAAAATTCACTAAAGTTGAATATAATGGCAACTGTTCCAGAATTTACCAACCAAGGAACCCCTCTTAATGAGAATCCTAGTAGTTTTCCTTGCTTTGGAAATGTTGATCGTCCTTATATGGCTACTTTGTCATTACCTAGATTTACAATAGGTTTACCAATATGGTTATTCTCAACTTCGTTGGCCCCAAATACTCCAATTGTTCCACCTCAACCGAATGATTCACCTCAATAGAGTTCACCATCTCAACATCACCAACCTTCTATTGACCCTTTACATTCTTCACCTAATATTTTTTCCTCCTTTTCTTCCTCTTCACTTGGTAAAAGCCTTGACACTAGTAACCAGGTGGCTAAGAAGAAGAAGAAAGGGAAGAAGAAGAAGAATAAGAAGCAAGATAAGAAATAAGTCAACCAACCAACCATGGCCGTAAGTGTTAGTTGTGTTGAGGAAACCTCCAACATGCATCGTAAACCAAAATACCCTTGCAAGCTTTGTAAGGGTGACCACTTCCTTATCAATTTTCCTGGTATTCCAAAGGTCTTGGAAGTATGGTCAGAAAAATCTCATCAACTTTCCATTGATCCATCAACTAGTGATAGTCAAGTTCATGGGAAAAAAGGTAAAGTTAGGTTTCCTTGTAAGTTATGCAAAGGGAGTCATCAAACTCATTTGCCCTCACATGGATGAAGCCTCAAAATTGTTGGAAAATCTTACTATTCCACATCAATAATTTCCAACTAGTTACCGTAAACTTTCTCCCAACCTACCATCAACTGACGAAGTGATTGATCTAATTTCAAGTACAGTTGACTCTTCCATTGGATAGTGAAACTCATATCACTTAGGTTGATGATCCATTAGTTGATCAAGTGGTCGATTCAATTTCACATTCCGTCGATCCCACTCTCCCTTTAGAGAGTGAACTTCATACTGCTCAGGTTCTTCCTGTTACATCAGATTCTTCTACGCCGGGGGGCATTTCACCTGTTTCTATAGAACCCCCTCCAAGTACTGATGTCTTTTCCTTTGATTGGAATCGACTGAAAGAACCTCATCTTCCTTCCTCCATCCCTTTCCAAATCATTGTTAAGGTTGGGGGTAGGGACATATACCACACACGGGTAGATGAAGGTGCTTCTGTTAGTATTTTATCCTCAACTACTTGGAAAGCTTTGGGTTCCCCTCAGCTTGTGCCTATTACACATAATCTGAAAGATTTTAACAGAACCATTAGTGAACCTTTAAGGATCCTTCCTCGTTAAAAAATGAAACAAGGAATCATGAGCATAGTTCCTTCTCTTGTGTCAAGCTCATTAAAAATGAAACAAGGAGTCATGAGCATAGTTCCTTATCTTGTGTCAAGCTCGTTTAAAAAATGAAACAAGGGTTTTGAGGATACTTCTTTTCCTGTGTCAACCTCACTAAAAAATGAAACAAATCCCTCGAGTCTTTCCAAGATTTCGAAAGTGAACCTTCATTCCATCCACCTGGTTGAATGCAATGAAGCTTGGGGGGCATGTACCTCATTTTGCATCGTTATGCTGGGGGCATGTGAACTTATAACAAGCATAGTTTTTCGTTTCAATCTTGTTAAAACATGAAACCGAATCCAAGCAAAATTCTCTATGGTTCAAGCTTGTGTAAAAATGAACCCATACCTAGTTTACATCTCGTGATTGTTGTCTCTATCTGCTAAATTCTGATAGATGAGCCTTGGTTGTTTCCATTCCATCACCACCATCTCTTTGGCTGATCATATGCTTTCACTTGGTTGTTTACCTTTCCTGAGGGACCGCATCTATGAGTGGTTTTATTAGCCAACCTCTTAACCATTACATGTTTTGAGCAGTTCCTCCATTACTGAAACCAGTTGCTACCCTTTATACCACTCGTTCCTCTACGATGAGTCCTCTTTAAGCTCTTTTCTAACTCGTAAAATATGAAAAGATTTCTGAGTTTTTCCTTTTTTAAACTTGTTAAAATGGAATTAAAAAGACGGTCCACTTACAACTCTTTTCTGACTGCATAAACATGAAAAGATTGCCGGACTTTTGTCATTTCAAGTTCGATATTGGTAATAAAACAATGTGTCTTTGATCGCTTTTTTACTTTTTCAGATCAAGGCCACTAATTATGAAAAGTACTCCTTGATCATAATGGTCAAGCGGTTCTCTCAAGTATTAATTTATACTTTTTCGGACTTGGGGGAAACAAATTTATGAAAAAAGGACAACCACGGAGTTTTCTTAAGTTTTTCTTCTGACTCCCTAAAATTGAAAAACACTGAGTTTCTCCTAAACTGGACTTGTTAAAATTTAACAGTAAAGGACCTATTCAATTTTAAACAAGAACGAACCACTCCTTCTTGGGGTTCGAATTTTAAACTAATTTGGACTCATCTGAAGGATGAGCTTATAACCAAGCAAATGTTATCCTCCTCAAGCTTGTTAAGAAATAAAGAGGTACTTGCCAGAAATGGTGGGGGAAAAGAGAGAAAAATGAACCTATTTGTTATACTTTTTGTTTTAGAAAAGCATTCAACCACTCTTGAACACGACACTTTTGTTCACCTCGGTTGGGAAATCCTTTGCCAACATTTAATCAAACCATAATGAAAGTCTTCATCTGGTTTCTGGGTATTAGCTTTGGGTCAATTGTCACCAAATCATCTGCAATGTCATTATGTGTTCAAGAGGTCAGTTTAAATAAACCATTCATCTGCAAAATATCTATCATCCATATTGACCATCCCTGAGTTAGTCCTTGCCAAATATATTTCTTCAAACTAGATCTATGATTTCATGTTGTGGGCTTGCCTACGACGGATCGCTTTCTATTGACTTCAGCTCATTATCTATAAAGATGATCTAGAAATCGTGAGTACCTTGGAATCTGCATGCCTCAACGGTAGGTTTCTCGCCTTCGAAGACAGGTTGCATCATTGACCTTTGATCAAAGGATTCTATGACATGTTCGACATCCACTCATCTATTCAAATTTCATGGATTGTACTGAGTACTTTGAGAGCCATTGACATTACTGGTGGTTTCTCTCACACTTGTTAACGGTTCACATCATTGACTGGTAATCAAGTGGTTTCTACCATGTTCGGCTTTGACACATTCATTCACATGGTTAGAATTGTACTAGTTCGGGAAGTAGAAATCAAGACCCTGGATCTAGTTTCCACCATCCAGGTTGCAAGGAATTTTGTTATTCATTATACAATGGACTATTCATAAATAGATGGCTTCACCCATACGGTGTCTACATATGTCTATACTTGTGATGTATTACAAAATCATTCCTATATCAGAGCAATTTAGTTAGTTTTCTAGTCAGTTTTGATCTAAGTATGGGAATTCCTACCTTAGTGATGATATGTTCACATATATATATTTTGTATTGAATGTTTTTACAGGTTCCAACCAGGGTGTCCACAGGATGATCCTTGAAATGATAAAGTACTTCACTCTTCATACATGAAAGACTTCTATTTTCAACTATTACATACCTCGCACTATAGGGGGCAATATGTTACACAAAATATTGTCACCATGACATTATGCAATCGGTGTGAGTCTATCATCACTCATACTTTCCTCCTTTGCAAGTCTTAAACCTCATTTCTTCATGTCAAGCCTTGAAAATAAGAAAAAGCCCTTAAAAGTCTCTAAAATTCTGGTTCTGCACTTTCTCTTAGCATTACCTATGGTCCCACACCTACTGGTCATGTCCCCTACGTACCTGACCTATCTGTCTCTTTGTAATGGGTGCGAACCCCTGTAAAAGTCAAAAGGGTGCAAGTACATTCTTAAAAACTCACTTTGAGTCATTTATGGAAGCCTCTAGAAGGAATCTTGAGGTGGCAAGTTTGCTCCTTTAAGGTTCATGCATCCCATACCTTAAGGAGCTAATCCCTTGATGTGAGGAGCTTATCCCTTTTAAGGAGAACTATATCCCTTCATAGGTGGACCTGTGACCTTCTTCCTTTGCACTATAAAATGAAGCATTGGGCGGGTTACTAGGGAGGTTGAAAGTTGAAGATTTTTGAGGTGAAATGCTGCTGGAACTTAGTCTTCCTAATTGAGCTTTTGTGAGGAAAGATTACATACCTTGTTGATATCATTTGGAACAGTGTGAGGCTTCTCAAAGTAGAGGATATTCCTGTTTCAGACCCTGGGAGGAGCTTGTACAACATCAAGGCACCAAAGGTTGTAAATTTCTTCTATTTTCAAAGTTAATACAATCAAGTTTATTTTTCTCAATAAGTTGTGTTTCATGGTTTATTTCATGGATTCCTTGATCACCATGATGAATATGATTTATTATATTAGCTATGCAGGTGTTATTTGATGTGTTATTGTTTGTGATTGCAGGTTCTCAAAAGGAAACTCTTTCAGACAGTTGAAGCGTGGCTGCCACAAACTAGCATTGGACTTAAGGTAGGGTCTAAAACACCTCTTAGTTTTTATTAATGAATCGCAATATATTTAGAGAAATGTAGATTTTCTTGTCTTGCTTGTTGATAGATATCTGTTGATACTAGGGAAATCAGTCTTTTCCGCAAAAATGATTTATCCAGCCAACATTGCTTTGGTTTATTTTCAATTTCTTTGATTTTACTTCTTGGTTTGTTTTGGGTCATTAATTCACAACATATTGGGATAATTTTCATTTAAAAATATTTCGTGAAGAGGTGCATCAAAATAGGCATTGATGTGTCAGGAGTCTCTTACCCTACTGTAGTTAGCATTCATCAAAATGAAAATAAAAAATTTCATATAGCTGCATTAGGGTGACTAACTAAGAGTCATTCACACCATCTTAGTTTCACACCGCATCATTCTTTTGTAAACAACAACCACTAAAATCAATGTGATAATAAAATTAACTAGATTTGTCTTTTATTTTTAGTACTAGTACACTGACACTAGCTCAGGCTAGGGTCTTGGAGATAGGAGTGTGAGTTAACTTCTCCAAGACTACAAAATCAACTTAACAGCTTGTGATAGGGATTCAAATCCATTTATAGTAGTGTAGTATGGGAATCACTTCTCATAAGAGGGTCAAGCACAAGGTCACACTTGGGCTAGGTGGGTTGACACGAACCATTTCACTTAGTTTCGGGTGGCATGATATAGCGAAATATCCATGCATACAAATGGTTTCATTATCACTTGGGGACCACCTGAGAGGAAACTCTCAAGGGGGTTTCAGTATTAGCACATTTTTAGGGTTAAGTTTGTTGCCTTTGCGTGTGGATTTGTCCTACGATTTTCCCCTAGGTCATGTTATTTTACGTGGTGACCATAGTGGCATATCTTCTTAGGGCTCATACACAGGTGCGGGGTCGGGGTCATCTTTTCTGTACCTAGGACATATATTAGTCATACTCTCTCAGTCCTCTCGGGGGTTGTTCCACATCTTGTGAGGGAACTTGGTCCGACTTTGTGACTAAAAGGGCTGGGAAGCAAGTCACTTGTATAAGTTTTCCATCACCAACTTCTTTGCATTTTGCTTTGCGTGTGCTATCTTGTAGGAAATTTCTAGTGTGTGTTGTTTGGTCTATGTCAGTAGTTTTGGCCTTACGGTGTTTACACTAACATAATTGTATTTAAATTATAAGTTATCACCATGGTTGAATTTGTTCATCAATGGTCTCATCATCTTCACGGTTTACCTCCTGAATGAGGTAGACTTGTTACTCCTACACAAAGAGTGTTTGTTGGTGCTCAAGACTTAGACCAACACATAGTCGTGAACTCTATACTTGGTCCTTCTAGTACTAATCTGGTTTCTATCGAGATTCTGGCGGAGGATTCTACTACTCCTACCAAGCCACCTTTAACCGATCCATTTGGACCTGAGTTTTTTCAGCTAAACCATGATGGTTTCACACCAGCCTACACTTATGTGCCTTTTCCCGTACTTTACCCTATGTTGGAGTCTGTGACATCCTTACCTTCTGCATCAGCAGTATCATTTGCCATGACATCATTACCACCTCTTAGCGTGGCTACACCCACTCTCCATCCACACACCTCACTTCTTCTTGGGGCATTCGACTAGTTTCTCCTATGACTCCTACAAATTTCTAGAACATTTCTATGCCCACACCATATCCTATGCTGACCATGGCACCTCATCCTAGTCAGTCGGTAGGTTTAGGAATCTTTGCACCGTCTATTTCCCGACCAACTATTCTTGTCCCTCGGTTAGGCATGGTTGCTTCTAGTAATATGTGGCGGGGGGGGGGTCACCAGTTGTTCCTAGTCAGATTAGGGAAAACACTTCTTCTAGTGTTTCATAAACCTGGTACAATTCACTCTTTGGAAGGGCACCACCTACTAGTACTTTTACTAGAGGGGCTATTTTACCTTGGCAACACCCCTACCAATATCTTTTTATACACAAGTTATCCTCCTCATGTCAGTTCTACTAGTAAAGTGGTCCTTCTTCTATCCCTGTGTACAACCCCATTAGAATCCATGCTTTTTGTGCCCCTTTTCTCTTTGGTGGTACTTACCCTGGGGAGCAGCATCCATTTACCAGTCATGCTGGCCTGCAACATTCGTATGTCGAGGTGAACACTTTTCTTCACCAGTAGGTTTATCATTCCACTCCTTATATGGGGGGACCACACGGTTGGCTAGGGGCTTCTCCTACGTATGACCCATTTAATCAACTTCAAAATCCATTTTTAACTTCTCTTGGTTTACCAGATTTGGCGAAATTTAATAATGATCCCATCCGTCATGAGTGTTGGTGGCCACCCATGCCCACCAAATTACCATATGATATTCCCAAGTTTGAAGGAAAGCATGGGGAGAATCCATCCATGCATATTACCACTTATCATTTGTGGTGCTCATCCAATTATTTGGTGGATGATTTTGTTAAACTTCATTTATTCCAATGTACATTGACTTGGGATGCTACAAAGTGGTACATCGAGTTAGATACCACATCATACGATGAATTTTCCTACCTAGCTCAAACATTGTTTATGCACTTTTAGTTACCCACTCGGTATGTCATCGATTCTAACCTCTTGTCTAATTCTAAGCAAGATGATGCCATCTTAATCTCTGATCATATTCATGAGTGGAATTGTCACAAGAGGTTGGTGAGAACCAAGTTACCTAATGAGATATCACGTAAAGTTCATCCAATCTCTTTGACCTCAGATTTCCAAGGATGTGTCAATGTTTCATGTTATTACCGAGGAACAATCCATTCTAGCTTCCCAACAGTTGGATCTAAACAATTTAGAATCGAGTATGCTCTACGAAGTGTTTCATAATGCTCCTAGGCCTTCTATTGACCCTCCCAAACATGTTCTTGGTCCACATGTTGATGGCATGATTGGGTCTATTTCTGATTCTGTGAGCAAACTTGCTGCACAAATTGGGAAATTTATTTTTACATCTCAAGCCCAAAAAATTGCATCTGGCATAGCTAAATCACCCCCTCCTAATTAGTCCATTGATTTTCTCACAGTGAAGTCCACTCAATGGAGGAACAACCAACAATCAAGTGGTAAAAATAATAATAATAAAAACAAACAAAAGAACCAAAATCCTCAAGAGTCTCAACCCAACCCTCAGAGTCAGGGAGGGGGCACTAGTGAATTTCGTCATAAATTTAAGTTCCCCTGTAAAAATTTTCAAGGCAACCACCTTACTCATGAATTCTGTCAAATGTATGAGGCCAATAGGCTTCTTCACCACCATCTACTCAACAACCTACCATTGTGACTCATTTTTTCCTTGTACAACCCCAACAATAGATGGTTTCTCAAACTCCTCAACCTCTGTAAGGGGGAAACAAGGGGTCATCTTCCCATCCTCCTCATAATTCATCCATCTTCATGTGTATAGAAGATCTCAACGTCACTACACGACCCAAATCTTACAATGTTCTTGAATCGATTTCTACCTCTAAGGACTCATCAACTCCACTAACTTCCACTAGACCTCTCATTGTGGTTAAACTTATGGAACCTATTTATCTTCCTCCCAAGGGTGTTCTCTAGAATAAGACACACAATCCTTCTGCCAGGGCTACTCAACATTACAGTATTTTCGAACATTGGCCGAGGTTCCTTGTGCCATGTGTGCCTTGGAGGTCTTGCAAACTTTTACTCAGTAGCGCAAAGACTTGTTGTCTTCCATTGGTGGATTTGACCTATCTAACTCTAATCTCATCACTTTTAACACTGATAAATTCGCTCCTCACCTTTCCAATCAGATTGGTTTCTATATCATTACCCATACTTTCCATCAAAATATTCATCACACTTTGGTGGATGAGGGCTCTTCCACATTTGTTATGTCTATATCTTTCTGGAAGGCTCTTGGCTCTATGGTGCTCACCACGTCCAACATGACTCTCCAAGATTTTGACGAACACAACTTTGTACCCAAGGGGGTCCTTCGAAATTTTTCCATTGAGTTAGGAGGAAAAATTGTCTGTGTTCATATCAAAGCTGTTGATGCCACGTTAGATTACAACCTGATCCTTGGACATAGATGGTTTTATGCGATGACCCCAGTCATCTCAGTTGGTTTCCATCTGCTTTTCTTTCCTCATGAAGGCAAGATTGTCACTATAGATCAACTTGAATTCTGTGTGCCATTTGCTCAAATTTCCACCACTAGGAATTATGTACCACTCGTGGGACATCACCTCGATCAATTTCAGAGTGTTGGGTTGTGCTCTTCAAGAGTTCCACTCTTATGGGGGTTTTTCCTCAACTCTCTCCACCCAACACTCCTTCTAATCCTACCGCTGCTTGTTGGCATATGATCTCTTCGTGCAACAGTGGAACCTAGCTTCTTGATGATCCTTGGGTGGTTCCTGCTGAATCTAAGCTTAATCAATATGGCACATCTATGCCATTGAGTCTAGCGGGACTAGCTTATCAGGCCATCTAGATGGCTTCTTCAACTGGTGGGTCTCATAATTCCACCTCGATACCACCTAACGATCTCTTCTTACCTTCTTAGGTTATTAATTGTCCTACCTCTTGTGACTTTCCTGACTTCCATTTACCATCTGATGAAGCTATTCAAGAAGTCATGTCCACTAACAAACGTCCTTGCAGGACCCCCCATCATCATTCTTATTTTCACCCCCACATAGAGTATTTGGATGGATTCCATCAAACCTTGGCTTCCTCAGGTGATTCCAATAGCTCCCTAAATTTTCAATGGGTTTTTACCATTTCTTTTGAAGGGAATTTGGCCAATATTTCTGCTACTATTCCTATTAATATTGCCATGAAAGTAGGTGTCATGGAAAATATCTTGATTGGGGTTGATTATACTCCTTCTGAGATTGATACTTACACCACCCTTTTCAAATAATTTCATGACGTTTTCGCATGGTCTTACGATGAAATGTATGGCATTGATCCACAAATTGTCCAACACGAAATTAAGACTTATCCTGGAGCTAAACCTATTCAAGAAGAGCTCCGGTCAGTTAACCCACGTAAAGCAGTAGTTATCAAAGTTGAAGTTCAAAAACTCCTTGATGATGGTTTTATTTATCCTGTACCTTTGATGAAATGGTCTCCAATCTTGTTCCTATCGACAAAAAAAAGGAACTATTCATGTTTGCATTGATTACCATGACCTAAACCTAATTTGCACTAAGGATAATTATCCTACTCCCTTTATTGAGCAGATTCTCAATGCATGTGCCAGTAATGTTATCTTTTCCTTTATGGATAGGTTCTCTGGCTATAACAAGATCAAAATTAAACTTAAAGACCAGCACAAGACTGCATTTATCTATCCTTGGGGTATATTTTCCTATCGTAAACTACCTTTTGGTCTTAAAAATGTTGGTGCTACTTTCCAGTGGGCCATTTCCTATGCATTTCACGATATAAAACACATCGTTGAAGTGTATCTCAATGATCTTACTGCTCATTTTGTTTTTTGTGGGGACCATCCTTCCCACCTTCGAGAAGTATTTATCTAATTTCGTTTTTACAAAATCTGGCTCAATCCACACAAATGTGTTTTTTGTGTACGATCTGGACAATTGTTAGGTTTCATCATTTCACAAGATGAGATCCATGTCGATCCCTCAAAGGTCGAGGCAATTCTTAATATGTCTCCTCCTCACACTATTCGCCATCGTCAAAAACATCAAGGAAAATCAAAAATTTTATGACATTTCATTGTAAATTATTCCCACATTATGCAAGGCTTCATGCACTTGTTGAAGAAAAGAGTTCCTTTCATTTGGGATGACTGTTGGGATAGGGTCCCCTGGGGTCAAGTTTTGGTACTTACTTTTTGTATAATTGTAAAGTATTTGCGATTTGTGTAAGCAGAGCACAAAGGTAATAAGAGTCAAAGGGGATTTAGTCCCTTAGGTTGTTAGGAGATAAAAAGTTTTGAGACCTTCCCATGGTCTACGGACCATGGTATTGTAAAATAAAATGATATATATAGAATGGTCATATCGAGTCTAGGAGGAAACTAATTGATAGAAAATCACTGTATCGGCAAGTAAGCTAAGGAAGGAAAGTCTGTTTCATGTACTTAAGTGAAGGGGAAGGCTCTTGCATCTGAGTGTGTGGAACCCTTCATAAGTCTACATGCTGAATGCACAGGCCCCTATAGCTGAGTGCGCAGGGAAGAAGGGTCTGTACTTGAAATGATACACCTAATAAAGAAAGTTTTGATCCATAAATTGTGCATCTATGTAGTTGTATTTACTTTTGTAGGTTTTGTATTTTCGCTCTGTATCTGAAATTATATGAATGAATGCTTATATTATGCACAAAATTAGTAGATCAGTATGAAAAAATGTAAACTTTGAAACGGGAACTCATATTGTTACCCGTTTTATAGAGATAACAAAAAAGTGACCCGATTTTGAAAAGGGGTGATGAAGAACACACATGTTTTTTTTAGAGCATAGTTTTTGGCAATATAAATTCTTTTATGTACATTGCATTTTAGAATGGTATTGTTTTTTATGCTAATTTAAAAAAGTGGTAATTCTACACCAGGCCCCTTTTTTAAAAGGATTTTTTTTTTGTTCTAATGTATGAAACGTAAATAATTATTTTGTAAATTTAATAATTTTTTAAGTGGTCTTTTTCTTCGCATTTTCTTGTTTTTATTTTAATTTTACTTTTTTTGTAGTGAGGTTTTTATTGTTTTGCATATTTAAAGAAGAAGGTTGATATTTGAATTTTCGATATTCTACATATTTATACATCGTTAATTAAATTTTCAATCCACATGAAATAATTGTTTCTAAAAAACAATATTTTTTAACAATTGACATAAAAATAACCATTTTTAACATAAATATAACTAAAAAACTACACGTTTTGATAATTTTTTGCAAGAAATGAGATGTCAAAATCACAATTTTCATACAAAAATTTTAACTACAAATGGTTAAATAATAGTTTTTTTTATGAATTTCATGTCAAAAAAATAATAATAATCACTTTTTTTTTCAAAAAATAATGATTAACTTAAAAATTAATGCGAAAATCATACATTACAAATATTAAACGCATAACAACCTTAATTGAGTGCATATTCTTCTCATAAAATGTCAAACTCAAAACATTACAAGTATAACTACTTAAAAACTACAAAAAATGAGCTTGATTTCCAAGCATAACTTAAATTTAATCAACAATGTTACGTAATCCAAACTCTTCGTCCTCTAGAGTTTCATCATTCTCTTCTTCCACAATATTTTCTGCTTCCTTTTGCTCATTTTCCTCTTCTAATGGATCTTTGATGTCTGCGAGTCTCCCAATATATGTCTTTCCAAACATTCCATGTAATGGTGGTTGGGATTCATTTTCCTTTTTTGCCACACGTGATTCACTAAAGTCCCCTTTCTTCAACCCAATTTCTTGTGTTGCATCTGGAAGAAATTGAAGAGCATCAATTTATTGCAGAATGAAATTGCATTGTATTGGATTTTTTTCAATTGCAATGCAATTTTTTCCTTTTTGAAGGAAACATGCTATTGTTGTACCTAATTATCAGGCACAAAAGAAATAATGAAGTAAATTAGTACAATGACATATTAATTAAAAAATAACATATTGAAATTCAATTCCATATAATAAAACTTACCTAAGCCAGAAAATAAATCTAGAACCCAATCACCTTCATTTGAACATATGTCTATAAGATAGTTAATCAATAATTTTGGTTTTTGATAAATGTTAACTATCTCTCCTTTTGCTTCTTTGTCTTCATATGTTAGTTTTCTCACAACAGCATCATAAGTCAGTATTTGGCTATGACTCTTTCCGTCTACCCGATTAAAATTCATAGACATATAGCTATCATCTTTTACCCAACTATCAATATGAATGAACTCACAATCATTTATAAATAGTTGATCTTCATGGTTAAGAAGATTTGACTTTTGCCTGTAACATGAAATAAGAAAAGTTCAATTAACTTGTACATAAATGAATTTTTCAACATTAATCAAATATACATTTTAAATGTCTTACAATGTAGGTTGCATCCTTGAATTTGTTTTCCCCTTGAAGCTTCACAATACCATTGCCAATTGCGTGTTTAAATGAAATGTCATAAATCTCCATAATGGTGATGACGTGACTTCTAGAAATCCCGCAACCACTTTACTAAGAGCTTGATAAGTATAAGGGTCACTATCATAGTCAATGTTTGGAATATTGAAACCATGGGGAATATCTGCAATAACTAGGGCATAATCCCTTTTAAGTATGAGTTTAGCAATGTTTTCACAGTCGCTTTGTATTACTTAAAATTGAATAGTGTCTAGCCCATTCCAAATGAAATGAGTAAGGGTTGGATCAAGTTCAACATTATTAATATGTTGCTTCCTCAGTCTTTTCGATCTTTATTTTTTCAATAAAGTTTCTGAAACTATCTGGTGCTCCATTATCATCCTTCTTCATCTTTTATAAAATAAACAAATATATGTGTAAGTTATAAATTAAAAATAGTAGAAAGATGAATAAAAGTGAATGTGTAAATCAAGATACCTTTTTAAATGGAAGATAGAAAACTTTTAATGTTTATGTAGAACTTGAATCTGGATAGTTGCGTACAACATCATCCCAACTATCTTCATTCAAAAATTTAACCATTTGTTTTTGAATTTTCATGTAAAATTTATGATTGCATAGATAAAGTAAAAGAAAGTTAATATAATGATATGTATAACAAATACTACCAAGAAAAATATGTTTTATTTAAAATAAAATTATAATCTAGAAATAAATAAAAATAATTCAAAAACTTACTTTTGAAATTCCTCAGACATTTTCTCCAATGATAATTCCCCTGACCTCACACGAGATAATATTGTTTTGACAATTTTTTCCTCTTTCACTCCTTGCATCGCTCTCCAAGGTGTGATAGTCATATCTTATGGAAGCTGCTTCATTTCAAGACCTGATTTATTGTTGCTACATATCAATGGCTTAGACTTTTTGACCTTCTAGTTTTTAATGCCAATGTTTTTCCACATGCTAAAAATCTCATTAATCAACTCCCATACATCTCCAGTTCTAAATGCCAACTGCAAAATGTTATCAACACCTCTAAATAAATCACTAATTTTACCGCCTTTTCCACCTTTTGAATTGCTTTTCTCTTCAATTTGATAGCCTATTTCCATACAACATTCCTTTCGAAAATATACAGTAACATTTATCCTATCCCCAACACATTTTTCTTGAAATTCACTATGAATAAATCTAACCCTTTGGATGAAAGTAATAAACATCGTATATTCATTATCTGAATTATGATCCCATGCCACTAACTCTTCTTCTATATCTGATAAACCAACATAAATGATACATTTCATTGTTTCAAAATGTGGGTTATTAGGATATTCGTCCATCAATTGTCTCTGAGCTTCTACAGAATGGTTCCCTCCAAGCACATAATAATTGTATTCAAAACATTTTGACTTATCAAATGCTTCTTGTTGGGAACTTGAACTGGATCATCAAGAAGCACATAACTAACCACATGAGTATATGGATTGTTCCTCATCAATGTCTTCAAGTTGTTAACATGCAGATGATGTGGCTTTCTGACTTGATATTGACATTGTCCTTCACATGCCTTATAGGTATGTCTAACATTAAGCTGAAATGTACGACCACTATCAATTAAGTTTCTCTTTATCAAATTCTGTTGAATGGAATTTTGTTTTGTTTTGATAATTCCATCCTCTAAACCAGCTCATGGTGTAATGATTTCTCTGCTTTCTTTTGAAGTTCACTAGACTATTGGTAATGACTACTTCAAAATATTCAACTTTACTTTTCTTCTTCATAACATTTTCATCATTAACTATAACATATTTATTCTTGGGCATTGTTACTTTTGGTCTTTGACGGCTCTTCTCAGTTCCAATGTTATCTTTAGTAACAGAAATGTATGCTTCACTGTCAGTTTCAACTTCATCTTCTTCAAAAGTAACTTGTCTACCCTTGCTAGATTTATCCACTAGAGGCCTTTTTTCTCTGATCCCTTGGATGTAGTTTTGTAGCATCATCAATTACTACATTTTGCTTGTTTTCCATATCTTCTTCTGACACTGAGTAGAAACTGCTAACAACTTTCATAATATCATGCTCTATGAAATGAATGCCTCCCAACCTAATTGAACAACTTTCAACAAAACTCTACCAAACAAAATATCATATGTCAACAAAAACAAAGTTAAAAAAATATAGTGAGACAGTTACAAGAACACAAAATACAAATATAAATAACAATACTTACGATATTTTGTTTCATCTCATTTACAATTTTTTTACACAACTTTGTAGATACCTCTTTCATGTCATACAATGAATATAATAGCCGGTACTTAATCCTTTCATGTGAGTTGAGAGGTTTTGTAAGTATGTAAACAGCTTCACTTTCCAGTACCGAACACATATCTATGACTCTTCCCATCACCTCATAAACTCCATTACCATTTGGTATATCAATATATAGATATATATTCACATTTTGGCTTTCTCTTTCTTTCACATACCAGATTCTTGATGGAAATTTCACTTCTTTTGAATTCTCCCAATATGAAATCATCTTCTTATCATTTGAGGCACTTGAAATATTTGAAGCCATCAGCTCAGGTGGAGTTCGTTCACTAATGTTTTTTGAAGATCCACCTTTAAGAGTCTTTGGTCCAAAAAGATTCAGAGAAATCTTCTTTGTTTCCATTTTCCTGAAAAAAGAAACACATAGATCAGTAAATAATGAAAACATATTAACTTAAATTAACAATGAAAATATATCATAAATTTTTAATTTGTATAATCAGATCATTGAAATTAAAAAAATATTAATACTAAGAGAATTGTCCGCAACCCCGCGGGCGGGCAGGCCACCGGGGTGGCGCGGGGGGAGGCTGTGGCAACAACTTCTACCATTTCTCTCCACATTGATCTCCTTCTTTATCTTCAATTTACCCCTCAGGGGGGAGGCTGAGGAGTAGATTGAAGACAGAGAAGGAGATCAATGTGGCGAGAAATGGTGGAAGTTATTGCCACAGCCTCCCCCCATGCCAGCTCGGTTGCCCACCCACCCGCGGGGTGGCTGCCAGGGTGGCATGGGGGGCTGCCACAACCTTCCCCCTACGCCACCCCGAAGGCCCGCCAAGTGGGGTGGCATGAGGGGGGTTATGGCAACAACTTCTACCATTTCTCCCGACATTAATCTCCTTTTTTGTCTTCAATCTATCCCTCAGCCTCCCCCTTGAGGGGTAGATTGAAGACGGAGAAGGAGATCAATATGGGGAGAAATGGTAGAAGGCACCCAGCCCCACCCCGTGGCTGGGCGGACCGCCGAGGTGGCATGGGGTGGGTTGCGGCAGCCCACCCCGCGCCACCCCAGCAGGCAGGTGGGCCACCGGGGTTGCGCGGGGTGGGGCTGCAGCGCACCCAACGCCACCCCGGTAGGCAAGCGGGCCGCCAGGGTTGCGCCGGGTGGGGCTGCCCGCCCGCCGAGGTGGCGCAGGGTGGGCTGCCACAGCCCACCCTGCGCCACCCTGGCGGTCGGCCCGCCTGCCCGGGGGCTGTTGGGTGAGCCATGCTCATTACCCCTAAACTAGGGACCCGTTTGGCCATCATGAGCTTTATTGGGCCCACCATGCTCACGACGAGCGTATTGGTTAATTTGGCTCACAAAAATTATTAATTTGAAAAAAAAATCGACTTCATTAAACTTATTTAATATTAAAATTTTGAAGGAAAAAAATTAACTAACCTTTCAATTGCGAGAATTCTTCGTTGAATATGTTGTTGATAGCAATATAACTTCTCCACAAATTCGTTCCAAGTATTTCAACGAACCTCAGAAAACCTTGATGTGATGCGAGTAATAGTGATAATGGAATTTATTATATAGGTGAAATTACGAAGATGTTTCACCATATGGTTAATGTGGGATTAATTTGTTTTAGAATGTATTATAAAAATTAAAAAAAGAAAAAGAAAATTCAATTGTTTAGTATATATTATATACTTTAACTATTAAAATAATTTAGGTAGAAGTTGTGGTCTACAATTTTAACTTTAATGATTTATTTCATAAAAAAATTTAGTTTACGTTTTTCAATAAATTGTAGAATAAAATAATGAAGGTAAATAAATCTAGCAAACTTTTTGGAGGGAAATATTTTTACAAAACTTATTGAAGGGAAAATTTTTGGAGGGAAAATTTCATTCTCTAAGCTATATAATATCTTTAGGAGACTCTCCATTTGTATCATTCAACATCTTCTATTTGAAAGGGATGGATTGTCCTGATAGTGAAGTTTCGATTTATGTGGCATCAACATCTTCATCGCGTAACAACTCTATTAGTATTGATGAATATAGCGGGAATTCTTCCACTATGAATGGAAAGTTAATTTTTCCACTTAGTCCTGATTCTTGATCATAAGGACTATGACAGCAGCACTGATGAAAGAGGGGACAGAGAATTTCAAATAAATAAAGAGTCATAGATTCCACTTAGTCCTAATTCTAAAGACTGTGAAAGTAGCAGTGATGATGAGCATGATGAAAAATTTAAAAACAATGGAGTGTCACGGTGTCCACTTAGTCCTAATTCTAAGGACTATGAGAGCAACAGTGATGATGAGCATGATGGTGAAGTTCGAAAGAATGGAGTGTCACGGTGTCCACTTAGTCTTAATTCTAAGGACTATGAGAGCAGCAGTGTTAAAGAGCATCATGACCAATTTCAAAAGAATGGAGTGTTATGGTGTCCACTTAGTCCTAATTCTAAGGACTATGAGAGCAGTAGCGATGAAGAGTGTGATAATGAATTTCAAAAGAATGGAGTGTCAAAGTGTCCACTTAGTCCTAATTCTGAGGACTATGAGAGCAGCAATGATGAAGAGCATGATGATGAATTTCGAAAGTATGGAGTGTCACGGTGTCCAATTAGTCCTAATTCTAAAGACTATGAGAGTAGCAGTGATGAAGAGCGGGATGATGAATTTAAAAAGAATGGAGTGTCACGGTGTCCACTTAGTCCTAATTCTAAGGACTATGAGAGAAACAGTGATGAAGAGCATGATGATGAATTTCAAAAGAATGGAGTGTCACAGTGTCCTCTTAGTCCTAATTCTAAGGACTATGAGAGCAACAATGATGAAGAGCATGATGATGAATTTCAAAAGAATGGAGTGTCACGGTGTTCTCTTAGTCCTAATTCTAATGACTATGAGAGCAGCAGTGATGAAGGATAGGATGATGCACTTAGTCCTAATTCTAATGAGTATAAAGGTAGCAGTGACAAAGGACAGGATGTAGCATTTTCAGTAAGTAAATAGTCACATTTTCGACATAGTCCTAATTCTATGGACTATGAGAGCAGCACTGACAATGCACATGAGGAAGAATATCCAATAAACATCGAGTCAAATTTTCCATTTAGTCCGAATTATAAGGACTATGATAGTAGCACTGAAGAAGGGGAAGATGAAGAATATCCTCCAAGTCAGTATTTGAAAAGCACAGCTGATCATAGTGTGGATAACATTCCTCTTAATGATGATGAAAATCCTTATACAAATGATGATCCAATGATGGAGATGTTGCCAAGAAATTTTGTATCGAGGAGTAGGAGCAGAACTTTTCGTATCAATGCAAGATGTTCTAGTTATACAAGGGGTAGAGTAGAATATCTGATGAGAAGAAGTTCTATCATCACTCTCATTTCAAGTGAATGTTGCCAAAAAGATTGCTTGAAACATATGGATTTCAAATTTGCATTAGAGAGAAGGAGGAGATATTTGTCAATGAATAAAAGCATGTAAAATTCATATTTAGTTGGGTGCATGGAATCTACATTGTCAGGTTATGATTATCATATTAAGACTTTATTTATCTGTATAAAATCTTTCAAAATGTTTCATTCGATTGGGAATTTTTGTTCCTCAAGAATTCAAGAAAATTTGGAAAAGGATCCCACATTTTATTCAGAAGTACATCATAAAAGACAGTTTGAGCCATTATCAAATACTACAATGTCATGGATGAAAGATTTCTTTTCAAAGCATGGAGAATGTATGCCAAATAGAGAGATAATACATATTCCAGATAATATTTCAAGATGAGAAATATACAACTTATACAAAGAATATGCAGAAAGTGCTAAGGGACATGGTCGGTTTATTACATATCAATATTTTGTGAAGGTATGGAACAAAGAATTCAAAAATGTCCATATATCTAATAAGACAAGGATGGGTATTTGCAATACATTTTCTTCTCTTAAATAAGAAAGGGACAAATGTGAAGGGTCAGAAAGAGGTAAGCATTCATAACTTTAACTTTTAAAATTGTATAGTCATCAACTATGAAAACATATTTCTTAATGTCTTTCTTTTATGTTGTGTAGATTCAATTGTCAAAGAACTTCAGGAGCATCGTGAACAACAAAAAGATGAAAGGAAAAATTTGTACAAGCATAGAAAGAAGTGTTATGATAATTTGAACAAATATTTGGGTTGATAATTGATGGTATGGACCAAAAGAAAACACTTTTACCACATTTTGTTCACACACCCAAAAATTTACAAGAGGGAAATTTTATTCAGTATCATTGGTCGGTTCTATGGTCTTCAATGGGAAAATGTTGCCAAGGGTATACTTCACAGATCCAAATATTCATAATGATGCAAATTTGACCATAACCATAATTCATGATGTGCTTTCTCATTGGCAGGAATCTTCCTGAAGTTTTGTATCTACAATTCAAAAACACTTGCCGTGAAAACAAAAATCAGGTTGTTTTTGGATATCTAAACATGCTTGTTGAATTGAGAATTTTTCAGAAGGTAAAGGTTGGTTTCCTTCTCGTTGGGCACACTCATGACCATACTGATCAGATGTTCAGTCATTTTTCAGTCACATTGAGGAGGAAGGAAGTTGGGAGCTTGCCATCATTAATTGAATGTATTAAGAAATCATACATGCCAGAGCATACTTTTGATGTGTTGGAAGAAACTGTTGACATGTGAAGGTTTATTCTGGGATCATATGGTGAGGAGAAATGCATTGAACAACTTAATGACATTAGCTTCCAACATCAATTTCGTATCAAAAAAATTGATGGGAAAACGCTAATATGGGGCAAGAAGTATTCAACTACTGCAAAATGGGCATTCTCATCAGGTTTGCAATTTTTGAGGTTCATTCCAGATCATCCAATATTTGCATCAAAAATATTGTGATTACACTCATTTGGTGAATTTCATAATGCACGTAGACAAAATAGAGATATAAATTATTTTGATTGCCTCGAAGAAATTTAAAAATGTATTAGATATACATATGAGTACTTTGACATTGTTGATTCAGTTTTGTGGGAGTCATTTTTCAATAATCAAAGTGATATCATTTCAACAACAAAAAATGAATATATACCTTTGAAAAATCCATTTATTTGGCCACAAAATGTGTCAAATGAACATGAGGAAATAAACATTGTTGAATAGCAACAATCTCAAGATATTATTAATTCTTCACAGGCAGAGGAAAGAGAGATGTATATTGGTTCTAGAAGATCTCATGCACAACGTGAAGCCATGGAAGACCTTTACAGGGGTTCAGTACAGGATATTAAGGAGGGTTGCATGATCGCAGTGCTAGCAGATGGAGTTCCCAATGGCTATCCATTCTGGGTTGCTAAATTTATAAAGGTCTTTACAGAAAATGAGGATGTTACAGGTGTTGAAGTACATTGGTATGCCACAAATACACACCCATCCAATGGTGTGTATAAACCAGAGATGGTAGTCGACAAAAAAAAGGCGGAAAGAGAAAAAGAAAGGGTACAAATATAAATCGTTGTTGCACAAAGATATTAAAATTAGAGGACGTTGACATACTTGTTTATGACTTCAATTTAATAAAGAGAGGAACTCTTCACTTAAAGATGATAGAGATTCTGAAAAGGTTGTTACCAGAAGGAGCAGTGTTGAGATTGGAGTCTACTGAAACCAATCATAGATCTAGAAGAATTTTGAAACCTGAAATGGTGGGCATGCATGTGGACTCAGATGGGGCACTAGTTGATGAAAGAGAAGAATATGGAACATATTCATCAGCATCTAGTCACTCATCTGAAGATGTGAATTCTGATGGTGTGCAAGAAAATATGAGTGATTTTGAATAATTCTTTAAGACAGTTTATATAAATGATGTATGCATCGTATATTGAAATAAAATTTTTGATTTCCATATGGTGTTAAATGAGAAGTTATGATTCATTTTTATGTTGTTGGATTATATGTCTTAATTATGATAATTTTTATCGTTTAGAATATCTACATTGCAACATTAAATTAGAGATATAATGTATGTTTCATTCAATATACAAATAACGACTTTTGAATTCATTTAGTGATGTAATTTGTTCATAATGTCATGGCTTTTTAATTTTATGGTTGAAAAAAATTCAATTTCTTTTGTATCTAGCATTTTATGGTTGAGAACATGTTGAATTTATACTTAGGAAAGAAAAATGTTATTCTACCAAAAACATTAGTGTGTTTTTTCCTCATAAACAACTTTGTTTGGCACATAAAAATTCGGTTTTACTAGCATTTTTTAAAATGTTGAAGATTGACCCTAAAGAAAAATCATCATTCCAGTATCATCACTTTTTCATTTTCAAGCTGTATTTTGCACAAAAATTTTGTTTTCACTGCCATTTTTAAAACATGTTCAAAATTTACCCTAAAAAAAAAATCGTCATTCGAGTATACACACTTTTCATTTTTAGCATTGTTTTTTATGTTTTTTTGGGGTTTTTTTGCCAGAGTTTCCATTTTAAGTTTATAGTTCCTGTTTCAAAGTTTACATTGTTATGATTTATTGATGTTGTGAATGTTTAAAGACCTTTGTGAAGGTATAAATCCTGTTTATGTGAATTACCATAATTATCTATGTCGGAAAGGTTAAGGTTCATGAAAAGAGAACTAAGCCCCATAGGCCATAAGAACCCATCACACAAACCTCTGGATGTAGAAACCTCGTTCTCTAATTCCCCAATACTGCTTCAGGTGAGACTATAGCTTGCATTACGTATTTTGTTGCCGAAAGGGCCAGTAGTTTAGTGTTTTGTTGGTTGGTGCAGATAACTTTGAACCTAGGTCAGGGCCTATCAAGCCAACAATGACCAAGCCCAACATTCATTTGATGATCTTAAACAGGCTTTGTTGTCTACACCTTTGCTAAAATCTCCTAATTTCAACCATGATTTTCTATTATATCTCGCCACATCGAAGTCTTTTTTAAAAATAGTCCTCATCCAAGAGGACGATATTGGCGGTGAAAATCCTATTTATTACCTTATCAAAGGCCTGATTGGTCCCAAGATTTGGTATTCCCATTTTGAGAAGTTGGCTCTCGTAGTCGTTATTGTTGTGCAACGCTTGAGGCATTACATTTTATTACGAAAGACTACAGTCATTTCTAACTCCAACCCCATGAAACATATCCTTAGCCATCAAATTATAGGGGGAAAGTACTCCAAATGAATTTTTATCCTTCAAGAGTTTGATTTGGAGTTTGTTATTGCTGAATCTCAAAAATCCCTCACCTTTGTCGAGCTTCTTGTTGAATTCCCTCCCACTGATGAGGAAAGCCTGGCCATGGATCCTTTTCCTAATGAATCCTATTTATTCATTGGTAATTATGACCCTTGGTATAGTGAAATTTTTTTGTATCTCCAAACACAATGATTTTGGCCTGAAGCATCTCATGATGACCACCGATGTATACACCATCAGTCTCGAAACTATCTCATTATCGATGATACTCTTTATCGTTGGGGTGTTGACAATGTTTTATGTCGATGTATTGATCATGCTAAAGTCGAACGCACCTTGATTGATTTCCACATAGGGGTGTGTGGTGGTCATTTATCCGGGCTTTCCACTGCTCAGAAAATATTGTGTCAACTACTTTTTTCCTACACTTTTTAGAGATTATATTACTATAGTAAAAATATTCCATCCATGTCAAATATTTTCTCGTAATATTTGTTCTTGGCCTGCCCGGCTACATCTATTCATTGCCGTTGGACCTTTTTCCCAATGGGTAATTTATTTTATGCAATGTAACCCACCCTCTTCCCATGGCCATTGCTATATTAGTGTTGTCATTGACTATTTCACCAAATGGGTTAAGGTTATGCCTACACGTCTTAATGATGTGATATTGTTGCCTTATTCTTCTTCAACCATGTCATCACTAGGCTTTCTGTACCCAAATGCATCATGACCGATCATGGAAAATACTTTCAAAATCATATGATGCAAGAATTAGCTGCCAAGTTGGGTTTTCACCATGAACATTCCTTGCCTTATTATCCTCAAGCCAATGGTCAAGTAGAAGTTGTTAATCAAACTTTGAAAGCCATGTTACAATGGATGGTAGGAAAACATAAATCCAAATGACACATTATGTAATTCTCCACTTTATCAGCATATCGAACGTCGATGAAATTTTTCATTGGCTTTACTCCATTCCAATTGATATATGGGTTCGAATCTATTTAGTACAAAATATCTTCTCTTCAACTAGCTGTCGATTTACTCCCTGACACCTCAGTCGAGGAAGCACATCTTGTACAACTTAACCAACTTGATGAACAATGCCTTCTCTCCTTGGTTAATAATGAAATTCATAAGAAGAGAGTGAAGGCCTAATATGATGAACTTGTCTGACCTCGTGTCTTTTCTGAGGGAGATCTTATTTTGGTTTATGACCAAGACCATGATAAGTTAGGTTCTTGTAAACTAGAATTTCTATGGCATGGTCCCTATATTGTTAAACGTGTTCTTAAGAAAGGGGCCTATGAGTTAGTTGATTATGAAGGGAATCCACTATCAGAGCCATGTAATGGGCTCTATTTGAAACACTATTATGCTTAGTCTATCTGTGTGGTCCTTTGTACATAGTGTATATAGGTGTAAGTGTGACAGATTTGCTTTTACTTGTGATTAGTTTTTCTGGGTTCTGTGTGTAATTCATGTGTCTGGTATTTTTTGCACAGATGTTAGCACCTCACTACCTTATAGAGCCTTTTCAAATGGTACAAGCTATTACACTCAAAATGTTGATTCTGCCACTTGGGTCCTCTTTTCACCCACTGATGTGCTTCTGTGTTTGGGGGGTATTTGTCTTTGCCCTATCACAAACAATATGGTGGAGTATAGCATTTTCATTTAGCTCTTAAAGGAGGCTAATCATCTTGGCATCCACCGCCTAATTGTTCAATTGGACTCTCATCTCATAGTGTCTCAGCACAACCATCTCTGTTCTATAAGGAATTTGATTCTTCTTCATTACTTTTTAAGGGTACGTCTCTTGGAGCATTCATTTTATTATATTGATTACGTGCATATTTCTCAGGACCAAAACCTATTGGACGATTCATTGGCTAATTATGTGTCAGATTGGCATATGTCACATTCATAAATTTCAAACCATTCACATGAAAAATTACAAATCTATTTTATATATGTAGTATAAAAACACTCGTTCTTTTATTATAAAAAATTTGGGTACATAGTTGAAAACCTGGGCAACTGAGGCCTTGTTTGTCATACGTAAGCAAAAACATCAAAAACTTCACAACCTTGTGCTACCACCCCACTCATTGATGCTCATGATAACATAACACTACATTCAAAATGTGGTGGGGAAGGCCTTGACAGCAGGATAAAATGACTCCTACAGTGTGCCTCTGCATGTGTCTGGGAGTATCATCCATGTTCCTTGGAGGAACTCTTTGTGTCAACCTCTCCACATTATGTGTGAACTCTCATAGCTCCTCGTCCTCCTCCACCACATCTGTCGATACTGCTAGGCCTAGGGCAGTTGGTACATGCCTCCTCAGTGGAGAATATCCTACATGGTGTATGAATGCCACATATGTATAACAAATGATTATTTAGTAACTATGTATCCATTCCCAAAAAAAAAAAAAAAAAATTAAATATTCCAAAAATCCTAAAAATGAAAATGGAAAACATGAAAATTTAAAAATATTTTTACCTCTTTCATCAAAATATTCGCCAAGGGGCAACAATATCTTTGGGTCTCCATCGACATCCATAGCATCATATGGATATTCATCCACTGTAAAATTTTCTACTCTCAACCATTTCCAGTAGGTATCTGGGAACCAACTTCTTGTATGAATACCCTAACCTCGTCGCATGATTGAACACCATCTCGTCATGTGGGGTTCTCTAGGTAGTGGATAGATCGCATAGTCCAATGTCATGGGCCTCATTACTGAAATATTCTCGAAGAAAAAACTCACTAGCAGACTCCCATAGCTACATATTTGGGTTTTCCCCCTCTTCAACTTTTTCAATTGAACCTTGACATTAGCCAACATCTCTTCAAACCAGTTAAATAGGGTAGGTTCTAGGCATCTAGTACACATCTCTAAATGTGGTATTGTCACTATGTGGGGTGCTTGGATCCCTACTACTCGATTCACGGTGTACGCTAGTGTGCGTAGTGTCAAGTCATCTTTATCTTTGTAATGAACAAATAAATGGATGAATTTCACTTACCTGGTTGAAGATAGCTCCTCTTTATTCTCCTTTCACTTGCCTTCAAACAATTGGAATCTCACTCTTTTCTTCTCAAAGTTCAGAATGATCCATTATGGAGGTATGAGTTTCTTTTCTAAATTATTTTGGCATCTTTTAGCATATTTTGGCATATTCCTTTTTAATTTTTGGGACTTCGAAGTCAAACTTTGCATATATTTTTTCAAATTCCCACTTATAATCACGGCCCTGAGGTATGATTTCTTTTACTAGCATATAGTGCTTGGTCATTTTTTCCGACATTGCATTTTAACTGTCAACACGATTTTTATGCCTTAGGGTCGACCCTGTTAAGTTGCGACTTTAGCCACTTTCCTTTATGCATGTCGTCACTTGGAGGTAGAGCTTACCTAATCATGGATACTCTAGCTAGCACCTCTTTTCTGCCTTGGTGTCCATGCAATCATTTTTATTCTCTTCTTGGAATTCCTCCTTCTGACCACCATGACCTGGAATTTGAGCCTCATGTCCTCTTCTTCATCTCATTTCTAGATTTACCCCGGGAGGATTCCACCATCTTGATCCCTACTGATTGCCACTCTTTTATCAGCTTATTTTTGTAGTTTGAGCCTTGGGTTCTCTTTTCCATTGTCATCATCTGCTTGGCTTGCCATCCTCTTTCACTTGGTGTTTACCCTTTCTTGGAGGAACCGCTACAATGAGTGGTCCTATTAGCCAGCCTCTTGTACTCATTTTGTCATGCAAAGCTCCATCATTACCAAAACCAGTTGCTACCCTCTCTACCACTCATTCCTCCAAGAGGAGTTTTCTTTAAGCTATTTTTCGAAATCCTTAATTTAGAAAAGATTGCCAACTAAAATTTTCTACTTCACACTCAATAAAGTACCTGAAGTGTCATCTACCTAGTTTAAGTTTAACCCTTTTTTGGACTAGTATATACTAGTTACAAAAAAGGAATACCCTAGTATACTTTAGCTAGGAGGTTCCCCCTTGTATACTTTTATCTCTTTTTTCTGCTTGGGGGACAACTTTACGAAAAAGTAACTTATAAGAAGAGAAGGGAGGGAACATATTTTCCCATTAGTCATCAAAATGACAGCATTAGTTGTGTCACCCTTGAGAATGGCACCTGTCTATTTAATTATCTCACGGTTTTGCTTTATCTTTCCTAGGAGTCGTACCATCGATATGAGTCTCTTTACTCCTTTGGTTGGCTACTCCCGGTCATATGGAGTGTGCTTCGACACCTCCTATGTTGTTGCATGATATCACATGGTGCTCATTAGTCATGCTGCCAAGTCACTCTTGTGTCATGGTGCAATGTGTTCAAGGGCAATCTCAACCTATATTGGCCATCTGGAGTACCCTATTGACCTTTTTGAGTTTTTCATCCCTGTTTTGGTTGCACTTCACAACCTCATCCACTCATCACATCATCCTGGTCTGTTCAGTGTCTATTGATGGGGGATACATCAAGGCCCGCCTGTAACGAATCTTCTCTTGTTGAATTCAAATCATTATCTAGGAGCTTGATCTAGGAACCAATAGTACCTTGGATCTTATAGAGCTTAGTGGTAGGCTTCCTCGCAATCGACAGTGGGTTTACATCAGTGGATCCTGATTGGTCGATTTCACTGGTGTTCAACATGAGGACATCTATTCACACTTGGTGGATTGTACTAGGTACCTTGGGATCCATTTTCATCATTGGGGGATTTCCTCGTGTCTATTACTGGTTTACCTCATTGGATGGTAATCAAGTAGTTTCTACCATGTTTGACTTCAGATCATCTACCTTATAGATCCTTTTCAGATGGTGCAAGCTATTACACTCAGAATGTTGAGTCCGCCACTTGTGTCCTCTTTTCACCCACTGATGAGCTTCTGTGATTGGGGGGTATTTGTCTTTGCCCTATCACAAACAGCATGGTGGATTATAGCATTGTCATTTAGCTCTTAAACAAGGCTAATCATCTTGGCATCCACCACCTAATTGTTCAATTGGACTCTCATCTCACAGTGTCTCAGCACAATCGTCTCTATTCTATAAGGAATTTGATTCTTCTTCGTTACATTTTAAGGGTACGTCTCTTGGAGCGTTCATTTTATTATATTGATTACGTGCATATTGCTCAGGACCAAAACCGATTGGCCGATTGATTGGCTAATTATGTCTCAGACTGGCATATGTCACATTCTTAAATTTTAAACCATTCACATGAAACATTACAAATCTATTTTATATATGTAGTAGAAAAATACTCATTATTTTATTATAAAACGTTTGGGTACATATTTGAAAACCTGGGCAACTGAGGCCTTGTTTGTCATACATAAGCAAAAACATCAAAAACCGCACAACCTTGTGCTGCCACCCCACTCAGTGATGCTCATGATAACATAACATTGCATTCAAAATGCGGTGGAGAAGGGCTCGACAGCAGGATGAGGTGACCCCTATAGTGTGCCTCTGCATATGTCGGGCAGTATCATCCATGTTCCATGGAGAAACTCTTTGTGTCAACCTCTCCACATTATGTGTGAACTCCCATAGATCCTTGTCCTCCTCTGCCACCTCTACTAGTACTGCTAGGCCTAGGGAAAGTGGTACATGTCTCCTCAGTGGAGAATATCCTACAGTGTGTATGAACGCCACATTTGCATAACAAATCATTATTTAGTAACTGTATATCCATTCCCAAAAACAAAAACAAAAAATTAAATATTCCAAAAATCCTAAAAACGAAATTATAAAACATGAAAATTTAAAAATATTCTTACCACTTTCATCAAAATATTTAGTAAGGGGCAACAATATCTCTGGTTCTCCATCGATGTCCATCGCATCATATGGATATTCATCCACTGTAAAATTTTCTACTCAACCATTCCCAGTAGGTATCCAGAAACCAAATTCTTGTATGAATACCCTAATCTCGTCGCAAGATCAAAAACCATCTCATCGTGTGGGGTTCTCTAGGCGGTGGATAGATCGCATAGTCCAATGTCATGGGCCTCATTACTGAAATATTCTCGAATAAAAAACTCACTAGCAGACTCCCATAGCTACATATTTGGGTTTTCGCCCTCTTCAACTTTGTCAATTGAACCTTGACATTAGCCAACATCCCTTCAGACCAGCTAAATAGTGTAGGTTCTGGGCATCTGGTACACATCTCTAAATGTGGTATTGTCACTATGTGGGGTGCCCGGATCCCTACTACTCGATTCACAGTATACACTAGTGTGTGTAGTGTCAGGTCATCTATACCTTTGTAATGAACAAATAAATGGATGATTTTCACTTACTTGGTTGAAGATAGCTCCTCTTTAACCTCCTTGCACTTGCCTTCAAACCATTGGAATCTCACTCCTTTCTTCTCAAAGTTCACAATGATCCATTATGGAGGTATGTGTTTCTTTTCTAAATTATTTTGGCATCTTTTGGCATATTCCTCTTCTAATTTTTGGGACTTAGAATTCTACCTTTAAGTATAGTTTTTCAAATTCTGACTTATAATCATGGCCCTGAGGTATGATTTCTTTTACTAGCATATAGGGGTCGGTCATTTTCATTGACATTGCATTTTAACCGTCAACGCAATTTTTATGCCTTAGGGTCGACCCCGTTAAGTTGAGACTTTAGCCACTTTCCTTCATGCATGTCGTCGTTTGGAGGTAGAGCTTAGCTAATCATGGATACCCTAGCTGGCAGTCATTTTTATTCTCTTCTTGGAATTCCTCCTGTTGACTGCAATGACCTAGAATTTGAGCCTCATGTCCTCTTCTTCATCTCATTTCTAGATTTACCCTAGGAGGATTAGACCATCTTGATCCCTTCTAATTGCCACTCTTTTATCAGCTTATTTTTGCAGTTTGAGCCTTGGGTTCTCTTTTCCATTGTCATCATCTACTTGGCTTTCCATCCTCTTTCACTTGGTGTTTACCCATTCTTGGAGGAACCACTACAATGAGTGGTCCTATTAGCTAGCCTATTGTCCCCATTTTTTCATGCGAATCTCCATCATTACCAAAACCAATTGCTACCCTCTCTACCACTCATTCCTCCAAGAGGAGTTTTCTTTAAGCTCTGTTTTAGAATCCTTAATTTAGAAAAGGTTGCCAAGTGAAATTTTCTACTTCACACTCAATAAAGTACCTAAAGTGTTGTCTACCTAGTTTAAGTTTAACCCATTTTTGGACTAGGATAGACCAGTTACAAAGAAGGAATAATCTAGTATACTTCAGCTAGGAGGTTTCCCCTTGTATACTTTTATCTCTTTTTCGGGCTTGGGGTACAACTTTACGAAAATGTAACTTACAAAAAGAGAAGGGAGGGAGCATATTTTTCCATTATTCATCAAAATGGCAGCGTTAGTTGCGTTACCCTTTAACATGGCACCTGTCTATTTCATCATCTCACGGTTTGGTTTTATCCTGCCTAGGAGCTATACCATCGATATGAGTCTCTTTACTCCTTTGGTTGGCTACTCTTCCGGTCATATGGAGCATGCTTCGATGCATGCTATGTCATTGCATGATATCACATGGTGCTCATTAGTCATGCTGCCAATCACTCTTGTGTCATGCCGCAATGTGTTCAGGGGCAGTCTCAACCTATGTTGGCCATCAGCAGTACCCTATTGACCTTTCTGAGTTTTCCATCCCTGTGTCAGTTGTGCTTCATCGCTTCACAGCTTCATCCATTCATCACATCATCTTGGTTTGTTCAGTGTCTATTGATGGGGGATACATCAAGGCCCTCCTTTGACAGATCTTCTCCTATTGAATTCAACTCACTATCTAGGAGCTTGATCTAGGAACCAATAGTACCTTGGATCTTGTAGAGCTCAGTGTTAGGCTTCCTTGTGATCAATAGTGGGCTTACATCATTAGATCCTAATTGGTCGATTTCACTGGTGTTCAAAATCAACTCATCTATTCACACTTAGTGGACTATACTAGGTACCTTGGGATTTGTTTTCATCATTGGTGTATTTCCTCATGTCTATTACTGGTTTACCTCATTGGTTGGTAATCAAGTGGTTCCTACCATCTTTGACTTCAAATCATCAATTCACATGGTGTATATTCCTACCATCAAGGTTATGTTGAAGACCCTGGGTTAGGGACATCTCACTCTTATATGGCATCCTTCTACAGTGTAGGTAAATTCCTCTAGCCCGAGAAATAAACAATCTATGGAAGATCTCCTTAAGCTAGAATCAAATAAGAGGGCCTACCTCTTTGTATTTTATTCTGCTTGGTGACGACCTTGCTTCCTGGCGCCAACTATCTTCTCTTTCCTTCCTTTGAACACCTGAAACAAGTCAACAACACCAAACAACAAAAGTGATAACATATAAATTTCATTTAGCCTACCTAACAGGTCAAGAAATATTAAGCCATAAACATGTGAGATGGTATTTCATGTAGGAAATCAATTGATAGTTGCATCTATATTAGTTCAAGAAGATATTACAACCGATGTCTTGACGTTGTTGTTCTCCTCTGACATATCCGGGTTCCCACATAATTCTGTTAGCATCTCATGGATAGCCTCAACAATGGTAGTCTCAAGGCTCTTCCCTTTAGTCTTCACACCAAAACAAACTCATAATTCTCCCTTAACACAAGCTAGAAAGCTACAAACTATGGGTAGCTTACTGACTACTCCAAAATAAAAACTTTAGCCAGAACTTAATTAGGACTAAAAGCTAACTTGTGCTTGGGAAAAAAAGAGGTTTATATTGCTTGGATGGAGGGGAGATGGTTCCGATTCTCATGGGAGAGGTCATTGTCTCTTGGATTAGTTCCATCCTAATACGGGAAAGGAGCCCAAACTGACCTCCTCAACTCCATCCAGCCTAACCATTTACCAGACTTTAGTTATGAAGCTTCTAGAGCTGGAAGCTTCAGCTCCATATTTAAAAAACTTTCCAAAAGAGGATCGGCGCGACTAAGAAAGGGCTCAAACGATTAGATCGGTGCTAGGGATAGATGTAATCCTTGTATATTGGCACGAGGAGGACACAGGCCATTAGCGACGAGATTTTAAAGCATGTCGGGTACACTGTAGAGGTCCTTCAGGATTGTAGATGAGGAGTACAGGGATAGTGATGAAATGTTGTGCAACAGAGTCCTCCTAAAGCATGAAGGTCAAGATAGAGTGAGGGGTGAAACAATTTACAAGTGGAAGCAAGGAACCAGTGTTTGTCAATAGAAAACCTGAAAGCAAGCATAAATACATATACATCACTGAAAAACTGAATAATGATACATGAATCATGGTATCGATGCAACCATCCAAAGAATGATCATGTAAATGGATCCAAGGCATGGGCATAGCCATCCAACAGAAAGGATCATAACTAAATGAAGGTATTGTCGTAGCAACCCAATAATGAAAAGGATCACATACAACAACTCATGGTATGGTCGCTGCCATCCATCTAAAAGATACATGTATATCAACATGACCATGTTGCATCGCCTCGCAACCTGGACTTGTGTAATCTTAGCTCAGTGTCTTACGCTCCAAATGACCTGTTCAAAGTACAAATCTTAACATGCAAATGAATGCGCTGAAGTCAAACTTGCTAAGAAGATCGCTTGATTACCAATCAATGATGTGAACTGTTAACAAGCGCGAGAAAAACCACCAATAATGACAGTGGTCCTCAAGGTACTTGTTAGCGCTTGAAATTTCACCTCAGGCTGAGAAAGGTAAACTTCAAGGCAACATCAAACCACTTAGCCTCGTAGCTAGCCCTACGGGGCAGGAGAGGACTCTCTCCGGTCTATCTCAGTAAATATCTTCAATGGGCGAGATGACCAATAGGAAAACACTGATTTTAGGCTAGTAAACTAATCAAGAGGTTTAAATTTGGGATTTTTAAAGTTTTGGTGGAAAATTGGGGAATGGAAATTTTGGGTGCGGGGATTGGACACAGTTTTCGTAGGGAGTTCTTTGGGGCGAGGTAGGAAACAATATTGATGCCTTTGATAGATATGGATGGATGAGAATGACTAGTGAGGAGTTAAGGAGAGCAATCAATAACCTTGAATTCCCCTTAAACAGTTGAAAACATTGATATTAAGCAAACTTAAAAGCAGAGCATGACAGTCATGAATTCTACTTTAACACTTCATTTTCCTAATTTGCAGAAGGAAAAGTAAGGAAATGATTCACATAACACACTTACAAGTACAAAGAGAAACACACCATCAATACATGTGACCACAAGAATCCCAAAAAGGACTGCAAAACCCTGGTCTTCCTTTGCCAAACATTGCAGAGATACAATGAATAATACAATAAGAGCTTCTCCCTCAAGAGTCCAACCATGAAAATGAGCAAGAGAGTACATAATATAGATCATATAACATCTTTCCCTGGCTCTAGAGGTCTAGCTCACTATCCTAGGAGCTGTTTCAACCACTTCTAAACTAAGCACTAAAAACTAGGCAGTCAAAACAACTTGCCTCTATAAGCTAGGAAACCAATTCATTCATTTAATTTTCACCTATTTCATGAATGAATCTTCTAGAAGAGATACATAAGTGTAAAAGTGTCATAAAATTACATTATTTACATCAAGGAGGATGACAATCCATTCCAAAAAATCAAACACAGTCAAAACTGCGTTTTGCTGAGCTGTACACTGAAATTTTGAGAAATTTGCCTGATGGGTCGCGCGCCATTTCCTGACGGGTCGCGCGCCTTTGAGGGCACTTTTGGGGCACTTCCAGGTGTCCAAATGAGGCAAGCGTAGGCTTGTTGGAAAGGTCTGTGAGTCTACTTTCCAACCCAACTAGAATTTCGGAATTTGGTTGTCATTTGCCTCTCCAAAATTGCAATCTCCCAAGATTTCTTTCTGTGTGTCAAAAATGTGGCAGAAAGTCATTTTTTGCTTGTTTTTTGACTTTCAGGAGGCCCAAAACTTCATAAAATATCTTGGCAATGGATGAGCATGTGTAACTTTTCATGAAAAATCTGGAAATGCCAAGTTTTTGCAAAATAGAGTTGCCAAGTGAAAGGGTCGCGCGGGGGGTGAGACCCGTTAAAAGGGCAAAACCTGTAAATTGCCTGAAAAAACCAAAATTGACCCAAAATGTTCAAAATTTCTTGGTATTTGTGCGGTGGCTGAGCTATTTAGTGCCTTTACTTTCAAGGAAGCCTCGGCCAAGGTTTGGAGGGGATCGGGCCTTTTTCTTCGTTTTTGTGCTTTGGCCAACCTCCTTGGATCTCGCGATTGCAATTTTGACATTTCTCTAAAACCATGACACCTGTGAAAAAATTGAAGGAGGTTTTTCTTCTTTGGCATGTTATGGACAAAAACCTCTCTCAGTTTTCCAAAATTCATCTTTTATTTCTCTGGAACATCATTTGAGTGCGACTTGTCCCGATGTGTGAAACAAGGAATTTTGTCGAAATGGAGCGAAATGAAGGGGATAGGGGGCTTCTAAATTCTTGGGGAAATTTTTGGGAGTGGGGAGGGATGTTAGGAAGTAGGGGAAAGTGGAATCTCAGAGATTGAGCAAGGGGAAGGGGTCCAATAGGGAAAAACACAAGCCAAACCTAGAAAATTGCCAGGTTGTAGCTAGAAACTAGGGTTTGTGCAAAAATGAGGAATTTGGGGGATCTCAGTGATGGGAAGCATTTGGTAAGGTACTTTAAGGATAGGGGAAGGTGTATGAACATCAGGATACAAGTTTTGCCGATGATTTGACCGTCCAAGAGAAATTGGCTTCAAAACCCTAGGAGAGGAAAATGACCTTACCTAGGCGCAACTGAAGCATGGACAAGGTGTAAAATGACTCATTAGACACTGAGATGATAATGAAAACCCTATGAATGATGATAGACTCAGCTGAATGATGACATGGACTGGCATTTGGGCAACTTTGAAAAGAGTGAGAGCAAACCCTAGACCTAATGCCTAGTGACCAAATTTTGCTTGAAAACACTTTGAAATGACAAAATTTAACCTTGACACTTCAAAATCGCTTTGTAAGAGCATATTTGATCACTGGAGGAAGGCTGGAAAGACTGACACTAACATTACTAACAACACAGTTCACAGAATGTGAATAAAGGAACTGAGAGTCTATTATGGAGAATGATGTCTGGGAAGTAGTTCCCAGACCCTGGACAAGACAATTGTTACTTCAAAATGGCTTTACAAGATAAAGCATGCAGCAAATGGAAGTATGGAAAAGTATAAGGTTCATTTTGTTGCTCGTGGTTTATCCCAAAAGGGAGGTATAGACTATGATATTTGCACCTGTATCCAAATATACGACCATCCGCTTGATCATAGCCCTTGTGGCTTCACAAGGATGGAACCTACATCAGATGGATGTTAAGACCGCGTTCTTGCATGGTTCTATCAAAGAAGAGGTCTATGTGGAGCAACCTCAAGGATTTGAGATTTATGATTGAAAATATCATGTATGCAGGTTGAAGAAGGCTCTCTATGGGCTGAAGCAAGCACCCCGGGCACGATATGAGAGGATCGATAGCTACTTGATGAAGCTGGGATTCACTAGGAGTGAAGTTGATCCTAACCTTTACTTTAAGGTTGAAGATGACAAGCCTCTCATACTGGTGTTGTATGTGGATGACCTCTTTCTAACAGGTACAAACCCTCTCATTCACAAATGTAAGAGGGAGATGGCTTCCGAATTTCAAATGAAGGACCAAGGACTTGAAGTGTGGCAAAAGTCCTTCGGATCTGCTTCGATATCCTGGATGAGCAGGAAGCAGAAGTCAGTGGCTTTGAGCACCGCCGAAGAAAGATATATTGTTGCTAGCATAACCTCATGTGAGGCAGTCAGGTTGCGAAAGCTCTTCAGTGAGCTGTTTGGATTTACATTGGATACCACTGTGATTCTCTGTAACAACCAGAGGTGGGATTCGATTATTGAGGAATCCCGTATTCGTCAATTGCTCCAGCAGATAGACATCATCTGGAATATGGTAAGTCGATGAGCAAGGAAGCTCCATCACATTAAGATGATGTACAGGTTGATACACCTTGTCAAAGCCCCGAGGAAAGATCTAATCTATGATTTTCCCAAACGACTTGGAGTCGGCAAGAAACCCTTGTACAAGGGTCCTGCATGTTGCATATATTGAGCTCTGGGAGCTCTGAGGGCTTGCGGTTCCTACTGGAGCAACATATGACCATAGGGTGACTCACCCTCCCCTGGTGGTGCACACTGGAACAAGATGATTCACTCTCTTGTGGGACAAGATGATTTGCTCTCTTGTGGAACAGGATGATTCGCTCTCCTGTGTAGCAGGATGATTAGTTCTCCTGTGAGGCCTGGATTGGTGTGTTCTCCATGGCAGCCTGGACTAATGTGTTCTCCATGGCAATTGTAACAGGATTGATGTGTTCTCCTGTGAGTCTTGGATTGATGTGTTCTCCATGGAAATTGTAGCAGGATTGATGTGTTCTCCTGTGAGGACAGGATTGATTAGTTCTCTTGTCGAGGCATCCTACCCATGCAGTCTGGGACTCATGGGAAGTACCTCTCATCTGATCAATGAGCAGGGAAATGAAGTTAGGGACCATAGTAGTACCGATTGACGCATCGTTGTAACTACCATACTGCCTACGCTAGGATGACCTCCATTGATCTGGGATCAATGATACTCGTCTGGGACCAGTGGTAGGAGTTATACCATACTATGACGCTGACTTCGGGTCGGTTGAGACTTGTCTGGGATCAATGGTACATACTCTGAGACTGACTTTGAGTTAGTGGAGGATGATAATGGTCTAGGACCATTGGAGTTGTACTCACTATGACGCTGAATTTAGGTTGGTTGAGACTGGTCTGGGACCAGTGGTACATAATCTGAGACTGACTTTGAGTCAGTATGATACATCCTCGATCATTTCTTCTTCTTCATAATTCAGACAAAAGCAGAGTAGAACAGAACAATGCAAGAGCAGAGCAGAACAGAACAAAAAAAGTACAGATTAGTGCAGCGCAGAACAAGACAAAGCAGAACAGGCAAAATAGAGAAGAGCAGGGCAAGGGTCAGGCTGTACAAGGCAGTGCATTTGATGGATGAATAGTAACGACCGATAGACAGATTGCAGATGAAGTTCTCCATGGTTGAGAGGGAGTGTTAAAATTGGAAACCAGGGAAAAACTTCATGTGGGTCATCTTATTCATGGCTAATAATATTTTTATTAGATTCCTCTCGTTAAGAGGTGTAGTATTGATATAAATATCATCCAATTCCGATAAGTATTCATGGAGATATGAATTTATTTTGATTATGGAATTATTATCAAGCCGACCTACAACTCATGTAGGCTCAGAAGCCCAACAGTCGCATCTATTCACCCACAAACGTTGTGTATAAATATAAGAGGACTTGTCCTCATTTGGACTCACTCATCTCATCACATCTCTCTCTCTCTACTGCGCAGATATGAGTCTCTTCTCTACTGCATTGAAATGGGTCTCTCTCTCTCACACAGGTGAAGCCAGAAGCTGTTGAATTTGAAGCTGCAATTGTAGAAGTAAAGATTGACTTGCGTGGCCTAGAAGATCTCCTCGTCTGAACTGTGTTGTAGGTCCATCTGAACCTCCTTTGAAAACCGCAACTTTTGGTGGTGGAATTAAGTCAATCCGACGAACGGTTTGCAAGATATCGACTGCCCTAGTTTGAAGCCGGAAATTGCTGAAACTGAAGCTGCAACTGCAGAAGTAAATATTGACTTGCGTGGCCTAGAAGATCTCCTCTTTGGAACTCCACTGTAGGTTCATCTGAACCTCCTTTGAAAGCTGCAACTTTTGGTGGTGGAATGAAGTCAATTCGACGAACGGTTTGCAAGATATCGACTGCCCTAGTTTGAAGCCGGAAACTGCTGAAACTGAAGCTGCAACTACAGAAGTAAAGATTGACTTGCGTGGCCTAGAAGATCTCCTCTTTCGAACTGCACTGTAGGTTCATCTCAACCTCCTTTGAAAGCTGCAACTTTTGGTGGTGGAATGAAGTCCATTCGACGAACGGTTTGCAAGATATCGACTGCCCTAGTTTGAAGCTGGAAACTGCTGAAACTGAAGCTGCAACTGCAGAAGTAAAGATTGACTTGCATGGCCTAGAAGATCTCCTCATCTGAACTACGTTGTAGGTTCATCTGAACCTCCTCTGGAAGCCAAAACTTTCGGTGGTGGAATGATGTCAATCCGACTGACGGTTTGTGAGATATGGTCTGCCCTAGTTTGATAATGCTGATGCTACTGATATAGGTTTTGCTACTGCTAATATGAATCAGATTTATTGTACTATTTCTTTCTGCTGAATTATTGAAGATAAAAGAAAATTTGATCAAAGGGTTTCCCGACACATTGTGGGGTTTGTCCCTGGCTAGCCGCCACACCTTGTGTCTCTTGTCTTGGCTTGTTTTCTGTCGATCGTTTAATGTTCTATCTGCACTGTACTTTATGTACATGTGATTGCTAATCGGTGGAATATAATAAGAAGAAGAAGTAAACTGTTATAAGCATAGAACATACCATAATTTAACACAAGGTCATGCACATGGATTTCGAAGGGGATAAGATCCATAACAAAGTGGGTGGTACCATGAGTGACTACAACCTCTAACGTAGGGTATTTGGGGTTAGATAATTTACTAAATCAAAATTTAAATGGTTTTAGGAATATTCAAGATCTAAGGGAGGGATAAAACTATTTGTTGTCCTAGGGATTCTTTCCACAAAATCTAAGATGCCTAGTAAAATAGCTCACAAGGAAAAGGCTAATACCTATGGAAACAATGTGAATGGTTTTCATTGTCACTTCAGTAACCCTCCTCTTTCCATTTAGTAGGATTTCAATGTTGGACACAGATTGTCATTGATGTCAATATGGAAATATTAGAGGAGTAGATGGAGCCAAGAGGAATAGTAGAATAGATCCATAAGAGCAGATGGAGACGAGAGGAGAAAATATGCCACAAATAAAACTATCGAGAGCCATCAGAGGAGAAAACACATATATATGCATGCATTTAAACACTATCGGGAGTCCATAACACTATCAGCCGCAAAAACCATGCATATATGTGTTTAACACTATCGGAGGGACAAATGGAGGCCAAGGCATCTACATAGGAAAATACACTATCGGAGGTAGAAAGCAAACCTAAATTTCTTATGAACGGGAGCATTGAGTCCTATCGGGTCTGGCACATTATATTGCATTCGCACTTCGCGAGCAGGCACTACAATACGTCAAGTGGACCATTACGATCGCTGATAGCGATTATCGCATTGAGAATTCGGAGCAAAAGTCATACAGTGGTAAGCGGCCCCTTTGCGATCGCCGATAGTGATATCGCATCGGACCTCCACCAAGGGCAACCCCTGATTGCGATGAACTGTTGCAGACCCGATGAGTATATCAACTACTGCTAAATATTATATCACATCCGCATCGATCTCAAGTCCTGAAGGGATGGCGTGGAAGATGCATAAGGTTTATCGGGCGGGGAGAACAGGCTTAAGTGGTAAGCGGTAATGCTCACACCGCCCTTGGGAGTCAATTGGTATTCATAGATGGGCTCGCGATTCCATTAGAACTATGACGCGAGGCAGCAAGGAACAGTTGGAAACCACTTTATCATGAGTTAACACGTGGGCTGTTCGCTGGATCAGGAGGAGCGAGCGTCGTCGTATCGCCTGATGAATGATTGAATGACATGTTTAACTTCACGTGTTTTTTGACTAGTATGACATGGCATGTGGGACCTTTATATGGCTATCGCCTCATCTATATGATTTCCATGAAGTAATAAGTTTGTGAATAAAAGATTCTCCAACATATAATTTTTCATATACAAGTCATCCTCTCCTCCCTATGAACATGTCCCTTGGTGATAGGAAGAAGTCATCTCTCTCTCTCTCTCTCTCTCTCTCTCTCTCTATATATATATATATATATATATATATATATATATATATGTTGAAACACTTCATTTTTGGAATTGATCTTGGGCATCTATATTACAAACAAATAATATTTCACCACTCGTGAACTTGAAAAGAAAAAAAGGCGCAGCTCTTTGATATATATATTCTTTTTAATAAGAATCATTCCTATTGTAATTCGGCCCCTCTTCCTCTTGAACATGTCTCATGAAGCATTGGTTAATTCGAGCATAGAGGAAGCTAAAGCAAATGGAGGAGGGAAGCCAGAAGGTCGAGTGAGTGTTGAGAAAGCCGAAGCTCAAGCGAGGGAGAAGGAAGCCAAAGAGCCAATGAGTAAGCGGAAACAAATGGACAAAGGCATGAGAATGTATAAAACAGTAAGAACAGAGAACTGTTGGTGCTGTTGTTTTGGTGAAGAACCAGAGGGTAAGGTAGTAGAAGAAGCAGAGGCAAAAGAGGCAAAAAAAACAGTGGAGGCTGTAGAGGCAGCAAAAGCAGCAGAGATAGGAGAGTAGGAGTGAGTGAACCTCAGCTGAATAGAGTATAGCAGCATACTAGTGTATACCAAGATTGGGTTGTAGCCCAAGAGGTTGGAGCCTTAGAACTAAACAGGAATGAAGTCATTGGGGGTAGGTGCTCCTTAGTGTAGAATCATTGCAAAACAGAGTTGGTGCTCTGGAGGTTAGAGTGCCACTGAAGTCCAAGTTGGAGCTTGGCAACTATTCACAATCAAATTTATACTTATATTGTATTTATTTCACTGCACTGTCTTGAGTTTTAGTAAAAGCATTAATTCCAGTGTTGATTTCTGTGTTCTGTGTATATATATACATATCGATTTATGTTTTTGGAAATCACTAGAACAATTAAAAAAATAATAAGAAATACTAATTCACACCCCCTCAGTGTTTCGAACAATTGGTATTAGAGTAGGCATCTTCATACTAGCCTAATAGCTTGAAGAAGGATCCGTAGCCATGATGAGAAATCATGAAGCATCAGGAAGACCTCCTTTGTTCGATGACACTAACTTTGGTTTCTGGAAGAAAAGAATGACCTACTACTTAATGTCCCTTGGACCTGAAGTCTGGCATTTTGTTGAAAACGAATACAAAATGATTTCCAGTCTTCCAATAGACCCAGATTAGAGGAAAGCCTACATCGCAAATGCAAAGGCCATGAACTCCATCACTAGTGGAATCACTGATTCCAAGTTTACAAAAATCATGCACTGTACCTCTACGAAAGAAATGTGGGAGAAGCCAGTTGGCTTGTACGATGGAGACTCAAAAGTAAAAAAGGCAAAGCTTCAAACTTACAGAAGACAATTTGAAAGTTTAAGGATGGAAGAGGAAGAAGATATTGTAGCATAGCTCCTCCGAGTAGCTCAAGTGGTAAATTCCCTGAAAGCATTGGATGAAAAAGTTGAAGAAAGTACCATTGTTGAAAAGGTATTAAGGTCTCTTCTAGATAGATTTGACTCCAAAATAAGCACTATAGAAGAAGCAAAGGATCTAGATATCCTCAAAATGGATGAACTCCATGGAATTCTCACTACCTATGAAATGTGGAAAGGTGGCCCAAGCTCCAAAGATGTAGCATTCAAGGCCTCAAAGTCAAAGAAGGGGAAAGAAAGGAATGACTGTAGTGATGAGTCAGATGTGGAATCCGAATTGGCTCAATTTGTACGAAAGATGAAGAGAGGATCTAAGATTAAAGGCAAGTATCCTATTATTTGTTTTAAATGTGGTAAAATAGGTCATTATGCAGAAAAATTTCCTCATAAACATGACAGTGATGATGAAGGAAATTCTAAAAGAATGGCACACAAAAAGAAAGGGTTCAATAAGAAAAACTTTTTCTCCAAGTAAGATGAGTCTGATGAGGATGGGTTTATGGTCATCAAAAAGGAATCAGATGAGGAAAGTGATCATGATGAAAGCCAAGAAACATTATTCATGGCACGCATAGATGATGATGACTCAGGGCTAGAAGGAAATGTAGATGAACTATTAATTAGTGCCATTGAAGAAAATGAAAAACTATGGAAGAAACTCATTTCTCTCAAAGTGGAAAACGAGGAAATAAGAAGGAGAGAAGATTTCTTGGAAGCAAATCTTAAAGAAAAAGAAGAGACTTGTGAAGAACGTGAGGCTGAAATAGTGTCTCTAAGAAAGGAGTTGGAGCAAATTAAAAAGGGTTGTAAAAGCTCTCAAATACTTGAGACTATTCTGAAAAATCAAAAACCTCAACATGACAAGTCTGGAATAGGTTTCAAAGGAGAATACTCAAGCACTAAGAATAGTGCAAAAAGATATGTTGATGCAATTTCCTGCAATCTAAAAGATGAAAAAGTATGTTATGAAAAGTGCATCCCAGATCCCAAGAATGAAGAGATAATTACTCCAAAGAAGAATGTGGAGTCGAATCATGGACACTACAGCAAATACAAACTTGTACTCCACCAAGGACCCATCGCAAATCCAAAGAACGAGGGAGGAGTAATTCCCAGGAAGGAAATCGACTCAAACTGTGGTTGCTTCAACAGCTACAAAACCATCTTTCTTGGACACTGCTTTCACTGTAAAAACTTCGGTCAGCAAACCAGATATTGTATGGCTCACAGAAGTGGAAAGACAAAGCTAAAGGACTGAATAATCAACTCATATGCCCCCAAAAGGTAGGGACAAATCAAAACCTTCAATTCATTTGATCCCTTGACCAAATTTGATCTGATTTGCTATTTCTGCTACAATAATGGACACTAAAAACAAGACTGCCCACTCAAAAAAAGAAAGATGAGTAGCAAGAACTCCAACATGGACAAGTGCGGCCTGGATCTATATGCTCAAAATAATGAAAACCAATGGTTTGTAGATATTGGGTGCTCCAGACACATGACATGAGACAGAAGGAAGTTTGTCTCACTGAGCAAAAAGGAAGGGAATGTGTCCTTTGGAAGCAGATCTGGCAAAATTGTAGGAAAAGTAACAGTTACTCTGATCAATGGAAAAGGAAAAGCTCAAGATGCTCTGCTGGTTGACGAACTCAAACACAACCTCCTGAGCGTCAGCCAAATCTGTGATCCAGGACATAAGGTTGTTTTCAACGCCAAAGAATATGAAATAAGGAACTCTACCTCAGGGAAACTTGTGGCAAAAGGGGTGAGAACACCAGACAGCATTTACATTCTAAACAAGATTCAAGAAAATAAATGCTACTTGAGTCAGACAAATGAGAGTTGGATGTGGCACAAGTGACTTGGACATACAAGCTTCGAAAATCTGATCAATATCAGCAAGATCAAAGCTGCACAAGACATCCCAAGGCTGTTCAAACTAAATCAAGCAGTATGTGGTCCATGTCAACATGGAAAGCAGACTAGAATCAGCCACAAGACAAAGGAGCTCTATACATCGAAGCCCTTGGAGATCATCCATGCTAATGTGTGTGGGCCAACTAGAAATCAAGCACTCCAAGGAGAAAGGTACTTTGTGTTATTTGTTGATGATTATACTAGAATGATGTGGATATATTTCATAAAGTATAAATCTAAAACTTTTGAGTGTTTTAAGAATCTAAAAGCCCTTGTAGAAAATGAAAAAGATTCAAAAATTAATTGCCTCAGAACATACAAAGGAGGAGAATTCACATCAAACGCGTTTAGTGAGTTCTATAATATTCATGGAATTAAAAGGGAATTCTCGGCTACCAAAACACCTCAGCAAAATAGGGTAGTTGAAAGAAGAAATCGAACAGTCCAAGAAATGGCAAGAAAAATGTTATTAGCAGCAGACTTACAGCCTAGATTCTGGAGAGAAGCAGTAGGGACAGCTGTCTATACATTAAATCGAACTCAATTAAGACCCAATTGTGAAAAAACTCCTTATGAGCTATGGAAAGGAAGACCTGCCTCGGTGAATTACTTCAAGATCTTTGGAAGCAAGTGCTTCATAAAAATAAATGATGGCTCACCTAGAAAGTTTGATTCTCGGGTTGATGAAGGGATATTTCTTGGATACTCTACACAGAGCAAGACTTACAAGTGCTACAATTATCGACTGAAGAAAATAGTGGAAAGCATTGATGTAAAGGTTGATGAAGATCTTCCAGAAATGGAAATTGAAGAACATGAAGATGACTCTCTCATTGAAGAAGAAGAACCTAAAGAAGAAGTAATAGATGAGGAAGAAAAAGAAGAAGAAGAAGAGGAAAGAGAACCACCTAATACCCCTTCAAAGATGAATTATGTCCAAAGAAATCAACGAGAAGAGTAGATCATTGGTGATAGAGATGATGGTGTGCAGACCTGAAGAAGGATATCAATCACACCCAAGAGAAAAGTCATTGCCCTCCTATCTATGATAGAACCAGAAACATTTGTAGAAGCAAGTAAGGATCCTCATTGGGTAAAAGCCATGGAAGAAGAAATGTCCCAAATTGAGAAGAACAAGACATGGGAGCTAGTACCTCGTCAAAAGGACAAAAACATAATAGGAACCAAATGGGTGTTCACAAATAAAATGAATGAGGAAGGACAGGTTATCAAAAACAAGGCAAGACTTGTCTGCAAAGGCTATTCACAAATTGAAGGAGTTGACTTTGAAGAGACATTTGCACCAGTGGCCCATATGGAAGCTATCAGGATATTATTGGCATTTGCTTGCTCAAGAGGATTCAAAATCTATCAAATGGACGTGAAATCAACATTTCTAAATGGGGGACTCAAGGAGGAAGTCGGCATGGAGTAGCTAGAAGGTTTTGATCTAACAGCAGGAAAGGACTTAGTTTGTAAGTTGAAAAAGGCTTTATATGGGTTGGAACAAGCTCCTAGAGCTTGGTATGCAAGACTGGATCACTATCTACAACAACAAGGCTTCAAAAAGGGAGTGGCTAGAAGCAATCTATACATAAAGACATATCAAGGTAAGTGACTAGTTGCTCTTGTTTATGTCAATGATCTGATTTTTGCTAGTAAAAATGATGAAATGAGCCATGAATTTTCTCAAAGCATGTCAAAAGAGTTTGAGATTTCAATGATAGTTGAGTTGTCCCACTTCCTTGGAATTCAAATATCTCAAACCAGAGCAGGATCGTGTATATCTCAAACCAAATATCTAAAAGACATGCTTAAAAAATATGGAATGGAGGACTGTGCACCCGTGAGCACACCTATGACCACAAACTGCAAATTGAGCAAAGAAGATGACTCCCCTCTAGTGGATGAAAATCATTACAGGTCAAGGATTGGAGCCCTTCTATACTTAACAGCTACATGACCAGACATAATGCAAGTAGTAGGAATGGTGGGAAGATTTCAATCTGCTCCCAAACAATCCCATTTATTAGCTGTAAAAAGAATTCTCAGATATCTGAAGGGAACTTCTAATTTTGATCTTTGGTACCCAAAGAACTCAACACTTAATGTAACTGCATACACTAATGCTGATTGGGCTAGAAATATAGATGATCGGAAAAGTACGAGTGGAAACGCATTCTTCTTAGGAGACTGTTTAGTATCCTTGCTTATCAAAAAAAAGTCATCCATATGATTATCCATAGCCAAAGCCGAGTATTTTGTTGCATCAAACTATTGTACTCAGATACTATGGATGAAGGAAGCTCTAAAAGATGTCGACATATGTACATATCAACCGATTACCATCTATTGTGACAACACAAGTGCCATCACTCTCGGAAAAAATCTTGTGATGCACTCAAGAACCAAACACATACCAATCAAGTATCATTTCCTCCGTGAGCAAGTAGTTGAACAAAACATCGTCCTAAAATATATCGGTACTGAGGAGCAGATAGCTAATATTTGCACGAAACCTCTTCCTTGAGAAGTGTTCGAACATCTGTGTCAAAAGATGGGGGTTATTTCTTTATCATCACTCAAGTTCATTCATAAAGATGTAGCAGGACAGGGGCAGAAGTTTGACAGGGGCAGTCCATATGCATTCCTTTGCCATTGATGTCAAAAGGGGACAGAGTAGAAGAATATTGCCATCAATAACAAAGGGGGAGATTGTTGGACACAGATTGTCATTGATGTCAATATGGCAATATTAGAGGAGCAGACGGAGCCAAGAGCAGCCGAGAGGAGCAAACAGAGCCAAGAGGAACAACAGAACAGAACCATCGGAGTAGATGGAGACAAGAGGATAAAATATGCCACAGATAACACTATCGGGAGCCATCATAGGAGAAAACACATATATATGCATGCATTTAAACACTATAGGGAGTCCATAACACTATCGGCAGCAAAAACCATGCACATATGTGTTTAACACTATTGGAGGTGCAAATAGAGGCCAAGGCATCTACATAGGAAAATACACTATCGGAGGCAGAAAGCAGATGTAAATTTTTTATGAACGGGAGCTTTTAGTCCTATCGGGTCCGGCACACTATATCGCGTCGGCACTTCGGGAGCAGGTGCTACAATACATCAAGTGGACCATTGCGATCACCGATAGCAATTATCGCATCACAAATTCAGGGCAAAAGTCATACAGTGGTAAGCGGCAGCTTTGTGATCACCGATAGTGATATCACATTGGACCTCTGCCAAAGGAAACCTCCAATTGCGATGAACTATTGCAAACCCGACAAGTATATCAGCTATTGATTAATATCATATTGCATCCACAGCGATCGTAAGTCCTAAAGGGATGGCACGGAAGATGCATAAGGTTTATCAAGTGGGGAGAGCAGGCTTAAGCGGTAAGTGGTAATGCTCGCACTGCCATTGGGAGTCAAGTGGTACTCGTAGAGAGGCTCGCGATTCCATTAGAACTGTGATGCGTGGTGGCAAGGAACAATTGAAAACTGCTTTATCACGAGTTAATGCACGGGCAGTTCACGGGATCAGGAGGAGAGAACGTCGTCGGATCGCCTGATGAATGATAGGACGACAAGTTTAACTTCACGTGTTTTTTTACTAATATGACGTGGCATGTGGGACCTCTATATGGCTATAGCCTCATTTATATGGTTTCTGTGAAGTAATAATTTTGTGAATAAAAGATTCTCCGACATATATATTTTTCATATACAAGTCGGCCTCTCCTCCCTATGAACATCTCCCTTGGTGATAGGAAGAAGTCATATATATATATATATATATATATATATATATATATATATATATATATATATATATATATATATATATATATATATATATATATATATATATATATATATATATATATATATATATATATATATATATATGTGTGTGTGTGTGTGTGTGTGTGTGTGTGTGTGTGTGTGTGTTGAAACGCTTCATTTTTGGAATTGATCTCGGGTATCTATATTATGAACAAATAACAGTTCACGACTCGTGAACTTGAAAGGAAAAAAAGGGAGACCTCTCTGATTTTTTTTTTTAATAAGCATCATTCCTATTGTAATTTTGCCCCACTTCCTCTTGAACATGTCTCGTGAAGCATTGGTTAATTCAAGCGCAAAGGAAGCTAAAGTGAATCGAGGAGGGAAGCTAGAAGGTCGAGTGAGCATTGACGAAGCTGAAGCTCAAGCGAGGGAGAAGGAAGCCAAAGAGCCAGCGAGTAAGCGAAAACGAATGGACAAAGGCATGAGAATGTATAAAACAATAAAAACAAGGAACTGTTGGTGTTGTTTTTGTGGTGAAGAAATAGAGGGTGAGGTAGTAGAAGCAGTAGAGGCAAAAGGGTTAGAAAAAGCAGCGAAGGCTGTAGAGGCAACAAAAGTAGCAGAGGCAGGAGAGTAGGAGTGAGTGAACTTTAGCTGAATAGAGTGCAACAACATACTAGTGTATGCCAAGATTGGGTTGAAGCCCAAGAGGTTGGAGCCTCAGAACTGAACAGGACTGAAGTCATTTCAAGTAGGTGGTCCTAAGTGCAGAACCACTACAAAATAGAGTTAGTGCTCTAGAGGTTGGAGCCTCAGTGAAGTCCAAGTTGGAGCTTGGAAACTATTCACAATCAGATTTATACTTATATTGTATTTATTTCATTGCACTGTCTTGAGTTTTAATAAAAGCATTAATTCCAGATGTTGATTTCTATGTTCTATGTATACATATACATATCTATATATGTTTTTGGCAATCACTAGAACAATTAAAAAAAATATAAGAAATACTGATTCACCCCCCTCTCAGTATTTCCAAAATTCAACCACAAGGGATTCCACCTACAAGGTATTATAATACTATGGCTTAAGGTGACTTACTCTTAGGGGTCTGAAGATAGGTATAGGGCTTGGAAGGGCCTTGAATGACCAAGATAATAAAATTTAAGGTCCAAGTTATCTAGCCTTAGAGAAATGACAAGGTTGTTATAAGTTAGGTTTTGAATGGCATTCTATATTAGAGCATGAAATGGCATATATAATCCGTAGAAAATCCCTTATAATGATTTCAAACAAGAAAATACATATTATTTCCAATAGAGACTAGGTCTAAATGCATGCCAGTGGGTTTTAGGTTTGTTAGATATGTGTAATAACAATAAATAGAGATGAAGCCATCCCTTATAGGTCATGAAAGAAAATTCATGACTTTGTATGTTTCTTTTAAATTATTTATATAAATTATCCTACAATTTAGAGTTTCCCCCATGCAATAAAATCACACTTTACACAAATTTTCTCTTAAAATCTAGACGTTTCACTAGACGGCTAGGAGAGAGAGTGTTTCAAGGGATTTAATCTAATTTTGAGAGGATCAACACACTTATACTATTGCCTTAACCTCCAATGGAAAGTGTTGTCTTAAATGAAGTTAAACACCAAGGAAGGACCTTGCTCGAGTAAGGGGGATGCACTAGGGCATCCACTTGTAAAACTCTAGATATTATTCCTATGGGGGGAGAAATCAATTATAAGGTCTACATATTATGAGTTTTTCTGTAGGTTATTAATAAGAAAGTTATACATTTAATAATGAATAAATTTTTACCAATGATAAGAATTTAGACATGGAGAAATAGAAACCACACATAAATCATTTAAATCGTGTAGAATATCAATAATCAACAATAAAGTTACAAAATATTGCATGGTAATTCTTCCATCAATCCCATAATAGTGTATCCAATTCAAATTTCACATACAACACAAATTGGATACACAAGAGTTCATATTACGTCCAAGTATTTTATAAGGAATCAATTTTCACTCTTTTTAGCGAGGCCAAGTTCACATGTGCAATGATGAAAATACAAGTGATGGGGAGGCTCTATTTATATGAGACATCCTCCACTAAATTTTCAAATAAAATGTTTAAATTCCCTAAATACAAGTTTATGTTTGAGTTTTCTTTAAGAAAATGGTTACAAGCCAACCTCATAGGTTAAAAATGAGATAAATATGTGATAAAAGCCAACACTTTAGGGAATAAATTATCCAATATTGTGAAAACACCATCCACATGAGTTTAATATGCCATCGAAGCATGCTGAAAGGGATAATGAGTGCTCCATACTCTAATAAGTTCTCAAGTATCATGTGTATTCTATCAATATTATCTCCATTCTAATACATCATAACCAAGAAGTACCCAACATAAATTTCACAATAGGAAGAGAAGTTTTGTGGCATCAAACAATTAAAGCGTTGGTGGCATCAAATAGCTCAAGTGTTGGGGATCTGAGGTGATATAAAAGTACTCTCTTTTCATCTTAGAGATGGCCATCATAATCTAGGATCTACAACAACTAATTTCAACTAAATATTATCAAGTCCAACCTCTAGGCATCCTGGGTACGCTAGGCACATCATCAATATCTCCAATGTTAAGAATCATGCGCTCAATTTTTTATCATCTCGAGTTTCCTCTAGGTTTCAAGCATCATATGGAAGCAAAAAATGGCCTGAGACTTTGATTTAGGTAGGAAGCACTACATCATAAAAGTCAATCTCTCTCCCTCTCTCTTTGCATTGGATGTTATGACTTCTATTGCGTTGCTAAGGAGGTGGGGAAATCACCTGTAGAGACCTCTACTATTGTTATGTGGACTTCCTGAAAAACCCTCCTCACTATAAAATTGAAATAAATCATTCGTTATGTAACTAAAAGTATATGTTTATCGTAGTGGACAATATACAAAATCAGGGTCACAACCAATAATTCACAGAAATATCACCATCAAATATCTAATTGAACCAAGTCCCATTGTTGGGAATGGGTTCACCCAAGAGTCATTTTTGGGGCTAAAAGCCCATGTTTTGGGGAAGAAGGCCCAAATTTTGTAATAAAGATGTAAAGTCTCTATATTTTGTGGTCAGAGACTGCAAGGAGGTCAAAGGGTTGTCCGCCCTTGTTTTGTGAAGTATCATGTCAGTTGTAAAGATCTACCCATGGTCCACGGACCATGGGATTGTATAAAAAGGGAGTCATAGAAGAGTCTAAGAGAAGAGTAAGGAGAGATGAAAAGAAGGATTTTCGGTAAGTTCTGCAGATGAGTGCACAAAGGCCTAGGGTGGAAATTCGCAGCTAAGTGTACGGACCACTACAGTTGTGTGTGCAGGGCAGATAGAGTTTGTACTGAACTTGAGATATCAATAAAGAGAATTATTCTGCAATCGCTATGTATGTTGTCTCTTTTTAATGCATCTGATTAGATTATGTTACCATCTGGGTTTACATTATAATGCTTATTTGATGCATGAATGTATTTTCTTATATCTATTAATTGAATGCAAGAAAGAGTAAAGGATTAAGTGAAGGTAACTGCAAATGCATGGTAGATTAGGTAACACTTAAGATAACTTGGAAACTTATATAACAAATCAATCACAGAGGCGCGTAAGTACCTAGACCTAGGGTTAGGGCTCTGCGAAGATCAGTCGAGTACCTTCATGGAGGTACTGAAGGATGGAAGAGAAGGAACATTGACAAGCCCTAAAGGCTTAAGGCTTATCGATTTGCACGAAGGCAGGATTAAGAAGTATAGACTGACATAACAACCATCTCAAGGTGCAAAAAGAAGGATTTTGGGTAAGTTCTGCAGATGAGTGCATAAAGGCTTAGGGTGGAAGTTCGCAGCTAAGTGTGCGGACCACTACAGCTGTGTGCGCAAGGCAGATAAAGTTTGTAATAAACTTGAGATATCAATAAAGAGACTTATTCTGCAATTGCTATGTATGTTGTCTCTTTTTAATGCATCTGATTATATTATGTTACCATCTGGGTTTACATTATAATGCTTATGTGATGCATGAATGTATTTTCTTATATCTATTAATTGAATGTAAGAAAGAGTAAAGGATTAAGTGAAGTTAACTGCAAATGCATGGTAGATTAGGTAACACTTAAGATAACTTGGAAACTTATATAACAAATCAATCACAGAGGTGCGTAAGTACCTAGACCTTGGGTTAGGGTTGTGCAAAGAGCGGTCGAGTACCTTCGTGGAGGTGCTGAAGGATGGAAGAGAAGGAACATTGATAAGCCCTAAAGGCTTAAGGCTTATCAATTTACACGAAGGCAGGATTAAGAAGTATAGGCTGACATAACAACCATCTCAAGGTGTGAAAACTTGGTTCCTGCACCCCCTCCATACCGCTTCGGGTGAGACTTCAGTCAGTGCTCCACGGGCTAATGCCAAAAGGGCCACTAGTGTTGGGATTTTCTTGGTTGACTAACGCTGAACCTGGTTCAGGGCCTATCAAGCTAACACCCATATAGGTCTTTCCTTTGTTATGTTAAGGATGGCCGGATGGGATACCCAATTGGGAATTTCCAACCCTAAGGGGAAGTGAAAGGTCTTATATGATCCCATCATTCCATTGGTGAAAGTGTAGATGGTGGTAATGGATTGGGAAAGACTTCAACATAGGCCATAGCCAAGTGCATAGTTAATAGTGGTCCAACATCTTAGGTATATAGGTGTATCTATGGGATAATCATGGATGAATTATGTACACCTTTCCTTGGCCTACTTTTTCAACCCTATAGTTCATATTTTACTTCTTTATGATAATGCTTTAATATGGGTCCACAAAGTAGTAGCCCAAGCTTGCATTTGAGAGATTTAATGTATATTTCCCCTTAATATGAGGTGGGTTCCTGCTAATGTAATTTGGCACAATAAAAGGGTTTTTTTTATGTGTGGAGAATCATGTGCTCCAGAAATCAATTGAAGGAGAATGATGAGTGTAGAGCTCATGCTATTCTTTTTCCCATGTGCTAATTTCTTATCCCAACCACATTTTTCATTTTCATTTCTCTTTAATTATGTTTTCTTTTGTTTTATCATTCATTTAGCTATATCAACCTCTAGGAAATGTATTCAAGTTAAAAACCACTAATTAGGACGAGCGAGTGCCAATCCCCATGACTAATGAGCACCTTCTCGAAGAAAAAATATAGGATAGAGGGAATGGAAAAAGGTGGTGAGTATGTAATATAATGCGCACACTACTTCAATCAGAACCTCTCTAGAAGTGTCCTTCTGTTGTAGCAGCTACAACCACCCTCCAAAATTTTTCCTTAGCTTTGTTTTAGAGCCTCCCTACCAACTTTTCATAGCACCTTGTCTTGCTTCGTTAAGTACACAACCTTCTTTGTTTTTCTTGTACAAAGGAAACTTGTCGATCATAGCTTGATGCATTCCCCTCATAGGTTGTTCACCCAGACTTGGTCTAAATGCAGGCTAAGAAACTCCCATAAGAAATTGCACATTTCTGGAGGGCAACTAGCCTTCCCTCTAGAAATTATGCAATCCTATCTCGCAGCCTACTAGCCTCCAGAATTGCACAATTCTGCTAGTGAACACTCACAATGAAAATTACGCAATTTTCCCCAGCAGAGCTGCTCAGGCAAGAAGTTGCACAAATCTGGGCAAAAATTAGTGACTCTGCCCAAAAATTGCTCAAATCTCCTGGGCAGCCAGCATAACTCCCAGCCAGAAATACGCATTTCCTTCAAGCAGTTGAGCAGCTTCATGCATGAGTAGTTGGGTTGACCAGATCCACCTAGGACCAAGGAAAATTGAATTGCATGCATCGCTTGCTTTCTCTTGGAGTAGAAAAAGGTAACATGCAAAAGGAATCCCATGATTCGCGGAGCTATTTTTAGCAGCTGAAGGTTACATGCAAAGTTGTTTCAGAAACTTTTCTTCAAGTGTCAGTTTTTCCTGGATTTGTGGCATCCACGTCATTGGCCCAAACTTATTTATTCACAGCATCATAGCTCATTCTTTCACATTGCTCTTAGAGCTCTGACATCCCACAACACACCCAAGACTCTTCTACACATCCAAATCAACTATTCACAAGTAAGTGGCCTCAACTTGTCCTTTTCAACATTTATGTCACGTTTTGTGTTTTCACTTATGTGAGTGTTGTTTTCTTGACTTATTTGAATGCCTGTTTTCATTTACATGTATACCAACTTTTCCTAGACCTGTTTCAGTTTTCTTTGCTATCTCACTACTGTTGCATGCATGAAACTATTTTGCACAAATGGTCCCCAATTTAGTGACTCGCTTCACCCACATGCATGTTTATCTGTTTGCTAAATATTTAATTCATGTTTTCATGCACTATCAATCATTTCTGATTTCACTTAGTGTTGCCATGCATTCACTTTGATATTTGCATTCAGTTGCCCGTTAGTGAGTCTTCCCAACCTTGGCCTGGACTCTGCCTTCACCCAGATAGAATTGTGTAATCTGGGGAAGGAAGGCTTTGCCTTCCTCTCCAGAAATGCAAATTTATACCTAGGCACTGTCCTCCAGCATTGTTTTGCACATTTCTAAGGGACAATGACTATTGGCCCAGAAAATTGCGCAATGCAGTCCCTGAGCCTGCAGTCACTCCCAGCTGGAATTACACATTGTGCAATCCAGCAGCCAATATGTAGTCTGGATTGTGGATTGCGCAAGTCCAATAGCCATTCTTGCCTCCCAGATAGCCCATACATCATTTTGTGTATATCTGGTAGCTAGTCACCCAGCCACCCAAAAGAAATTGTGCAATCTTACCTATCAGTTCCCTAGTATGTGCTATGTCATTCCTCGAATTTTATTTTGTTTTCGCTGATAGATTTCTTTCCATGCATGTTGCTTGTTTCCAGATATTTCAGGTGTTCATCCACCTCTTAGCAGTACATGATCAATGGCTTCCAAGAGAGCAGGATCACAGAACATTGACAGAAAGGCAGCTGGAGTAGTAGTTGAGCGAGTGTCCTCTAGTCTACTGATCTATGAAGATACAAAGTTGTTTCTATATAAGGACATCAAGATGAAGTGACAAGAGTTCAATGAAGAATTTGCAGGCACTTTCGAGGAAGACCTTGAAGATTGTCAGGTGTATGTGAACATTCACAAGTTCAACTTGTACTGGATTGCATGCAGATACCCTGTGTTCCCATGCGCAAACATGATACACTGGATCGTCTCTCACACTGATCCCGAGACGATGACCTTGAGCAGTGTCAGTGGGATGAATCTTGCAACCTTCTAGGCACGAGATTATGATGAGATGTATCAGATGTCAGAGATCGTGACTATCATGAAGACTCCATTCAGATTAACCAACAACAGTGCTAGCTCCATGCACATTTTGAAGAACTAGGTAAAGGAGTTGGCTCGATTCAGGTTGACACTCGGCCAAAAATAGAATAGAAAGATACTTTGTAAGGCGTATCAATACTTGGTCATATTTTCGTGTCAACTATATAGTGAAGAAAGCACAAAAACCTTCCCATAGGGCTGGGTGATTGTGTTGGAACAACTGCTTAGAGAAGGAAAACCATGTAATTGGTCAGCATGTTGGCTGCTTAGTTGAAGGAATAAGTAACGAAGGCTCGACAGTCACCCAGAGGTATGCATGTAGAGATTTACATGTCCGCCTAAATCTTAGATGCAATCTATGCCTGATAGGAGTTCCTGGGCTTGGAGTGGGCATGGTCACTGGTGGAGACTGTTGTATACACGTATTTCAAGTTTTTGTATGAATGCAACTTCACAGGAGTAATCACACAGCTGTCCAATCATTTTGTCACCCCAGTGTACAAGATGATATTCAAGAAAGATCCACCTTGCATGTCAAAGGAAGCAATGGAAGCACTGATAAGCGTTGCAGATTGGAATACCTCACCATCCGAAACCTTCATTCGAATTTTCAGTGCAGAGAATCCTCCGCATGTTCTACCAAAATTTTTCTTGGATGTACTTGTCATGCAGAGAGTAGCATATCACATCTCGGCAGGATTGACGGCTAGACTATACCAGAAGAAGAAGGCACCTTGGCCCACTCTTCCATTGCGGATTGGGTTATATGAGATTCATAGTATCAAGCAAGCAGTTGTCGAAGTAGAACCGATCAAGAAGTACCCATTCGACCCCGAAGCTATAAGCTGTATGACCCACATTGCATTGTGAGAGATCACTGCATAAGAATTCATTTCAACTGGATCCACGAGGCATGTCATGAGGCCGAGGAGGACCCATGGACATATTGCTATAGTTTCTCTAGACCCAATGAATAGGTTTGCTTCACTGTACTCGACGTTTGGTACTGTGCATAAAGCAGTCGTCCATCTCAACGAATGGTAGCAGTGATGTGCTAGAAGATCACGTGCCTTGAAGAAATTCCATGCTACTATTGACGACATGCAAACATGGACGATGAAATACAAGGGAGCCTTGCTTCACTTGCCTAAGATGATGAGGGCCAATGCGGGTGAGCTAAATGCGCGTATCCAGAGTCAAATCCAGAACTATGAAGAGCTCCTGCAACTCATCACTAGCATACAAGATTCCCATGCATGAGTATTCAAGAGTATGGATGTTGTGGTGCACACACATGTGATCCCATCTAATGGGACTCTCACATAGGTGAAGACAAAGAAACGCTAGAGATTGGCTCGTACTTCGATGATTTGATGCGCGTTGCCACCAGCCTAGACTTGCCTATCAGTGCAGACGTCATGCACAAGTATGTTGTTGGTCCGGCCGCATTGAAGACAATGATGTGAATGCTTTTAGACGAGTTGGATAGAGGAGCCTGAGTAGTGTACCCGAATGCTATGGAGGCAAGATTCAAGTTTCAAACGTATGTCATTGTGGAGGACATGGACACCATCAAGGACTACTAATCTTGGCATCAGTATGTTACTATTGATCAACATGAATATGTTGAGGAGTTGGACTTCCATGGTTGTCTAAGTCAAAGTGATTTCTAGCATGGCTTGCTGAATCCATTTTGTTTCACATGGGTACATGAGCATTGTACTGTAAAATCATGTCAACTGTAAGTCAGGTTGTGATAGTAGAATGTAACAGTCATAGCGTAGGTGAAGAATCATGAAGGTAGTTGAACTGTCACAAAGGGGAATGTCAATGGTCACCCCACCCTTTGCTATAAATAGTCCCTCATCACTCATTTTGAAGGCTTTTGTCCAGCCAAGATTCTGATAAAACTATATTGGAGAGAGCTTGGACAATATTGTATCAAGCCTTGGCTTCTCCACTGCGTAGAGCTATTACATCTCTTTGCAGGAGCAGGCAGATGTGGTTGTAATGTTCCACTATTGGGACTAGTGGTTGGACATGGATGTATTTAATGACTGGAACTTACACTTCTTTACATAATAAGAGCCAACACATTTCATGCACATGTTTTATTGTATTGTATGGTTTCTAGTTTACTGTAAATGATATATGTATTGGTTTTCTTACACATGCATGTATCGACTACTCTGTATAAGTATGTATGAAACTTTCTGAAATGTGTTGTTGGTTTAACCATTACTTCGGATTGTTCACTAACTTGCCATCCATGTTGTGATGCATCTTTGCTCATGTGTTCCCTTCCAATCCGAGTACTATTACAAGTTTCCAATGGGCACACTCATCTCAACCCACATGTGTTAGAACCTCTCATGCACCTTCCTTGACTCACTATAGATGTCAGACCCTTACTACCAACAAAGTTATCTTACTTGCCTCTGTGGGAAATCATGGTCAAGGCATCACCATACGACCCCCTGCTCAGAATCCTACACCAAATGGTTTGAAGTCTAATTGGGACTTCTTACCGAGGAGATCCCATTGCATATTGCCAAGTCCAGCACTGTCAACATTTCTAGTGCTAGAAGGAGGGCCATATGAGAATCTGTGTCCTCTCATCTAGTTTTGAACCTTTGCATATCTTTCATGGATTCTTGCACTCTTCTCCCTCTGTGATTTTTTTTGAATCATGAAGATGTCACCATCATGAGGGAGTTTTTCAATCACTTGTCCACTTACACGTATGATGTTGAAGGTGAAGTGGCCTGGCCTGAGTATTTACATGACTTTCTTTCCATGCTTCATGAGGAAGATGAGTATTTTGACAAATAGGCCAGCTTGTTGCTTGCATACACACTTCGTAAATCTCCACATCGATGGTTCTTTAGCCTACTGGCTACCAACATGCACTCACTTGAGCACTTCTGTGATCTTATTGAAGACACTTTCTATCATTTTGATCCATATTATCTTTACCAAAAAATGCTACAGCAACGGAAGGCTCTCCATGAATGGATTCTGGATTTTTGGCAGTGCTTCCATGACTTGCAGTTTCAAGATTTGAGGAGCCAGATCAAATTTTCCTATCTTTGGGACCATTTTGAGTATTTCCTTAAGAAATCTACCCATTATTTAGATAATCTTCGGCAAAATCACATAACCAATCTTATGTCGACGCGTTTCGAACCAACCAGTGTGGTTCATCGTCAGGACAAGTTGAAGAACCAATCCGGCTAAGCTGAATAAATAGAGTGTGCAGAGACTCCAACGGCTATATTGCCAACCGCTAATTTTGACCTAAGGATCCTAGTCAAACCCCTAACAATACTATAAATAGCTACAACAGGTAAATTTGTTAATTTATATCTAAAATTAAAATCGATTTGATATTTTTTTTTTATTTTTTTAGTATATAATATAATATCATATTTACTATAATGGTCATATGTCTATAATTATTATTATTCTAATATTATTTAAATATTATGTCATTCTTAAATTTAGTTATATTAGGTAATTTTTCTATAAAATATACTATTCTACATTATATAATGGTCCATTCAAATAATATAAGTTTATTAATAAATCTATATTTACTAAAAAATTCTTAATTCAATATTAATAAAAACAAACAAATAAAATCCCTATTATCATTCTTAGACTAATATATATGAACATTATTAATTATAAAATTAGTTATATATTTATATTTAATACATATTAAATAAATAATATACACATAAACTATATTGAATTTATATTATATAAAACAAATAAACAAATATATTAATTTTATATAAATTAATTATATTATTATAATATAACAAATATATTAAATCTGCCATATATTTATATTTAATATATATTAAATAGATTAATATACAAATAAATTTATATTATATATAACAAATAAATTAATCTTGAATTTATATTCTATATAACAAAAATATATTAAAAAAAAATAAATTTATATTATTATAATATAACAAATATATTAACTTTATATAAATTATGTTAAACTTATATTATATATAACAAATAAATTTATATTTAAATTAATTATTTATATTCACTCTACATTCAAAGGACAAACTTGCCAAAAGAGAAATTAAAGGAGGAGGAAGACAGAAACCTAAGACCTAACCCAAAGAGGAATGAGGAGGCTAGGAAGACAGGGCTGGGACCCAGCAACGGCTAATCTTCCAACCATCATCCCTATTAAGATTGTTCGGCCTTTTCTCAATCTCCAGGGCCTCTCTAAATTTGCGATGGTGAAACTGCGCAGTTTTGGCAATGACTTGAGCATCCTCTATGCATACATGATGCATAGTCTTCCCCGCATGCTCAGCCAGGGCCGAGGACTTGGTCCTACCATGTCTTAAGTCAGCCGAATGCTCGCTGATCCGCTGATTGATAGACCGACCAGTTTCACCAATATAAGGGGTCCCACAGGAACAGGGAATGACATAGACACCCTTCATGCTCTTAGGGTCAACCGGGTCTTTTACAGACCTGAGGGAGCCACAGATAGTATTGAGAGGTCTCTACGGTTAGAAAATATCCCATATACTAACATATTAGACATACATATGCAAGCCACACACTTGATACATCGATAGATGCACGAGACAGTTGCCACAGATAAGAAATTGCAAGATCTTTTACTAAATCTAGTGCTCCACTGAAGTATCAAAAGACGATTGGAAGGGTTAATAGGACAAAGTTTAGGTACCTAGAGGACAAGGTCATGCACTTAACCACTGATCCCAAAGATTTTAAAAAACACAAGGATTTTTTGGAGGAGAAGAATAGGGCGATTGCTTCCCTAAGACAATATCTCAAAATGGCAGATACACATCCTGTGTAGACAATGGAATTATCCGCAATAGATAAGGAGAGTGATGAATTGAAGCTAAAGCTACTTGATGCTCTCATATAGAATAGGTAGTTGTAGGATCGTGTTACACTCTTAAAAGCACAATTACAATGGATGAAAGAAAGGATAGATGAAAGCATGTAGTAGCAAGCCCTAGACACTTTGATAGGGCAAGTAGAGTCATTGACAATATCTGAAAAGGAAAGACAACTATAAGATTTGCTAGTGTCAAGAGATGTAGAACTAAAATTAAAAGGGTAGGAATTGGATGGAGTTAAGATAGAATTGTGCCAAGCCTAAGAGCATGATGAGATGATTGAAGCTAAATTGAATGTTTTAAGAAGGAAACATCTTACCACATCATCTTTTAAAGTAGGAAAGACAACCATTTGGGACAAAATCATAAAGTTAGTACAAAAGCATTGGGGGAATCTGGATTTCATGCATGAGAAAATAGAAATGATCAAGCTATCCCATAGGGAAATGAAAAATCTCAAGGGAACTCTTAAGAAAAATCCAAATAAAGTAGATAGAATCATCAAATGTTTTAATAATGTGACCAAGGCAGAGGCCAAGGAAGAAATTCTAAATAAGGCTTCCTTGGTAACCAAAGCTAACTAGATGAAGAATAAAAATGGATTAATAGAGTTGGTAGAGAAAACATAAAGGAAATGGTGAAGGAAGTTAAGGAGTTCATGGATAAGTGTGAAGCGCTTTACGAAATGAAATTTACTCACCTTTTTTATTGAAATGATGACATGTATGAGAAGGATGTCTTAATTAATAGCTTAAATTCCATCAAGGAAGACCAGAAGGGATTTAGAGAGGAGGATAGTCCACTACAGGGAAAAGATATTGCCAATCTATATGAATATAATTTTCAACTAATGTTTACCGTGAGAGACTTGCTCAAGGAATTGGGAAAGGTGGACTATGAGCCAATAATGACTATATATCAACCGATTTTGGAGGCTCAAGCATGTGATGTTTCCATGGGAATTGAATGGATAAACTTGTTGGGATTCCACAAGTTGTCCCTTCAAAAGGAATTTTGATGATTATCATGGTATACTTCAAGGGAGGCAGGCTCCAGTTCGAGGGCAACACCATAAGCAACACAAGGGGGGAAACTCTGATAACCAATACCATCAACACCTTCGTTAGAACCACCAGTAGTGTTCTTGTTGTAGTGTCCGATGTAAAATAGTGCACGACTAAGGTAGTTCCAAAGAGAGAGAAGAAACACAATGCCCAACCAAGAGAGAGATAGGAGTTATCAAAACCAAATCTAGAGGGGCCCACCTTACAACCAGTGGATTCTTCAGGAAATTTTTAGAAGAAATTTATTGCACAACTAGATATTTTGTACCGAACCTCAGGGACTTTACAAATACCATTATTGGTTTAGAGGAGGGTCCAAGCTCTTTAGAGCCTATATATAGGCCGTATTTTCAAAGGTAAAAGGAGGGAGAGTAAGGGATACTCTGCCAAATGTTTTGGTGAATTATTGGGAGATATTGAAGCAATATTGGGGAAGAATTCTGAAGTAACTCTTGGGAAACCTATTTTTCTTGTAATACATGTTTCGTATCCACCTTATATTTTGAAGTTTACTACTAGTGAAATATAGGTTTATGTATTTTTCATGGCATTTTGAGTTTTGAACTTGATTTTTTATTTGAATTGTGTAGAATTGTATGTAGATTATTAACTAGAAGTAATTTTGGGATCAATATGATTGTTTGTTTCAATTTTGCAAGATCTATCAAGCTATTTCTAAAAGATATCTTGACTTTATTGATATTTATTAGAATTATTTTGTAATAAAATCATAAATTTCATAATTGTGTGTTTTCTAATGGTCGAGTTCTTAATTTCTTAGTGATACATGAGGTTTTATCTTATTTAAATGAATTCTTAATTTCTCCTTTCAATTGGGTAAGACCTGGTTCTCTATCTTTCATCCATACTTTACCTTTTTGACCTTCATGTCAAACCCAAGGGTTGTGAATGCTCTGACTCAAGATCAATAGAAATGCAGTCCAACAAAAGCATTTAATGTCTATTGTTTTCCCTCAACCTTTATTCCCAAATAGTTTTCTGATTAACAACAATCTAAATAGAATTTTAAGGATTTTCTTGTATGTTTAATATTTTATTGAAGAACATATAAGGAATGTTGGATGTGATTGAGGAACTATTTTACTGGAATATTTGTGATTTGAATTCTGTTGCATTTACTGATTCAGATTCAACTACTAAGAGTGTTATATCCGCACCAAGATTTTAATTTGATGGTTATGATGAAACTCTTTATGTAATATCATTTTATTATGACATTCAAAGGGGAAAATGAAATGCATATATCTTGAACATTAAACTAGATCATTCTATATTGATTGAGTTTGAGTTTGAGTCACACAATAATTTACACAACATATTTATGGAAACAATTTAAATACACAATTTTTTTCACTTTCATTAGAGCCATCTTACCTTTTTCCTATTATTGTGCTTAGAAACATGAACTAGAATATTATCATAGAGAGGCTCCCAAACATGATGAACATATTCATAATACTAGATGACCATACCCACATATTGAATAATAATACTTTCATAGCAAAGCAGCAAATGGAATCACTTTTAGATGTTCCCAAGCTCTACACTACATTACATCGTAGTGTGACTCTACGGTGCCAACACATTGAACCATCCACCAGATTGTATCATCTCATATCATGGGAGATGGTAATGGTTTGTGATTCTAGTGTGTGTTGAGTATGGTTAATCTAGCAAGAAGTGAATGTTTGATAGGAGCCTACAAAAAGTGTGTTTCAATGGTGGAACAATCAATGTTGTGTAATGGAGCCTATAACTGAGTTTTTTATGGATGAATGAACTATGGCCTTTCTAGGGGTGTGTTATTTGGTTTAGATATTGTTAAAAATGTTGTAATTATAGGGGATAATGTTTTGGAACTGTAGTGTTATATTTTTGTATAGGTTTGAGTATGTTATGGGTTGTAGATGAGAAAGTAAAGGATTATTTCTGTTTGGAAAATGGAAAGAGTTTTTGATGCTACTGTCAATTTCTGAGTTGAATTTTGCTAAGTGTAAATCATGGTTATGTGTGGTTGTAGCTTCCTGTCGGAAATAATACTAAGAGGGGGGGTGAATCAGTATTATCATGTCAAATATTCTTTTTCAAAATCAAATGGTATACGCTACTTCAGTTAATTAAACTTGCTTATATATGCAACTATGTAGAAGAAAACCCACGTATATAATGCAAACTTTTTCATTTACTTTATCATTCTGATGTTGATTGTTAATTTGTGATTCAAAAGCAAATAACTAGTAACCAGAACCAGTAAAATAGAGCAAAAAAAAAATCGCACACAGGAACACAATATATAAGGTGGAACCTGCTGCAATTTGTCTCTATCTTTTCTTTAATTAGAAACTTCTTTTTACAATTGTACTAGTGCAGTCCTTTACTAGTACACAGGCTGCAACCTGCAGAGAGCTACAACCCTCTCTCATTTTCCATCTTCTCCTGGAAGAGAGCTACAACCCCCTTAGCTCTTGCACTAGCCAAGATACTAGTATGTAGGTGCTGGCCTACAGAAGGCTATAACCTTCTCTTTCTTTCAGGGACCACGTTTCATAAATTTTCAGACTGGATCCACAAATAACATCAATCAAACATCAAGAATTTCTGCATCAACCAATCACCTTTTCACCAATCGAAACTGAATAAACATAAACACTTCTTTGACAACTGTACCCAGATCACAGTAACAGTACCACACACCAAATCTAAACCCAGAACACTGCAGTAATAAACAGAAGTAGCAAGATCACAACTCAAAATATATACGCTACTTTAATAGCCTAAAACATGCGTGCATACGCTTCTCCTTATGGAACAACCTGTGTATGCGTTGTTTTCCTTCAATTAACCTGTGTATATACACGCCTTCGCTTCTCTGAACCTGCATACAGATCTATAAAGGATAATTCTCTCTTTCAGATATAAATAACCCAGGTTGTTAGTTTTATAGATCAAGCAAGCACCACAAGTAACAGATCAAAATCATACAAAGATACTATCATTCAAGCTTAAAGATTATGATCCATCAATAGAGCTTATCCTTCTCTTTGCGCTAAGGTTCCTCCTTCATTCAGATCCAAATCTGCACCATAACCCAATTACCAGTATTCCAGATCTAGCACTTTATCAGATATTCAATAATAATTCAGATGATTCCTTTCCACATATCTCCTTCCTCTTTTAAATTTTTAGGCCTTCCACAATACCACGGTCCAAAACCATAATAAACCAATACCACGGACCCAATACTTGGGATCAACATGTCTGACGAGGTATCATGGTCCAAAACCATAGGTTCAAATACCAAGGACTAACTACCACGGACCAAAGGTAGATTCTCCAACATATACGCGCTTTTTCTTGCATGAAAGTGCATGTATACGCACACGTGCCTTTGAACCGTCTAACCCGTGTGTATATACATCTTCGTCTAGATGAACCTGCGTATATGTCTTTTCCTTCATTCTGAAATCCTGAACTAAGATCTGTTACCAAAGAGAGTTGCCATCAAGGACAACACCTGTGCCAAAAGGCCAACACTTCCGCGTATTTTCGTGAGTCTTAGTCTCTACCAATATTGTCCGAGTTGATATGTTTCTATGGATGCCATATGTAACTAGCAAGAAATTTTTTGTACCTTTTCTTGTTGGGCGTATGATATTGCTAGGGTTTTTCAGTGACCATGTGTTGTTGAGTGTGTTTTTTAAATAGATAGGTTGTTGTATCTTAGATTTTATGTTTGAGATTAGATCTAGTATGAAAATCAATGAGAGGGTCATCCATAATGTTCGTGGAGGTCAGTGCCACTAAAAAGTGGTGGCTTTCTTAATCAGGTGTTGGGATGTTTTGTTGTTCCTAAAGGATCAACTAACCTCTACACATTAAATTATCAACCCAAAGTTTCGTCTGTCTTTTTCAAGGTTATGTACAAAGTTTGTGTATGAGATAGTGTTGGTATTGCTAATTGTTATGGTTCCAATAAAAATAAAAATCACATCAATAAAAGAAGCAACTCATGCCCTCACGAATTTATATTGAAGAAAACAAAATTGTTTAACGAATCAAACCACAAATAATTCCTACAAAAGAAAGTAAATAAATGCAAGTATATAATATTTTGTTTCCTAGGGAACAACGATTATAGAGTAAAAGGAATAGAACTACAAACTATATAACCAAAATGAATTCCTACAGAAAGTGGTATCAAATCATAAGATTTAACAATTCTATGATAATTAAAAAGAAATAACAACACTCTCAATTAAATCAACTAACTAAATATAGTTCTACAACAACCATCAGTATTTTTTGTTTAAGCAAAACACATTGGTTTTACAAAATATGTGCCCAAGACACATGTGGCCACATGGCATAAACTATAAATGCAGTCAAAATATCGCTATAAGCCTCCTAGTAGACTAATCATAGGTCTCATGATATCATGCCACTACGTGATCCATTTTGCACAGTAGCTAACTGATATAACCAAGCATGCCAATAGTATTTCGTTGCAGTCTCATAGGAAGTTGTTCAACCCTAGTCTTAGTTATGCCCTAGGTCAACCCCTCCATGTGATGCTCAATCTTTGCAAGGTTCTCAACCAAATTAAGATATTGTAGTACCTCTCACCCTAGAGAAACAACCTCTATTGTTGCATATGCCTGTTGTGGATCTCTTACATGATAAAGATAACAAGATCCCACTAGTTGAAGGGGTCCAGTATTTGCATGTGTACAAACCAATAGTTTATTCTCATATACATAAAAAATCACAAAAAAAAATTGTAAAACTTAAAAATATAAAAATGGTCAAAATGTTTTACCTATGGCACCCCATCATTCGCCATTAGGAACCATAAGCTCCAGATCTCTACAGAAATACATCCCTACATATGGATAGTCTTACATCATAATGAGCTGCATGTGTAGCCAACTGAAGAAGACAGGTGTGATACTCATTGACGACAGACCTACATGTATAGACATGATGTCCACCCATATCCTCATCTATAGGACTTTAGGATCTGGAACAATATGTTGTGCCCTGAGCAATGGAATCCTCTATAAACAAAAGGAAATCAAAATCGAACCATAGCCAAAATTATTTAACCATCTGTCTTTTTATGTAGTTAGTCGTTCTTTCATGTTTACCAATACCCCCTCACTCTAGTTTAATACTGTTGGATTTAGACATTCTAGAGTATACTACATATGTGACTTATTTTCTACATGAAGAGATGCATTGTTGGCCAATCTGACAATAATGAACAGGATAGTTCTTAAAGGAAAATGGACTACATATTTGATGTTGATTTTTCCATCCTTAGTTGGTTGGTATCTTAGTCGACAATGTGTAATGACATAGTCTTTGACTGTCTCTCCACCACACCTTGAACCAGACAAACAGACGAGGGAACCTCGCCTTTATAGACCAAGCAAGAAATATATATCCTCTAGGTGTATTTCTAATTATGTGCACCAAGTATAAATGCTTGCACTTGAACATCCCACGCACAGACAATATACCTCAATAATTAGGTTTGCTACTTGATACCAAGAAGCTAAAATAATTTTAAGATTGCAAAATATCTTAAAGCTTATATAGTGACAAGATCATTAGTTGTAGTCAAATATTGTTCTTCATGTTCTCTTTCCCTCGATATCAAGGCCATTTTGTTCCAATAGACACCTAAAAAATCATAAGAAAGATCATTGGGATGAATTTCATGCAAAAAAATAGAGACATTTTGAGCCAAAGAAGAAACAAAAATTTGGGAATTGTGCCCGACACACCCTCCTAAGGGAAGACAGTGCATTACAACATTTCCCCTAGTGTATTTTTTCCTTTTTCAACACATGTTTCGACCTTATATGTGTGCATTGGACCTAGGGCAAGGAATTAGAGCCGTAGGGCCCTCAAAAACTTGAAAATGTGCAAGCAATCACAAAATGGGACCATGAAAAGAAAGAGAAAGGTTCTAGATCCTACCTGGAAGTGATGATGCTTGAAATGATCCATTAGATTTGTCAAAATTAGCTACAAAAGGTTAGGGAAAAAAACTCAAAACTCACTCGCCAAGACGTAAATGTGAAATGGTAAAAACTGAGTTACTTTTTTCCCATTTTATGGTCATTCACATCATTAATTTATTAATTTATTATTGTTTTGACCTAAGCATGACTCATTTTTATCATGAAATAGGAATTTTTAATCTTTTAATAGTGTTTTGAATAGGATGAAAGTTATTTTAACGGATTTGACGATGTCTCGATTGAGTCGGGTCCTTTTGACCAGGGATCATACTTTTATTGCTTACTGGGATCTGTAAACCTATGAAAAAGGAACCCACTAGAGTCCTCTTTTAGCTCTTTTCAGACTCCCTAAAAATGAAAAGATTTTTGAGCACTTGTCTTTTTGAACTAGTTAAAGTAAAGGAAAAAAACGTCTAATTTGTATAAGTTTGACCTTTTTCCGGATTGACCTAGACTACTTAAGGAAAAGGAATAACTTAGTCGAACATGGCTGAGAGGTTCTCCTGCATATTGTTTTCTACCTTTTCGGACTCAAGAGACTATCTATGAAAAGGACCCTTTGGAGTTTTCTTTTTCCCCTCTTTTTCAAAGTCTCTAAATATCAAAAAGGAGTCGAGTTAGACATTTGTTGGACTCAATGAAACATCAGACAAAAAAGGACTCGTCAAACATGACAAGACTAAGCCACTTCTCAAGGTTTATTAAACATACTTGGAGGGATTCATCTGAAAGATGAACTTATAAATCAATCATATGTTATCCTCCTCAAGGTTATTAAAAAATAAATAGGCACTGACTAGAAATGGTTGGGGAAATTGGGAAAATGGAATATTGCACCTATTAGTGGCAGTGGGTCGCTCTTGAACATGACACTCTTCCACTTCATCTTTGTGGTTGATGGGTTAGGAAATATGCTTGAATTTTTTTTCATTACCCCATTTCAAAGCCTTTGTTTTTTGTTTTGGGTCAATGTTTCCAAGTCCATTCAGTGTTGCTGATGTGTTCAAGAGAAGCCATTCAGCTGCTATCTACTACGATAATCTTAAGCCTTCATTCCAAGTCTTCCATTCCTGAACTAGTTCCACATCAAAGTCATCATCTTTCAAATCATGATACCTATTTCGTGTTATTGATGGGTGATACATCAAGGCCATCCGATGGCAGTTTGCTTCATGTTGACATTAGCTCATTATCCAGGAAGTTGACTCAAAATCACTTCCTTCAATACATTGGGGCTTTCATACATCAATGACGAGTTTCCTCACTCTCGACAACAGGTTTTCATCATTGGCCTTCGACAAATAGATTCTATGTGGTGTTCGAAATCAACTCATACATTCAGACCATATTGATTGTGTTATGCCCCTATACCAATAGGTGTCATATCTCATGATTGACTTGATGAGCTATGTAATATGTTCATACCTTTACTTGTTGCAAAGGTTTTCCATATTTTCAAAAATTCAAAAAATTTAAAAAATGTAAAGAGGGTATACCCTAAAAGAAAAATCAAAGGTAAAAAGAATAAAATATGGTTAAAAAATGAAAGAAAATGAACCCCAACAAGAGAAAGACTTGGAAAGTGTGCAAGCCTTAAATGCCACTACTATTTACTTTATGTATAATAAAAAATTGTGTGCAAATTGTCAACTTATGCCACAGTTTATGAATAGTCAAATAGTTTAAGCTTGGTTAATTCATATTTTAATTTCATGTTTTAGAAATAGAGAATAAAGATTTGACCAAATAGTGTAATCTTGGCAGATAAGTAGATAGGTAGAGTGAAAAAAGGAGCTCAACAGTTTAATTTGAGCCCTTGGATGTAATAAGAGTAGACTTAGATAGGCATTGCCATGTAAAAGAAAAGAAAGTTTGATAAGGGTTTGCCAGTCTAAGTGCACCCAAATAAAGAAGTAAAAATAATAGGTTAAAGTAGGTAGGGCAGGTAGATGATGGTTGCAGAATTATATGTGATGAGTGATGACTCTAACTATGTTAATCTTTTACTTTCATCACAAGGCCAAGGCATGCAGAACATAAAAGACATATCAAGCAAGAAAGGTCAGAATAATTATCTCCCCTTCTCACTTACGTAAATTTTCACTAATTTCGTCTAACTGCTAAGGTATTTTCTAAATCAGAGGGGCTCAGAGCATTTCTCTGACTTTTGGAGGGACCGGACCCTCGGCCCAATAATTTATAAAGCCTAAGTACTCAAAACCATTCATAAATCATTCATTCCCCTTCATAAGTTTTTTCCTCAGTAAAATTTATTTTACTTGGAAAAAATACAATATTTCTCATAAAAACCCTTTTTCACTTTAAGCCTAAGTTTAAATACACACATCAAATGTTTTTACACTTAGCACTTTTTCATTCATTATGAAATATTAACTATTAACTTGTATTAATTTATAAATCCCTTAAAAGGTTTACCCTCTCCCGTATTATTGTAATTCTGTAATAATCCCGAAATATTATATATCCCGCCCCTGGTTAAATATAACCATAATATGTTTTAAAATAGGATTAATGAGTTAATCAGTAATCCTTTAAGAACCTCAACCCTCCACTACATTAAACGGGATTAATTAACCCTCATGGTTAATTAATAACCTCACCAGCCAATCCCGCCGCCCCCGATGTGATTAAATAACTGTTAAATATATTGGGCCCACCATTGATAAAACCTTATCACTTCATACTCCCCGACAATCGTCCGATCACACCTTCCATATCCGATGGCTATAATACATATCGCACAGCCCTTTGTGATTGCACGTTAGCGTGCAATCACAAAGCGGTTTCACATACAGTACCCTGCCACGCTTCAACCACTCTATGGAATTACTGGCCCAACGCTAAATACCGCCCTTCCCCATAAGTGGTGCAATATAAAACCTCTTACCGCCTTCCCACAAACGGCAAAATGTCATGTCATTTGCCACTGACATCACCCATGTAAATCTAAAAACCCGCCAATCATTGACTTTGTAAATAAAACAAAAACAAATCATTTTCATTGTTTTATTCGGTAAACCTATGCGCCCATGCAAACGAAAATTGAGGTCAACTAGTTCGAGCTTTCAGTCACTAACCTACTCCAAACATTGTAGCCAACACTACCCAAAACCCTCCAGCCGCACCCAGTACCTGCATTTCATTGCTCATCCCCCAAAAAAGGTATTTATCAAATTCCCAACGAAAACCCTCCAAATACTTGTTTTCCACTGTGAATTGATGAAAAAGGCCCAAATTCATTATAATTTAGTTATTATTTTCATCATTTAAGTCCCCCATAGTCTTTGTGTTGCCCATTTCACAAAGAAAACCACAGTTTCCTTCTGAATCCACAAGAACCAGAAATGGAAACTTTGTGGCTTTGAACGTTGTACCCATTAGTGCCCCTCATCAAGATTTAGACTATCTGCCTTTGGCAGATAAGGACTTCCAAATAAAAGACCTAACCATTGATAAAAATCACCTCAAAGTCTTTTGCCAAAGTAGAGATAACTACTTGAATGGCTATCATGCCATAGGAATGTGGGAATCCAATCTTCGCATATACTTTCTCCCCTCTATCCATGTTTTCCTTGATATAATTCATCAATGCCATGCCAATTATGACCCAAACCATAGAGCAATTATGTCTCCCAGCCAAACAGTCCTCTTCCCAATAACTACTGAATCAATCAATGAGATGTTGCAATTTCACCCCAGTCAAGCTCTCACTCCCATTTCCATTGGAGATTTACTTAAGAAATCAACTAAATTATCCCAATCTGAGATTAATCACCTCTGTCAGACATTCATACTATAGAAGCATCAGCCTAAGGACCCACCTCCTTATATGCAAGCTTTCTTCAGAGATATGGGCAAAATCATAGCTGATATGATATCTGCAGTTATGGGATTCAACACTAGTGAGTATGTAGATGAGTTAACCCTAGTGTTGATGTCAATATTTATTGCTGGATAGCCCCCTACTATGAAGTATGATTATGCCTCCTTTATTGCTGATAAAATCCATGACCAGTTCATGAGACTAGAGAATGAAAGGGTTTTCAAGTATACTACCTACATATATCACTTCATGCTCTATTATTAGTAAGATAATTTCCCATTCCCTGTCATGAAACATGATACTGAGGATAATCCAAGGTTTGTTATCTTTTGGAATTTCATCTTCCATGAATCCTTTGGTTCCCCTTACTCATATAATGAGTTCATTGATTAGTTTGTTCATCCAGCAACTACCTTATTGATAGAGATTTCCCCTCCCAGGATTAGTGGTGACATTAACAGGATCCTTCAGCTCTCCAAATAGTACAGAGTGGGTGACAGGTATTTATACCAGAATTATACAGAAATCAAGATGTATGGGTGTGAACTCTCCCCTTTCAAGTTACCAAAATATGTTCCAATGAGACTGTTTGCATTTGAATACTATAGGCATATCATAAACTCAGATCTGGTTCATTTTACTAAAGCCAAAAAGAAATGACAACTCAAAATCAAACATCAATTAGGCCCTTTCATCTGCAACACTAGAGAAGCATGGAAAGAAGCAGAGAAAATTCTAGAAGATCATCTTAAATTACACAAAAGTTTTGGTTGGATTCCATATGACCCTCATAGCTTCATATGTGATAGAAGGATGAAAAATAGACTGTCACCATACTTGCATCACAAAATCCCAGAGATTGAACAATTTTCCAACATGGATGAATGGAGGGAAGGGACCTTAGTAGAAATTGATAGTGAGCAGGTCAACATAGAAAATGTAATGAAATATATTGGAAAGACTCTTGACCTAGATTCTTTTAGATAGGTGCAATTTGAGACTTCTCAAAGGTCAGCATCAGGGATAAGTGCCTCAACAACTGGGACCTCTCAAAGGCACTCATAGTATATTGACAAACCACTTATAGGGACATACAAAGGTAAAGAATCAGAGACAAGAACTTAGGCTACAGAAAAGTCAACAATGTCTAAATAGCCTGAAATTTCTAAGGAGCAGGCCCACATACACACTCTTCCAACTCAAGTCAATGTGGGAGAACCCTGAATCTTGCAGACTCATCTGAATGAGGAAAAGAACAAAAAGAGAGATGGGGAAGTAGCTAGCCCTGCCAATGGACCCTCATAATAGCCTGGTGCTAAGAGGCATAGGCTAAATCCTCATTCAGAAGAGGAATTTTTTTAAGACATTACTGATAGTCAAAGAAAAGAAGGTGTAGATAGTCATCAAACGTTTCCAGTAGGTGGGACACCTTCTAGCTCATAGAGATAGGAGCTAGAGAGACAACAAAGTGCCGAAGTATCATCTTTCAGGCCTCTAGGAGAAAACAACCTGGATATTAAAAATAAATTTAAAGAAATAAAGGCTAGGAATGAGCCATTGAGGATCTAGGTCTACAATCAATATTTAAATATGGCTCCCACCAATCAGAATAGGTTGATGTTAGCCTATGACATCAAAGAAGGTAAAATGCTAATGATTTTTTTCAAACCTGAAGTGCAACAGCCTCAATCAACTGCAGATTACCTCAAAACCGATTTTGAGGTCATGGCAAAGGACATTCATCCCTTGGACCAGATTGAGTTACACAAACAGATAGGGGAGATGGTATATTCAACATTGACTGGTAAAGCTATGATGGCCCAAAGACTAGAAAATTCTTTGAATAATACAGCTGCCCAATTATAGCTGGAGAAAGCCTCCTCACAGGCTAAAGCCAATAGAATTAAATATTTAGAAGAATTGATCATTAGATTGGGTCATGATCCAAAGGATGGGAAGGCTCCAGAAGCCTTAATTAAAAATAAAGATGAAGACATAGTTGCCTTAAGAAAGAAGCTAAAGTTGCCTCCTTCAAGGCATCCACACACTGTTGAGATCATACAACAAAGGTCTGAAGAAGAGCTTATGGACTTAGTCCTAAAGCTTAATGAACAACTGAAGGAGACTAAACAAGAACTAGAAAAATCATTGAAGGACAAGTAGGGAGAGTCGACCTCTCAGCCTCCCAATGTGATTCCAGTAGTTTCCAATGCAGTCCCCTCAACACTTGGAACAGCTCTGGCACCAAATGTCCCACTGGTCATAGCAGAAGTAATAGCATGAGCAACAACAACAGGAACAACACAAGCAGGTACTTCAGGTCTAATCACAGAAGAACTGATAAAGTCAACGGAGGAATTGAAGCTCCAAGTTTCAGAGTTACAAAAGTTAAAAGAGAAATTTGTTACCTTAGAACATAAATATGATCTTTCAAAAATAAATTTTGTAGAAAAGGTGAGGGAAAATAAAGGGTTAGAACAAAAGGTGAAATCATTAGAAAAAGACCTGAAATTTGATAAACCGTTGGCAGATATTAGGAAAATCCTTTGGACCAACATCACTCTGTCAATAAATGATGTTTGGCCATTAATACAAATAATTTTTGAACAAATTGATTTAGTAAAAATGGCTCTTGAAGAAATCCAAAGGACAAAGGAAGAACTAGGGAGAAATCCTGAGGAAGCCACCATGCTCATAAATTTTTTGAATAACAAGAATAAGTACCAACTAGAAGAGTTGGGCATTGAAGACAAAACAGGGACTATTCTAGAGGTCAAAAGGGTATTGACCAAAAGATCTCTCATGCAGAATTTGGAGAGGAGATGCCAGAATATACAAGAGGAAATTGATGATTTTATGCAGAAATTTGGCATATTGCAGAGTAAAGGACTTCCCAGTCCTTTAGTTATTAATGACAAATTGATGACACAGATAGACTATGTTGACAAGTTGGCTCAATATGCAAACAACCAGGCCAGCTCATCTACTAGTGCATCCGCACCAAAGGCATTACCTACAGGCAGAATTCTCTATGACAGTCTAGAGAACCTATTATATGTGGAGCATGAAATAAAACATCTATTCCAAGTTCAACCTAATTTTTTCAAATACACTGAGGCTAATGAGATCCTTAGAAAACTTCAAAGGAATAGAATACCACAGGAAAAATGGTGGACCGATATAATAGAAATTTTGTGATTTACCCTTGGTAAAAAAGTAAATTCCATTTTTTACCATAGTTAATGATGGTAACAGAAGGTAAATAAGGATCAAACAGGTAAAGAGTATCAAAGTAGGTCAAACAGTATCAATAAGAAGATGAAAAGTAGAGTAGCTAGCATAGAATTACAAAGAAGATAGCAAGATGCCCAATCATAGGGCCTGCCTCCAGCTCATTCACAAGAATAGGGACAACAAGCCATCAGTTTCCCTCTTCTTCTATATTCACGACCATTTGTCTCTACTTTCATGTAACATATATTTAGTCATCCTAGAATATATCTCTCTTTGTTATGAGATATTTTATTGTAAATTTTTGTATAAATACTCCCTCATTCAGAGTATTGAGGGTGGATTCTTAGACATTGTTGTAAAGCTAGTTACTTTGGAATAAAGCGCTATTCGACAAATCTTACATGGCTAGCTAGATGAAGAATGAATACAAAGGACTTTTCACAGGATTCATGTGTCAAACATCGGACAAATAAGTATTTTATATCTCATGTGTTATTGTTTTCTTATTTATTATATCAATCCTATTTCATATCTGAATATTAAAACGAAAAAGAATAATTCAGAAAGTGCTTAAGTGCAATCTGTCTTCAATTGTTTTTATTCTAAATTTTTTCCTCTAAACTATCATAGGCAAGGAATTCTTAATTGCTCCTGCTTCTTAGTTTATCATTTGATCATTTAGTAAAAAAATTCTTAATTTCTTTTTATTGGCGATCATCCAAGTTCCCTCCTCCTAAAACATGTTGAAGGATTCTTAATTTCCCTTCATCCCTTTTAAGTCCATTCTATCTTTTGAAGTCTCTATTTGCTCCCTGTTTAGCTATCTTTCCCTATGAAGCCATCCTTTGTTGTAAAACCAAATCCAGTTGAGCCATCTTCTTTTGACTCCATTAGCCCAATGGCCTAAAATATTTAGTCCTACCCCTCTGCTACTGAATTTCACCACCAAACACAATCAAAACCCCAAAGCTTTCATAACTAGCCTCAATATATTTCAAAAAAAGCTAAACCTTAAAGAGAGAGCCCTCTATGGATACATATTGGCTAGATTATGTACCTAAAAGTCAGTTTGTGGTTACCTCAGACCCCTTTCCCTCTTCTTACAACTTTTGGGAAAATCTGAGTGATAACAAATTGTGTTGTAGTAACTTGAGAGCCATTAACATTATCGGTGGTTTCTCTCATGTCCGTTAAAAATCTACATCATTGGCCAATAATTAGATGGTGTCTACCATGTTTGACTTTAGCTCCTTTATTCACATAGTTAGACTCGTACATTGGAATATCAAGTGAATGAGATAGAAGAACCTCGATCTAGTTCAATCCATCTCGGCTACGATTTCAAGATTAATTCAATATTATAAAGCATGATGGTTATGATCATACAAATAGTCATCCAATCATGGATCCAACCTTTTTCATCATAAAAGATGTCTTGTTGATCATTGTCCATGTAATGTTAGCTTATGTGTTGAGTATGGGTATGCCGCCCTCAACAAAGATACCATGATGTAAATGTATTGTAACAGATGATGTTCTGACCAATTTTTCTTGATCTGAATTTGTCACAAGGTAAAGCACATCAGTCATCATTTTCCATTTCTCACTTTGCACTTTGTGGGCAATTTGTTATAGGACATTTTGTCACATCTGGTCAATATGCCTACAAACTGGATCAATCAACATCCATGAACACCTTGTAATCATCCCTAGACAAAACCCTAAGCATGACCCTCTCAAATCTCTGAGTTTCTAATCTTCACTACTTCATTATAGTGCTCTTAAGGTCCAACGTACCATATCCCTTTAGGGAACTGCATTCAGCAATAGGTTGCTAAGCTTTATACCTGATCTGATCAGAGAAGGTTGTCCCTTGTTGGGGGTACATTGATTCTAGAAATTCAGGAAAAATAAAAAGGCTCGTGAAGCTTCCTCTTCCAAAAGCCTCTAGGAATTGTTACAATCATTTACCTTGTATAATAACATTGAATCTTATCTCATCCTACCTTGGAGGTTTCACCTCTTATCCCTTGAGCTCATCCTCCCATCAAGAGTGGATCGCAAGCCTAAATTGCTAAATGGATAAGAATTCGTAAACTACCATCCTCCCCTACATATTTACTATCATCCACAAGCTATAGGTTGCATTTTGGAGACTAATCATACCCTTGTGCTGCTACTTTGATCACAAGAGAGTTATCATTCCCATGAATTAGGGTGGCTATGAGGTGTACATTGTGGAAAAGAAAAAGAAATCAACTTTGGAGATCTCTACAAGATCAGATTCCACTTTTTGTTGCAAACTCTCTCCTTTCATATTAATACAAAGAGTATATCATTTTGCTACATGTGTTATGTTATGTTTACATGCATATGCTTCAATGCTCTATTGATCCATTGAATAGAGTGATTGGATAATGCTACATAGATGTCATAGATATTTGGCTTGTGTTGATGGTTTCTATAGCTTTTAATTATAGAAATAAGAGCTACAGTTGGAGCTTACAAACCAAGAAGAGAGAAGAGCTTGTGACAGATCACAAGTAGACATCTTTCCATTCTCTAATTTCTCTAAGGAGAAAGTTATAGTCTTTGATTTTTGTTGTTCTAGATGAGGCCACTAGGTATAGGGAAGATAACTTTTTTCCATAGTTGTAGATTTTGTATAAAAATAGTTTTAAAGCACTTGATTCTAGACAAGTGTTTCTTATTGCCCCCTTGACTAGATTCTACTTTGGATTGGGATTTCTTCTGTTTCCATTTGTTTTCATTTCCATCCAAGGAATAGTTCTCTTCATCCTTGCCCTTGGATGAATTCTTATCTCTGGTGTTCTTCCTTATTTCCTCCGATACTAAATCGAACCAAAGGCATTCCCAATTTTGTAGTTTCTCCCTCACATTCACTGAATTTTGTAGTTGTGCCAGCACTTGGGAAGGCCTAGAAGCATTAGGCTGACTAAATGATCCTCTCCTACAGTAACAATAACTTGACCAATTTCATCAGGACATTGTGTGAACCTTCACAGGTATTAGAATGGTCTCATTCGTCTGCTTCTTGATATTTCAAAGTTTTTCCTTGAGTGACAACTTCCTATGGTCACTACTATTCTAGAACATATCTTTCAATGCTTTCCACATTGCATATGAAGTATCCTTCCCCTAGATATTTGCGACAATATGGTGTCGTACTCCCTCCAATATGATTCTCCTACCTTTGTTGCATATTTCTTCCATTTTGCTAGACCCTTAGCATCAGATGTTGTTGGTTTTCGAATATCATTATGAATGAATTCCTTCAACCCATTATCTTCTAGCACTATGTCCATGCAGTCCTTCCATGTAACATAATTATAGATTCCCTCAACGGCATACTTGAGCCTTAGTCCACTGAAAGCCATCTTCTTAGTTCTGAAGAAAACCTGCAACATTAATCTTCAAATTCGAGCCCACTGCAATGACAACATCGAAATCTTTGCTCTACTGTGATTCCAGATTTAATACCATTTAGAAATTAATGTGTAGATTTAAAACTTATGAAAATTACTAAATCTCAAAATATGAAGCTACTCTATTGATATGTGGAAGTAAATTCACCATCTAGAACACAAATCATAGACATGCAAAAGGAAACATCATGCATGCACATACATTTATCTAGGGGAAAGCAACTACTCAAAACCCCTTACTATCCATATTGCATTGACAAGGAATAGAGATTAAATACATATGCTTTCTCAAGCTTGAGCACACCTTGCAGGTGCATTGTCTATCCCTTTGCCTGATTAACTAACTCTCACCAACACTTAGCCAATTTTTAATCACTCCAAGATCCTATTTCATTGCACTATTTCTCTTGGAAATTGGCCCCTGTTTTTTAGGAATTTCCCACTATTGAACTGTACAATAACATTAGGTCCTTCCTCTCACTACATGCACCACCTGTACACAATGGAATATGATATCACTGATAGTACACTCCCTTAGAATCTCCATCTCAACAAGGTAACTTTAATTCTATGCATGCAACAATTATTTTGGGTTGATTTATCAGTCAACTGGCTGATCACTGAGTGTGGTTGAAGTTCCACTTCTACAATTGACCTCTACCAATTCTTCTGACATTTAGAACTAGTTAAACTGACAATAATTCAAATTAACTCAAACAAATTGCTACAAATTAGCAATCAAACACACTGAACTAAACTCAAGTTTCCCCAACTCAAAATAACTATTTTAACTAAGTGTCAAGTGCCATGTCACCTCAGTTAACTATCTCCAACATTTCTGTTGAAAAAAGAATTCAAATTTTCTCTAGTGTGATGAATACATAGTAAAAGTGAAATTTTCTTACTATATTTTCAACACTAATACTCATTATTTTTTACTTTTTCATCTTCAAAAATGTATATTAACTGAATTCAACTTTATCCACCAAATATCATGTGTGAGAATCCTAGAAACCGCCCATGGAATTAACTTGACCTTCTGCATAATCAGGAAATTCCACTTATTGGTTGTAATGCAACCCCATTACACAAAACATGTGTTATAATGCACTTAATACCTTAAAACTTGCATTATGAATATAATGCAACTTATGCCTACATTTTAATACACTTTATGCCTCCAAACCTGCATTATAACACACCTTACAACTGGTTACCTATACTATGTCTATTTCTTAGTCCATACCTCATGTAGGCTTCTCCAAACTTTCTTGAATCTGATCACCTTCCTCTGTAAGCATCTTCCACTACTATAGATCCTATGTAACCTCTTGTCAAGGCTCTAAACATCATGTAAAGGCCTCTAAAGTTGTTAAATTAATCATCATGTGAAAGCCTCCAACTTGGTTGTCCTGAATGCCATCACAATCAATTCCTTAGCTGACTTCATGGAAAACACCTTAGATTGACATACAAGGTTGAAAAGACACCCTTATAAAGCCTAGTTTGATAAACATCTCTATAAACAAAAAGGATCATGAGGGCCACCATTAATAGGTTGACATCAATGCCAACACCATGAGACAAGATGTCCAATAAATTATCTATGTCATCGATGCAGGGAAGTCTAATTGGAAAATTTGAATGGAGAGCCCCTCGATGGAATTGTTAATGGGAGCATATTGAAATTGTACATAGACAACTCATCCTCTTCCCAAGGATTATTTTTCATAGAAAATGGGCCCATTTTATAACTTTATTTATGTTTGCAAGTAGGAACTGCAAAGAAGAGACCCTTGAGAATATTGTGAGCATGAGGAACAACATGAGAGGCCTGGTAGAGTAAATACTTCCTTTCACATTAAGAGGTTGGCACACTGCACACTAAGAAAACTACATAGTCAAGACAACCAAAAATAAAAAAAAGCATGTGGTACGAATAATGACTTGAATAATGGTTTACAAGGTAGTTGGTGATGGCCATGAGAATCGAACAAGTGTAGATAAAGGCATCGAAAAAAGTGTGCACCACCCAAATGGATTGGATGCTATGCATATCGATGGGGAAAAAGGAATTGAAATTGACTAAAGAAAAGATCAAATTGGCATTGGTGGCTATGTCAAAAGGGTTACTAACATGAATTTCGACCTAGCTAATCCACAAATGGAATTCCTACTTGAAGAGCCATATTGTGTCAACATCCATAAAGTTATGGTCAGATAAGGCCATGATCACTAGACACCGATAGAAAATGCGTGAAAATAACGTAAAACATTAGTATTTTCTCTATTTTCAATTTTATTTTCACATATTTTCAAAGTGTAGATCCGAGCTAGAGCAGAGAACATAGTGAATTTTAGACATTAAAGCTAGTTTCTCAATTTCAGAACACATTAAATATGGAATCCTCTTTAGTTCCTAAGAAATAAATGACTAATCTTCGTGCTAGTGGTGCGCTAGCCCCATAGCCTGTTTCCAAACAAAATTATCATCTACCCAAGGAGCCGAAGCATAAACTAGTTATGGCCCCAATTCTAGAGAGAGTTATACAAGAGGAGTATATGTTGGGATGATTGAAAAACTGAAGTATAACAACCATAATGTGTGGGATTAGAAGAAGTTCCCAAATTTTTTTGAAGATTGGTATACCAGAAGAATTAAAAATACAAGATAACCAGTGGTTATTGAACTATAGCAGTGGGCCACAAGAGTAGAAAATTTCAGCACCTCGAACCTTTTGGATATTCCCATGTTCTCAAAGAAGTTTGAAAGAGGATATCTACATCAAAATACTAATCAAATTTATGCATGGAGTTTTTATATGGCTCAATAAGCCAATAAAAAATGATACCAAGTCAATTACTCATATTATAGGGATCCCTACTAACAACAATGATTCAAAGCCCTTTTTCAAAAAGAGGAATGAAAAAGAAATGGTGAGAGAAGTGATTGGGATGTTTTCCATATATCACGGGAAGCACGAAGTAGCAATCACTAGTATAAAATATGATGGAATTAAGAGCCAACTCATGGCATGTAAATTGTTGAAGGACCCATGTACTACAAGCATAATCACAGTAGCTAGAAAGTGTGTAGAGGGTATGGATGAAGTGGGACACCTTCTTGATAAATAAATTCATACAAGACCATCTTGAATTATAGGATAAGAATGTTGACTTCCATTATTCTTGCCTCTTAATCCTGATCACCCTCATTGTGTGACAGATCCAAAAGGACATCTAATTCCCTGTTTTGAGCAAGACAAACTTTGTTGCGTTAAGCTTCTGGTCATTATGGAATAGCGCTGATAAGAAGTGGTAACAAGATTATAATGTTGTAGTTTACATCTGTAAGGAGGTGACTAACCATGTAATCAAGCAAGTACAATGCATGTATATTCAAAATGTGATTTTCTATGGCCTAGTGATGTGATTCCATTACACCCCACTTTATGTATAATTTTACCTAAGTTGACCCCATTGAGTGGTGGCTACAATGTCGGCATAATCTCGATGAGCTTATTGTGTCATGAGTAATCAATGAGTGGTTGGTACTAGTGCCCAAGGAACATCCAAAATTCCAAAACATTGAAACAAAAATAGAGACAGGCCTAGAGAGAGGGCAACAAAATGGCAAACAAGGAGGAGAGATTGCACCTTAGGTAGAGACTTATTTAGAGATCCCATTACAAGAACTAGATCAATACCATTCCAACATGGCATAGTGGGACTCGAAGGAAGAATAAATTTCACTAGAAAGAGAGAAAATTCTATTCTTAAGTCAATAAAAGGGTGCACGGAAGAAACTTAAAGCCAAAATTATGAGGAGAATTAAACCGAATCTGTTAGAGGAAGCTTGGAGAAAATAGCAAAGAAATTGAAGGAAATGACATAGCAAGGGGTTGGACCCCTCTTCATATCTATAGATATTGTCATTGAGGAGAAGAGGGAGTTTCAATATTGAACACAAAAAAAAATGGAGGAACTTCATCTAATGATTGAGGCTTATGAGGTAGAAACTCCCGCGCTTCACACACCAGAGCCAAAAGCATTGATAGAGGTAAAAAATGCACATATTATGCTATAGATATGATTGAAACCATCACAAACATATGTGAATTTGTTGGAACCTCACACCATAGCCATGCCCCTAGTTGGTGTACATTTTTCAGACACAAATGTCAAAAACAACTACAAGTCTTACCCCATGTATACTTTATTATTTCTCATTTCATTATGCTTATTGTACATTCTTTACAACAATAAACTTCCCAATAGATATAGTTTTAGGCACACGAAGCCTCAATACACTTAATATAGCTTACTTCTAAGCAAAAAGATCCAAAAGAAGTGTAGAAACAAATAGAATAGGCAAGGAAACAAGGTGAGGAAAGAGAAGGGACACTCTGATGGGATTTCAATATAGTGTATAGTTGATTCATATTTTCGCCATGGAATTTGATGCTCTCCTAGAGTATAAGTTATCTAAAATTAAAGAATTCATTCATGAATAGGAAGAAAAGGTGGAGGAGTTATAATTATAGTTCAAGCTTACCACCCCACTAGAAGAAGTCAACAAGAGACAAAAATCTCAAAGAACTTCCAAATATTTTGGGAGTATGTGGGACATCGAAAAGGAGTGCAAAAAAGTATATGAGGTTGGTGAAGATCTCTGGAACAAAATGCATAATATTGTGGAGCTTAAGGATATTGGTTCTAAGATTTAGACTTTCGAGCAATATAATGAAGTTGTGCACAACATTCTAATATCTCTTCCCACACCTAAATGATAAGTTACTATTATCAAGAGCCTGATATTGGGAAGAAAGATCAACCATTGGAGATAAGAGTAGAAACAATTGGCACAAAATGAAGAGTAGTTATATAATGAGGCAATGGAGCTCACAGATAATCTTATTGCAGCACAAAATATAGTTGATAACCTTATTCCTCAAAAGGAATCCCTATTCTAGGTTACCCCTATGTCTATAGAGACTGTCACAAACATTATTGGAATAATGGAAGAAGGCAAGACTACAATGCACAAGGCTAAAGATGTGTTTGAGAAATTTGTGGAAAAGACCAAGGAAGTCCTCCCTTCCCTTACAAAACATAAACAATAAAGTGGCTTGGGGATTACCCACGAATAATGTTGTGAGCATGTTGGGGCTGTGAAGAAAAGGGGGATTTTTTTTTGAAAAAATTCCCAAGTATTGGGATACTACACAGAGGGTGGCTGACAACATGCACAACATACCACACAAATGCCCAACAAACCACACATAGGTGTGACAAAGGCCAAGATAGTTGCATGGTAACTGAAATATTCCTTATCCAATAGGGTATATTCTAGCTATGTATGTTGGTTAAATTATGGCAAAGGGGTGATTCAACTCGATATGGTCGAGTAAACAGTTGTGATGGCATAGGAATGGTGATAACTCATCAAGGTGAGTTAGTTGGAGATTTCCTAAAGCCAAATATGGAATTACAACACTATATAAAGGGATATTGTTGTTTATCAAAGGTTCTATTGGTTGATCATTGTTCATTTTTATTTTGCTTAAGCTCTATTATGTTTGATGTTGTTTTGTACTTCTTGTGTTATTTGATATTATATTGGTTATCTTGTTTGGTTCTGTGGGTGATAATGTTGAGGCTCTAGTACTTGGTCAATCTATTGTTATTATATACTTGATGTATTATAATGACATTGGAAAGATTCGTATTATATAAATAATCATTGCCCAAGTTATGGAAGTCAGACATATGGAGTTCTTGTATATTTTCCTTTTTAATATCCAATATAGATATGAGCTATTTTTTTCTTCTATATTTATAGTTTTTTTGTTTAAATGCTTTATGTTAATGGTGGAATTAATGAATAAGATTTGGATTCTCTGCAAGGTTTCTATAAAGTGTTTCTGTAAATGCTTTCTTGTTGTAAATAATTGTGTCATTGCATAAACAAATGAATTCTATTCCTTTCTTATTTTACATCAGAGTCCATTATGCATTTATGCAATGAAGGCTTGTTAAATGTAGAATGTTCTATATAAACCATATATTATGTGTGACAAATACCTTTCGTAGATGATGGGGGTTATGTTAATGTACACAAGACAGGATTTTGAAAGTATTTATATTTTATGGGTTTGTCTGTGACATATGGAAATTGCACTCAGTTGGGTTGGGTTACTTTGAGCCAGAATAGTCTCCATTTCCCTTGTCTCCTTACGTGACCTTCAAAGGTTTTACAAACCTGTCAACATAATTCATGTGAGACCTCATCTGCTTGTAGGTGTTGAAAGTGTTGATATCTAAGGGGGTTTTTTTGGCTTGTTGTTAAACCTAGTTCATTTCCCCCACATGCCAACAATCTTATTTCTCAGTCTAGGGTTGTCCACCAATAAGGAAAATGGGACCAACATACACAAATCCTCTAATCAAAACCTTTAGAATAGAGATATTGATGACCATATGGGAAGGTTCACTAGAATTAGGGTTTACGGTAACCATTAGAAACCATCAAGTGTTTTAGAATATCATGCAACAAAATTCATCTCTTGAAATTAAGACATGATGGATGAGGATGTTGATTAACACTTTCTTTTTTTTAAGAGTATAATAGAAAGGATAACCTAGTAGTAGTTGTAAAAATTCAAGAGTAATGTCAAAAAATAAACATGGGGCTTATGAATGATAACTAATAGGGCGAACATAAACAGTGGATGAAAATAACAAAATAAAATAATGTTGACTCAAGGAGGAATAAGAGTTATATTAGGATTGAAGGGATGCCTCAAAAAACAACCTTCAAGGTATAAATGGATGAAACAATGCATGTCTCTCTCAAAATTTGTGGCTAGGATACTACCATAAATGGATTATGTGCATGAGGTTGCCAAAATATCATAACGAATTCTTCCCAAAATAATGAATGAATATGGATATATCTTAAAAGTAAGGATATAGCTGCCCAAAAATGTTATCAAGAATATGAATCTAGTATGATGGAAAGAAAATAGGTGAGATAAAGTGATAATGGGTAGCATAATAATGGAAATGTCCTTAGGCCAATGATGATGTGTAACATCAGAATACATTAATGGAACACGCAAAACAATCATAAATGCATCAACATTGGTTTTTAATGGTAGGAATATTGTATGTGCTTTTTCCATTACCTCCATTTACAAATATGATGAATATCAAACTAATAATATATTTCCAAATGTTAAATGTCATCTCATTAGAGGGTGGGTGACACCTCTGCTTGTGGGGGGTGGGGGGATGAACTACCATAATCCTTACATCTACATATATGGAAATTCTAGCAAAATATAGCTAAGGCTCACCTAGGTCAGTAACATGGGGGGCTCTATGAAATCATTAAGGAAACTCATTCCTTAATCTTCAGGTTAGACGAAGGACCATTGGTGCCTATCAAAATGATTGCTTCTCTTAATTAATGTTATTACCATGATGCTACCATAATGAACTATTAATTAATCATCCCTCACAAAACCATACCATTGTAGTGGAACATACTCCTTTTAGCTTAAAATTTAATGATTATAGTTGCTCTATAATGGGACATTGAATTTAATTATTAGAGTTACTTCATAATGGGTGGACTAGCCATCAATATTGAACCATAAAATGCTAGGATTATCGCTTGAAACGTTAGAGTAGTAAAGATTTTGAAGAAGCTGGAAAGATCATTTCCTTCAAGAAGCTTAGGAAAGGGCATAGTATGGTCATTATGGAGTTGTTGTAGGTGTATGAGAAGTAAGAAATGATGGTAATAGGGATGAAAATATAGGTTTTTGAGGAAATGATAACAAGGGTAACTAGTATACCACAAACTTGAAACCAATTGGTTCAAAAGAAGAACTACAATGGAAGTGTTCGAGGAGGAACTTTTAGAAAAAGAAGTAGTTTTGCAAGGGGGTGAGTGAGTGTCTCTACCTTCACCTTGATATATGTCGATCTAGGTATCCATAAGTTTATTAAATGCAAATGTAAACACAACATGGTATTTGGGTATCATTTCAAGTTGATAATTTATCTGAAACATAGTAATGTTATCAATATTCCATAATATGCCATACTTCTTGTTGAAGAAAGTATATTTGATGAGCATAACGATTAAAAAGGCTAAACACCATAAGGTAAACCTTTCCCATGATGGACAAATATGCACTGACAAAGAAAAGGAAAGGTAGAATTGGAGCACATTCATTGGATTAACATAATCTCGAGAATCTGTAAAGATCGAAAAGGTCATGGAACCAGTGGAAATTAATGAAGTTACTAGAGGGATAGGTAGTGGAGAAATAATTGGGACCCCACAATAGATTACATAACAAGAAAGTCCTTCATGGCCCTTAAGGAGGTGTTATTAGAAGGATTTTGTAAATTTGTCAAAATGATCAAGGATAGATTATATAGTACTAGAAGGGCAAATGAGTGGGATGGTAGTTGACGTGTCTAAAGGGGAGGACCATGATGGAGATGCAAAGAAAATAGGACATTTTATAGGGATAATTGTAGTGGAGGGTTTTGACGTAGAAAATTCTCCAAAGGTAACGATAGCAATATGGATTTTAGGAAGAGGATAATAAAGTTGAGCGTTTAATTGGGCCTCAAACAACCAGTGCTTAGGACACCCATGAAATTATCTAGCCAAGCATTAAGGGGGAAAAGAAAGGGAAAACAATATTAGTTGATGAGTTTAAACCTATGTTCCAAGTTAATGATTTAACTAGAAAAAATAGTTGAAAAGTTTTAATAAGAATATGAAATTTTCTTGCGCAACCTTGTACGAGGAATTGAGCATTGCAATAGAGAGGCTAAAATATTGTGAAGCCTAGTGAGGTGTAGACACCCTTTCTTGGCCTATTGAAAAATCTAGACATGATGAGGAGCAACAAGGATTTTCCTCCATTCTAATAGAGAAAGAGAAAACCCATAACATTGATGAGATAAGGGATAGACACAATATTAAAAAGAAAAAAGAAGAGGAAACCAAGAAAATACTTGTAGTAAACCTTGGAGATCAAAAAACAGAGGAATTGACATGTGTGAGGATATAGAAGTTATAGGACAGGGGAGTATCTATGATACATTTGAAGAACAAAAGACATAATATAATATGAAATAGAAGAGAGAAATGAAAAAGATGAACATGAAAGAGGAGGAGAAATAAAAAAAAAGTAGAGGAAGTGGAATAGAGTTTAGAAGAAGAAGCATTTAGATGACTAAGGAGTAGGTTGTGAGATTTGAGAAGGATTATACAATAAAAGTCTAGCATGGTACTTGGAATGATAGAGTGGAGTATTTGGAAGAAGAATTGTTTGTGTTGAGAGAAGAAAGAGAGGACAAAACACTTCCAAAATAAACTAACTCAATCAATTTGTGAGAGGAAAACTAGTTGTACACAATCTCCCTTTAATATATGTCCAATTCCTAGGAATCAAGTAATAAATGTCAACCATACTATTTTTTATATTACATGATTACTTACTCAACTTCTCCACTCTATCAACCTATCAAAAACATACCACACTAATGTAAATTTAAATAATAATAATCCATATTGGTAATCACCATATTTCATAATATCTCATTAATAAACATATAAAAACTTAATAAATTTAATTAATCAATTGTATGCTTAAAATAAAACTATTTCTAAATTTAGAAATATGGTGTGTGCCCAATGATTCATGTTCCTGACCATTATATTTTGGAATTTTATATTTGAATTTAACTAATCAACATATAAAAATTACATATCTAAAATATTTTTTTCTTCTAATATATATATATATATATATATATATATATATAGATAATCAATTCTAATCCTATCACGCAAAAAATAATTGATTTCTTCCTCACTCGGTTGGTCAATAGGGGGTATATATATATATATATATATATATATATATATATATATATATATATATATATATATATATATATTCCCCAACATAGTTCCCATCCCGAATAACTTGGTATGTGAAGTGCCTAGACCAAGGGGAAGAGGAAGGACGAGCCTTTTCGCATAGCCAAGTAAATTTAGTTGTATGTAACAATTTTAGACTTAAATGAAGAGGTCATGTTCATCAAATTATAAAAATTATAGAATATTTCAAAGAAAATTGACACACACAAACGCACACACACACACAAAATCACCAAAACTAAATAATGAAAATTAAATCCAAAAATTCACCTATAATACTTTCATTTATGACAACAACTACTTGGACGAAGTTCCCTCATACAAATATGTGGGAATTGGCATGCACCATATGCTTAATTAGAATTATAACATTGAGGAAGGGATAAATAGAGGCTCGAAGCCTTGAAAATAATTGTAAGTTAGAAAATATTTTTAGTTTGGATAGAAAAAACTTTTCTTTGAGATTCTTTTCACTCTCGTTTTGTTATATGGACGTGGATGTGAGTTTTGGCATTGCAATATATCTAGAGAGTGATGTTGTGAGATTGAACAAATTCGAAAACAATTTATAACCTACAAGAAATACTCCTTAACCTATCATCTTAATTGAAGCAATCATTTACCCGTTGAAAGAATGCCTATGACTATGTATATTATGCATAATAAGGGATGCCATGAGGTTTCCTAAAACTGCTTCTATGTCTAACTAAAATCCCACCTTCAACTCAAGTGATTTTGGCATAAAGAATGTGAGTCTTTCCTATAATATTGAGGAAAAAGGAGTAGACCATTGAGATAATATTAAAAATATTATCAATTCCAAATTTAAGGAGGAATTGTGTGGAAATAAAGAGTGTGAGGGAAAAAGGAAATTATAATATTACAAGTAGGTGATGAACCACAATCTCTAAAACTAAAATTGTCTCTCTCTTTGTCTTAACTAGTGCTACAAAGTAAATGAGCATTACTAAGATTATAACTAATTCTTATGAGCTTCATAATGAAATTGGGTGTTGCTTAGTTCCCAAAACACATGAAAGAGTTTGTCACGTATTGGATCCTAGGAGAGTTGAAGACAAAAAACACTTTCTCTTAGAATGTGCATCTTATACTTACACTAAATTTAATTTTCAAAATATTTTTCAAGTTTTTCACTCGAAAAGAGGTTTGCATATATACTTAGTAGACCAAGAATTAACTTGGATAAAAATAATTAATACATAAGTTAAACATAAATATGGTTAAAAAAACATGTAATAAATTTTTCAACCATGATGATTCACCCCCACTTTGCCATGGAGATTCTTAATTTGTAAATAAACTTTGTTATAATACAATCAATACCATGGCTTGCTAATAGGACATGGCTAAAAAACCATGTGTCATATTCATAGGACATTTCTTTCAATTAATCCATTTAATTAAAAGAGTATAAATGGCATCTCTATTTCAACATCTATTCTAGAATATTTTGTGGAGATTAATTCCCTACCATCCACCTAATTCAACATATTTTATGTCTTTAGGTTATGTTTGTAAGTTCTTTGGGACCATCAAACTTAACTTCTATTGTGAATACTTTAACCACAATTGATAGAGATTAAACTTTACATAAATTAAGTGATTCACAATTTTATGAAAAGAAAATTTATTGACATGTTTATTTCATAATAGTCCTTACAAAATTTTAATTTAATTATGAACAATTATTAGATAGATCTTAGAGATTTAACCTCCATAAAATATGTCACAATATTTATAGTAGTATTCACACTCAAAAGCAAAGAAAATATCATATCAACATGTGTCATATTAAACATGTGGTATTTATTCATGTTTATTTCATAATAGTCTTTACAAAAATTTTAATTTAATTATTAACAATTATTACATGAATCTTAGAGATTTAACCTCCATAAAATATGCTACAATATTTATAATAGTATTCACAATCAAAAGAAAATAAAATATCATATCAATATCTGTCATATTAAACATGTGATATTGATAAACCATAATATTATGTTTTATAATTAATACTAATAATTACTTAAAATTATAGTTTTATTATTTATTGAAATCAAAAAAAATCTTATTATCTATAAATATCTAAAAAAAAATATCTATAAATTCTTATTATCTGTAAATATCACTTTTTTACACAATTTGAATCTTGATCGTCTCTTTGGATCCCATTCAACAATTCATTACTTTGTAGTTGCCATTCTACAATGTTATTTATTAATTTAAAAAAAATCAATCAGGTGTTTACCCATTTGAATCTTGATCCTCTCTTTATATCCCATTCAACAATTCATTACTCTGTTAGTTACCATTCTACAACCTTATTAATCATTCGATAATAATTCAAAACACTATTTACCATTGCTAATGATTAGACACCTAATAATAATGCAACACTTTATTTGGCTTTGCTGATGATTAGACACCTGATATTTACCTTTGGCCAAGAAACAATCCCAACGACCGTACAAAATATCCTGGTTTATGTGCAACTTACAACAGGATGTCAGATCATCTGCTTTACTAAAGTAATTAGAACCCCCTGGAAATCTTAACATGGCCCAGGATACATGTGCAGTTTACCAGAGGATGTCAAATCGTTTCCTTTTCTCATTAATTAAAACGCTTTAGAATCTTAATATGGGCCACAGCTAAATCTGCCCCCACACTCCATTATACCATATTCAATCAAGAGACCCACCATAGATTAGAAATATGGCTTGATTTGACCCAGCAACTATTAGAAACATAATTTAATCATAAGCGGGTCTAATATGACCTGTATCGGGGCCAATGTCATAGGGTTGGAAGACATGGAATCCTGAGTGAATATTACGAAATCAAATTCTGCAGAGCATTGACACTCTTTTAGGTTACAGCGTGCACGGATTTATTTGCTTCACTCCAGCAAAATAATAGTGGTTACGCAGGGTTGCTTGTCACCATAATTAAAATATGTTTTACTGTGTTAATTCTGCCCGTGGGATCAGAATTTATATTCTACCTCATGAGCAGTATTTCCGAAGTTCGGCATTAATATAGAAATCAGTTTTGCTTACACGCTGACGTATATATGTTTATCCCATCCCCTCTTTACAGGTTATGAGGCTTAGCTACCATTAAAACCCTATTGAGCAAATTGGGTTTTGCCTAGCCGAAGGCTATGAGAAATAGTACGGCGCCGTCTCATCGGTTCAACACTCCAGTATGGAAGACCCCAGCTCCATATATTTTGGGCGCAGCAGGTTCCGTTATTGCTTTAATAGTTTTTGCGTTCTTCCTTCTGGTTTGTTCCTGCTGGAGGGATTCTGTCGGCCATTCAGAAGAGAATAACGTGATGGCACGGAATGGCACGGAATCAAATATTGAGTGTGGTGAAATGAATGAGACAGTGGTTGTGATTATGGCGGGTGAGGAGAAGCCGACATTTATTGCTAAGACGAAAAAATGTCCATCGTAGCTGCAACTCACAGCGTCTGAAATTATGGTTAGCCTAGATATATTTTAACTCTAAAGTTTTCAAGTTCATAGAAGGATTAAAATTTATCCAAAGTTTTCAAGTTCATAGAAGGATTAAAATTTATCCAAAGTTTTCAAATTCAGAGAAGGATTAAAATTTATCCAGTGCAGAGAAGAAATAAACCTTTATTGAAAAGGCTTTGGATAATGAAACCTTTATTGAAAAGGCTTTGGATAATGAAAAATTGAGAAAAAGTTTGCATCGGAGAAGCTTTAATTCTTACTGCCTTAGTGATTTATATATATGCATGTCAAAATATTTCTCTTTATAATTTTATCTTTTTATCCATGTTAGCCATGGCAAGAATGACTCAAGGCAAGATTAGATGGGTTTTCCAATTTCTCCCTGCGAGGTCTGTTGGAAAGCACCTCTCTGTACAATCACTTTCTCCATATTGTAAATCCATAGTTACAATCATGCCAGCTCTGAATAATCTTGTCACTGGATAAGAGTTAGTATGCTGGAGTGATTTGACATCAATGGATGAAATTTCGAACTCCATTTTCTCCATTGTAGTTAACGTACAGTTTTATTTTCAAGGTACAGTTTTGTTTTTATGAAATTTCCTTGTTGTATGGTATTTGCCTTATAATATGTTCTGTAACAGTAATTTAGTCTTTAAAAAAATGGAAATTCTGATATGATTTTGGTAAAATCTGGAGAATTGAAAAAGCTGTAGTTTAATCAGATTGTTTTTTCTCTGAAAATTAAGAAAATAGAAATACTGGTCATATTTTGATAAAATCTGGCAGAAAATTTTCTAAATCTTAGTTATAACTGTGAATCTTCAATATTTGGGATGCCCCAGAAGTTTTTAGTGGTGCTGAATCCATTTCCACCATCAAAAACGTGATTCAAAAATGGCTACCCATGATTTTTTGAAATTTTTTTACCAAGCCACTTTTGGCCCTCTTGGCAAATCCTCAATTGTCAAGATTTTTGGTGCTCACAGTTTTTGATAGTACTGAATTCATTTTCACCATTAAAAAACAAGATTAGATCATACCATAAAGAATTAGATTCAAGCATGGCTAATACCCATTTTTTTGAAAAATAAAAATAAAACCAAAATCTAAATTTGTTTTCGAAGTAGAAGCTAAATTGAAACCTCTTTAGACAACGACGTTCTGTCACTTGTCACTCTAGTTGTAACTTAGACGCCTTCGCATCTATAATGGGAGAAAAATGGGAGGCGTAGTATAGATTAATACTCGGTGTGGATTTACTCAAATGATAGCTAAATGGATGTTCTCTAATGTAGTTGCAGACGTAATAAAACCTACAAAAAAAATAATAAGGTGGAAGGTTGAGTTATTAAGCTTCGATCTGAAAGGACAGGGTTTGTTAGAGTGGGACAACCTCTCCGAACCACATTCGGTATGACAAGACAACGTTTGACGGGGAGCGTTTGATAAGTTTGCCATGGCTTGTTCACAACGTTTGGTCTCTGATCACTACTTCACACCTTGAGTACTTAATTGGTTTGCCTTGTTATAGACGACTGTAGAATAATGTAATTGTGCTTTAGGGATTATATATGGGCTTCAGTACATCATCTTTTGCAACGATGGGAATATATACCACTAGTATTTATTCTGTATTTCTACGAATTGTATGATAAGTTCATGTATTAATTGAAGTTATTTGTTTTCAAAGTATTAGGTAAAGCTAGGTACATGTGATATAATGTGATAATAAGTTCATGTATTGTTTATTCTGTATTTCTAGGAATTGTATGATGAGTTCATGCATTAATTGAAGTTATATGTTTTCAAAGTATTAGGTAAAGTTAGGTACACGTGATATAACGTGATAATAAGTTCATGTATTAATTAAAGTTACATATTTTCAAAATATTAGGCAACGTTAGGTACGTGTCATGTTAAAGTGATAAATCTAATAATTCCATGTGAACAAGTGTTAATAAAGAAATGTAAGTGGCATGTTCGTGGGATAAACCTGTCTTATATAAAAAGAAAATTTAAAAGTAGAATGATATGATCAGAAATCCGTAGATTTCATTATAGCTCAGCCTTCTTTTCAAACCACTAATTTATGATATAATATGAATATGAGTTCCCTTCATAACTTTATAAAAATCAACATCACTTTAAAAAAATAATAGAAAAGAGTCCTTTCCTCAGCATTGGTCAGGTTTACGATAGTGAGAACAACTTTGTTTGTACGTATGATGTTCTTCAAAAGGAATTGTTTTCATATATCATTAAATAATCATTTGAAAATGCTTCAAATGAAATTAAATATAGTTATAAGATTAATATCGTAATGCATTGATAAATATATCAACAACCATTTCTGTTATGTTAATAATTTTCTGTTATGTTAATAATTTTTTATTAGTAAGTTATATTTTAAAATTAATATTGATTTAAATCAATTTAAAAATTATTCAAATTAATACTTTTTAATTCATATTAAGTAAATCAAAAGCTTTTTTAAACAATATCTTTCTAAATCATTCAAAACTATTTTTGAAACATTATTAAACTATTATATTTATTACGGAGAACACAGTTAAATATCGAACCATGAGTTCATCCACTATTCCCATGGCCATGACCTAGCAAGTACACTTAAGGAAGATATCTCATCCAGCGTATAGAGAAGTGAGCTCCCATCTAACGAGCATAAGTGAGGTAGTGGCATCTGTATTTAATAAATACACAATGGAAGGTTAGTTCATGTCCATTTTCACCAAGTATAGGGAAGTTAAAACAAGTTAATTTTAATTTGATTAATTTTTATATAATTTTAATCCTTTTATAAAAAATTGAAGTTAAGTTTATAGTGAAAGAAAAAATAAAATTATATTGATATATATTATTTTTTAAAGGAGTTGAGTACAAATTCGTTTTTAGAGGTTTTTTTTTTTTCATTTTATTAGATTTTTTGAGATTGGGACTTGAGGAAAACATAGACAATCGAGTTGAGTCTTTATTTCTGATAGACCTATTAGCCATGACTTATATAAACAAAACATAACAGAAAAGTAAGAGGAAACATATTAAGGAAGTGTGTTGGGAGAAAAAACGCGAGTAGAAGCCTAAGTGTTCATGCATGTGGAAGTCTATATGCTCCACCCTCGCTTCGAGACTTTTAAGGTGGTCATTAATGCATGGATGCTATTGTGGAAGACTATCTAGATGGTCGAGGATTTCAATTTGAACATGTTGGATGTCGTTGATATAGGCTCCCAACTCATTTTGGTCATCGTATCTCTACTCCTCCACGATGTCCATATTCACCTAAATGTTGTGTAGTTGGGCAGCAAGAGAATCCATGGTAGCTTGGGCAATCACATAGCCTAAGGAGCGAGCACAAGATATAGCAACTACCTCCTCTGTTTCCTTGCTAGAAGAGGTCTCTAAAGATGAATGATTTCTCAGATTCTCGACTGTTCTTGACAGTTAATTTCTCCCTCCGACCAGAACGAGTCAAGGCTACTAGAAGGCGGGAGAAGTTGGGTAGTAGCGACATGAGGGGCTCGGGTGGAACCACAAAGAAAGCATGTAGAAATACTTTCTCCTTGAATTGAAACATGAGGTAAACCACACAAACAAAAGTAAACTAGTAAGGGACACAGAATCACCATCCTAGAGCACACTAAAGTAGAAGGGGCTCATATCCCCTTTTAGTCAAGGGAAGCACCCCCATCTCTGAACACAAAAAATTATCCCCACTAGGTTGTTGCTGAAGTAGTTGATGTACCACAGAGTGCGAGAGAGCACTGTCTCAATGCGAACCACCCCAGTGTTGTGAGAGTTGAAAGGAATGACTCCCGTCCTAGCCCAAAGTCGAGGAAAAACCCAAGTGTAGAGTTTGGCACTCCAGTGGCTTTGATGCAAATTACATAAGGAACTAGACTAAATTTGCAAGCGAGACCCCTCCCTCGTTGACAACAGAAATTGTTCAATACTTGAACCAAGGTTGTAGATGGATATGCAAAGAACCTCTACCACCTCACTAGTGTTGGGATCCTGAGGGAAATACCTGGCCAATACTTCACATCTCCCTTTACTATCTCATTCCACAAATTCCTTGCGTGCCCGCGATAGGGAATTGAAGAACTGCGATCCAATTCACTCTGCAACCTCGCACTTCATCGCCCAGAGCAAATAATTGTTTGAATTCCTGGAGTATTTATCATTGTCGCATGTGAAATAGGCATCTCGACAATAGAGCTAGCCCAACTCATCATTATTAAAATAAAGGAGTGCATGGAGGTTAGTCATGCTCTGTACGCAACCCATCTCACCAAGTGTTGAGTATAATGGAAACCCCCATTGTGGATATATAAATTAAAATTGAAATTAATTAAAAATGATCATTTTATATTTGTTAATATTATTTCATATTTATTTTACATATTAATATATGATAATGTCGAGAGGGATGGCCTTCGTTGGGACCCAACTGGCTCTGATTTCTCTGTTCGAGCAGCTCACCAACAAATCTGCCTCAACAATTTCCCTATGCCAATATGGAACTCCTGGAGAATGGTTTCGAAGTCTAAAGCTCTGCCCAAAATTAATTTTTTCATCTAGACCTTACAAAAAGGAAAAATTCTAATAGCAGAGAATTTACAAAAAAGAGGTATCAACGGTCCATCTTGCCGTCCCAACTGCTATTCTGCGGAAGAAACCATGCAACAACTCTTTGTAGACTGTTCTTTTGCTATTGATTGCTGGAAAGAATTGTATCCAATTGATACCCCTTGGATCTCCCAACACTCCATAGGTGAAGTGATACAATACTGGAAAAAGAAATGTCCTTGGAAAAATAAGAACAACAAGTTAGCGCAGAGGGTCTGGAACATTCTTCCATACACCATGTTATGGAGTATATGGCTGGTAAGAAATAGAAAAATATTTAAGGATAAGAGGTCGACCTCCAGATCAGCCTGCAACAAGGCAAAAACTCTAGCTCTTGAAACTATCTCTGTCAAAGCTCATAGCAATATTGAAGCAACAGAGTATAGTGTGGAAGAAAGGAACTTCATCACCTACATCTTGGACAAAAATCACAGCATCCAGAATGGAAAAACAATGAGAGCTCAGAGCAGACAGGGAACCCACAGTTGGAAGATAAGGCTCAAAGAGGAGGATTTCGCAAGCTTGTTGCAAAAATGTAATTGTTTCTATCTGTTTTTTGATGGAGCTTCCAAGTGAAACCCAGGTATTGCAGGGGCAGGGGGTGTGATCTACAATGCCAATGGGGAACATGTTCTCTTCAATGAATGGGGCTTAGGGAACATCTCCAATAACACGGCAGAGGTGTTGGCCCTTTTTCAAGGTCTTAAACAACTCAGCAGACTTGGTATAAGAACAATGAAAGTCTTTGGTGATTCTTCTACAGTAATTAGTTTAATGGCACAAAAAAAATTGTCCAAACGCCCTCCTCCAGCAGGTCATACAGCGCTGCCAATTCCTGCAAATGGCAGTAGGAACACTGCAGTTCCACCACATCCTACGATCATTGAATAAGGAAGCAGATAGGCATGCAAATAAGGCGTGTGACAGGACAATCAACAACTTGTTATGCAATACAAAGGAATCGCTTCAGTCTTTGGCATGAACCATTTTAGTCTTTCTAGCATTTATCCTGACAGCTCCACCAAGAGGAAACAGAATCAAATCCTCCAGGCTTGTAGCACGATCAGTTTTAGCGATCGAATAAGGGAGAGAAACGCTCCCTTTCTTAAAATTCTATCTCTAATTCACTTCACTTACTCCTATCAGAACTGTATCTTTCTCCTCCTTATCAGTGCAGGCTTTAGGCTCCAATACAACCTAGATGAATCCATTTCTCGGCAAAAAACATCATATGTTTTCTTTACAAACAACGACATCAAATGTATCAAATGTAATTTAATTCCAAGCTCCCTACTGCTATTGTTAATGTATCTTAGATGACTTGCAAATGTGAGTTCCTAGGCTTTCAATTTGTTAGAATTTATTCTAGCAAAGACTCTCTCAAAACCGGAACAAGCAGGTCTAAGGAGATCATTGCTCTCTGTAACCTCTTAGATCTAGAGCCTCCTCTACTCTGCATGTATCACAAGAACTTATGTTCCCGTTGTTTTTTTAGTCCCTAATATAGCAACCGTTTCTGTCAAAAAAAAAAATATGATAATGTCAATTTTATTTATATTATGTGTATTTTAAATTGTGTAATGTATCTCTTAAATCCATAAACTTATGTACAAAAAAAATGTCATCAACATTTGTAATTATGTTTTTTTACGTTGTGTAATAGATTCTCCTCATAACAAAGTCAATATCACTCTTTAACCTTTTAGACATAGATATGTTGACATTGTACAAGTAGAAAACAAACTACATGAAATGGGTTTTGATCCACTTATCTGTAAATAGCCAGAAGACTATTAATATAATCCCTCTAGTTATGATTGTTGGTTTACCTCAAGGTGTCATGATTATTTCTATGATAAGAAACCCACAAGAGAATTGAACATTTCCAAATGCTGAAAAAATTCTCACTATTCACTATTAGATCCAAATCCATTGAGATTTTAATAAAGAATGACATGTGATGAGATTTGATCCGCATATTCATACCTGTCACAAGAACCATAACTTTGTGGGTTTGGTGGATTTCGTGTTCTCCTCCTCATATAAGCCCAATTCTTAAAAGTCACATGTTGGCCTACTCTGGTTAAGCTAAAATTTTGGATTCCCTTAACATAAAGATTCTCCTCTATGATGCCTCAAGAAGATTTGATTATTGCTAGGTCACAAGTTATTAATATATCTAAATTACAAATTGTATACACTTGAATTATAATGGAAGCATCACTCAAACATATAAACTATTCTAATTAGGAAAAAAACTACAAATTTCCTATCATAATTATGTCTGAAATACTTTTATTATATATATATATATATTATATAAGTTTCTTTTTCCCAAAGAAAAAATGTAATTTCATTAATGAAAAAAAAATTACATGTTGCATATGCTGAGGCACATTACATCAGCAAGTCAATGACTACAGATCAGAAGTTCAATGACAGCAAACTAATGTACAAAAGGGGATAAAATCATGCTTTTATCCCATTTTTCTTCTCAACCTTGTCCCACTCCCCTTGTGTTGACGTCGAAGATACAAGTGCAAGTGAATTGACAGCTTCAAGTTGAGGGTTTTTCTGATGAGAACCTGAGTTGTCTGATGCATGTAGTCGTTTGGATCCACTAGAATTCATTGTATATGGTATCTTTTCCGGTTGCAATTCCATAGGATCATGTGGAATTAACCCCTGTACTTCTGGTTCTTTGTCTGTTTCATTGTTCTCATTGGGTATGGGAGCTTCCACATCAACTTCCTCCTCCTAATCAATGTCGTGTGGGGGGAATTTCCAACCCTTGTGTTTTTTCCCTGTTTTCTTGTTTCTTCGGATATCTTTCTTGGATTTAGGACACGTATTTTGTAGGTGAACTATTTGCCGACAAATTCTACATCTAAATGTTGTATTTTCATAATCTATTATCTATATCCAGCTCCACTATTTGTGATTCAGTTGTATGTGATATGGCAAACCTTTGCTGATATCAACTTCCACACAAATTTGTGCGAAAGTGAAAACTCTTCCCTCGAGTATTTGTGTGTATGTTTTAATATATCTCCCAATGGTGTTGCCGATACCAGCAAGGACCTGTTAGTCAAATAAATGTAATGGGAGATTGTGCAAACGAACCCAAACTCGCATCCTCAAAACAACCATAATATCTGCATCGAATTTCGGAAACCATGGTGTGATGAAGAGACCCGTTGATCCCAAGAACCATGGCCCTTCTTGTGGTATAATGTCTCTTGCCTCTAATGAAGCGAATGTTACAATGAAGAACCCCTTGGAACAGAGGTGAATTTCACAGTGAGGAGTCGAGTTTGTGAATATCCAATGAAATAGATCAACATGTTTTGGCCAAAAACAATTGAATTGGCAGATAATAACTTGTGATTCAAATGTATTACAATGCTCATTTGTTTCTGGTATATCTATATTTAATTCTAGTATATAGTTCAGTTTCTCCACAATATATGGACTGGGTTCAGTTCAATCTTGCTTTGGTGTTGATGTAGGAGTGTTTTTTTCCTTGTAGGATATTCTTGAAAGAAAGTCGCCCATTTTTGTGCTTCTATTATGTTTCTATGTTTTTTGTTGAAGTAATCCTAATGCCTTCTCCTGTATGTTTTGATTTACTGGAGACCGCAATGCCACCTCTCAGCCTTAGGTTGAGTGTTATAGTAGACACAGATAAAATATTGTAGTCCTTCAAGAGTTTGGGGTATTGTAGTGTTTTTCCCCCAAAAATCAGATTTTGTAATATGACACGATATCCAATATGTTGGGAGATGATATTCTTCAGATGCAACATAGACTCTGTTGTGAGAACCCAAACTAAAAAAGATCTCCCCAAAGGGGTTTTAATGATAATTCGAAATCGATAAGAAATTACCAAAAGTGGGGATTTTGTTTCCTCGAGAGATGGCTGAGTCGTGCAGCTTTAGTTGCACCGTAATGTAATGGAGTCTGTGTGTTGGATAGCGGATACCCCCCATAGCGGGTTTTTGGGGCATAAAGCCGAGTTTTGGTCAATGTAATGTAAAGACCCGGCAAAATGCGGGTGTGGAGTGTGAGAGTCTAGGGTTGTCCACCCTAAAATATTATAGTTTAATCTAGAATGTGTCGGCCTACCCATGGTTCGCGGACCATGTCAATGTATCAATAGAGCGAGGCTCTAAGTGGAGAAGTCATTTTTTAGTCTGGATCATGAGTCGTATGTGGGTGTTGAATAAAGAATTCACTCTGAGTCTGTAAGTCCAAATCTTGGTTTGTAGGAATAGGAAGAGGCTCTGTTGCTGTGTGCGCAAAGGCCTGGTAGAGTCCATAGCTGTGTGTGTGGACCCCTGCAGCTGAGTGCATAGGGCGGAGTTGGGATTGTACTATAACAGAGGATTAATAAAAGATAAGTTGATTCTGAAATATTTTGCATCTTCTTGTAGATCTATGTGTTTATGCTTCTGTTATATCTTGCATCTCTTTATAGTTTATGATTGCGTACTCTTGTTATAAATGTTGAATGATTGATGAGAATATTGGGCCCACATAATTAAGTTAAGATATATAATAATAACACCGTAAGGATAAAAGATATAGACATTGCCTCTTCACGCTCTTCACAGAGCTGCGTGAAGGACACACAACTGTGCAGAGTAGTGCACACAAGATCTGTTCGCGAACGTCCCAGACTTCATCAAGACATCCCTAGGGTGCGGAAACTTGGTTCCAACACCCTCCCATACTACCTCGGGTCAGACATCAGTCCGTGCATTGCGGACTGTTGTCAAAAGGGCCGGTAGTTTCAGGATTTGTTTGGCTAAATCACTTCTGAACCTGGGTCAGGCCACACCAAGCCAACAAATGGTTCCATTGCCAGCACCGGGATCTACCTAAGGGATGTCTGATGTTGGAACACTGGAATCCTACGAAGAATGAAATTGAAGATTGGTTGGATAAGAAGCTTCATGAGTTTGTGACACAGGAAAACAAAACTCTCTAGATAGATGAGGAAAGGTGGTTGGATTGCTACATATATATGGAAATCCATGAGATATTCTTCGCATCCTTCTCTTCTGAACTGTACGAGTGGATCGTGAGGCTAGCCGATAGTGAGGAAAGGTACAAGCTTGATCAACTGATAGTGTGGACTCTGGAGTTAGTGCACAGACTAGAGGCATCAGAAGATAAGATCGCATGGGCTGTGGACCATTGGCTCAACTGGGTAATAGGGGGATTTATCACTAAGTTCGTGGTAGACACGACTGTGAGCTATAGCGAAGCAGAATGACGTTTTCTCAAGGGACCACGAGGTAGGTACATTAAATCCTTGAATACCTGGATTAAGATGTTGTTATGTGAAAAACGGGTGATGCGAATATATTAATGTTTGGAACGAGGCGAAGCAGAAATATATATAAGGGTACCGAATGATTAGGAAATAGTCCCTTAATTTCACCTTCGCGAGAGAGTGAGGAAGAGCGCGCTTAGGTTTACCCAAGAAGTGCAGTCAGTTTGATCAGACAGCGCATTCCGTAGTTACCACCTCCACTTACACCACCACTTGCTTCACCTCCTTCACCTCCATCTTCTCCCACCCCACCTCCACCACCCCCTTGGTTCAGCATGGTGAGCTCGATCAAGCTACCTGTATTCAGAGGAGTATGGAATGAGGATCCGGACCAGTTCTAGTTCGTGGTAAGAGCAGTATGGGAAGCACAAGGGGTTACGGATGACAACATTAAGAAGGCCACATTGGTGAGTGTGCTGTAGGATCGCATGCTGACATGGTATATCAAGCACTTTAATGATCACCCAAATGCAGGGATAACAGAGATCCAAAATGCACTGAACATAGAATGTAGCTGACCAAAATTGGAGACACAGTCTTTCATTGGATTTAAAGAAATTGCAATGCTTCAAGGCAAGAACCCATGGGATATGGATTAGAGGTTGAAGAGTATGATCCGCAAGGCTAATATGATGCTGACAGATGTGCAACACTACGCATGGTTTGTGGAATCTTTGACACCACACGTGAGGATGGCGCTGTCGCAACAAAAGTTTTCAACCCATAATCCAGGTGGATATTGGTGACCACCTGCCAAGTCCACCTGGACCCCCACCATTGTTTCTCTCAGCATTTTCAGTTTCCTTAATTGTAGCGCAACTTACTATTTTTAGCAGTTTTTCGGGTCCTATACTTCCGGAGCCGTTTTGAGGCCCTAAACGACATTTTTTGGGAAATATGGGGAAAATTGGGTCCGTGGGACCCATGTTGCCTCCCAAAGTGGTAGTGCTCGGATAGATATTTCTAACGAGCTATTGTACGCATCAAATGGAGATCGTATGCCAAAGTTACGACCTCGGGAAGTTGGTGTACCAATTTACCCAAAAAGGGGCCCATAGTTTGGCGTTTCTTCTTCTAGGGTTAGGTTTTGGAATGTTAAGGGTTTTCCATTGTTTCTCAACAATAAATAGGCCTTCAAGCCTCATTGTAACACAGTTCAGAGGCATGTAGCCACACATCTCTTCTTAGAGATAAGCTACCATCGCCCTAGCTGGTTTATTTCCATTTCTGGTTGCAAGCATATTTCAGTATTTTCCATTAATGAAATGAAGTATTATTTCCGCTGCATGTCTGTGTTTATGGTTATATCTGTATTTTATTGCGTTCCTGTTTAAATCCGAATCAGTGGTATCAGAGTGGTCTGCGTTTTCTTTGTTTTTCTTTGCATGTCCCCAACGAGGTCGGGATATAAGGAGTTAGGGCTTGAATTGGTCGAACCTTTGCAAGACCAGCCTCGCAAATCCCGACGGCCTCCCATGGTGGATGAGAAGAAAGATGAGGGGGTAGGAGATCCTATCAAAATCTTACTCGAAGAAGCCCTCGAGCAACAATGGAACGCGATGATGGACAACTTTGCCCAGATCCTTCAGCAGCTACCCAGAAGCGATGCATCGGCTTCCAGCAGCTACTCTGGAAATGCCATGGCCTTTAAGGTACAAGTTAATTTTGAAATCCCAATATTCGAGGGCCAGATAGACGCAAATTCCGTAGATAAATGGTTAAATCTGTTAGAGGGTTATTTTTCTGTTCATGAATTTTCGAGTCAGGAAAAGATTGTTTTCGCTCTTCTCAAAGTAGCCCCCCACGTCAAGGATTGGTGGGAAACCTACTGCGACTAGAAGGATGAAAGTACTGGCTCACTATTTTTAGCCGCACCCACCTGGAATTCATTCCGAGATGCCATCAAGGAGCAGTACTACCCTGTCGGAAGCTATGAGGATGAATACATAAAGTGGACCACGCTGCGGTAGGGAAGGGACCAAGACGTGCCAAATTTCACCAATCTTTTCCATACCCTTCGCACAAAGTTTGGTATCAAGGATTCAGAGCAACATTTGATACTCAAATATCGTGGTTGCCTGCACAAGTACATCCAGGAAGAAATACAATTCCTGAACATCTCCTTGCTCAGCACAACATACCGATATGCCGTCAAGGTCGAGCAGAAGTTTAAACAAAAGAAGCGAGACTTTGGATCTGCAAATCCAAAGCAGGGGAAAGGTGCTCCTAAACCACAGAACAAAGGACAAAGCCAAGGCGGGCCAGCCCAAAACAACCCGTCGAAGCTGCAAGCAAAGAACAGCGCCGCGAAGCCGAAAAAGGACATGGGAAAATGGTGTGAGTTCCATAAGAGCTCCACTCACAACACAAGTGAGTGTTGGGCCAAGCAGTCACTAGTGGCTGAGCTAAAGGTTTCAGAGTCAGATGCATGTTCCGACTCTGAGTCAGAACTCGATAAGGGGAATGACAAAGCGAAGCAGATCATTGATGAAGATCCCAATGCCACTGTTGCTACCGCCAAGATCCAGAAAAATGAACCCGAAGATCTAGAGGAGGAGGAGCATCTCTTCCACTCCCAGATGTGGGTAAAGGGCTCCCCGATACAGTTCATTGTTGATAGCGGGGGCCAAAAGAACCTCATTTTGGCAGAGGTCGTGAAGCAGTTGGGCTTACCAACCACAGCACATCCACAAGCGTACACCATTTGGTGGCTTCAACAAGGATGAGATCTTCGCGTGAGTCAGCAGTGTCGCCTTCCATACAACATCAAGCCCTTCACGGATGAGGTATTGTGTGACATTGCTCCCCTTGAAGTTTGTGATGTATTATTAGGACAACCATACTTGTGGAAGCGACATGCTGTGTACGAATCAAGGCCCCGTGTTGTTATTATTACATTGGGAAATAAGTTGTACAGGATACGAGAGGTAGAACCACCTACTGCCATCTCTTTGATTACTGCAAAACAATGCAGTAAGCTCATTTCCAAAACCAGGAAATTTGTTTTCCTGATGATACGCCCTCAAGGGAAGAAGAAGACGGTGGTCGCGGCCTCCAAACAGGGCCCCTCTGGACGACAACTAGAGATGAACAAGGTTGTGGAGGAGTACGAGGACATCTTCACCTCCCCCGCAGGGGTTCCTCTGCACTGTCAGGTCAAGCACTCCATCGATCTAACCCCAGGTGCGCCACTACCCAATGGACCAATTTATCCGCACTCCCTTTTGGAGAACGATGAAATCAAGAGGCAGATTCAGGAGCTCCTACAGAAAGGTCACATCCGTCCAAGTTCATCGCCTTGTGGGAGCCCGATCGTGTTGGTACAGAAGAAGGATGGGACATGGAGACTCTGTATTGACTATCAGGCGCTGAACAAGATCACTGTCCATAATAGGTACCCGATCCCGCGGATTGATGACCTCCTGGACCAACTAAAGGGGGCGAAATATTTCAGCAAGATCGATCTGAAGTCAGGATATCACCAGGTACCAATCGAACCCTCTGATGTGTGGAAGACTGCCTTCAAAGCCAAGGAGGGCCTTTTCGAATGGTTGGTTATGCCTTTCGGATTGACGAATGCTCCTGCAACCTTCATGAGGCTAATGGATGACATCTTGCGGCCATTGACCAACTCATTTGTAGTAGTATACTTGGATGACATTCTGATCTTCAGCCAGATTTGGGAAGAGCACCTCCACCACATCCGATAGGTTCTCCAAACACTGCGGCAACACAAGCTATGTGCCAATTTGGAAAAATGCACTTTCGGCATGACCCAGGTTCAGTATTTGGGATACATCATTGATGAAAAGCGGGTGCATGTGGATCCAGCCAAGATCCAAGTCATTCGAGATTGGCCATCTCCAACCACTCTAACAGAGCTCCGCAGCTTTCTAGGTCTTGCCAACTTCTACCGCAGGTTCGTGTTGGGGTTTTCTCATATTACTTGGCCCTTGAGTCAAGTCACCAAAGGAGGGGCGAAAGCAAAATTCTTTTGGTCTGAATCTCAATAGAAGGCATTCATAGAGTTGAAGGATCGTCTCTGCACGACACGAGTGCTCGCGTTACCAGATTTACAACAACCATTTGAGGTCGAGAAAGATGCCTCTGACTATGCTAGTGGGGCAGTCCTTACTCAACATGGACATCTAGTGGCATATCACAGTGAAGCACTTTCAGACACAGTCCGGAAGTACCCCACTTATGATAAAGAGATGTATTCCATTGTGCAAGCCTACCGGCAATGGAAGCATTACATTTTGGAGAAGGAAACGGTCATCCACACAGACCACCGACTCCTGCAGTTCATACAGACCCAAGGGAAAATGCAGAATGATCTCCATCAGAGGTGGTCTACATACCTGCAACAATTCCACTTGAATATCAAGTATAAGAAGGGCAACACCAATAACGTTGCAGATTGCCTCCGTCGACCACCGATCATGGCGTTAACCACCGTGCTCAACTCTTGTGGGCACAAGACTTCTGCTTGACCACTTCTCTACAAAAGCGACCCAGAATTCGGCCACACATACCAGACACTCTTGGACGGTCGGCATGTTCTAGATTTTCACCTCCAGGATGCCTGGTTATGCCACCTGGGTCACCTTTGTGTTCCTTCAAGCGAGCGTGCCAAGATGATTTGGGAAGCACACTACAGTCGGGCTGCTAGGCATTTTGGGGTCAAGAAAACAGTGGCAGTACTGCAAAATTATTTCTATTGGGCGAATCTTCGACAGGATGTTGGGAAGTACATCAGATTATGTACTGCCTGTGCCATTGCCAAACTGACCATCAAGAAGCACGACCTCTATACCCCGTTGCCTACCCCTAGTCGACCTTGGGAATCCATCTCCATGGATTACATGTCAGGCCTTCATTCCACTAAGCATGGAAATGACTGTGTTTTTGTGGTCATCGACAGGTTCTCGAAGATGGCCATTATGGTGGCCTACAAGAAGAATATCACAACAGAATCCACTGCTAAACTCTTCTTTGAACGAGTGTGGGTGCACTTTGGGATCCCGCAGTCTATCATCTCAGATCGGGACAGTCGGTTCCTCAACACATTTTGGTTTAGTGTCTGGTCAATGCTGGACACCAAACTCACGAAGTCCATAGCCTTCCATCCTCAAACTGATGGCCAGACAGAGGTTGTCAATAGGATGATTTTGCACATTCTATGCATGTACAACTCAAAGCATCCACGCACATGGGACGAGAGCCTCCCCTATGTTCAACACAGCTACAACCGAGCTCTTCACAGCTCCACTGGCCATAGCCCTTTTCAGGTGGGTTTGGGATTCCAACCACTATGCCCCATTGATGTGGCAATGCCACTTGCAGCTACTCACATAAATTCAGCTCATGTCTAGTCCGAAACAGATAAGGCCACCAACTTCATTGAGCGCATCCAACATATTCGCCAGCAGGTCCATGAAATTCTGGAGAAATCAAATGCCAAGTACAAGCGGCGACATGATCAACATTGGGTGCCACACAAGTTTCAGGTGGGCGAAAAAGTCTGGTTGCATTTGCAAAAGGAATGCCTTACTGGAGCCTATCGGAAATTGAGACCACTCTGATATGGTCCTTACACTATTACTAAGGCTATGGGAGACAATGCATTTGAGCTTAGCATTCCCCCATTCCTTGGCCTACACCCAGTGTTCAATGTGGACCGCCTTCGGCCATACATTCCACCATTGCTAGACACATCCAACATTGCAGAACAGCTCACACCCACATAATTAAATCCAGATTACATGGAACAAGTTGCAACTGATTGAATCATGGACACACAAATCAAGAACACTCGCCAACAGAACATCCAACTGTATCGAGTTGTCAAAGCAGGCCAATTCCTTCACCAAGGCAAGTGGCTCACCAAGGAACAAGTTCAGCAAAAGTTTCCTCATCTCCCGGAGGAACTCAACGCAATGGGGACCATTGCTTCCTAAGGGGGGAGGAATGATCCAGGTGGATATTGGTGGCCACCTGCCAAGTCCACCTGGACCCCCACCATTGTTTCTCTCAGCATTTTCAGTTTCCTTAATTGTAGCACAACTTACTATTTTTAGCAGTTTTTCCAGTCTTGAACTTCTGGAGCCATTTTGAGGCCCTAAACGATGTTTTTTTGGGAAATCTGGGGTCATCTCAAAGTGGTAGTGCTCGGATAGATCTTTCTAACGAGGTATTGTACACGTCAAACGGAGATCGTATGCCAAAGTTACGACCCGGGGAAGTTGGTGTACCAATTTACCCAAACGGGCCCCACAGTTTGGCATTTCATCTTCTAGGGTTAGGTTTTGGAATGTTAAGGGTTTTCCATTGTTTCTCAACAATAAATAGGCCTTCGAGCCTCATTGTAACATAGTTCAGAGGCATGTAGCCACACATCTCTTCTAAGAGATAAGCTACCGTCGCCCTAGCTGGTTTATTTCCATTTCTGGTTGCAAGCATATTTCAGTATTTTCCATTAATGAAATAAAGTATTATTTCCGATGTATGTCTGTCTTTATGGTTATCTTTATATTTTATTGCGTTCATGTTTAAATCCAGATCAACCGAGGTTGAAGCATTGGAGATGGTGATGAGGTTGCATGAAACACCGATACAGGATATAGGATTAGGAGTCCAACAAATCCACGCATAGCTACAAGAACTATTCTTGGAGATGTAGAGTTTGAAGCAGGACATGGTGCCACGGCCAGAGGCACGCGAAGAAGTGTGGTGCATAAAATTCAAAGGCCAGGGACATGACAAAGATCATTGTCCAGTGTTTGCGAACTACTTGGGACGAGGGGGACCAATGCCATTGAGACCAGAGGAATAGGCAGGGCCAAGTGCAGCACCCGCACTATGGTGCGCGATCTGTGAGATAGGAGGAAAGCAAATAATGGACAATTGTCATCTATTGCAGAAGTATACACATACTCCGTAGCAACTGTTTTTGTAATTTCTGTAGATCAGTGGGCCACGATGAGCGTACTTGTCGAAGCTACGAGTTAATGATGGATCGAACCCCAAACTATCGGATGCAGACAAAAACGCGAGCCCTTGACCCAGTGACGGGAATGGCAAGCAGTGGATTTTAAGGGCGAGGTCGAGGACGAGGAGGAATGAGGCTTGTAAGGGGTTGTGGATAGTTAATCTGTTACAATTACGAAGGACCAGGGCACTATGCCTATGATTGTACCAAACCGACGAGACTGTCTTGTTCATACTATGATCAATTTGATCATGAAGCAGTAGATTGTCCTACGTTGATCGTGCAGATGCACGAGAAAGGGGTACTTCAGCCTACTCCGATGCAGAATATTCAAATGATGAGGTCTGAACCGTGCAAAGAAGACCCAACTGTGAATACGGTGCTCAGAGGCGGCGTGACCATAGGGGAAGATAAGGGGAAGTAGCTTGAGGAAGATACATGGGTTCGCAAGGCCCCTACAAAAGAACCTGAGTATGTTTTGGAACACATAAAGGAGATGTTTGTGGAAGCTAAGAAGAGCTTCGCGGAGGCCTCTACTCCAAGTAGTAAGGATCAACTAGAGATAAGAATGGATCCTTCTATGCTTACTACCTTTTTAGAGACATGCATGAAGTTGTTGCCCGATAATAGGGCAGTTAAAGGACTACAAGAACTCATCACTAGGTGTGTAGGGTCAGCTGAAATGCCCGTAGTCTAGAAACTGGGAAACATGCATTGTGCACCAAGAGGGAAATGAGACTAACGACGCAGATTGGCAAATATGAAATGGATTAGGTAATCCTAGACCTGGGTTTGGACACAAATGTGTTACCAAATCAAACATGGGAATGCATGGGTAGGATCGCATTACAGTGTTCCCCTATTCAATTATGAATGGCGAACCAACAGAAGGTTTTTCCCGAATGGCGAACCAACAGAAGATTTTTCCCATGGGGAGGTTGCAAGGGGAAACAATTGATACTGAAGGCGCGAGCACGCAGATGGACTTTGAGGTGATAGAGATTGTTGATGATAGCAACCCTTACCCCACGGTGCTAGGAATAGACTGGGTCACTGATATGAATGGAGTGAAGAAGCAGAAGATGATATTCGAGAAAAAGTATCTACGCGTAGTAATTTCGCTAAATCCAGCCAAAGGAGCACGCTACACTAAACCTATGTGTGAAAATGACAATGACGATGAGCTAGACTGCATTTACCAGATAACAAGGCAAGACTAGGATCAGGTGAACCCGACTGCAGATGGGAGGATCTCATGGGAGCGCGACAATTCCTATACTTTGGATTCAGATGAAGAAATAGAATGCTGGCAGAACCGGTTACATGAAGTGACAACACTGAATTGCAACATGGTGATTAAATCACTGTGGTGCGTGGCGATAGAAGCAAGAGAACTGCCAACATATGATGGGGTAACAGTGGTGGATGAATTCTTAGACAAATTTGAAAGTGCAGTACCGGAACAAGAGCAGTACGGTGCACTGGAATGGACATTGTGCACGACACCCGCATGATGGTGGAGTACACATCAGAAGAGTATGTTCAACTAGCGTGAATGTACAAGATGGATGCACTTACGGTTTGGAAGTCCCTAGCGTCGAACACGAGTTCGGTAGCCAGGACGAAGCAGTTTTCTCGCCCACCTGTGTCGATGGGTGCAGATGTGTGTTGTGTAAGCACATCCCAAACTACGGATTGAAAATAAAAAGCTGGCATGGCGGCGCACACCACAAATATTCCATGATGGGACATTCAAAAAGCTATGTAGAATCACGAACAGAGTTCACCAGGCAAGACGAACTGAATGGGACCTGTTCATACCAGTGGTTCGATGGGCATATAGGGCCAAAAGAAAAAACTAGAGCACGGAAATGACCCAAACACTTACAAGAAGAGATGAAACCAGAAGAGCAAAAAAGAATCCCCAGTCCACTGCTCCCGCAGTTGGGACAAGACACGAGGACCTGAGTAAAGGAATTAGGAAGTTACAGGAAGTCATTCGCCAAGGGAGCTTGAAACTTCGCGAACTTGACGAAGATTGGGCATGGATAAGGAAGAAAAGCATGACATTGGACACAGAGATCAACGAATTGGAAACCGAAGTTGCGCAAGCGGGTCTCACTGAGAAAGTAAGCACGATGGGACAAAGTCTAGCTAGTCTTGATACTACTTCAAAAGAAGTTGCGACCTTGCTACCATGGCTACGACTGCACCTTACTAAATAGGGGAGCGTACCATACAAAGAAAAATACAATGCACTAACGGACGCAGGGATAGTTGAAGGGTGCCCACGGATAGGGCTAGCAGGAAAATTGAAGCCTCGCACTAGGGGTGCGAGCACCTGACTATATGTAGGAATTGTAGTCTCAGCGCTCCAAGAAGTTGAAAGAGAGTGCGAGACTATAAACAAGTATGTAGGAGAGTTGCACGGGAAGGAGGTTACACACAGGATCAATATGCCATAGGGCTCATGGTTCGCATAAGGGTTTGCACTATTGCCCAGGTAGGCGGGGAGGTGACTGTTGAAGTCACTGTTCATGAGAAGAGGTCCAATTTAAGGCAGAAAGGAGTGGGCGACGGGAAATTAAGACAGTAATTAAGAGCTAGATTCCAGACGATCTACCACCAAGAATGTATTAATGACTCAGTAGTGGAGGGAATGGTCGAATTCAAATTCAAACGATACTATAAAATCCAGTGGGGTAGCCTCAAGAGAACACTTGGTTGCTTAAGATTTGAGCTAGTACAGAGCATTGAGCACCAGGAAACCTTGCCTCCCGTGAGTACACAATCGAATAGATCAAGTGTAGACACCATGATAGCAGCGAGAACCATAGTGCGATTTGTGGAAGTTACCAAGAGCCCCTTGTGATCCAGGAGGAGCTTGGAGAGGCGACAGCTGCACCACAGGTTCTAAAGTCCCCACGCACCACAGAAAGACAAGAATACAATGCGGCTAGTCCAGGTATCACCACGGAACCCATGGGTTAGTAAATTGTCAATGGCAGAGTAGGGAAAAGCCGTCACCTTAGAAACAGAGGAGGAGGAGGAAGATTTGAAAGCCCTGATTGCCCAAATTGAAGCACATGATGATGAGGTGGAGAATGTCTCCTAAGTGCCTTCGACGATAAAGTTACCCCCTACATCCCCCGTGGTAGGGGACAACCAAGATACTGAAGGAGCTGGAGGCCACGAAGAATGCACTCCAGATCCCGCTCCTTCCAGATGAAATAAGTTTTGAAGGTCTGCCGATGGGATGGGTACCTAATATAAAGTTTGAAGACTACGACCTTGTAGATAGCAAGAAGTTCCCACAGTTGGCTGCGGAGAAATTCCTCTAGTAGAAATGGTTACACAGTGTGGAGAAGGTTGGGTTACTCCATCAGCTGTGGATACCGCACTACCACCACACACCTATCACAATTTTTGTCATCCGACGGTTGTTGTGGCTAGTACATGATGGGTATCACTAGCTGGAGGAGCCGATTCCCATCACAACTGATTTAATTCACCGGATTTCTCGGCTGCCCATGAAAGGAAAAATCCCGCAACCATAGCAGGAAAGAGTAGCGACTTCTCCATTGCAGACGCTATGAAGGCCAAATATAATATGGATAAGAGGAAGCGAGGGTATGTAATAGCAAGAATCAAGGACCAAGGGGTGTGCATAGCCACCCAGCCGCTGACTGGCAAGCTAATGAGGAAATGTTGGGCAGACGAGGTGCCAACATCTGTCATTGTGTTGGCAGAACAATGCGTAGAGGGGGTCCAGTTCAACTGGGCGCAGTTTCTCTGTGATGAGTTTTTGACAAATTGTAGGGAGGCCCAGGAGTAGGGTAAGACCTTCCACTATGCATGGTTGCTCTTATCCATCCTGTTGGTTGCAAAGGAGTTGCTGGAGGACAACTAGTTTCCCACCATTGAAAGGAACCTACTCGAGGCCGTGAGGTACACCTCGCTCTGCACTACGAAAGATGCGACGAGGATTCATGAGATAAAGGTGTTATGGGTGTTCATGGAGGCGAGCATCCGAACATGGATCAACCGCAGGTCGCGCTTGTCCCCAATAATATATAACAATTTGTAAAGCATGATAGAGTTCAAGGCGGGTATGCATAATCTGTATATATAGGTGCAAAAGGATCGAGCATGAGCGTGGGTGAAGCTTCCATTCATTGCAACGGATGATGCAATCTTCGATGTGATGGTGTCATGGTCTCTGGAGTGGCGTGCTTTGGACTTGGCAGAATTGGAAAAGATCACAACGTAGTAGTGGAAGAAGGAAACCATGTTGTGCATCGCGAAGTTGGTGGAGAGAAAGCGCCAAGAACAGGAAGCGGCCACGCAGTGGAAGGTGGTTGAGGCAGCAACAACAACGCAGACGATAGAAACCACAACCGTGCTCACAGAAGAGACTGAGGAAGGTAGGGAAATGTCCACACAATAGGACATACAGGGGGACGCTGAGACAGAGGAATGCACAGAACCTACATCAAAATCGACCCAACTCAAGAGGTTGTGCATCCAGGAGAAGCCAACCACACGAAAGAAGGCAAAGGAAACAAAGACCTCATAGGGAGATGTTCTTGATAGTGGTGAACCAATCCGCGATGTCACAAAGGATTCTCTTGAAGAATTAATGACGGAACATACAACTGTGTTGGGGGCACTCAGAGCGCAGTTGTAGGCATTACAGGTGCGACCCCCAGGAATGATGACACTGCACATTGCGGAAGGTGCATCTGAAGCCAAGCAAATGTTGTGCGCCCGCACAATGAACACTTTGGTGTTACCAGAAGGTGTAGTCATAGCAGAAGTTGAGGGTGACATGAGGGGCTAGGGGTTGAATTTGGCTTCCCTTCCAAGGGAAACCCTATACCAGTTGCAGGATGGCGTAACTGCTGAGCTTCACGCCATGGAGGACTACCCCCTCCAAGTTTTGAGCAAGCAGAAGTTAGATTTAGAATAGCTCAGCCTACAATGCTATAACCTAGTCACAAAAACCCAGGGATTGGAACAAGCTATGGAGGAAGCCTATAGCAGCATATCGGAGTTGGTCGTGCTGGTGGCACTCCCCATAGCGGAAAAGATTCACCAACTAGTAGCTAGAGTCTGCAAGACCTAGGATGAGGCCGCGAAGGTTCAGTTGGAGTTGAATTTGCAGATCGCAGAGCTACAACTGAAGGCACAACCCTCTACAACCCCAGAAGTTAGAGAGCAGCGTCACCCCACCATTCAATCTAGGTTGGAAGTGATAGAGCACATTGTACAAGACTGTACGGGATTGTTGGATCAGTCCCTCTTCATGCTCACTTCACTATAGGAAGACCCAATGCTACAATAGTTAGAGATAGAAGCCTGGGAGTTGTAGTAGGCCTATGACAATGTCCGGGGGACCGTGCAAATGGTTGCCCTTCCTCAGTGACTCGCCAAAATGAGGGAAGACCAGGCTCTAAAGGAATTGGTGGATGTCGCGCGATAGAAAGAAGCAGGGCTTAAAGCACACATCCAACCTTGGCTCAAGGAAGCATTCATAGTCATTGCCACGATCGAGCGAAAGCTGGCCCAGATGTAGAATACATATGCGCTAAGGAAAGAAGGTGCCTCTGACAATGATTCATCGGAGAGTCAAACACAACTGATACAGCAGACAATGGTGGAATGTGTGGCAGACATCACCAAAGTGCAGAAGTTACTGGATGGACTCCGCGTGAAGATCATCGCACGAGCCGAGTGACTCATGACAAGTCACAATGATTGTTTTGGGGGCCTGTTGGGCATTGGTTCCCCCCCATAGCGGGTGTTTGGGGCTTAAAGCCTAGTTTTGGTCAATGTAATGTAAAGACCCAACAAATGTAGGTGTGGAGCGTGAGAGTCTAGGGTTGTGCGCCCTAAAATATTGTAATTTAATATAGAATGTGTTCGCCTACCCATGGTCCGCGGACCATGGGAATGTATAAATAGAGCGAGGCTCTAAGCGGAGAAGTTAGTTTTTAGTCTAGATCATGAATCATATATGGGTGTTGAATGAAGAATTCGCTCTGAGTCTATAAGTCAGAGTCTTGGGTTGTAGGAATAGGAAGAGGCTTTGCAGCTATGTGCACAGAGGCCTGGTAGAGTCCACAACTATGTGCACAGACTCCTGCAGCTAAGTGCATAGGGGAGAGTTGGGATTGTACTGGAACAGAGGATTAATAAAAGATAAGTTGAATGTGAAATATTGTGCATCTGCTCGTAGATCTATGTGTTTATGCTTCTGTTATATCTTGCATCTCTTTATAGTCTATGATTATGTGCTCTTGTTATAAATGTTGAATGATTGATGAGAATATTGGGCCCACATAATTAATTTAAGATCTATAATAATAACAGCATAAGGATAAAGGATCTAAATAGTGCCTCTTCGTTCTCTTCACAGAGTTGCGCGAAGGACAAACCGCTGTGCGGAGCGCACACGTAGGATCGGTTCGCGAATGTCCCAAACTCCATCAAGACATCCCTAGGGTGCGGAAACCTGGTTCCAGCACCCTCCCATACTACCACAGGTGAGATTTCAGTCCGCACATCGCGGACTATTGCCGAAAGGGCCGGTAGTTTCGGGATTTGTTTGGCTAAATCACTTTTGAACCTGGGTCAGGCCCCAACAAACCAACACTATGTGAAGTCGTTCAGAGATCTGTAGACCTGGTTCCTAGAGCCAAACTCCTTATTATGCTCGATAGACCACTCTAAGGCAAGTAGCCCGAATGGTGCTGAGAGTAGGGGAGGGCTCTTGATGGAAAATAAAAATTTTTGGACCCCCTCAAACAATCCAAAATTCAAACCCAGAACTGGTCGAGGCACCGGAGGGTAGTAGTTCATTAATCTTCGCGAATAAGGTGGGCATTCCTCGTAGCTGTCGGTAGCAAAGGATTCAGGGAGCAGCTAGCCGGATGAAAAATTTTCTCTGCCCCCCACAGTGACAATGCATAGTCGTTGTAGATTCATTGGTCGAGCCTCCACCAGGACACCGATATCCTAGTGGCCCATCCGTCGAATCCTTCCCCCATTTCTTCCACTTTCCATTGCAAAGCCAACAGTTAGATGGAGGCCATGCGTGGGGATCGAGTCACCTACCCGACGAATATCAAATGCATTTTTCACAGGGGAAAAAGTATTCCTCGCCGTTCGTTGAACCATCCAACATAGCCGATGTAGCCATTCCATCCCGTAGGAGAAAACTATGCACCCACAAGGATAACAAAAACGAAGGCAATAGAGCAACCCAGTTTTTCCCGGGAAACCCCATTCAAGAAATTGGAGCCTCCATGGACCAAAAGCCTTAGCATCATTATTGGCTATCGAGCTAACCGAGGGATAAAACATGGTGATCCCTCCCAAATCACCATTTTCATATAGATAAACCCTAGCTCTGTTTTGTTACATATATATATATATATAAATATAAATAATTAATATTATATCATAAATATAAATATAATTGAAATTATGATTATATCGAGGGACATATGAGTACAAGATATTAAACTCGTTCGTGGCTAACATGATGAGTTTGCCGTGAATCACAATAGTGTTTTGCTGGATGAATTAAACCATTTGTTTTGTAAATATAACCTTTCACAATTTCTTTCTTCGTCTTCTGCTATGCGATGAGCTACACAAGTATGACCATTTTGGTAATAATTACTTATACTTAGTCCAAATGTGATTTCAATAACATTATTTTTCATTAAGTATTTTTACAACCATGTATACTTAATAATCATTTCGTTGTTGAAATGTTCTCATTGAATTCTCATTGATTTTTCATTAAGTAGTTTTACACCCTATGTACTTCATAATATTTCATGGTTGAATGGTTGTCATCCATATATTTATATTAATAAATATATTTATATTAATATTAATAATTTTGTATTTATTTATATTAATAACTTTATTTATATTTAAATTTATTAATAAATTAATATTTAATTAAAAATATTTATATTGATAAAATAATAATAATAAATAATAATAATGTTTGGTTAATTATTAATAATAAACCAATTAATTATTTAATAAATTATTAAATTAATTAATTAATTAATTAATTAATGGATTAATAATATATTAAATAAAAATGAATGAATTTATCATTATTAATATTTATTAATTAATAATGTTATTAAATAATAATAATAATATTTTTTTAGCCGATATCAATCATATTTACTAATGTGGTTATGGTAGTAATCACTTATACTTAGTTTATATCTGTTTTGAGTAACACTCATTTTTCATTAAGTATTTTTATAATCATTTACATTTAATAATCATTTCAATCATGTGTATTTAGTAATCATTTTGTTATTCAGTTTATGTTATTGAACTAGAATTGATCTTTCATTAAGTATTTTTACACTCCTATTTACTTACAAATATTTCATTATTGAGTTGTTGGCATCCCTACAACACCTTTACTTATCTCTTATTAATGTGTGGTCAAAAGAAGAGGATGATCTTTGCTCAACATTATGATCACAATCATATTGTCATCTTAAATGTAACCGATTTGTATATGGATAAATCAAAAACACTTGTATAAGTGTTATCTTAATTTGAAGCATGTATGCTACTCATGTTATTATAAGTTCTTGTAATGTTTTCTTAATTATGTTTCTCTATTCTAAAAAATAAATTACATTATTAAAAAAAATTAACATTAGATGTTTTCTAAAATGATGTTGTATTAAATAAATTTAAAAAGATAAAATGTATAAGTCCCTTAAAATTACCCAATAAACCCACCATCAATTTTCATAGTTTTCTACAACTTTCTCAACTTTATGCACCCTATCCCTGCCCCATATTATCCCTACCACATATTAATACCATTTCTACCCCCAAATTCATGAATCAACTTTTGTTGCACACAAAATTTATACCTTTCCTACAACTTTCTCAACTTTATGCACCCTATCCGTACCCCATATTAGTACCATTTCTACCCCAAATTCATGGACTAACTTTTGTTGCACACAAAGGTTATTGACAATGAAATTTTTTTGTTGGGTGGTTATGTATTCTATATGTTGAAAAAACATCTTTAGTGTTAAGAAGTATTAAAAGAATTTTTTCTTCTTATATGGAACTTTAAGAGGAAAGGGGAACATATTAGTGCTTATAGTTTTAATAGTTGATTTCTTTAATCTTTGTTATTTAATATCATATCTAGTTCAAAAGGTGCATTTGAAATATGAATGGTTAAGTTTGACATTTATATTCCTATTCATTTTATGATGAAAGAAAGGTATATATATATATATATCTCTTGGGGTAAAGAACATAATCATATAATGAAATTTAAATTTTATTAAAATGAATTCTTAAAAAATATAATGTGTAAAGTAGTACCATTATCTTTAAAAACAATATATTATCTATGAAAAAATATGTGTATAGGTGTGGTCATTTGCAATAGTACCATTATAAGAGCATGACATTATCTTTTAATATAAAATATAAGAAGCATAAATGAAGATAACCTTAAATATAAAAAATCTTGACCCCAGGAGATGAGGCAACAAATTGAATGTGGACCTCCACTATTCTAGTGATGCATCAACTTCACAGTGTAACACCCCATTCTTACCTTAGGATTATTTTAATTAATTAATTATGATTAATTATATAAGTATTCATGTGTCATCATTGCAATGACTTTAAGTGTACAATTAAAAAATAATATGCTGACAATTAATTTTCTTGTTACAGAAATATTTTGAGTAGTTGAGTGAGAATATTGACACTAATATGGACTATGACATCAAAACTTGGAATGAGTGAAGGGGTTGTAGGAATTAACCATTTTAAAAAGTTGTTAGGAAATCCCACCTATAGTTTTGCCTCATAATTAAAATTGAAGATGTTAAAATATTTTCCCCCAATCAAAGGGTCACTGAAAAATAACTTCATATCATTAAGGGTGGGTGGTTGTTAAGAAGTTCCCTTGTTTTTAATGGGAAGCATGGGAAAGTAACCATCTCAAATTTGAATATTTTACCAATAAGTGGCGAGGGGGGATGGAACATTTGTCTCGAAAGATCACCCAATCATTAGAGGAACACATTAGTTCCTACAAAAGGGAATTCATCAGTAGAGAGTTAGTATCCCTAAGTGGAGTGAGTGCCGTGTCATTTTAGGTCATTATAATTTGAACTAGTTTCCTGAATCCATCTAGAGAAGTGTCATTTATGAGTTAGTTAGTGTGTGTGTGAGTGGTAGACATACAAAGCCTGAATTTTTCTTTTAAATTGTTAAAGAAGATATCTACAACCTACCTTATCTAAGGGGTTGATTATGAAATATATTCTCTATGAGTATGAGAAGAAATACAAAAGGAAACTACTAAGAGGTTATGGAGTAGTGAAAGGATTTCATTTTTTTTCTTTATGGACGACTTAAGAGGCATATGGAGACTATGGAAGCCCTAGGCTTAACAGGAAAAAGGAGTTCTCTAACTATGTTCTGTCTATAAAGGATAGTTCCCTTCACCTATAAAATTATTTAAGTGTTGAGAAGTTCCCCTTGTGGTATCATAGCTTCACTAGAGGATTGTGAAGTATAGAGAGTTTGATTTGTAGTTGAGCCTATGGTTGGGTGGAAAATTCTCCTTCTTATATTAGGTCACACATTAAAAATTTATATAAGTTTCATTTTTTTTTGTCCATGATGGTTATTCCTTTGCACTTTGACTCATATTTTTAATTATAAATGAATATGATGCCTTGTGTTATATTAAGTTTTGAAGTATGACATTGGATGTGATATTGACATATGCTTCCTCTTATAAATTAATTTTTTCATGTTTGAGAATATTGTTATGTTGAAATTGGTGTCTTATTAATGAAGGAAACCATTTATTTTTACCTGTTGAGTAGATTATCCTATAGGCATGATGGTAGCTATATGATGAAATGAAAATGAACTATGCAAATTGTATGATTTTCTATGTGTGATTTTTACAATACAAACTTCTTTCATTGGTGCTTCGTTGAATGATCCCTTTTCCTTAAACCTTAGTGTCGCAGGGAAAATTTTAGGGGCTAATATTTGCCCATGGGCTAATTTTCTATAATTTTTCCAAAAAAAGGATTTGCTAATTTCCATTTTTTTGTAACAATGGTTCACCCAAATTTTATAGAATGAAATTATTTTACACTAAAAATCACCAAAAAATTATATATAGACTATATAAAAATATTATAAATTTGAATATTTTTACAAACATATCTCCAAACATTTTATAGATTTCATATTATGGACTAGTGGGATTCTCTAAGGTTTCTAAACTTTAAGATAAATTTCCATCCTTAAAATTTTCCCTGCTTTGTGGGGGTGCCTAGCTGAGATACATCCCCCATAGATTATAGATAGTGGTGATGTAGTGTATTCATGCCATTTTAGCTCTATATTTTTATACATATAGATAGGCCATTCACTTATTCCCATACTAGGATACAAAATTCTCAAGGTTAAGATCCTTTAAAGAACTAAGGAAGAAAAGGTATTATCGTCTTCCTAGAACATCGAAGGGAGGAATTGAAAAAAAATCCTCATGAAATAAAAATCCATTCTGAATAGTTAAGTTTGAATGATAGGCATGGAGCATTAGTTTAGTAACTTGAAGCTCATGCTTCATTCTTGGAATAAATCTTTAATATACACCTCTCAGTGCTAAAGGATGTATACTAGGTATAATGGGGATGGTTTATCCCTATTTGTGATCAAATTATTTGTAACCCTTACGATGGAGGAGAGACATTATATTTACTCACATCACTTGATCCATAAAACTCCATGGATATTCCACTTGGAGGTTTGTCATAACGTATATAAAAAAAAATATACTTAAAGATCTTAATCTATACTATCTCATTTTGTTTTTCTTAGACTTCTAGATTTATTAAGTTCAATTTCATGCATGTAATATGTAGAATGTGGAAGATAAAGAAAATTAAAATATACAATCAGTCATAACCATAAGAATACAAAATACACCGTGGGAAACTATTTTGGGAGAAAAACCAGTTGAAAAGTTAGGATGCTCTATTCTCTTTGTCCGAATGGAAAAGGAATGCAACTATGAAAAAGTGAGGCTTGCGGCCCATGGGATACTACAGTGTAAAAATCCTATTGGTTTTCCATCTCCCTATCCACTCCCACTCACGTAATCATCTATGTAACAAAATTCAATTGAATATAATGAATACCTTTTGATTTGAATGGAAAATGGCATCCACCCATAGTATTTATCCACCCATGGAATTTACCCCTAGTATTGTAAGTGGCATACACACATTTTATTCTTCCACCCATGGTATTTATCCACCCATGGAATGTATGAATGATATTGTTAGTGGAATCCACCCATAATATTTGTTCACCCATGGTATTTTCTCATAGCATTATAAGTGGCATCGACCCTTGGTATTCATCTTCCCATGGTATTTATCTACTCATGGAATTTACCTATGGTATTGTAACAAAAAAGGTTATAAGTAACAAGTCGCATTTTGTAAGAGGACATTTGGTCCACCATAATGTAGCCTTTATAGTTATTATATGTTTTAATAGCAAAAAAACTTTGTGGTTTTGTTTACTAGGTGTTCCCCACTTTTCTTCTGACATTTTGATTTTTTATATCTTGGGGCCCCTCCCCAAGATCCAAATCAATGGTATCATATTTAGGTTACGAATTATTTGTTCAGCACAATTTAGATGTCGGTGATCCCCACATTTAGATTTTCATTAGAATGCTTAATATACCAGGTTAGCACGCGATCCTGCAGAGCGCTGACCAACGCCGCTTTCTTTATATTATCATATATAACTCCCTGTGCTTCCCATATAGATTTTATCATGAACCAAAATTGGTTTGGATCTTCATTTCCTACTCCCTTGAACACCAGAAACTTTATTGTGCTTGCCATATTGACTCGCAGTGGTGGCAGAGGTGGTACGGGTGAAGATGGGGGTGAAGGCAGTGAAACTGGTGGTGGTGCGGGTATGCCCGAAATCCCCTGCCTTATCAAATTGATCACACTTCTTGGTGACACCTTCACAAGCTCTTCCTCGTCGCCTCGCGGAGGTGAAATCAAGGGGCTTGTTATCACCTTAAGAAACTCTCCTAGGTTGTATATCAGAGATGCTCGGGAACATTACAAACTCAACAAAAGGTTTGATAAATGGTGGATGAATGAAAGAAATGCTACATATTCAAGCCAGATAACGACTTCTACTATGCTTGACCCCAGACATGGGTGAACACCCCCAGACTACAAGGCTTTAGACCACCAATTACTCATAGTTTTAAAGAAAATGTGATGATGAAGAACAATAATCACACCAGCAGATGCGCAGGACCCTGTGATGGCTAGCTGTAGCCAGTTAAAATGTCTGTAAATATGTTTTCTAATACACAGATAGGATGACAACTCTCTAGCATTAAAATAACAGAAACCTGCAAACAAATTCAATGATACATGCTAAATCCTAACATAGAGGTGGGATGGCAGCCCCTCTAATGCTAAACATTAACAGCACATGAATAAATGCAAAACAGGCACAACCTGAACAAGAAGAAGAAGTGGACAGTGAGCAATTAACAACAAAAGAAGCTTGCATTAGCTGGAAATGAAGACCAGATGTTGTAGGTATCATAACAGTTACAGTCTCCAAAAGTTGAAGCTTACAATAAAATAACATTCATCAACATGATTACATATTTTTCACGAGTATATATAGAGTTTGTTTACAAAAAATATCTGCTAGCCTATGCGTGGAGGTGTCTTAAAGGACCAACAACTGCATTTAGAATCAAATATGGTGCTCTGCTGAAATCTAAATATTTAAATGAACAAAATCGGCCTTTCCTAATGCTCTGCAGTCCTCCTTAGAACTGGTGGAGTGAAATATAAATGAAGCCCATAATCATTAAATGCTTTGAATTGCTCTAGGTTGTCCCATTTCCTTTAGCCATTCTGTCATTTGAATGCAGGTAGTTGAAGCTTTAATGCGCATCATACTGAATTACAATCTCCTTCCTCCTTTAGGTACATTAAATAGGCTACAGACATAGGTGATATGGCGGAGGTTTGACAGAGAAAGATCAATCGTCGATATGCATGAATCAACGGTGGAAAGTAGCTTACAGAAGCTATCGAAGAAGAAGCGGGAATCAAATATGGGCCATCGGATCACAAGGATGAATGTCTGCGATCAATTGATAGAGGATATCGGAAGGCAGATGGGCGAGGTTAACAAGGTCCATTGGATCACCGTCGGGTAGATCCAATGGTGATCGGGGGTGGAAGATGCGGGGTAGTTAACACGTGAGAGAACGATGGTATAGCATACGGGTGGTTTCCCCGCACCGCTTACCCGGGCTTGGCAGTTTACATACAGGGCGGTGCAATGCAGTAATATGACGATGTGTGGCAGGTGGGAAACCACTTGCCCATGGGCTATCGGTCATGCATGTTTGCAGAGCGGGGGAAGCGTCAATCGTTGGATCTCCGCGGGATGATTGGATAGTTGAGGTAAAAGGCATGTGCTCCTTTAAAGCTGATGTGATGGGGACAGAGTGCGCGTTATAATTTTTATATATGCGCGGTTATAAGTGCTAACGCTTAAGTGCTCGTGGAGTAAACAAATAGTGGGCTTTTACGGGTTTAAACGAATTAAAAAAAAATGCTCGAAATCCATGAAAAAGGTTTATGCAGGGCTTTGGTAGTGTTAAAATGAAATATGCCCTGGAGTTGGAAAAAGGAATTGAGCATGGTTATCGAAGTTTTTAAAGTTAATATGGGGTTTATAAAGGTAAACAGGGGTTTATAGGTTTTAATCAAAAAGAAGACCGGGAGTTCGTAAAAAGGGTTTAGGCGGGTTTTTGAGACCAAAACAAGGATAAAGGGGTTTAAAGAGAATAAGGAGGATTTAAGGGGAAGGACGAAATGAATGTGTGGGAGTTATAAGGGGAAAAGGGAAAATGAAGCGGAAGGATGAAATAAACAGCTACAATCCCTCTGCAACCCAAACCAACACTGTTTGACCTGATTTAACCCATCAAACGTTGCAAACTATAGCAGAGCTAACGCTGGCTCCTTCTGGGGATGAGATCCTCCCTGTGAGGTCTCAAGAACCTACAGATCAATTCCTTTCCAACTGAAATCTAATTAATCAAAATTCCTAGTGTTCCATTGGGCATGGAGTCTACTTTGCCTGCACAAAACTGATAAAAACAAAATATCTACAGCCTTTAAGGCCAAAAGACCTTAAATAACATAAACTTTCAAAAACCACCCGTTAATTGGGCCATCAAAAACTGTCTCTCCTCCCATACTTTTCATATGAAGGTGTTGTTCCCTTGAACCTGTGAAATGATGAAAGGCCCTATCCTGAAAGCATCAAATTCCCCATGATTTCCTTTCTTCTCCTTTAATGCATCCCATTTCAAAACCAAGTCACCAATCTGAAAATTATTTGTTTTTGCCTTCTTGTCAAAGGCTTCCTTGATCTTTTTCTGATGTGCTACAACCCTTTCAACCAGTTGTTCTCTAATCTGATGTATTTATGATAGATCAATGATCCACTTTACCATTTCTTCTTCCTCATCCTGCTCTTCTTGAAGGAATTTAGCCACAGGGAGAGTTAATTTAATTGGAAATACAGCCTCAGTGCCATATACCAGCCTGAAAGGAGAATTTCTTACGGATTTTTTAATGGTCACTTTGTCAGCCCACAGTGCATACTTGAGCTTTGAATCCCAGTTCTTTTTATTTTCCTCTAATAGTTTTTTAATTATCCTGACCAAACTTTTATTAGAGGATTCTGCTAGAACATTTATTTGAGGATAATATGAGGTGGAATGAATAAGTTTGATACCCATTGAATCACACATGTCCACCAATTCTTTTGCCCTGAAGGCTGATGCATTGTCTGTGATTAATTCATGTGGACAACCAAATCTGCTGAAGATATTTTCTGTCAAAAACTTCATGACCACATTGTGATCAACCTTCCTGGTAGGGACTGCTTCAATCCACGTAGTGAAAGAATTAGTGGCTACTTATATCCATCTATGCTGGCCACTGGAATGTGGATTGATTTTTCCAATGAAATCTAAACCCCACTGCTAAAAAGGTCCTTTTGCAATTATTGGTTTTAGGGGTAGGGATTTCAACTACTGTTTTCCTTCAAATCTTTGGCACCTATCACAAGATTTAACAAAAGAAAATACTTCAGAAAATAAGGTGGGCCAATAGTACCTAGCTCTGAGAATTTTATGGGCTGTAGTTTTCCAATAATGCTGCCCTCCACACATGCTGTTATGAAACTGCTGCATAACTTCTTTTGACTGGTCTTTGTCGAAACACCTAAAAAATATTCCAAATGGATCCCTCGAGTAGAGAAGATTTTCCATAATCCAATACTTTGCTGCTCTAAGTTTTAAAGTTATGGCCTGACTTTGAGTAAATCATGAAGGGATCTCTAGCCTCATCAAGAAATTAATTATTTCAGCATACCAGTTACAAGAAGCTAGACTCTCGGCCACTGACTGCTTTCTCTTTGTTTCGGCTGCTTGTTCCTCTATATCTGTCTATCCATTTTCTGCAATTGTGCTCAGGAAGTCAATATCTAAAGACCTGCAATTTTCTTCATCCAATAACTTGGAAAGCCCCTGACCTCTGACCAGCTTTGTGGGCTTCAGCTCTATATTAAATTCTATCATTTTTGCAATCCATTTTGCCCTTCTACCATCATAATCAAGTTGTGTCAAGACATATTTAATTGCAACAGAGGGTACACATGCAATTATTTTTGAATGCAATATATAAACTCTAAAAGCCTTCAAGGATTTAATAAGAACATATGCCTATTTTTCTATAATATCATGCCTCGGTTCAGCATCCCTCAAGTTCTTGCTGAAAAATGCTACTGGATGTTCTGAACCTTCTTCATCTTGCTGCAATAAAAATGCTACAATAGTGTCTTTTGAGGCAAAGGAAAATATGTGGAACTCCTTGCTGTAGTCAAGACTTATTAATGTGGGAGCCTCCATAACAACGTTTTTAATGGAATGAAATGATTTTCTTGCTGCATTGGTCCATCTTACCTCTGTTGCTTTCTTCAACATGGAGGTCACATGCTTAACCAATTCTGCAAAATTTGGACTAAACCTCCTGAAAAAATTAAATTTTCCCAGAAAGGATTGGATATCCTTCTTTGACCTAGGGACAGACAAATCCTGAATTGACTTGACTCTTTCTGGGTCAATTTGAACACCTGCTGCAGACACAATATGTCCTAACAACTTGCCTTCATTTAAAGCAAATTGAGATTTTTTGGGATTGACTAATATTCCAAACCTTCTGCACTTTAGAAACACTTTTTTCAAATGCTGAAAATGATTTTGATGGTTGCTGGAGTAGACTGTTATATCATCAAGGTAGATAAGCACAAACTTGTCCTTCACTCCCACAAATTTTATATCCATAGCTCTCTGAAAGGTGGCTCCAGCATTCATAAATCCAAATGGCACTTTGGCATACATAAAAGTGCCCTCAGGAGTGGTAAATGCAGTCTTTTCTTGATCATCTAGGTGCACAAAAATCTGATTAAAGCCTGAAAAACCATCCAAGAAAGACACTACTTTAGCTCCTGAGACTTTTTGCAGCAAATGCTCCATCATGGGTAGAGGATAGTTATCTTCTTTGAGCGTTTGTTTAAATTTCTGAAATCAACACACAGTCTGATTTCTCCACTCTTCTTCCTTACCACCACTAGATTGGCTACCCATTTTGAATATCTGAGAGGTACTATAATCTTAGCATCCAATAGTTTTTTGATTTGTTTTTCGATCAGTGGAAGAAGCATAGGATTTATTGGTCTCAGCTTCTATTTGAAAGGAACCGTGTCTTTCTCCAGAGGGATTTTATGCTGAATTATGTTCTTGTCATATGTTTTCAGGTCATTATACTCCCACGAAAACACATTAGCAAATTGCCTCAATAAATTGCAGTATTTGGCACTTTGATCAGCAGACAAATGAGTCGACAATTTACATATTTAGGCTGACCTGGACTTCCTATATCATGCTTACAGACTGCATATTGGTCTTCTTTTTGGGCAGAATTTTAAGCCACATCATTTTGATCAAACAGTCTTTCAAGAGGAATTAAACCCTTAGGAATATGATTACTAGGGAGCTGGACAATGTTGTCTTTACCAATTTTATTTCTAAGCTGGGATTGAGAGTTTTCTAACAAGGTTTCATTTTCTTGGACAATTTGCATCTCAGAAAACTCATCATTGAATTGCAAGAACCTATTCAACTCATTATCATCTTCAAAAACTTTCCAATGGTGGACATTGTCGGGCAAGGATGGTCTATACTTCATTTGGACTTCATAAACTAGTCTGGGAGGCATGGGAGGTATAAACAGACTAGCAGAAATAGCAAGGGAATCAACAATCTGATTTTGGACTCTAGGAATGTATGAAATGCAGAAATAAACAAAATAATCTTTAATTCTCCATACCTCACCTCTGTATGCTTTTAGCCTTGGGTGCTTTTCTTTAAATGTTTTATTTACTTGTTGTATAATTAAATCAACATCTCCAAACACCTTCAGATTATTGATTCCTCTGTCTTTTGCTGCATTAAGGCCCAAAAACAAAGCTTCATATTCTGTTATGTTGGTTGTGACTTGAAAAACCAGCTTAAAAGGCAGTTGAATGCTTTCTTTATCTGGAGACACTAGCACCACCCCTGCTCTAGCAGTCTCCCTGGAACATGCTCCATCAAGAACAACTCCCAAATCTGACTTCCTTGCTCCTTCTTGGCCTGAATTGTTGGTTTCTTGATCTGCATTATGGCCTTCTGAGATTCTTCTATTTGGAGAATACATGCTCCAAAATCGGTGTCCACTGCATATATAGGATGATTTGTAGGATTCTTCTCGTCACTAATGATGTATGCCAGTTGTGCCTCTCTATACGATCTCCTGCTTTATCCTCGAAACATTCGGATAGTTTCGTAAGATAGATCATTCTGTAATGTCCCACCTAGTCTCTTAATCCACCCTCTGGACAACAACATGCCAAACTTAGGAGGGATATCTACTACCACAATATCCATCATCATACTCTTCATGGGAAGCTGAGCTAAGGTAATGACTAGATCTTTAATCAATCCAAGACATTTCACCTTCCTTGAATCAAAAGAAAATAAATCACGATAGGGTCTAGTGATATCAAGGCCTAACTCTTCCATGACAGCTTTAGGCATTAAATTGTGGCTGGCCCCTGTGTCTAGCAGGCAATTGTGGAGGATTTTATCATGAATGGTCAATGAAACATAAAAAGATTGAGAATTGTTATCAACAGGCTCAATCATGGGGCTTAGAACAATGGCAAGCTTGTCATCTTGTAAATTAACAGAGTCAGTGGAGGTTTGTTTGGTTTCTAACTCAAGGACTTAAAGGATAGGCTTCCTAAATACTTCACTCTTCACCAACTCAACCAGAGGAATATATATTTTCAATTTCTGAACTTCTAACTCAAGGCTGAAAGAATAAAATGATTTATTTGAACATTTTATCTCTTGAGCTGGAGCTTTGAGGATGACTAGATCAGCTGCTGGTCTTCTCTGCTTGATATTCTGTGGTTCTGTTTTAACAACAGCTCTTTGGACAGAATTTTCTTTGACATTTGTTGCATTCAACCTCAAGTTATATCTCTGGTGCTGTTCATTTTGTAGGATAGCTTCTCTATCCCATTCTTGATTGTCTTGTTCCTACAACAATGATTGTTCATACTAAGCCAATGTCAAAAATGCAGCGCTGCCTTTATTTTCCATGTAGCAAATTTCATCCTCATCTTCTTCAAATTGTTCCTCCTCCATGACTACATTTTGGAAGGGAGTTTTAACTTTCTGTTCTTCCTTTGTTTCTTCACCCCTCTGCACTATTTGTAGCTGGTCATTTGCTCTTTTGAATGGATTGGGGTTTCTTGGAGCAAATGTGTTATGCTGCCTTGTTTTTGCTGAATTCTTCTCAACCTTTAGCTTAGAAATTTTAGCAGCCAAGGACACTATCATCTTGGTCATTTTATCTAATTTATGCTCCGAAGATGATGTAGAAGAAGTAGAAGCCTGAGCTCTCTGCCTCCTTCTGTCAGCTTGACTTTTGAGCTTCTCTACATCCATGAAATTAGATTCTACTTCTAAGGTTGCGTCCTACATGTCTGCCAGTGTAGCACATCTCCTTTCTCTTAATAACAAGCAGAAATCAGAGTCAAAAGCATTGGCATAAGTGAGTTTGGTAGATGTAGGAGTAGGCTTTACCTCAGTTGGTATCTTACTGTACATACGATTGAATCTTTTATTAAAATTAGGTATTTATTCCCCATTTTCCCTTTTCAAATTACCAAACTCAGTATGATAGTACAACAAGTCTTTTTTATCTCCCCATTCCTTCAAGAATGCATCATCTAATGCTTCAATATCAGTAATAGATCTCTGGGGTAATTCTCTGAACCACTTCCTAGCCTCTCCATCAAGGATCTGGACAAAAACTCTCATCCACACATCATTTTTACTTATGTCTAAATTATTAGCATAACTATAAAAAGCTTCAAGATGTTCTTCTGTTGTTACTCCCTCTGTGCCAATGAATTTAGGAATATATTTTTGATATTCTCCCACAGGCATAGGATTTAAAGGCATAGGCAATACCAGTGGTCCATATCTGGCAGCTACAATTCTTTCTATCCTCGTACGTTCTTGCTGGCCTTCCATGACTAGAGTATTTGGAAGAATACTAGCAGATTGAATGGTAGGGAGTAATGTGATGGATGGTAGAGACAAAGGGATGTTTGGGACTGAATGGGAAGCTTTCTTTGGGCTGAAATTCAAAGGGAAACTAATTGAACAAGGGGCTGAACTAATATCTGAGGGAATTTCTTTATTAACAGTGTTGATTTCTAAATCTTCAATTTGTAAATCTTTAGCAACAACTTTATCTTTCAGAGATGCATGAGACTTCTTAGGCTTACCTAATCCTGATGCCCCTTTCTGTGAAGCTTTCTTCAATTTGACAGTCCTCTGAGGTTAAGGCACTGGTTTAGCTGGTAATTTCTGAGGATTTCTTCGAGTGTGTCTCACAAACTTAGCCAGAACTTTGATGTGGAGTCACCAAATGATGGTCTTCCTCCAATGGAGTCACCAAATAGATGATTACAACCAAAAACTATGTTCAAACCTTGTCTATCATCAAAGATTCAAGCTATGTCATTCTCCCAGGGAAGCTAAGCTTCAATTCTCCTCTCCCCAGCAACAGTGCCAATTAAAGTTATCACCCCAAGAAACTCTCCTAGGTTGTATATCAGAGATGCTCGGGAACATTACAAACTCAAAAAAAAGGTGGATAAATGGTGGATGAATGAAATAAATGCTACATATTCAAGCTAGATAACCACTTCTACTATGCTTGACCCCAGACATGGGTGAACACCCCCAGACTACAAGGCTTTAGACCACCAATTACTCACAGTTTTAAAGAAAATGTGATGATGGAGAACATCGATCACACCAGCAGATGCATAGGACCTTGTGATGGCTAGCTGCAACCAGTTAAAAGGTCTATAAATTTGTTTTCTAATACACAGACAGGATGATAGCTCTCTGGCATTAAAATAATAGAAACTTGCAAACAAATTCAATGATACATTCTAAATCCTAACACAGAGGTGGGATGATAGCCCCTCTAATGCTAAACATTAACAGCACATGAATAAATGCAAAACAGGCATAGCGTGGAACAAGAAGAAGAAGTGGACAGTGACCAATTAACAACAAAAGAAGCTTGCATTAGCTGGAAATGAAGACTAGACGTTGCAGGTATCATAACAGTTACAGTCTCTAGAAGTTGAAGCTTACAACAAAATAACATTCATCAACCTGATTACATCTTCTTCCTAAGTATAAATAGAGTTTGTTTACAAAAAATCTCTGCTAGCCTATGCATGGAGATGTCTTAATGGACCACCAACCGCGTTTACAACCAAATTTGGTGCTCTGCTGAAATATGAATGTTTAAATGAAAACAATTGGCCTTTTCTGATGCTCTGCAGTCCTCCTTAGAATTGGCAGAGTGAAATATAAATGAAGCCCATAATCATTGAATGCTTTGAACTGCTCCAGGTTGTCCCGTTTCCTTAGGCCATTCTGTCATTTGAATGCAGGTAGTTGAAGCTTTAACGCGCAGTGTACTGAATTACGATCTCCTTCCTCCTTCAGGTACATTAAACATGCTATGGACATAGGCGATTTGGTGGAGGTTTGACAGAGAAAGATCAACTGTCAATATGCATGAATCAATAGCGGAAAGCAGCTTACATAAGCTATCAGAGAAGAAGCGGGAATCAAATATGGGTCGTCGGATCGCGAGGATGAATGGCTACGATCAATTGATAGAGGATATTGGAAGGTCGACAGGTGAGGTTAACGACGGCTGTTGGATCACCATTGGGCAGATTCGAGGGTGATTGGGGGCAGAAGATGTAGGGTAGTTAACGCGTGGGAGAACGACAGCATAGCGGACAGGCAGTTTCCCCACACCGCTTACCTAACCTCGGTGGTTTACATATAGGGCACTGTGATGCAGTAATATGACGATGCGTGGCAGGTGGGAAACCACTTCCCTGCGGGCTATCGGTCGTGCATGTTTGCGGAGAGGGGGAAGCATCGATCGTTGAATCTCCGCAAGATGATCGGATGATTGAGGTAAAAGGCATGTGCTCCTTTAAAACTGATGTGACGGGGACGAAGCACAGGTTATAATTTTTATATATGCATAGTGATAAATGATAAAACTTAAGCGCCCCGGGACTAAACAGATAGTGGGTTTTTACGGGTTTAAATGAATTAAAACAAAAACCGCTCAAAAGCCATGAAAAAGGTTTATGTGGGGCTTGGGTAGTGTTAAAACGAAATATGCCCGGGAGTTGGAAGAAGGACTTGAGCGTGGTTATCGGGGTTTTTAAAGTTAATATGGTGTTTATCAAGGTAAATAGGGGTTTATAGGTTTTAATAAAAAAGAAGCCCCGAAATTAGTAAAAAGGGTTTAGGAAGGGTTTTGAGACCAAAACAAGGATAAAGGGGTTTAAAGAGAATAAGGAGGATTTAAGGGGAAGGAGGAAATGGAGGTGTGGGAGTTATAAGGGGAAAAGGGAAAACGAAAGTGAAGGATGAAATAGACAGCTGCAATCCCTCTGCAACCCAAACCAACACTATTTGACCTGATTTAACCCATCAAATGTTGCAAACTATAGCAGAGCTAATAGGGCTAGTTTCTGGTTTTGCACTACCTTCATTTCTGTAAATTCTTCCACTTCACGTAGCCCTGAACATCAATGTATTTGTATAATCCACTTTTCACATAGTAGCATTTTAATTGAAGTGTTTAGAGACTTAACTTACTTACCTCGTGATCCTTTGAGGAAGCATTTCTCTTCCTCGATATAGCTGACTGAAGTATGTACCACGAACTCGGTAATGAATCCTCTTATAATTCGATCAAGCCAGTGATCAACAACGCATGCGATCTTATCCCCCGATTCTCCCAATATGCGCACCAACTTTCGAGTACACATAATAGGACTGTCGAGCTTGCACCTTCCTTGGCTATCTTCTAACTTTGCAATCCACTCGTACAGCTCAGTAGGGCGAGATGTGAAGAAAATTTCATGGATCTTTGTCTATAAGTAGCAGTCTAACTACTCTTCTTTTGGTAGTTGCAGATTTCTGTTCTCTTGCGCTGGCAACTTGTGAATTCTCCTATCCAACCAACCTTCAATTTCTTTCTTAGTTGGATCCCAATGATACGATATCAGACATCTCTATGTAGATTCCAGTCTCAGCAACAGAACCATTTGTTATCTTGTTGGGGCTTGACCTAGGTTTGGAGTTAATTATCCAAACAAATCCATGTACTATTGGCCCTTTCATGTTAGAAAATTATATATTATGGAGCAATGGAACACATAAAATATTGCTGAAATATAAACACAGAAAACGCATAAAATAAGAGAGACACAGGTATATGTGGTTCACCCAGTTTGGGCTACGTCCACAAAGAAGCAACCAGTCCTTCCTTTTATATTATCCAACAAACTGAAGAGATACAACCTATAACAAATTCGCTGTAACACCCTCTTCACTCTCAATCTCCTCTCTTTTCCTCTCTCAGAATACAGATATACATAGATGCAATACAATTCCCTCATATATAGTGAGGGGTTTCCTTCTAGGGAAGAAAACCCTAAATTAAACATAACTTCTATCATCAGATTATCCACCTAATGAACAGCCTAGATTAACTAGAAATTACTAGACTTTTACAAGGAAATTTTACATCTAATTTTAGCTTTGGGGGTGCTGCCCCTAGACCCCCCAGCTGGGGGGGATTAGCCCCTCAGCGTGGAGGGGTGTATAGTTTTCCTGGGGTATACATCTAGCTGAAACCTTTGAATATAGAAGATAATCAGGCTCCACACCCAACAATCTCCCACGTGAAGACTGATTATAGCAACTCCACCGCTGATTCATTTGTTAGACAATAACTCCACTTTGGACCTGGCTTTTTCTCATCTTCTTCATCATACTTGAAGACCAATTAGAACTGAGCAGATTCTCAGTTTCTCCCTGGTTACAACTTTTGTTAACATATCTATAGCATTCTGGCTAGTGTTTATATTTTCCAGCTTCAACTATCCATCTTCCAATGCTAACCGTATGAAATCATACTTGAGTTGCATATGTTTAGTCTTGGAATGAAATGTAGAGTTCTTTGCAAGATGTATGGCACTTTGGCTGTCACTGTATAACCTACCCAACTCCTACTTCTTACGCAATTCATCCAGAAACCTTTGTAACCAAATCATTTCTTTACTAGCCTCTATAGTAGCAACATACTCTTCTTCTGTTGTTGAAAGTGTAACAACACTTTGGATTTTTGAAACCCAAGAGACAATTATTCCACATATAGTAAATACATATCTTGTAGTACTCCTCCTGTTATCCCTGTCACTTGCCATATCTGCATCAACATATCCCTATAGAGCAATGTTTGAACCACGAAACTATAATTCTTGATTTGTGGTACCGCCCAAATACCTGAGAATCCACTTCATTGCCATCCAAAGTTCTTTTCTTGGATTGTTCATGTACCTACTTACAACTCCCACTGCATGTGCAATATTAGGCCTTATGCAGACCATTGCACACATTAAGCTTCCAACTACTGATGCATATGGAACTTTAGACATATGAGCCATTTCTTCCTAAGTCTTGGGACACGCCTCCTTACTTAATTTGAAATCGTTAGCCAAAGGTATACTAACTGGTTTTTCATTCTACATATTAAACCTTTTCAACACCTTTTCTATGTACTCACTTTGAGACAATGCTAATTTGCGATTCTTCCTGTGTCGAGTTATTCTCATACCAAGGATTTGTTTTGCAGCACCCAAATCCTTCGTTGCAAATGAGTTTTCCAATTTCCTTTTGAGCACATTTATTTCTTGCATGTTAGAACATGCAACAAGCATATCATCTACATACAATAACAATATAATATAGCTGCCATCTTTTTGCCTTTTGAGATAAAGACAATGATTAGAGTGACATCTAGTATAACCTTGTTTATACATAAACATGTCAAATTTTAGATACCACTGTCTTGGAGCCTATTTTAAGCCATACAAGATCTCCCCTTCAACCCACACACTAGTTTCTCCTTCCCTTTTACCTCATATCCCTGTGGCTGCTGCATATATATCTCTTCCTCCAAATCCCCATGGAGAAAGGTTGTCTTTACATCTAACTACTCAAGATGAAAATCCTCAACTGCTACTAGACTTAAAATAGTTTTGATTGAAGTCATTTTAACAACGGGAGAAAATATTTCATCAAAATCAATATCTTTCTTCTGTGCAAACCCCTTCACCACAAGTCTAGCTTTTTACTTCTGTCTTCCTCCATCTTCTTCCTTTAGCCTATAAACCCATTTATTCTGCAATGTTATTTTACCTGTAGGCAACTTGACTAAGTCCCAAGTCTTGTTATGTGCTAAGGAATCCATCTCTTCTTTCATGGCTTTCTCCCACTTCTTCCTGGTTTCTACCTGCACTGCTTCTTCATAACATTCTAGTTCACCAGAATCAGTGAACAATACATAGTATAATGAAGGAGAGTATCGTTCAGGGGTTTTACATATCCTGGTAGATATTCTAACACCACTTTCAGGTGTTTGAAGTGCTTGTTGCTGTTGTGATTGTTGTTCTGGATATTGATCATTATGATTTTCAGGCACCATCAGTTTTCCTGTGATATTGTCAAGCACTGTGTATTGTCTGTTTTCTTTTTCTTGTTTCTTTTCCTACAACTGATTCTTATACAAGACCTTTTCATTGAATATTACATCTTTGCTCCTAACGATTTTGTGATTTTCATAATCATATAAGTGATAACCAAAATCATTAGCACCATATCCAATAAAGGTACATTTCTTTAATTTTGCCTCAAGCTTTGTTCTATTTTCTTTGTTAATGTGGACAAAGGCTTCACAACCAAAGTATTTAAAAATGAGTAGTTTACCTTTTTACCTGTCCATGCCTCCTCTGGAATACCACCATCCAAGGAACTTGAAGGCCCTCTATTTATTAGATAAATAGCAGTATCTACAACATCTACCCAAAATTGTAAAGGCAATCCTGCATGTAATCTCATGCACCTTGCATGCTCCATGATTGTCCTGTTCATTCTTTCTGACACACCGTTTTCTTGTGGTGTTCTTGGAACTGTCTTCTCTCTATGAATTCGATTCTCTGAATAGTACCTATCAAACTCTTTGCTGCAATATTCACCTCCATTTTCTGATCTGAGACACTTCAACCTTTTCCCTGTCTCATTTTCAACCAAAGCTTTCCATTTCTTGGAAGTATCAAATACATTATATTTATTTCGAATACAATAAATCTAGGTTTTTCTAGTTGCATCATCAATAAAAGTAACATAATAATGAGAGCCACCAAGAGATGATACCTGAGTAGGTCCCATACATCTGTATGCACAAGCTCTAGTTTTTCGCTCTTCTTTTCTTTCCCAACTCTAAGGAATCTGACTCTCTTTTGTTTTCCATAAACACAATTCTCACAGAATTTTAAATCAACATGCTTCAAACCTGGTAACAAATTTCTTGAGTGAAGAATATGCATCCCCTTCTCACTCATGTGCCCAAGCCTATGATGCCACAATGCTGTATTTTCGCCTGTAAAGGTTAAAAAATTACCAAAATTATAATTACCATTGCATAAATATAATGTACCAACCTTTTCTCCTTTCACTATTACCAGGGATCCTTGAGTGACCTTCCAGGTTTTATCTGTGAAATTACTTACGCAACCTTCACCTCCTAAATACCTTATTTAAATTAGATTTTTCTTCAGATATGGAACATGCCTTACCTTCTTCAATAGCCATGGATTTCCATTTTGTTGTTTTATGAAAACTATACCCATTCCAATGATTTTACAGGGTTTATCATCACCCAATCGAACTTGTCCAAAATATCCTTGAACATAATCATGAAAATGTTTCTTATTAGGTGTGGCATGGAATGAGGCCCCTGAATCTACCACACATGAATCAATAATATTTTCTAATGAAATAATCAAAGCATCTTGCAACACATCACTTGTAACATTCACTTCATGATTGTTTTCTTACTGCACGTCTCCTTCTTTTCCCTTCTGAGACTTGCGGTCTTCTTCAGGTTTCCTTTCTTCCCACATTTCCAGCACACTATCCCTAATCTGGGCTTGGATCTTCCTTTCCTTGACTTACTAAGATATCCTGAGCTCTTTACTCTTTCCATTTTTCTTCCCCTAGTCTCTGCAGTAAAAGCATTACTTGATGTGTCACTGGAGCTTTTCCATCGCATTTCCTCGCTAAGGATTGCACCGACAACATCATCAAACTTTAAAGTACTATATCCAGAGACAGTGTTACTAACGACCATAACTAAACCATTCCAACTTTCTGGCAATGAGCATAGAAATAATAGAGCCCTAACATCATCATCAAAATTTACCCCTACAGAACTTAACTAACTTGTAACTGTATTAAAATCATTTAAATGATCTGTAACAGATCCACCTTTTGACATCTTCATATTAAATAAATGATTCTTAAGAAATACCTTATTTGAGGCCGAGGGTTTTTCATACAGTTTGGCCAATGTTGACATTAAACCTTGTGTTGTTGTTTCCTTTGAAATATTAAACACTACCGATGCTGCTAGGCAACTCTGTATTGTTCCAAGTGCCCTTTTGTCCAGAATATCCCATTGTGTGTCTGTCATACTCGTCAACTTCTTTGTCTTTCCGCTGAATGGTAGGTATAGATCTCTCTCATACAGATAATCTTCCATTTGCATCTTCCATAGCTGGTAGTTTTCACCACTGAATTTTTTGACGCTAAACCTACCATCTTCCGCCATTGCTCTCACTCGAACCAGGAACCCTTCTCTCCTACAAGTTTATCAACCAAATAGACCTTTGGCTCTGATACCAGTTGTTAGAAAATTATATATTAGGGAGCAATGGAACACATAAAATATTGCAGAAATATAAACACACAAAATTCATAAAACAAGAGAGACATAGATATACGTGGTTCACCCAGTTTGGGCTACGTCCACAGAGAAACAACCAATCCTTCCTTTTATATTATCCAACAAACTAAATAGATACAACCTACAACAAATCTGTTGTAACACCCTCTTCGCTCTCAATCTACTCTTTCTTCCTCACTTAGAATACAAATCAACATAGGTGCAATACAATTCCCTCATACATAGTGAGGGGTTGCCTTCTAGGGAAAAAAACCCTTAATTAAACTTAACTTCTACCATTAGATCATCTGCTTAATGAACGGCCCAGATTGGCTAGAAATTACTAGACTTTTACAAGGCAATTTTACATCTATTTTTAGCTTCGAGGGTGCTGCCCCTGAACCCCTACCAGGGGAACGCTGGCTGCCGGACCCCCCAGCCGAGGGAGATTAGCCCGCTCGCACCACCCACCCCCCCCCCCCCACGCGGAGGGGTGTAAAGTCTTCCTAGGATATACATCCGGTTGAGACCTTTGAATACGGAAGATAATCAAGCTCCACACCCAACATTTCAGAAACCGTTTGTGGAGCGCAGACTGAGGTCCCACCTGAGGCAGTATGTGGGGGATGCTGGAACCAGGTTTTCACACCCTTGAGATGTGTGACAGGTTGATTTAGTCCAACTATGAATACCTTCATGTAGGTTACTTTGCGCACTTCCCTCACCTGCGGGGCCTTCATTCCCTGTTATATTCGCCTTCATGCAGGCCTAACTAGGGGCTGTGGGGATTTCACGTTGCAGGAGCAACAATCTACACTATTTCCCGAAGTCACACTATGGATCTTACTTATCTTATTATAACAGTTCGTTATCTTCACATAAATAGATACCTTATATTATATTCACTTACTCAGCACATTTATATATGTTCACGCGGTAAATAAACAATAAACTTGCTATTCATATCCAATATACTTCAATGCATAAAACAGGAAAAGATACACAGAAATATGGTAAAATTTCTCCTTATTAATTCTTCAAATGGTTATAGACTCAACTTTCCTTGTGCACTCAAATGTAGGGGTCCGCGCACTCAGCTGCGAACTACTATGCCCTTGCGCGCTAAGCTGTAGAGCCTTCTCCTACTCTATGACCCAAAGACACAACTCTACACTTCAACTCAATGATTCATGGATTTATTTCCTTCTATCCTTGTCCAGATGTCTCTTTACACTTAGAGCCTTGCCCTATTTATACAATCCCATGGTCCACGGATCATGGGTAGATCTCTCAAACTAACACTACATTTACAAAAGTAAGGGCGGACAACCTTATGACTCTATTAGAACTTCGTGCTCTGCGCGCACAAATCGCAGAGTATGTACAACGTACTTAGTCAAAATTTGGGCTTTAAGCCCCAAAACCTGCCTTGGGGGGGTCCCACACCCAACAAAGGATGGATCATGGTGCATTTGTCCAAATTATAGGGAGATCAACAAGCTCACTATTAAAGATAATTTTTCCATTCATATCATTGATGAATTATTGGATGAATTGCATGGATCAATTTACTTCACCAAGTTGGATATTCATTTAGGATATCATCAAATTCTAAAGACATTCCAAAAACAACATTTAGAACTTGTGAGGGTCATTAAGAATTTTTGGTCATGCCTTTTGGCCTTACCAATGCACCTTCTACATTTCAAGGTTTTATGAATTCCATATTCAAACCCTTCCTTAGAAAATTTGTGTTAGTATTTTTTTATGATACACTAATCTACAGCAAGTCTTGGAAGGATCATGTTCAACATGTTGATAGGGTGCTCAAAATATTGGAGGAGAAATAATTATATACAAAAAGATCCAAATGTTTCTTTGGAGTAAAAAAGGTGGAATATTTGGGTCATATTGTATCTCATGAAGGTGTTAAAGTAGATCCCAGCAAAACTAAAACCATTAAGGAATGGAAAATCCCCACATCCATAAAGCATCTGCGAGGATTTCTCGGGTTGACAGGGTATTATCATAAGTTTTTTAAGAATTATGGGAGAATAGTAGCACCTCTAACAACATTATTGAAGAAAGATGCATTTTCATGGACTCTAGAAGCAATGAAGGCCTTTGAACATATTAAAGAGGAAATGTGCCAAGCACCGGTCTTAGCTACACCGACTTCACAAAAAACTTTATTGTGGAATGTGATGCCTTGGGAAATGGAATCGGCACTGTTTTAATGCAAGAAGAAAGACCCATTTCTTTCGAAAGTTGTCCAATCAAAGGATAGTATTTACAAAAAGCTATTTATGAGAAGGAAGTGTTGACAATACTACATGCACTTAAGCAGTGGTGACCCTACCTAATGGGAAGACACTTCAAGGCAAAAATGGATCATGATAGTCTTAAATACTTATTAGAACAAAGATTATCTTCAGAAGAGTAGCAAAAATGGGTCACAAAGATGTTGGGTTATGACTTTGAAATCATCTACAAAAAATGGGAGCAAAATATTGTGGCAAATGCACTCTCAAGTAAGGATAAGGATGTGGAATAATTTCTTTGCACCATTTCTATTATCCAACTAGATTGGATAAATGAAGAAAGGGATGAATGAAGAATGAAGAAGAAGTGTGGGAACTCATTCAAAAGTTACAACAAGATCCCAGTACATCTGAAACATTTAGTTATAAAAATGATTCATTATGGTACAAAGATCGGTTATACCTATGTAAGAATTCCCAACTCAAACAAAATCTTCTTACTGAATTGCACACCTCTCCCTTAGGAGGGCACTCAAGATTTCTTAAAACATACCACAGAAGTAGGAAGGAATTTTTTGGAATGGCCTTGAATTGTATATTCAAAATTTTGTGGTGGAATGTTTTGTTTTCCAACAAAATAAAGTTGAAACAATTAAGACCTCAGGTATATTACAACCTTTATCCATCCCAATCCAACGTTGGGAGGAGGTTTCAATGGATTTTATCATAGGTTTACCCAAGTCCAAAGGAAAGAGTGTAATCATGGTGGTAATTGATAGACTTAGCAAGTATGCACACTTTTGTGCATTATATTATCCATTTAAAGCGAGTACACTTTCTACTGCATTTATGGAAAAAATTCACAAGCTACATGGAAACCCAAAGATTATTGCAAGCTACTTTGATTCCATTTTCACTGGAAATTTCTGGACATAATTATTTTCTTGTCTTGGTACTCAGTTAGCTCATAGCTCATCTTATCATCCTCAATATAATGGGAAAACTAAGATAGTAAACAAATGTTTGGAAGGATATCTTCGTTTCTTTGTATTTGATAAAAAGACATAATGGGTCAAATGGTTACCTTTGGTTGAATGGTGGTATAACACTTCCTTCCATACTGCAACAAAAATGACCCAATTTATGGAACTTTATGGATATCATCCACCATCCATCACATCATATTTAAGAAAAAATTCTAAGGTTCAGCCAATGGAAGATCACATTGAGCATCAACAACAAGTTCTCCAACTCTTAAAGGATAACCTCACATTGCCACAGAATAGAATGAAAAAATAGCAGATCAACATCACAGTGAAAGAAGTTTTGATGTAAGTGATTGGGTATTCATATGGCTACAACCATTTAAACAAATGTCCCTCAAGTAAGCTAAGAAGGATAATAAATTATCACCAAAGTATTATGGTCCATACAAGGTGTTGCAAAATATAGGTACTATAGCATACAAATTGGAGCTTCCTGAAGCTTCCCGACTGCACCCAATTTTCCATGTTTCATGCTTAAAGAAGGTTATAGCTGACAAGCTCCCAGTTCAAACAATATTGCTAGAACTTGAAGAGGAAGGAAAAATCATATTGGAACCTGAAGCAGTCATAGAAACAAGAACTTACAGCGATGAAATTGATCAATTTTAGAGTATCTCATCAAGTGGAAGAACTTACTCATTGAAGATTCCATATGGGAGGATGAGAATTTTATACAAAATCATCCATAGCTAGTAGAGTGTTGAGGACAACACCTTTTTGAAGGAGAGGGGCAAGTTAGGTCCATATAATACTAGTTATTCCCCCACTACTATTGTCATTGTATCCCTTATTTTTATTGTTGTGCCCCTATTGTCCCCATATTGTTATTATTGTGCGCCATAGAAGCCCACTATTGTTATTTTTTTCCCCTTATATTATTACTGCTAGGTCGTCTTGGGTTATATTGTGACCCCTTAGACTCCTATATATAGAAGGAAGGTTTTTTTGTTTGTATCATCCAAGAATTGTTGATTTGTGTAACATAAACGAGGTTCCCCCCTTAGAGAGGCTGATTTTTAAGTCGTTGATCTATCTTTTCTATCATTTTGTGAGCTAGTTTTATAACAATCTATCACCTATAACCATTTTTGAATTTTCTCAATATTCATGCATCCACTTAAAAATGTGTTTCATAGGGAGATGCATATGGTTGATGGTAACATGACCAAGCAATTTCAGAAAATTCAAGTGGACGTTTTCCATGAAATCGACCTCCATTAACTTCGGCCATTTTTTTTTTGAGATTCAAGCATCCATTGGCCAAATGGTTTTTATGGGGAGGTGAATAAGTATGATGGCAACATGCTCAGAAAATTTCATGTCAAGACATTCTACCGTTCGGGAGATATGGACAAAACAAGACAAATGTGTTGTTTCGTGTATTACTACTAGAAGATGTCCTAGTTCTATTACAGGATGCCTTGTTTCACTATAGTAAACAAGCCAAAAGCTTAAGAGATGGTAGGAAAGGTATAATGAAGTGTGGAAAAGGCTTATAATGGTGGAATAAGGTATAGGGAAGGTGAACATCACACATGGACAAACCCATCACTCCAAGAAGGTCGGATTTGACTAGGATAGTTTGCTCATGGTAACGGGAAGACAAATATTTAGAATCACCAAGCTATGAAGTCTTGTGCAGAAGAAAAAAAAGGAATTATCACCTCCAGGGGACCATGGATCAACCATCAACTCAACATCAACATGCATGCCTCTCCAACAGCCATCAGGTAGGTACAGGTATGCAATATTCGTGACCTCTTCTCTTGAGAATATTATAATAGAAAATTGTTATCAATGCATGAGAGATGACTTTTTAAGATAAGGATGGGCCAGTAGTCTTAGCTGCCTTCAACTAGTTAATTGCATCCGACTCCTTCACTCATGCAATGTGGAAAAGCCAAACTATGAAGGGTGACGATTTCGAGGAATGGGGATAATAGTTAAAAGAGAAAATTTGTTCAAATTCCAAGTCACCAAAGCACTCCAAACCCTACATACACTTCATATCCACTATCGATCCATCATTCATCCATCCCATTTCATAAGAGAAAAAACTAATATTTTTCAAGAACAAACCCTACACAAAGTTTCTTGAAAAAAAACAAACAAAGCATCATCTCCATTTTTACAAACCTACACTACTCCCTCTGAGCCCTAGAATCATCCTCCAACCCCTCTACATAATTTCTCATCACTCCCATACAGTTATAAGACCCTGAAGGAACAAGGAATGATTGCTATAGGAAGGCAGAATGCTGCTACAAGATGGAAGAAGGAACAAATTGTCCGAAAACCGAAAATGGCAGTGCCGAAGAGAGACCTAAACAAAACAAAGAACTAACGATCATTAGGGAATCATCTAGGCCGAAAAATATAATAATAAGGCAACAAAAGGTAGGAAGGCATTCACCATCAAAATAGAACTCAAACTGTAGTGATGAAAAGAGGCTTTCCAAGAGGTCAATAATATCTTTCTAGATTTTGTCCAAGGCCTAAAAGATGCTATAGAAATGGGAGAAAGGCATGGAAGTCATGTTGAGGGTCTACCCTAGGCTTAAACTATCATTTTTAATCAAAACAGGTTTAAACAGGGTTTCCCGTAGTAAAAGAACTTCTACAAGGTTTCCAGTAGTACTACATGAACCACGACATGGTTTCCTGTAGTTTTTATAGTAAGTACTGCAGGCTGTCCTAGTTCTCATCTAAAGGAATTTTGAAGGTCGAAAAGGTGTCCAAATGGTGGAACAAGGTAACAGAAGGTTGAAAAATCATGTGGAATACCTTGCCAAAAAAAATCAAGAACCCATATTGAAAAATGGAAAGAAGGAAGGTTAATGGTCTCAAGAAAAACTGTGATTTTTTTCTATGTAGAAGCCATTTTGGAAAAAAGAGTGAAAATGGAATGATGGTTTTAAGGGAGAGGATATGAATCTATGAGGCAAAAAAGTACACTTGCAAAGAGGAAAGTTATGTCTTTTTCCTTGAAAGACCGTTAAACAATCATGATAAGAACAACTAGATTTTTGTGCTTGTCCTTGTAGAACATACACCCAAGATTCGTAAGAGAAAGGACCAAGGAATGCATAGGAGAGAGGATGTCAAGGCCATGAATGAGGAATAATGAGGTCACTAAGTTTCTCAGAGGATGAGAAAAAATTTCGACAATGGGTATGATGGGCCTCTAAATTAGACATAAATTAAGGCTCATGCCTCCAAATTAAACATAAATTAAGGCCCATCTCACCATCCTTCAGCGCACTAAACCTCAGTTTTTCACTAGATAATGTATTTTTAACTTTAATATGTTCATTATAAACGTTTATGGATACTTTCATATTTGTGCCTAATATTATTTATTTTTGTGGAATATTGTGAGAATATTGGGGAGATTATGAAGATTTGGAGGAGGAGATAATTTAGGGACTTGCTCCCTACTACATGAGGATCAATATTAAATAATAAATCAATGAGATATTATAGAATTATGGCACAATTTGTGGAGATCCAATGATTTAGAAAATCTAGGAATGTGTTCCCTACCATTTAATGCATAGTCTTAGTATTGGGAGCCAGATCCACTAATCAAGAGATTTTTGTGGGGAAAGCTTCCTCCTTTCATGGGGAATGATTCCAAATTATTTTGCATAAGTACCAAGTCAATTTTTCCTCTAGGGGTGTGATGAGCCTAGGTATTGTAAAAAGAATGCTGCAACTCCCAGGGATACCAGCTTTAGTTATCAACCTAGGGTTCGTACAAACTTGGAGGTGAAAGTGCTATATTCACAAGTAAAAGTCAAGGTACTTACTGTTGTCACTGATCATCTGGAAAGAGACCCCAGGGGTTCTAAGAAAGACTTCTATAGGGTCAGAAGAAGCTTAAGTCTTTGATGGAAGAAGAGCAAATCTATCCTAAGGGAGAGTTTCTTCCTCTACAGTATGTTATCAGGAAATCTAGTGTCTATGCAGCGCTGCTAGTCCCACTAAGACAGGTAGCTATCTTAGAAATAAAATGATTAAAGTTACTTTCATTTTCCTATATGAGAAGTAGATAGGAGAGGATCAAAGAATACCAACCTCGATCTTTTGCTTGGTTATTCGCTTGTCCCTTCTCCTCACCGACAGGTCTTTGCCGCTTCTCCCTTGACCACTCCATTTAAAAGAGTACCTATAAAGTAAAAGCAACATAATACCTTCAAAGTGCAGAGATCTACAATCATAAACAATATAGGACTAGATATATATTGACCACACAAATGGATATACTATCAGAGATACAAGAATTTGGAGGAAAACTTAAATAGCTTTATTGATATAAAGATTAGAAGAGAGGATGACAACCCATTGATCTGACCCAGTGTCATCCTCCTTGCATGAAAGCCCTTCTTCACCTCATGAAAAGCTTAGATCGCCCAACACTATGATATTCCACCAAGAAACCAATAGCAATTCCTTACAAGATACAAAATTCCAGCCTCTGGATCTCTGTGATGAGGGATACATATATAGATGATTGCAGGGGGGTGAGTCAGCTTCTTGGATTTTGATTAGTGTCCTCTCTATGACAGTTCTTGATTCCACTTGGAGATTGATGATCTCTTACTCATCCCTGGGAAATTTTAGAGAGGCAAGTGTCATAGGAGAAGTTTCAAGAAGATTCCATGACGATCCACCTTGCAAACTATCTCTGCCATTTATCTAATCTCTCCCATCGCACCCTACAGAAGGGCTTTCCAGTATGCATCACACCCTTTACACTAAGCAGGTGGGATGCATCGCACCCTCTGCATTGGGTAGTTTTTATGTCCAGCTTTGACCAGTTTTGAGCAGTTTTTTATGGCGAAATTCTGGGAGATGATGTAATCAGCTGACCTTGTTCCTTTAGGGTGTGAAGCAACACTTTTAGGGACTTAGGAGCCCTTGGTTTATGGACATGTATGATTGGGGTTGCAGTGCCCAAAAATTTCTATAACAGTTGCCCCCCTAAAGCATGAGGTCGTTAATCTTTTGATGTCGGGTGAAATGCTTTATCATGAAGATCCGAAGTTTTTTCGAGCTAGAAAGCAACCTGTAATAAGATACAATACAATAAATTATCTCATAATATTTTTCATGATCTAGCTAAGGTAGGCATTCCCATGCTCAGCTTTATAAATTCATTTTCATGTACATAAGATAGACAATCGTCTATGTGGCAGACTGATGATTCTGATAGGCCATCATCGTTTGATTCAGATGATCATCTGTGCAGCAATGATGTACATTTGATGTCTTTATTTTCCTGAATATATCGTAGCCCAGATGGATGAAACTAGTTCCGGGGTCTTCAAACTCGTCCAATCTTCACTCGGAGTACAAGTCGATCCATGTGAAAGATGGTATGGAGTCGAACATGGAAAGACATCGCCTGATTACCAGCGAATGATGAAAGTTGTTAAGAGGCGTTAGAGGAATCATTGATAATGATGATGACTCTCAAGGTACTACAGTACAATTCACGTGGTGTGAAAAAGGGAATCGACATCAAACACCATGCAAAATCTTTTGGTTGAAGGCCATTGATGTAAACCTGTCATCGGAAGTGAGAAACTTGCCAATGAGGCATGCAAGCTTCAAAGTACTGAAAGGGTTGTTCCTAGGTCGACTTCTTGGATAATGAGCTGATGTCGACAAGAAGCGACCTCTCGTAGGAGGGCCTTAATGAATCCCACATCTACGACACGGAATGGAGTAAATGATTTTGGAGGTGAAACGATCTGATGATATAGGGTTTAGGGTGGCGGTCATGAAAGAATGGAGTGTGAATGTATTGCAGCGGATGAGACACAAGTGAATTCTCTGAGCGACTTCTCTTGAACATACCAGCGACACTGACATGGATTGGTAACGTTAACCCCAAATATGGATGGTGCGATGGACCAATGGTGATATGACTGGTGAAAGGAATAACCCAACCCGACTTGGAGGTGGAGTGAAAGTGTCATGTTCAAGAGCGACTTGCTACCAATAAAGTTTCTTCAAGTTTTCTTCCCAATTTTCCCTCAGTCATTGCTGACGAGTACCTCTTTATTTTTATCAAGCTTGAGGAGGATAACATATGCTTGTTCTATAATTTTCCCTTCGGGCAAACCCGTTGCTATTTTTTAGCGAGCCTAGCGACAGTGAAACTTGTCCTTGTCTATATGGACAAGTTTGTCACTATTGGTTTTAACGAGTTTAATGACAAAGATAACTCGTTCCTTTTCAATTTTAGAGAGTTTTATAGGGACGTAAAGGAAACTCCAATAATCCTTTTTCATCATATAATCCGTTAAGTCTGAAAAAGCATAAAATAATACGAAAGTGATGAATTTTTTATAATTTTAAGGAGCCGAACAAAACAAGCGCTCGATCCTTTTGTGTAATAATCCCTCAGGTCCAAAAAGATTAAAATATAGAGGAGGGATAACACTCCTGGTAGCTTTAATGAGCTGGAGAGGCCAAATGCTCGGAAATATTTTCATATTCTACGAGTCAGACGAAAATAACTTAAAGGAGACTCGTTTTTTGAGGAATAAGTGATAATTTCAGGTAGCAGCTGATTCCAAGTAATGTTTAGAATTTTCCAATCACGGTAGTGTCACAAGGATGGCTAACAGGATCACTCTTTGCAGCCATTCCTCAAAAGGGGTAAACAATTAAATGGAGGTGAACGATCGGCTAAAACAGAGTGGAGGTGATGATGAGAACATGACCAGGGCTCAAAAGCTGATGTTAATGCATTCACAATGGTTATTTACTAGAAACTGGTTCATTTTTTAATGAGATTAAAGTCTTGGGGAAACATTTGCTCATTTCTTAGGTTTAATTTTTAACGAGCTTGAACTTCACATAAAAACTGCTCATGCCAGTCATATAATGAGGACATCTCATTGATAGATTCCATTTTTATGGAGCTTTCACCTTTCGAAGCTCTGCTCCATTGCCTCTCGTATCCAAGCTAGGAACAACCAACTATGCTCCTCTACTTAACTACCAAGATCACTACTAAGGTTAGGTAGGAAAATTTTTCCTTTACTTTGCTAGTGCCATCTGGCCCCTGCGAAGACGAATGGTTGACTCGACCACTCACCCGACTTAGGCAATTGAAGTCAGCGGAACCATAGAGTTAGTGCTATGTTGGTCACTTTTCACTTGCTCACAAAAGGTTTGCATGCCCCCAGGTATAGTGAAGTAAAGTTTCCAAGTTACCATTTAGAAGTTCTCGTGTTCGCAAGATGGTTTCTATCCGCACAACAAACAGAAACACCTCCTCGGCTTAGTCCATATGGACAAAGGCTCCAATCACCTAACCTTGACGAAGGAATCTTATCCTGGTCTAAGTCCCTCTTCCTATACGGACGGGCATCGGACCAGTCATATATCCTTCACAGAAACTTACCCTATACCTAGAGTTTCCCTACCGAAGCAGACCAGGGTGCATGCCCCTTAGGTTTCAGTCATCTCCCCATGAATTACTCACATTCTTCAGGTGGATGGATAGGAGATTGATGAGACATTCCTTGTGTGAAAAGATCATTTAGGGGTGGCATTTGACTATTAGCTATGTGTGAGACGAGGAACAAAAGCTGGTCTACGAGTTGGACCATTCGGCCTTCATGCGGAAAACACATTACTCTAAAGAGTGAGGAGACAGTGGCTCCCATGCTATAAATATAGTTGCACCCAAGGAGTATATTATAATCTAGAGGTCCTTGGACTACCATTACGTTCATATAAATGGTTTTCCTTCTCAACGTTATAGGTACTTATGGAAGGATCCCTAATGGTCGACTAGTTCCTTTGTCAAAGCCTGTCAGGTTTCTCATCTCAGGCACAAGCGATGGCGAACCAAGCGCTTTCCAAGTAATTGAGGAAAGGATACTCACAAAAGTCCCTTCATCTATGATGGTACCGACCATGACCATTTTGTAAGCTTGTACAATGATTCATAATGGTACACTAGTTGGTAAACGAGGTCTGCCTAGTAGATTCCAATCGAAGGAAATGACTAGGTTGCTTGGAGGTGGGACTGAATAGACGACCGGATATGACTCTGATGAACTTCCTTTCTGCGGTAAAGGAATGAGTAGATTGCCCCCATGTTCATCGAAGTCTGTGTTTATGAAAATAATTTGAACGATGTTATTCTCATTCTCTTCAGTGATTGTATCATCTGAAGATGGACCTTTCGAAGACAAGACCGGGTCGACTTCCGCCTCAACCTTTTGACTTTCTTCTGGTATGGATTCAACGGGTTTATCTTCAATGACAGATTCTTGGACTGACCACAATGGCATGTCGGTTGGATTTTCAACTAGTGATGGAATTGGCAAGAGTTTCTTGTATCCAGGAGGAATCCGTAGCGGTGAAGCAGGATGGTTATCCAAGACTCTTTTAGCTTCATCTAGGAAGGGACAACGGTGGACGACGTGATCACCTTCACATAGTTTACAAGGAAATTTACATTTCCTTTTCTGTCCAAATGCTTTGCTTTCACTAATTGATGGTGTACTTTCAACATGATCTTTAGAGGTTGATGACACTAGATTGTACAAACGAGGAGACCAGTCCCTCAAGATTCGAGGGATGCAAGGACAATCTCGATGATAATGGTCTCCTTTGCAAATGACACATGGAGATTTAGGCTTGGATGGTGTAGTGTGTGGATTTTCACTAGATAATGCCCGGTTACCCCTTTTCACCTTTGGTTCCTTCTTCTTCTTCTCTTTCTTCTCCTTCCCCTTCTTCTCCTTCTTAGTTACTTGATTTTTGTCTTTACCAACTTCATCAAGCGAAGAGGAAGGAGGAGAGGGAGAATCAGACGAAGTAGAAGGTTGGGGGGTAACTTTAGTATCATCTAGTTGCTGACTCGATTGCTCAGGAATCACGGTGTTTTGAACGACGGAGGTCAAGAAGAGCCATATTGCCAAGCCAATCGTCAATCTTGGAAGTGACAAGGTGGCCATATGAGGTGCACCAACATCTTCCCAAGAGGAGAAAGGACTAGGATTTCCTCCAAGGGGAAATCCTTGGTTGGTGGACTCCATTTTCCTCAACCTAAGAACAACGTGGGAATGGTGATATTATTCTAATTGAAATAAATTTTAGACGCTTTGACACAACTTGGTTTTTCAATTTTTAAGAGTCGAGAAAAAACAAAAGATGACTCTAGTCGCCTTCGATTTTTAATGAGCCTCAAGTGACAAGTGCTCAGATGGACCTTTTCCTTTAAGGAGTCTGAAAAGGAATGAAAGAGACTACTTTGGAAATCTAGACAGAGGGATTACCAAACCAATTGCAAAACTGCAGAATACTTTTTACGGTACGGTAGTCAATCTTCTCGAATGCTGTGTTCAATGCATTGCAATCGATAGGGCGGCAGACAAGGCTTCCTATGGATAAAGGATATAGCCTATTGTGGTATCCCAATATATACTCGACGGTACGTGGGAGCACAAGTCCATATTGGCACTTGTCGTCTCAAAGAGGAGGAATCACCCAACCAACAATGAAAGCGATAGTTACCAGATTTTACGACGCTGGAATACATCTCTAGCCTAGACTTCTAGATGTTGTGCGTTAGGCTCCAAATCATTTTTATGTTCATTGAATTTATTTTACAGTTGATATTTCTTAAGAAATTTTCCTTTCAGGTTCACCGTGTGATGTAGATATACAATTCCTAAAATGCAGTCTAAGATGATAAACAATCGTTTAATCTTCTTTTTGCAATGAAAATCCTAGCTACTAAGGAAAGAGAGATGATATTCTTTCAACATAGAGAAGAGAGCACACACTAGATGCACTATCCTAAATCAAACCAACAAGCAGTCTAAATGCAAATGCACATGCATGTATTTGTTTTCAGCTTTCTTAATGTGTGAAGGACAAGAAGAATGCTAAGTACAAATCTGAATTATCTTTTCAAAGCGACAATACTAACAAATTTCTCTTCAAAAAGAAAAGGAAGATAATGATGACACTTGCGACACTTTCAAATCAAAAGATGACAGTTTGATTATGCTACTTTTTGTAAAAGAGAACTATAAATGGCGTAAAATACATAAAAACATTCACAATTCTTTTTACTATGGAGGCGGAATCATGCAAAGGAAGGGAGTTTCCATAGTGGTATACTGATCAAAGACAGCAAAACTGCTAAATAAAACTGAAGAGAGTGAACACAGAAACCAAAATCTGAGAGTAGAAGAGGTCTTATCTGATCAGTGCGCTTGCAACACAGGGAAAGTGCGATTCAACCCACCTATTGCACACGGGAGGTGCGATGCATCCAGATTCCCAAGAGGAGAAAGTGCGATGGTCCAAGGACGAGACTTCAACTTGGTTCTGGGTCATAGTTTGCAGCTTAGTTCAGGGATTTAGGCTGAGCTAATGGTAGTCAATAAATAGAAATCACAGGGGCTGATCTAATGAGGTTACTAGAGCCACCACTAGGGAAATTAGGATGTTTGTAAATTGATTGTTCAGTTTATAAACAAAACACAGAGATAGACTGAAGCAGCATTGATCTAATTTGCACTTGCATAGCAAGTGCAGTTTGAAGGCTAGCTAGCTTAACTTCAGGCTCCGTCTGTATGTTTATAAAACAAACAAATATAAACAAGAAAACAATCTATTCGCTCCCCAGTGGAGTCGCCATTTTTTTATCGAGAAATCTAGTGTCTATGCAGAGCTACTAGTCCCACTAAGATGGGTAGATATCTTAGAAACAAACAGATTAAAGTTACTTTCGTTTTCCTTTATGAGAAGTGGATAGGATAGGATCAAAGAATACCAACCTCAATCTTTCGCTCAGTTCTTCACTTGTCCCTTCGCCTCATCGACAGGTCTTTTCCTCTTCTCCCTTGACCACTCTGTTTGAAAGAGTACCTGTAAAGTCAAAGCAACATAATACCTTCAAAGTTTAGAGATCTACAATCATAAACAATATAGGACCAGATATATATTGACCGCACAAATGCATATACTATCAGACATACAAGAATGTGGAGGAAAACTTAAATAGCTTTATTGATATAAATATTAAAGGAGAGGATTACAACCCATTGGTCTGACCCAACGTCGCCCTCCCAGCATGAAAGCCCTTCTTCACCTCATGAAAAGCTTAGATCACCCAACACTATGATATTCCACCAAGAAACCAATAGCACTTCCTTACAAGATACAAAATTCCAGCCTCTGGATCTCTATGATGAGGGATCCATATATAGATGATTGCAGGGGGGTGAGTTAGCTTCTAGGATTTTGATTAGTGTCCTCTCTCTGATAGTTCTTGATTCCACTTGGAGATTTATGATCTCTTACTCATCCCTGGGCGAATTCAGAGAGGCAAGTGTCACAGGAGAAGTTTCTGGAAGATTCCATGATGATCCACCTTGCAAAATGTCTCTGCCATTTTTCTACTCTCGCCCATCGCACCCTATAGAAGGGCTTTCCAGTATGCATCACACCCTTTACACTGAGCAGGTGGGATGCATTGTACCCTCTACACTGGGTAGTCTGTATGGTCCAGCTTTGACCAGTTCTGAGTAGTTTTCTGTGGAGAACTTCTGGGAGATGATGTAACCTGCTGACCTTGTTCCTTTAGGGTGTGAAGCAACACCTTTAGGGACTTAGGAGCCCTTGGTTTATGGACATGTATGATTAGGGTTGTAGTGCCCAAAAATTTCTATAACACAGTGTTGAAGAAAACAACATGAAATGCCAAAACCATACCATAACCTAACTAACCACCCAAATAGCTATGCTAAGCAGAATTGCTAAATTAACACTAATATATTGTTGATACCTAAGTTGCATAGGTAAAAAGCATAAAAACCAGACTAAGGCGTAAGCAAAGGAAACTAAGCTAAATCAGATTTCAAGTGAAAAAAGTAGTGAGAGATCACAATTGGTGAAATGAGGACGTAGGGATGTAGGAGCACCTAGGGATCGTTGGATTGGTCAACAAACAAAATATGGATGGTGGAGATCTTATCACGGGGCTTTAAGTGAATAAATGGACGAACATGGTGAATGAGCACAATGAATGGTGGAGATCATATCGCAGGGCTTTAAGCAAATAAATGGATGAATGATGGAGATCGTTTCGCGAAGGCTTAATTGAATGGATGGACGAACAAGGTAATAAAACAGATGAGTGGCCAATATCTAATCGTGGAGATTAAGTGAATGGATGGATGAACGAGGTTAACAAATCAAATGAATGGTTGAGATCTAATCCCGAAGATTAAGTCCAGAGATGGACGGACAAGGTTAACAAGAGTAATGAATGGCTGAGATCTTATCGCGTGGGTGAAGTGACTAGATTGGTGAACAGGATAAATGCACGTGATGAATGACTGAGATATTATAGCACAAATGAAGTCATGAGATGGTCGACGAAGATCGTATCGTGGAAAAAAGAAATGTGCAGAAATGATGGGTCAGGTTTCTAAGGTGGTAAGTAGTTTCTCGCGCGCCCTTCAGGCTGTAAGTTGTATTTTGAAATTTCACATGATTAGCCCAACTGCATGACACGTAGCATGAGAAAACCACTTTTCTCGCATTTTGTCGGGTAGATAAAGCTGTGCACTAATTCATGCAAGATTTCATGATAGCCATTGGATCAAGCGGGGCTGATCAATGGTGGAGGTTGGCCAAGCTAGTTGGTGATCAGGTGAAGCGACAATCGTCGGATCAAGTGGAGCTGATCAACGGTGGAGATTAGCCAAGCTAGTTGGTGATGGGGTGAAACTACAACTGTTAGATCAGGCGACGAAAATCGATGGTGGGGACTTAAAGCGCATAAAGTAAGTGGAAGTTGTGAAAACTAATGGATCAGGCTGTGATTGTGAAGGTTTGTTGCAGATTGGATGACAAGGAAGTGATGCATGAAGAACATGCTGAAGGAGGCTTTTAAAGGATAACGATTGAAAAACCAATCCCGGTGAAAAAATAACTACATCAAACAGCGAACTCCATAGCTCATGCGAGAATGAGAAGCCTATGTTTTTGGGGCTACTGAAGGGTCCCTTCCTCAATTCATGGTCCTAGAGGGAGGAGATGATGCTGAGATGCCTGCACACAACCTGATAGTGATATTTTTCCTCTAACTGTCCTGTGAACTGAAAGAAGGCAGAAATGGAAGTAAACTTAAGCAAATGTAGCTACTGAAGCAACTGAACAGAAAAGCCATGAATCATTTGTGCTATGCTGTTGTAATGGAAATGCATCTATTTAAACAAATAAATAGAAAACCATGCATCTACTTAAGCAAATGAACAGAAACAGGAAGCTATTCTACTTAAAAAAATAAACAATGAAAACCAAGAAACTATGCTAGCATACATGTACAATAAAGAGGAGCTTTGGCTGCTTGGGTCGAGCCCTATTATATCTCCAAATCTCACCCTTGATATTTGTGAAGCTCCAGTTATGGCCTAGGGCAACCCCTCCTTCCAAGACCTAGTCCAAATACTTAAAAAACAGTGTTTTACTCCCTATACATGACATTTCCGTAAGCTAAACGCGTGTGTACGTAGGTCTGTGTATACACAACCCACGTATATGTCTTAAGACACTTAAAAAAATTAAATCTCCTTAATTTTGGGCAGAGAACATGGGTTTTACCTATTGATTAACTATTATTGCCCGTGGCCCAACTCTTTCCAATGAATTCCCAACTAAAAAGCTACTTTGGGAGAAGTACAAAAAGGCTTCAATGGGAAGGCCTAAAGTATGAGAGAATAGAGAGAAGAATCACTCTGCTGAGATTATCCCTGATCAGGTTTGAAGATCCTTATGCTTCTAGGTCTTCCCCCATTACTGGAAACCCTTATTTCCTTGAGTTAAGATGTCTTTTCACTAGTTGAGATATCCTTGTGTGAGTCATGGAAGGAGCCTTTTGAAGACTTGGGATTGGAGAAATATTGAGGACAGTTCTGCTTGGAGCCTGCAAGAGCAAGATTTAGGTGATATAATTCCTTACTTTGTTTTAGTTATCTGCAATAAAGAAACATTTGTCTTATTCCCGAAATCAATCTTCTTCATGCATATGATGTTAATGTTATGGTTTACGCATGAATAATTGTTTCAATTGTATAACTAACTACCTTTCCATATGTTATGAAGTTGGTTTCTATATGATACTTGGTCCATATATTTCTATGCTTCTTTGAATTGGTTGTTTTGCAGGTCTAAAGATCAAAAGGAACTCCAAGAGGGTTTGGAAACTGGCTGGATCTACTCGAACGAAGGACACGCAGGTGCACCTCTCTTCACATAGTTTTCTTATTTAAGTATCATGGCCATGTGGAATGCTTGCTTTTTACTGTAGATAACCCCCGCTCTACTAGAGTGTTGACCCCAAACTCTAGGGGACTTTGTCCTTCAACAGAATTGACGACTCCGCTGGGGACAATAGTATTGTTGTTCCTAGTTTGGGTTAATTTAAGCCAATCTGGGCTCAGCCTTTGATTTTCTTGCTGTAACTGTGTTGTCTATTCCTATAGGAACTCAGACTTTAAGTCTGAGTAGTTTCTTCAGACCCCCTTTTTTCTTTCTCTTGTGAACTGTTATATACGCAGTTTTTTCAGGCTACAGAAGCGTATGTATGCAAGTTTCCCCATATGAACCCCCGTATACGTAGGTTTCTTTGGGCTGAATCGCGTATACACGCTGTTGTGCATTGACACAGCCATGTATACCCTAATTTTTCAACATTTTTGCAAATCTTTCTTGTTGAGAAAATTTGTTTGCTAGTCTGAGTGTTTCCTGAGCAGGCAAGTTTGGTTGTCAGTTTGTGTTTTTACAACAAGTTTGTGGTTTCAAATTATCTTTTATTGTGGAAAGTTTTGGTCTTGTTTTGTTTTGTCGCAAGTATCATCAGTTGTGTTTGAGAACACGAGATTTCTTTATGTGAATCTTGGCTGTTCTGGTCTTCTAGAGTAGAAAGATTGGTGTCAATCTTTGTGATCTTCTTGCTTTGTGTCAAAACTGCATTTTGTGGCCATTTGCTTTTCTCGTTTTTTAAAATTTGTTGAGTGATGATTTTGAAAGTTGTCTTTCTTGGTCTTTTGAGCATTGTCACCAAGCTCCTTTTGCTGCTTTTTGGTCATTAAGAGCATCTTGAAACAACTATTTTGTTGATTTTTCACCCATTTTGAGTTGATAACTTGCAAAGTTGTTTTGTTGCCTATCTTTCGGTCTCAAAGTTTTCAATATTATTTGGAGCACTTTTGAAAAGTTGCTTTTGCTTTTTCTTTTGAAGAAAACTTCTTGAAAACTTGGTTTTTTTCTTTCTTTTTGCCTTGTTTTGATTTGGTTTCTTTTCACGAGTGAAAGTGCATTTTGTTTGTCTTGAGAATTGCTTTTAGTGTTTGGATGAAAATGAGCATTAGAAACTTATATTCTATCTAAACATCTTAAGTGGCTATCTAGAAGCGATAAACAAGTTACTTCTGTTCTTTGCTTTAGAGTAGTCTTAAGTTTTTACATCAGCATATACTCATTGCATTAGGATAGCTTGTGCATCTTTTAGGACATCCATAGTTTTTGTTAGTTTTTGTGAGTGTGAAGCTTGTTAAAAAAAAGAAAAGAAAAATTTATTGCTTTCTTAGAAGTTCCTTAGAACCTGGTAGAAATTTCTTTCATCGAAGAATGAAACGAGTGCATTTGCATATAGTTTGGTTTTTATTAATTTCTTTTGCATCGAAAAACACCACAAGTTTCATTTCTGCTTATCCCTTGACTTAAGAACAACCCATTTAAAAACAAGTGCTAATTAAAATATACTAGAACTTTTTTATATTGTCCATTTAGACACACCAACAAGTTTTAGGAATTTTAGGGCCTTGGATTAGGTGTGTGGAGAGAAAACTCTCCAAGGCCACTTTAAATAGTCAAACATAGAAGTCTGAATAACGAGTGCAAATCCAATAGCGTTAGGGAGACCAGGAAAGCTCTAGATCTAGGAGTTAAGAATGACGGTTTTTGAAGATAAGGAAGAGAGATACCCCCTCTCCTACCTGTCGGATGTTACCTCAACACTATTCTTCTTGGCTTTTGACAAGAGTCGGTAACCTTAGTTGCTAATCCTAGGGATCTACATAAATGGCTGTAGAGGGGAATCTCGTGGCACCTGAGGTCGACATTGTATCACTCTTAGCAGTACTTCTGGAGGTCACCCTTGCGAAGCTTGGGGGCTTGCACTCGCATAGGTTGTTGTTAGGAGGTTAGCGTAACTTCCTCTATTGCCTTCGCTGGTAGGACTAGGCCATCATTATCCCAGACTATCTTCGGAAGGCCCCTTACTTTAGTTTCCTATATTTTGGTGTCCCATCCTCATCACCCGAAGCAGTAATACTTGAAAGTTGTTTGAATGGCTGACATATTTTAGGGACTTTTTAGTGTGTGCTTTGTGCTCTTAGTTGGCCTAGCTTTCATTTTTTCTTGAGTCTTTAATTAGACCTTAATAAAAAATTCAAAGTGGCTGACCGATTGCCTAGATGGTCTTGAAGACTTCGTGGTCTTTCACCACCAAGTTTAGAGCCTTCTCCTAGAAGGCGCAGAGGTAATACTACCAGTGGGTTTCATCTAGTGGCAGCCGATGCATCGGGGATTGATCCTCCCTGTTGGTCAGGTAAATCCCTCTGCGGACAGAGGCGATCCCACTAGCCTATAACAAAACTAGCCACAATCAAACCACGCTGCTACACAAGTTCCTAGTTATGCATCAAAGGTGAATCAAGAAGACCAACCTGGAGTCCAACGCTATGATTGAAGCAGAGTTGATATCCCCGCTCCCTCGCTCCAACATGAACACCTGCACATGCAAAGGAAGAGACAGATACCAACATAAAGGCTACCAAGGCACAACTATATTTCAGTCAAAAAGGAAATTAATCAACACATCACCATAATAGACAATGAGATTGGAACTATAATAGCAGTCGCTCATCAATTAATAATAAACAGGAAAAGTTACAACCATTGTTCTGACGTTGACCCTTCTCCTAGCTGGGCGAGTAACTATATGTGTCTTGCAATGCATCTCTTCTCCGGCAGCATAACCTCTCTAGCATTCACTAGCATTCCTCCAAGAACTCAAGAACTCAACCTCTAACACTCCATGACTAACGATTATCACTACTATCACTAGCTTGTCCAATGCATAATGACAAGCTTATATAGATGAAGAAGGGAGGAGGATACGATGAACCGGGACACCTTTTGTGGATTAACATTATCCCCCAAAAGCCATTAAAGATGGAGATAGGATAGAGCTCGACATAAGGCTGATTTTTTATCTTCAAAAAGCTCCATGTAATGAAGGAAACAACAGTCGGGCGTGCGTTAAAGCAAAAAGCATGACTAAACTTGGTTGGCGCGACTGTTGCTCTAAGACAGAGCGCCAATGGTCGTGCCCTCTTTTGAGGATCTCCATGATTGGCGCGGGTAAGATACTGTGGACTTGCGCCAATGGAAAAAGAGCACTTTTAAGGAATAATCTGCAGAAGGTGTCTTCAGGGAACATGGAGTACATACTCAGGGGAACATAATGCAAGTGTTTTTAGACTTTGTCACTTCTTATAACTCCCGGGATGGGTCCTCCAAGGTACGACAAGAGGAGTAACAGGGATGGTGACAAATTACTATGTAACACTCCCCCAGGGGCATTAGTGTTTAGGATAGGCCAGGTACTTCCGTAGAACTAGACAGGAACACTCCAGTTCTTTCTCGAGTTTTCTTTCAATCAGAAGATAACATTGAGGTAGAAGAACACCCAGAGTCATTAGCCGCTTTGAATTCTCCTCTACCTTCTAATCATCTAACGTATTACAATACATTCGGACTTTGATGCATTAACTAGCAAGTCCATGTCATATTACGCACTTACCGTCGATGACCACCACTGCAAGCATGGTTTCTACCACCAGTGCTACAACCATGCAGACTCCCACATCAGTACAAGGGGGAGGAACTATTCCATCCCCTCTACATCTTTATTTGGGTATTTTACTAGCACATCCTTAGTTGGTTCTACCACCATTCCTTCTACGAATGGAAATTCCCAAGCCAATGCATCTAGTTCTAGAATTTTCTCATTTGGCACCCATTCACAGGGTATTCGATTGGTTCCATTTAGTGCCTCCACATCCATGATGGGTGAATCAGCTTCATTTCAAGGTTTTCCTTTTGGAAGTGGTCAGATACCACATTCCAACCCGAAGATACAATCTATGCCTTTCTCCTGTACAGGTCAAGGCAGTAATCTCTTTCAAGGTTGGACTAATCCTGCAGTTAGTGGCATAGGAACTTGGAATCTGTTTTATGGCCAACAAGGGAATAGGCCATACTCCACAGTCAGTTCATTTCGAAGTATTCCTCCCTTAGCTTCTTCTTGGAATCCTTATCAGGGGTTATTGACTCCTTATAATGCTTTAGGAGGGAGCTTCGCTCGTTATGGATGTTTTTTGGCCGGAGTTGGTCAAACTCCGAGTTTTTCTAGATCACGCGGTTCACCTTTAGGTTTAGTTGGTTCTATGGGTTACTTTGGGTAGCCTGGTGCCTTCCAAAATCCAAGCTAATATTTTTAGAACTTTGGGAACTCCTCCAAGTCTGGGTGGATCCCCAAGGTCCTCCTAGGCTTCCTTTTCTGGCTAGTTGAATTTGCTAGATCTCACGAAATTGACAAATGATCCAATCAGATACATTCTGGCCTGGCCTCTGGTCCTAACCAAACTCCCATCAGAAATAACAAAGTTTGAGGGGAAGGGTGGTGAAGACCCAGGCGACCATGTAACCACATTCCACTTGTGGTGCTCATCAAACTCCCTCATAAATGACTCGGTCAGGTTGAGACTTTTTCAACACACCTTAATTGACAATGCGGCTAAGTGGTATATAGAGTTGCCAGGGGCAGTTTTACATTGTTTACTGATTTGGCTAACATTTTCCTAAATGATTTCCAGTTGCGTGTCCATTATGATTCCAGAACTGAACTTCTGGCCAATTTCCGTCAGGATATGGCAAATCACATTTCTGATCATATTCAGGAATGGAGATGAAGAAGGAGGCTCATTAAAGCTGAAATTCCTCTTGAATACCATCTCAAATGCTTTTTGGAATCCTTACAACCTAAGATCTCTAAGGATGTCTCTCTGTCTGGAGTCTATTATGAAGAGAAAGCTAGCTTTTGGGCCTAAGAGTTAGAATTGATTTACTCTCAGACTAGGATTCTTAAAAAAATCTTGCCTAATGCTCATAGGACTAATGTTGATATAGCCAAGTCAAAGCTAGGTCTCCATGTGGATGGTATTGTTGGTTCCATAGACACCAATGCGGTGAACCTGTTGAGCCAATTACAATGGTTTTCTTTACAAACTACTCCTACGAATCAGGTCACATTGTCTAACTATTCGGCTTCTCAACCCTCTTTCGTTAACACCGTCCAATCTTCCAACCCAAAGGAAATCAAAATCCTAATGGGAAGAAGAAAGGATGAGGTAATAAAAAGAGTGAAGATGGGAAGGCTGACGCAAATAAACCTGGCAATAATACTGGTGCGGGTGGAAATGAGTCTAGAAAGAAAGTCGAGTTTCCATGCAAGCTTGCCCAGAAATTGAAGATGCTCAGCACTTGTTATGGCAGAAAGGGACTTCTAGCTCTCAATATGTGTTAAACAAACCTTTTCCCCAATGGTAGTAGATGCTTTCTGGCATGAGTTCAAATCCTGGTACCTCTGCAGGGGGCAACCAGGAAGGGGATAAATCATCAAATGTTTTCATGATGGGTTGTAACGTCCATGTGGCCACATGGTCACATGATTATGGTGATGGTGAAACATCCAAGGATAAATTAGTTCCCGAAACTACCAACCGACTTCATATTGAGTGACCCTCTGTCGAGACTATACCTTGGATACTGAATGGTTCCGCTAAACACACGACTATCAATCCCAACGTTAGGGCAGCCCATAATTACTCCATTTTTCAGGACCTGGCTCAGAGTCCATGTGCCATGTCCACTTTAGAGGTGCTCCAATCGTGTCTGCTCAAACAATTTCATTGCTTTCGGCAATGGGGGTAGTCGATCCAAACAATTCCTTAGCTCTCACTTATGATATGCATAATATCAGAAAGACACTTCCTCATCATGTGGATTTCTAGATAAAGTCTACTTACTAGAAAACTAATATTTTTTGGACGATTATAGATGAGGGAGCTTCCACATGTGTCATGTCTATGTCATGTTGGAAGTCCATTGGATCGCCTTCTGTTGTTCCTTCACCTACGCTCTTGAAAGAGTTTGATGGTCATTTTGATAGGCTATACAGGATTATCCCAGTGTTTCCTATATGCGATGGAGGAAAGGTCGTTAATATCGAAGTAGAAGTCATCAATGCTAACCTAGATTACAATCTCCTCTTAGGAAGGAACATGATATATGAAATGGATGCCATTGTTTCGACTCTGTTTCGTGTCATTTTCTTTCCTCATGAGGGGAAAATTGTTAAGGTTGATCAATTGGATTATTCTCTAGTTGATCCTTGTGCAACTTCGGATTCTACTGTTCTGATGGTGGATAACCCCCGTCCACCTACTGAGAATCTAAGAGTCGGGATGTGCTCCTCATTGATGGGTAGTTTTGATCTTCCCCCTCCTATAGCTAGAATAGATATAATTTCATCCTCCAAGGAGCCTTTACAGAAAGAGTTTGTTCGAACTCACTATTTTCGGATCCTTGGACCTTTCCTTTATCTGCGACCACATCAGATGAAGGGAAGGTGGGTGGAATAGAATCTCCTATGTCTGCAGCAAAGCCTAGTTGTGAATGTATCGATAACTCTGCAGACAATCATCCTACTCCTTCCTCAGAGAAAGAGTTATATGTTGATGTGGCTCACACTCGGGCCCTTGATTCCACTTCTGCGTTGGATTGCTTGGATACTATTTTCCATCCGACGAAGCGATATTCGAAGCAATGATGGTTGTATATCAACCTTTGGAAGATTTACATCATCATTCATATTTCTGTCCTCCTTTACATGAAGTCGAGTCTAGGTCCTCCAATTTGTCTACTAGCGATGTTTGTACGGTTCCTTTGGCTCCAACATAGTTTTCTGCCAAAGGTAATATATTGATTGGTTCAATGACTATACCTATAAACATCTGTAGGAGCAAGTTGGCAGAGCCCCCTGATCGACTCTACCTTAAGAAGTACTTTTCTTAAGTAGTAGCTAGGCAATGGCTTCTTTGTACATTTTGTATTTTTTTTTGTACATATCTCATCATGAGTTTTTTATTTCATCACTTTTTGATCTGCTATGGCAGATGTTGTTGGATGACTTGGTCTATTTTGGATTCACCAATGGTGCTAGTCGGCACGCTCGGAACCTTGCTTCCGCGGCTTGGGTGATCTACTATCCAACTGGTTAGTTGATGGTGTCACGGAGAGTATGCATTGGTCCTGCATCAAATAATATGGTTGAGTATACTACTGTCATTTATTTACTATCCAAAGCTCCTGGATTTAAGAGATCTGTGGTTTGTATCTTTTGAATTAATAACCGGAGAACCCACAGTATGAGTATTTTTATGCCAACGTTTCAAATCCCAACTGGGATCCATCATCAGGACTTTAAGAATGATGATACAAGATGAGCTTCTTTAGAGAAATAAATACTATTGAGGATAAATTTGGAACAATACACTGTCGGCTGGGAAATTTATTAATTTTATTTTATTAATTTAATTTCATTAAATTAATTTATTAATTTAATTTTAATTAATTTAATTATTTAATTATTTTATTTTATTACTCTTATATATTTAACTCTATTAATTTAATTAGAATAAATTAAATTGTTAAATTAAATTTATTCTATTTAATTAAAAATAAAATTATTAATTTAATTAAAATAAAATTATTAAGTTAATTTAATTTAATTGATTTAATTTTATTAATTTTTATTATTAATTTTATTAATTTTGATATTTTATTATAACTTATTAACTTTATTAATATTATTTTATTAATTTTATTAATTTTATTGTTGTAAATTAATAATCCTTAATAATTAATTAATTAATTAATTAATTATGAATAATTATGATTAATTAATTAACGGGATAATTAATATACTAACGAGTATATATATATCCATATTTATTAATTATGATTTTTAATTAATTAATGGGATAATTAATATACTAATTAATATATATATATATATATATATATATATATATATATATATATATATATATATCCTCATTTATTAATTATTATTAATTATAATTAATTTCTATATATTAATTAGTATATTAATTAATTAGTATATTCATTAATTATTCATTAATGAGATAATTAAATATATTAATTAGAATATTAATTAGTATAATAATAAGTATATATACCCTAATATACTAATATTATGAATTAATAATCCCTAATAATTAATCTATTAATTAATTAATTAGTTATGAATAACTATAATTAATTAATGGGAAAATTAATATACTACTTAATATATATAAATCCCCATTTATTAATTATAATTAATTAATATGATGGTTAAAATATTAGAAATTCCTATATTATGATGAATTTTAGGGTTAATTATTAAAATAGGGTTATTAGAATATTTTACCTGCTTACCTGTTATACCTGGGGTGAGTTTGCGATCTTGCTTCCTTGATCAAGGGCAACCAGCTCCTGCTAATCTCCATACCGTTATCTCTGTTTAGATTATGAGGATGCTTGATAATTTCAAGCGCTTCTCTGATCTTCCGTCTCTGCTGCTGCTCCTCCCTTGCGATAATCGATGCGCTTTCGAGGCATATATGGTGCTTAGTCTTAGCGGAGTGCTCAGCCAAGGCTGAGGTACGAGATCTTTCATTCTTAATATCAGCGCCATGTTCCTTGAGCCTTGTCTGGAGGGAGCGCCCTGTTTCACCAATGTAGCTTTTTCCGCATGAACAATCTATTTTGTAGACTCCTTTGAGCTGACTATCCAAAGCTATTTCTTATGGAATCGATTCGTTGGTAGTCAATCTTCATTCACAACTGATAGTGTCACAATTGAATAACATTTATCGGGTAAGGGATCCATGGTTATATCACCAATATTTAAGGGTGAGGTTGTTGCAAAAATCATTTACTTACATTAATTATTTGCACATTCCAAGATCTCATAATTGGTTAGCAGATTCTATCGCTAATCAAGCTTTGTATTGGCACATCATTCATTTATCACAATAAAATCAAGCATCAAAAAGTCGAAATTGTATGTATATATATATATATATATATATATATATATATATATATATATATATATATATAATAAAACATCTCGAGTGTACATAAGTGTGTCCAAAATAATATACAGAAATTGGGACTCAAATTCCCATAATCATGTCCAGTACATCTAACGCCACAGCTCAGGATGAGCAGCTAAGTATGCGACTACTGCTTTGGTCACATATCTAAGAGTCCAAACCTAGTCTCGTGGCATTCCAACCATGTGACATTGTATATCTATAGGGAGATCCTCTACAACCTCCATCTATACTCGGTGAGTTAGTCTCACCAAGTGCCATTGAACTGTGTGTAGGAGTCGCTCTATATTGGCAGCCACCTCTTCAGCACCTTGGCCGCGATGTCCATGCCGTGGGAATCCATCTGGTCATACTGGCCCAAAATCTGGAATATGATCATTACATTAGTCATTTGAATCTCATAAAAAATATTTCTAAAAGTTCATTTTAATATTTGAAAAATCATAAAAATAAAAATCATAAAATCAAAAACATTTGTTACCTATATTGCCCCATGTTGCGGCTGGTGGTAAAGCTAGATCAAGATCTCCTCAGAAGTCCAAGCTGGCATAGGGGTAATCATCCACTACGATGATCTACTACTTCCCACCCGGAGAAGAAGTCATCGTTAGAAGTTGTCAACGGTACGTCCCCACATCCAGTTGTCTCATCAGATCAGCCCACCTTCCCAACTGTGGATCTCACAGGCTACTAATCTGAACTGGCACTCTAGGGTGTAGCGTTGGGACCCTCTCAAAAAAGAAGGAGCACAGAATGGTCCCATACCCAAAGTTTTTGGTCTGGCCTTTTTTGATAGATGATAGCTGGTTCTTCAAGTTGGTGAGAAGAGGAGTACACCAATCAAATACTATGGTGAGATAGTCAACCGCCAAGATCATGGCAAGCCATGAATCCTGGTGCAAGGAAGCTGATCCATTCACTCTAGCTATAGTGAATAGGATGATGCTCAATGATAAACTCTCCACATGCTTGATTGGAATTTGGCTTCCAATATTTTATGGATGACCTGGGCAATATATATGCACATAGTCCTTAATAGAGAGGCTACCTCATGATCGGCCCATGGAATGTACTGCCTCTCCCCTCCAGGAAAGGCCTGTGATGAAATAGATATCTTCAATCTCTATCTCCAGTGGCATTTTATCAATCATGAATAAGTCATCCTCGATGCCCAATAGTGAATGAGCATTTCGGGCAAGTGAGTGTTTGCCTTTATATTTGGCATTTCGAAGAACTTTAGCAAACCACATCCTCTTAAGGCATCCAAGGCCTATGGATCGTTCATAACCTCATCATCGACTATGGCATGCTCTCTTTCCCTCCAAGTGACTGGCATCCTGAGGAAAAAACATGTTTCGACCATTAGTTTTTTGTTTTAAAATTTTAACAGCATATACGCAGGTCTGTTTCATATACAGTCACGTCTAGGGCTTGCGTATACAAAGGTTTCATATAGCTAACCCACATATACGCCGCGACAAAATTTTTGACATAAATTCAACGATGAAACTTCAATTAAAATTTTCAAAACTAATCACAAATGAATGTAAGACAAGTTTAAGGGTTACCTGGTGATTTTGGGAAGATTTGAACGGTCAAATTTGACAAATGGCAAAGCTTGCTTCTTTTTTCCACTCCTTGTGCTCTAAACTCAAACGGTAACAATGGTGAGTAAAAAATCTATTTTATAAGCTTTGAAAATGTCAAATTTTTTCAAAACTTGATTTTATTTTGTCTCATGTAAATTTTAACTTGGGAGCTTGGAATGTCGAGAATGGTTTGTTTTTCAGGACATTTTGGACGCTTTTTCGATAGTTTCAAGATGATTCCATGACTGCAGAATGGTCATGGCATGTATCATTTTCTCACTTGCATATAGGTTAGGGAAGCCATTTTTCTGTCGCATTATGCATACTAGCCTTCATTTTTCGATACACCTGACATAGGGTTTATCCCATCATGTTATGGTTCGTAAACCATCTTCTCTCACAGATTTTTAAAACCATGGCACGATGGTAGAGCCATCCTTTTCATAGGCGTCATAGTTAGCACCTCACTAACATTTGTTGCCCATGCTACTTCGATTTGAGTAGGATCGGGAGTCCTCTGTAGTCCTGCCATGACTTATGCGATGAAGACTCATTCCTCTTTTCTTCTTCGCTTTGTTCTAGCCTTATACCCTAGAGGCTTCTTCATGTTGAGTTGTACTACTGCATTACATTTTGACCATTTGCACCTTTTGGACTTGAGCTGGCTTCACTTGGACTCGTGTTTAAGCAACTTTTTGACCATGGCATCTACAAAATCAAACTTGCATTCCCTTAGCTTCTACAACTCAACACCTTATGACCTGTGGAAGGAACATACCTTTGAGTGTCTTTGACCAATTTTTGCCTCCCTACATTGAGCATAGGATTGTTCCAATCCCAGGAACTAGATCACCTGCTTCATCGGCACTCATTCTTTCCACTGTGCTATAGAATTATTTTATTCCTTTTCCAGCTTAAAGAAAAAGACAAAAAAATTATATATTCCAAAAAAGAGGGGGAACGGGACAATATTTCCATTTATTGTTGGCAGCTAGAATCAGTCATGTCACCCTTGAACAAAGCACTCAAAACAAAGTCTCCTCCATTTGAGAGGGATTTAGTTTGACTTAGGTATGCCTCAGCTTTGTTATTGAGTCAGTTATCCTCAGATTGCTTATCTCTTCCAATCATATGGAGAGTTTGTTCATGCCTCCTGCATGATGAACTTATACAGAGTCATCATATGCTGCCACATAGTCATCATTGAGTTGTGCTTTTGTTCAAGGGAAGTTAGCCTGAGTTGGCCTCTCTGTGGTGTCCCTTGACTCATTTTTCAATTGACCATCGCTAGTTATTAGTGTCTTGTCTATCATCACATCAGTTACATTGGTCCTTTACTCATGCCGGTTTGAGAAGGTCTCCATTGACTTCTTGCTGGCAGGTCTTGTCCTTATCGACAATGACATATTACTCTGAGAACAAGTCTAGAGCCACACCATGGCACTATTTTCATTATTGATAGGTCACCTTGTGCTCAACATCGATCAGTGTCATGGGTCTTTGACTGAGTGGTTTCCCTTGTGTTCGAAATCAACTTATACTATCACACATTGGGATTTGTGCAGTACCTTGGTTTCCATTTGACCCTATTGGTGGATACCTCGCCTTTGTGTCAACTTTCATTATTGGTTGGTTTAGAGGGTTTCTGTCGTGCGCTAGCCACATCTTGTGTATGCCAGAAACGTTCTTCGGTCGAGTTACTACATCCTTTTCGTCCAATTACCTCCACATTATTGGCCTGCAGGTTACACTCGCACTAGATTGATGAAGGATACCTTAATGCCTTCCTTCTAGCAGATATTTCCCCATCGACTACGACTCATTGCTCTGGGCAAAGGTCTAGAGTCCATTTGGTAGTACCTTGGGGTTTGTAGTCATTAGTGGCAGATCCTTCGCTATCAATAGTGGGAAACCATCATTGTCTCCTGATTGATAGATTCTTACAGATGTTCAACTCGAGCTCATCTATTCGCACTTGTTAGATTGTACTGGGTACCTTGACTCTCATTATCATTATCAGTGAGTAGTCTCGCGTTTGTTAGTGGTATACATCAATGACCAGTAATTAAATTATTTCTCACATGGTCGACTTCAGATCATTTATTTCCATTGTGTAGAAATATACCATGGCGGTCGGTGAAGACCTTGGGTTGCATCAGCGTTCATTGGTTCACTTGACAGTTGATCCTGTTGCTGCTAGTTGATACCATTCCACCTTATATGTTAGAATCATTCATGGTGACATTCTATATGTTGGCACTCGAGTTTGTAGTGTAGTGCCATCTTATTCCATCATGTTCATTTCGTACTATTGGGATCAATCTTTGATATTAGTGATTAGCTTCATCCTTCTACATCATTGACATTTTTATATGTAATATTCAGACATGTACTTGTTCGATCATGATCAGATGAACCATTATGTATTTTCCAGTCTTCTATACTTGTATACTTAGTGGATCCGCTTGTACTTGATATGCGGACAGGCTTTACTTTCTATAAGCATGGGTATGCCTACCTCAGACAATGTTTCTTTCTCATCTCCTTTTGTGGCTTGGGAGGCTGAAATCTAGTGAAGTCCTTCTCAGTTTTTGACAGGTTTCCTTTCCATGTACTTAATACATTTCAGCCATCATGTACCCCTTCTAACCTCAAATATTAGGGGGCATCTGTTATAGCTCCAAATCTCACCTTTGATATTTGTGATGCTCTAGTATGGCCTAGGGCAACCCCTCCTTCCAAACCTAGTCCAAATACTTAAAAAACAATGTTTTACTCCCTATATGCAACATTTCCCTGAGCTAAACACATGTGTACGCGGGTTTGTGTATACCCAACGAGCGTATATGTCTTAAAACACTTAAAAAAAATAAATCTCCTTAATTTCAGGCAGAGATAACGGGTTTTACCTGTTGATTACCTATTAGTGCCCATGGCCCAACTATTCCCAACAAATTCCCAACTAAAAAACTACTTTGGGAGAAGTACAAAAAGGCATGAATGGGAAGGCCTAAAGGAGGAGAGAATAGAGGGAAAAATTAATCTAGTGAGATTATCCTTGATCAGGTCTGAAGACCCTTGTGCTTCCAGCAATTCCTTCATTATAGGAAACCATTGTTTCCTTGAGTTATGATGTCTTTTCACCAGTTGAGATATCCTTGTGTGTGTCATGGAAGGAGCCTTTTGAAGACTTGGGATTGGACGAATCTGGATGATGGTTCCGCTTGGAGCCTACAAGAGGAAGATTTAGGTGATATCATTCCTTACTTTGTTTTAGTTATCTACAATAAAGAAACATTTGTCTTGTTCCCGAAATCAATCTTCTTCATGCATATCATGTTAATGTTATGGTTTACATATGAATAATTGTTTCAATTGTATAACTAACTACCTTTCAATAGGTTATGAAGTTGATTTCTATATGATGCTTGGTCCATATATTGCTATGCTTCTTTGAATTGGTTGTTTTGCAAGTCTAAGGATTTAAAGGAACTCCAAGAAGGTTTGGACCCTAGCTGGATCTATTCGAATGAAGGACCCCTAGGTGCACCTCTCTTCACGTAGCTTGCTTATTTAAGTATCATGGCTTGTGGAATACTTGTTTTTTATTGTAGATAACCCTTGCTCTGCTAGGGTGTTGAATGAAAACCCTACGGGACTTCGTCCCTCAATAGGCCCTAACCCAAGAGCTTCAACCCTCAGAGTTAACTCAGAGCTGGCTTAAACATAACTCATTCTTATTATAAAAACCATGGATTATAGAGAAAACCCTCACAAGTCTTTGTAGCTCCGAAATAAAATAGAGTTTTATAATAGAAGTATGAATCATACTAAGGTCCTAAACCTCTCTATTTATACATGTGAAGTGTCTAACGACTTTCTTCCCATTATAGAGGCTTGGCCTCTAATTAAAAAAAAAACGGGTTTCTCTCCTTTTTAGTTGCTCGACCTTATAGTCTTCAAGTGATGGTTGTTTTCACTCTGAGATGGTGAAGGAATATTCAAATGGAGGGGTAGTAAATGAGGAGGATTTACCTCCTATAATTACTATCCCTTGCCACATTCTAGTTTTACCAAGGTCTTGTTAAGGGAGATGTTCCCGTAGGGCTTTTGGGTTGAAACCCTAGCAGACTGAAAGTTGTCTATACAAAGAAACACACATTCACATAGCCATTATGCTAATATAAGTAAATTATATGATAAGGGGCGTACCTGAGGTCCTACGTTTGAGAAGGTCCTTTAGGGTCCAAACCCCTCTTGGAGTTCCTTTTCCTCCTTTGACCTGCAAAACAACCAACTCAAGAGAGTACAACAGTATATGGACTAAACATTATAAAGAAACCATCTTCATATTATAAAGAAAGGTAGTTAGTTATGAAATTTAAACAACCATTCACATATGAATTCTAGCATGAATATCATAAACATGAAGAAGATTTATCTCAGGAACAAAGACATGTGTTTCTTTTATTATAGAAAAATAAAGTATAGAAAGGAATAATTTCACCTGAGTCGTCCTTTAGCAGGCTCCAAGCAAAGCCTTCTTCTGGATTCGTCTAGTCTCAAGCCTTTAATAAACTCCTTCCATGACATCACAAGTAGTGGATGGACATAAAAATACAAGGAAACAAGGGTTTCCTGTAAAAATGGGGGAAGTGCAGGAGGCACAAGGATCTTCAGACCTGGTCAGGTAAATCTCACCATAATAACCTTTCTCTCTCTTCTCTGCTCCCTTCGGCCTTCCCATTGAAGCCTTTTGATACTTCTCCCAAAGTAGTTTTTTAGTTGGGAGTTGGTTGGGAACAGTTGGGCCACGAGCACTAACAGGTGATCAGTAGGTAAAACCCACGATCTCCGCTAGAAATTGAGTTTTATATTTTTTTTAAGTGTTTTAATACATATACGCGGGTTGGGTATACACCTACCTACGTATACATGCGTCTAACTGAGGGCAATGTCACGTATAAGGGATAAAACATTGTTTTTAAAATTTTTGGACCAGGTCTAGAAGGAGGGGTTTCCTTAGGCCATGAGTGTAGCGTCACAAACCATAAGAGTGAGATTTGGAGCTATAACAGATGCCCCCTAATATATGAGGTTAGAAGGGGTACATGATGTCCGAAATGTATTAAGCAAGTACATGGAAAGGAAATCTATAAAAGACCGAGAAGGACTGCACTAGAGTTCAGCCTGCCAAGCCACAAAAGGAGATAAGAAAGAAACACTGTCTGAGGTGGGCATACCCATGCTCAGAAAAATTAAAGCATGTCTGCATATCAAGTACAAGTAGATCCACTAAGTATACAAGCATAAATGACTGGAAAATACATAATGGATTATTTGATCGTGATCGAACAAGTACATGTCTAAATATCACATATAAGAATGTCAATGATGCTGAAGGATGAACCGGATCACTGATATCAAGAATTGCTCCCAAAAGGTACCAATTGAACATGATGGAATAGGATGGTACTACGCTGCAAACTCAGGTGCCGGCATATAGAATGTCGCCATGACTAATTGCAACATATAAGGTGGAGAGTTATCAACTAGCAGCAACAGGAGCAACTGTCAAGTGAACCAACGAATGATGATACAACTTGAGGTCTTCACCGACCGTGGTGGTACATTTATACACCATGGGAATAAATGATCTGATGTCGACCATGTGAGATATCATTTGATTACCGGTCATTGATTTATACCGTTAACAAACGCGAGACTACTCACCGATAATGATAATGAGCGTCAAGGTACCCAGTACAATCTAATAAGTGTGAATAGATGAGCTGGAGTCGAACACCTGTAAGAATCTATCGATCAGGAGACAATGATGGTTTCCCACTGTCGATAGCAAAGGATCTGCCACTAATGACTGCAAACCCCAAGGTACTGCCAAATGGACTCTAGATCTTTGCCCCGGAGCAATGAGTCAGAGTCGATTGGGAAAGATCTGCTAGAAGGAAGGCATTAAGGCATCCTTCATCAATCTAGCGTGAGTGTAACCCATAGGCCAATAATTTGGAAGGAATAAGACTAAAAGAGATGTAGTAACCCAACCGAAGTACGTTTTCGGAGTACACAAGATGTGGCTAGTGCACGACAGAAACCCTCTGAACCAACCAATAATGGAAGCTGACGCAGAGGCAAGGTATCCACCAATAGGGTAAAATGGAAACCAAGGTACTACATGAATCCCAATGTGTGATAATGTAAGCTGATGTCGAACACAAGGGAAACCACTCAGTCAAAGACCCATGACACTGATTGATGCTGAGCACAAGGTGACCTATCGATAATGAAAATAGGGCGAGGGTGCGGCTCTAGGCCTGTCCTAAAATCAAGATGTTGTCTTCGATAAGGACAAGACCCACCAGCAAGAAGTCAATGGGGACCTTCTCAAACCAGCACGAGTAAAGGACCAATATAGTTGATGTGATGATAGACATGATACTGACAACCAGGGATGGTCGACTAAAAAATGAGTCAAGAGACACTGCAGAGAGGCTGACTTAGGCTAACTTCCCTTGAACAAAAGCATGACTCAATGTGACTATGTGGCAGCATATGATGACTCTGTATAAGTTCATCATGCAGGAGGCACGAACGAACCCTCCATATGATTGGAAGAGATAACCAATCGGGGGAGAACTGACTTAATCACAAGGTTAAGGCATACCTAAGTCAAACTAAATCCTGCCCAAACGAAGGAGACTTTGATTTGAGTGCTTTGTTCAAGGGCGACACGACTGACCCTAGCTGCCAACAATAAATGGAAATATTGTCCCGTTTCCGCTCTTTTTGGAATATTTATTTTTTTTGTCTTTTTCTGTTAAGATTGAAAAAGAATAAAAGAATGTTATGGTATAGTGGAAAGAACGAGTGTCGATGAAACAGATGATCTAGTTCCTGGGAAGGGAACATTCTATGCTCAATGCAGGGAGGTGAAAACTAGTCAGTGACACTCAAAGGTGCGTTGGTTCCATGGGTAAAGGTGCGTCAAGCTGCAGAAGTCAAAGGTATGCAAGGTTGATATTGCAGTCGTCATGGTCAAAAGTTGGCTTAAACATGAGTCCAAGAGAAGCCGACTCTAGGCCAAAAGGTGCAAATAGTCAACATGCAATGCAGTAGTAGAAATCAACACAAAGGAGCCTCTAGGGTATAAGGCCAGAACGAAGCGAAGAAGAAAAGAGGAATGAGGCTTCATCGCATAAGTCATGGCGAGACTAGAGAGGACTCCCGAGCCTAGGGACAAAAAATCAGCATGAGTGCCAGGTGACAACAAGATACTACCTAAGGCACCCATGATAAGGTTGGCTCTACCACACAAGTCATGATACTTCTAAGAAATGAGAAGGTTCCACACCATAACTTGGTGGGGTTGATCCTAAGGCCAAATGGGAAAGGAAACTAATAAGTGCACAATGCAGGCGGAAAAACCTAAACTATATTCCAATTTCAAGAACCAATACCTGTCAGAACAAACCAACCATAAAAGTTTCCAAAGGAGAAATATTCCAAGTTCTGTATACATAAAGAGGAACACTAGACAAGAAGTTAATACATCCCACATATAAACCTCACATAAAATCTTGTGTTATAGAATACAAAACATGAAAATGCGTACCTTATATATACAATATGGTACAAGGAACCATGCAACCCTGCAGCTTACGTATAATAGCTCTTCTGGACAAACCCCTTGCAAGGATCGAACCAAGAACTCCTTTGGTAGTCAAGACTCATGGCTTCAAAGAGTTCCTCCTGTGAAGGCAAAACAAGTTCTAAGAAATCATGAGAACTACAAGGATCAAAAGAGGGAATTAAGGCGTCCCATGTCCCTATAGGAAGAATCTCTTAGTCAACTACCATGACCAAGTCCCAAGAAGGAGAATAATAGGTCAGAGGATCCTTCGTAAAAGCGATTGAACATTGAGGATTAAATGCCACACAATTGACCCGTGGCGGGGTAGATTCTACTTGAACACTTGGAACAAACCAAGGGGAATTCTGCAGTAAAGTCGAATTAGGGTGGTGATTATCAGATGCAAGATGATCAATAGTGACAATATTCTCGTTATGAGGAAAGCACATTACTCGAAAGAGTGAAGACACCATAGCAGTCATAGCATAGACATAATCATGCCCAAGTAGCATATTAAAGTCTAAAGGGCTATCAAACACCATCATATCGATTAAGATAGTCTTCCCACCTAAAGTGATAGGCAATTGAGGAAGAACACCCATAGATTCACCAGGTCTTCTATCATAGGCTAACAACTGACTCTGAGCTATCAACAACTTTGGGGAACCCAAAGCTTTCCAAGTCAAAGAGGATATAATACTTGCAGAGGATCCTTCATCCACCATACATCAATAGACATTTGTGGAATTAACCCTGAGCTTTATTTGGAGGAATACGAGGCTCAACAAGATTGTCCCAATCAAAGGAAACACTCCTAGAACTTGGAGGGGGAACATTAGAAGAAACTGGAATGACCCCTATACCAGAAGAATCTATACTGGAGATCAAACAGACTCTTTTGTTAGGCACTTCATCCCCCAAAAGAGGAGTGTAACCGGCCAGCGATTGCACTGGCTCAACCACATTATCAACCAATGGTTGATGGGATTGATGAGAAACCATATCAGATCTAGGAGTAGAAGTACATTCAGACTCGGACCATATCCTTTGAACCTCTAGAATACCAGGGCATAAATTAGTAAGATGGTCTCCCTTGCATATCTTACAAGGGAACTTAGGTTTAAAACTTCTACGTCCAGGTTTCTTATCAACCTCCATTCCACCAACATGACTAGAAGTGGTTTTCGGAGAGTCCTGAACATGACCTGCAGAGGTCGGTGACTCTTTGCTAGTATGACTCGCAGTGACTAGACTCATGCCCCCAGCATGACTTGCAGCGGTGGAAGATTCATCTCCAACATGATTGGTAGAGGTTAAGGATGAAGTGCTAGTGTGACTTGCAGTGACTAGATTTATGCCCCCAACATGACATGTAGCGGTTGAAGACTCATCTCCCACATGACTGGCAGAGGCTGAAGATGAAGTGCTAGTGTGACTTGCAGTGACTAGACTTGTGCCCCCAGCATGACTTGCAGTGGCTGAAGGCTCATCTCCCACATGATTGGCAGAGGTTGAAGATGAAGGGATAAAATTATTCTTCTTCTTTGACTTCCTCTTTTTCCTCTTTTTAGATTTCTTATTACAAGGAGGAGGAGAAAAAGGAATCCCAGGTTTCTCTTTGAAAGAAGATGAACAATTAGCACCCATGTGATGCCCCTAAAATAAAGCATTCATCTGAGAAGCTTCAAGAGCATTTGGAATATTCAGAGTGGACCACAGCCAAACGGGTAGTCCGACATTTAACCTAGGAATATTCAAAGTGGCCATAAAGGGGGTGCCAACATTTCCAAAGAAAGGAAAAGCAAAAGGATCCCCTTTTGGAAGGGTACCTTGGTTGGCTTCCACAGCAATATTAGCCATATCAAACTAGTCCACAGAGCCTTCCCTTACGGGAATGTAGAAATTACTTTTCAAGGGAGATAGACATGCAATCAAAACCTCTACCCTTGAGGAGGCAACTCCACAACTTCTGAAATAATGACCAAAAGCCTTTCAAGATCGGTAGAGTGGTAAGCCACTCACTCAAAACATAATGTCCAAACATGACTAGACAAAAATACCGAGAGCCAACTATATACAAGGAGAAAAGAGCACTCACTAAAAAGTTCCTAAAATAAGTCAGCCAGTCAAACAACTTCCAAGTATTTCCGCTCCGGGTGATGAGGACCGGACACCAAAATACAAGAAAGTGGAGTAAGGGGCCTTCCGAAGATAGTCTAGGATAATGACGACCCAGTCCTATCAGTGAAGGTAACAGAGGAAGTTATGTTGACCTCCTAACAACAACCTGCACCGGTGAAAGCCCCCAAGCTTCGCAAGTTTGCCCTCCAGTAGTACCATTGAGAGTGATGCAACGTCGACCTCATGTGCCATGGGATTCCCCTCCACAGCCACCTATGTAGTTCCCTAGGAGTAGCAACTATGGATACCAACTCATCGCAGAAGCCAGGCCGAACAGTCGTGAGGTAAGTTCGAACAAGTAAGAGAGGGGTTGTCTCTCTTCCCTGTCTTCACAGACCCTCGTGCTTAACTCCCAGATCCAAAATAAATTAATAAAAACCAAACTACATGCAAATGCACTTGATTTCGTTTTTCGATGAAAAGAAATTTCTACAGGGTTCAGAGGAACTTTAAATAAAACAAATTTTTCTTTTCTTTTCATTAATTCAAGCTTCACACTCACAAAAGTTAACAAAGCTATGAATGCCTAAAAAGATGTGCAAATCTATCCTAATGCAACAAATATATGCTGATGCAAGACTCAAAACTACTCTAAATTCAAGAAATGAAAGTTGCTTGCTTATCAATTTTTATTTTGCCACTTAGAATGTTTAGATGGAATATGAGTTACTACCATACATTTTTTCTAAACACTAAAAAAAAGTTTCAAGACAAACAAAAAGAACTTTCATTCACTAAAAGGAAACCAAATCAAAACAAAGTTCAAGAAAGAAAAACCAACTTTTTCAAAAAGTTTTCTTCAAAAGCAACAACAAAAGAGTCTTTTCAAAAATTCTCTCAACAAGACTGAAACTTTGTGATTGAAGAATAGGAAACAAACACTTTTGCAAGTTGACAACACACAATGGATGCAAAATCAACAAAAAGAAATGTGTTTAAAGATGCTCTTAACAATCAAAATCAGTAATGAAAGCTTTGGTAACAAAGACCAAAAGATCAAAAAGACAAATTTCAAGAAAGTGTCAATCAACAACTTTCATGAAACAAAAAGTGGATTGTCACAAAAGCGGTTTTGTCAAGCAAACAAATGGTCACCAAAAACAAGTTTTAGAAGAAAGATTGAGATCAATCTTCCCGCCCTGATGAATCAGAGCAACCAAGATTCCCAGCAAGAAATCTTGTGTGCTTAAGCGAAAAATGATGACGTTTGCAAAAACAAAAACAAGACCAACACTTCTTACAATCAGAGAGAATTTGGAATCGGATGCTTGTTGTAAAACTAACAACTGACACTGGAAAGTGACTATTTAAGATTGAATCAAACCAGCAGACAGACCTTCAGAGACAAAAATATTTTAAAAATCTTGAAAATTGAAAGATATACGTGACTGTACTGATGTACAGATTGCGTGTATACACGACTGTGTCTAAGGAAACCTGCATATAAGCGGGTTCACTTAAAGAAACATGTGTATATATGCCTATGCAAGAAAGAATAACAACGTATATAAAAGATTTCAAGAAAAATAAAAAACAGTCTGAAGAAATTGGCAAAACTTACAATTCAAGAACAGACCACACAGCAACATCAAGCAAACAAGCAGCTGAGCCCTGATTGGCTTGAAAACACCCAAACTAGGAACAACAACACTGTTGTCCCCAGTGGAGTCGCAAATTCTGTTAATGGAGATGTTCCCCTAGGGCTTTTGGGTTGAAACCCTAGCAGAATGAAAGTTGTGTATACAGAGAAACACACATTCACACAACCATTATGCTAATATAAGAAAATTCTATGATAAGGGGTGTACCTGAGGTCCTACGTTTGAGAAGGTCCTTTAGGGTCCAAACCCCTCTTGGAGTTCCTTTTGCTCCTTTGACTTGCAAAACAACCAATTCAAGAGAGTATAACAGTATATGGACTAAACATTATAAAGAAACCATCTTCATATTATAAAGAAAGGTAGTTAGTTATGAAATTTAAACAACCATTCACATATGAATTCTAACATGAATATCATAAACATGAAGAAGATTTATATCAGGAACAAAGACACGTGTTTCTTTTATTATAAACAAATAAAGTACAGAAAGGAATAATTTCACCTGAGTCATCCTTTTGCAGGCTCCAAGCAAAGCCTTCTTCCAGATTCTTCCAGTCTCAAGCGTTTAACAAACTCTTTCCGTGACTTACTCCATGATATCACAAGTAGTGGATGGACATCAACACACAAGGAAACAAGGGTTTCCCGTACAAATGGGGGAAGTGCAGGAGGCACAAGGATCTTTAGACCTGGTTAGGGAAATCTCAGCATAATAACCTTTCTCTCTCTTCTCTCCTCCCTTGGGCCTTCCCATTGAAGCCTTTTTATACTTCTCCCAAAGTAGTTATTTACTTGGGAGTTGGTTGGGAACAGTTGGGCCACAGGCACTAACAGGTGATCAACAGGTAAAACCCGCGATCTCCGCCCGAAATTAAGGAGTTTTATATATTTTTAAGTGTTTTAATACATATACGCAGGTTGGGTATACACTAACCAGTGTATACACACATTTAACTCAGGGCAATGTCACGTATTAGGGATAAAACATTGTTTTTTAAATTTTTGGACCAGGTCTAGAAGGAGGGGTTGCCCTAGGCCATGAGTGCAACATCACAAACCATAAGAGTGAGATTTGGAGCTATAATAGCTCTTTGCCATAGTTCCTTTCTCTTATGCTTTATACTTGCATTTTCCTTGCTTTTATCTTTTATTCTTTCATTTCATGCACATTAGACCACAAATCAACATATCAACTCTAACTCACTTCATAAACAAAATATAATCAAAATTATGCAATAAGTTATGAAAATAGTTGGTTTGACTAAGCTAGGAGGTGAATTAAGGCCAATTAAGTCCCACATAATTACTCAATGATGAGGCTCATCATCACCCCCTACTGAAAGTGTTGCTCATCCTCTGAGCAACTTAGTTAATGTCCATGTCCTTCATGGCCCTAGTAGCCTCTCTGACATCCCATGCTTCTGTTGTAGTTTCTTCTTCTTGTTTATAGAAGCCTGCTTTCCTTTCTAATTCTTCCCACTACCTCTTTTCATCTTCTTCTTTTCTTCCTTTTAGCATCCCTAGGAGTAGTGGTGGACTGATTTTTAGGCCTATCCAATGGACCTTCAACCTTTGGATTGATTGCTTATACATAGCTATCCTATTGAGTGCCTCTCTCAACCTTTGAGGGGAGTGATATTCTCTGATCTTCAAGATATGCGGTAGTGTGTTCCATCTCGTTTAGGAGGCATGTACATTGTCATCTCTTAGCAGCCTAAACATATCCTCAAAATGTGAAATTTCTTCCTCTTGGGCAGCAAGATATCTAAGTGCTAGCTAAGGATCATTTGCAATTATATTATGGGTGCTGATTAGGGCCATGGGATTTGATTGTTCAACTCTGATGAAAGGAGGTTCTTTTTTATCTCTAGTCAATATCCTTTTCATCTCTGTAGCCCCGGACTTCTCATGGTTCGTCAATGATGCCAAATCCATTTAATTGTAGATCTCCTAGCTCTGCATTATGATCCTAGATATTCATGTATGTGAGGGCCATGTTGTGCAAGTAAAACTTATCCATTTTGGCCATATCCTCTGTTATCACTCAGGTTGTTCCCTTTGACTCCCAAGGGAATACGGCCGAGGTAACCACTAACCAATCTTTGGGTCACAGGTTCTAGCCTACCTATGACCAGAGAGGGCTCTCTCTTTATGATTTAACTTTGTTTGTATAATACTTAGGCTAGTTATGATGCTCAAGGTTTTGTTTTTTGGAATTTGCTAGATGATGACATCAGTCAAGATATATATGTGCTTACCAGGGTGTTCTAGGCCATTGGGCATGGAGTCAGTGGTGCTTAATTTGTTTGATATGTCTGTGTTGATACAGTAGTGATGCTGCAGAGCCAGATAAGTGTCTGAGAAACAATTCTTTGAATCTGTGATTAAGTGTGATGTAACCAGGGTATAAAAGGCAATTAAGAATCTTTCAACAAACTGGTATGGGGAAACAGTGAGAATATTATCTAGAAGCAGTGAAGAATTTCTACATAACATTCATATTTATAGAATTAATGAAAACATGAGCAATTAAGAATTCATGTTCATGATCAATTCTGAAGAAACCATTTTCAGCAATAAAGATTGAGCACAAGGTGTAACCAAACATTTCCTGTACTATTCCTTTTCTCTACTACTAGATTAGTGAGACATGTGTATGATTTAATAAACATAAGAAGACAAAACATAGATTGAGAAAAACTTATTGTTCCATCAGACAACACAGGAATTCTGCAACAACACACATAGCATCACCAAGACATCAAACATTCAGGAAATCACTGAGCTTTTCCAGCCTTTTGCATTAGATAATCTGAAAATATACAATACATTTGCCTCAGAATGAAGATCACCAACCCCTCATACGTTGCCAGGGGAGGTATATATACATAATTTACATAAGAAAATATCTAGCTGATGAGTAAATGCTACATTAATGTCATGCCAACTCCTGGAGCATTGTAGCTGAGGAAGTAAATGCTGTAGTAACTTCTGGCTGTAATAGCTGTCCAAAATAGTCAGAAAATGTTGACTTTGTGAGTGTTGGAGTCGGCTGAAGATGCGCTACCCAAAACTTGCGTACTTCTTATCTTTTGCTTGCTGCCGCTGTCTTTTGTTGAGTCACCCTTTCGGCTGCCTAAAGTGCTGTCTTTATTATGCTTTTTTCCTTTTGCTGAGTTGTAGCTGACTAGGATCGAGCAACTGAGACTATTGTGGTAAAATTTGTAGCATTGCCTGCCACCAATCCTCTTTGGGCAGCTGGTGTCTTCGAATTTTTACCAATGTTTCATTTGCCTCTGTATACCTGTAAAAATTAGGAGGAACCTCAAAAAGGTGGTGGATTTCATTTTCAATAAAAAACAGATTTTCAAGTTTGTCAAGAAGGCCCTGCCCTGTTGGAGGCCCTGCTTACTCAGAAGTACTGGCAGATGCAGTAATATGATTTTCAATAAAAGTTGCCATCCTAGCAGCATATTGCTCACGGGGGAGCAGTTTCCTTGTGCTGGTTAGTAGGTTGGGCAATCCCTTTCCTTGTAGTGCTCCCATTTTGAGCTTATATTCATCCACCTCAGCCTGTATTTCGTGGCACTTTCTCTCTATAGTCTGTACATAATTCCTGAGAGTTAGCACCTTTTTAGTTGTAAGGACAACCTCTGTTCTGTTGACAATGTTGATGGCTGCTAGCTCCTCCTAGGTCTGACTGTTCAAAAAGTGTATCATTCTATTGGCCTGTTCAGGCGTGCTCCCTAATACTGTCCTGGCCTTCTAGATCTCAATCTGTGCTTTGCCAATTAACTCCATTTGTTCATGCACAATCTTGATTGACTTCCATTGTCTAGTAATGGATTGGTCAATTCGGGCCCAAAAAATTCTTTTTATTTCTGCCATAGCACTTTCTAGATTGAGCTCTTTCTCCAAGGCCTTTATTTTCTCTTTCAGGGCCTTTATTTCTCTACCTTGCTCTGCCACAGTCATTTTTGACTTGTCATATTTGGCTTCTAGCTCTGCCAATTTTTCCTTGGCCTGCTTAATCTCAGTAGCCTGGAGCTCCATTTCTTTGATAGCCTTAGTCAAATCTTCCATGTTTAAACTGGACTCTGGGGCTGTGGTTGTTGCTTCTGCTTCTGTTGTTGCTGTAGTTGTTACAGGGGCTACTGCTGCCTCTGTAGTTGTTGCAGTGCTTGAAGTAGTTGGAGGAGCTTGGGATGTAGATTCTCCCTGCTTATCTTGTAGGGCCCCTTCAAGCTCCTTTTCCAAATCAAGGACCTTCTGGTTAAGCTGCATTATTAACTCAAGCTGCTCATCGGCCTCCTTCTCCTTCTGCAATTCTGCTGTTTGGGGGTGCTCGGTGGGCAGCAGCTTTAACCTCTTCTTCAGTGCATTAAGATCATCTTCCTTTTTCTTCATGAGGGCCCTCACGCCCTTTGGGTCCTTGGGATCATGTCCCAGGTCTATAATGATGTCCTCTAATGATTTGATCCTGTTATCTTTGGCCATGGAGGACATTCTCTCAAAATCCAACTGAATGTTGGTATTCTTTAATGATTCCTTTAATTCATGGACCATTGTTGCCCTGTCCACCAATGTGGCATAGACCATTTCTCCAGTTTGTTTGTGGAGTTCTATTTGGTCCATGGGGTGAATGTCTTTTTCCATGACCTCCACCCTTGTTCTTACATAATCTGCAGCTGATTTGGGCTGCGGCACCTTAGGTTTGAAGTGTCTAAGGATCATTTTCTCCTCTTGAATGTCATAGACAGACATTATCCTTTCTTGCTTGGCTGGTGTTGCTTTCAGAAACTGTTTGTACACTTCAATTCTCAGCAAGTCATTTTGTGCCTTTATTTGTTTGAAAGAAACCTTAGTGCTTGAGGGCTTCTTGCTCTGCTGAGTGGAGGAGAACACCTCCAAGCCAAGTTGTAATCCCTGCTCCTGCTGAAAGGAGCTTGTACCTGTTTGCTGGCTGCCTTCCCCATCTTTCCTTGGACTGTCCAGGACTTCTTCACTTATCTCTTCTATTACCGGGGAGTCAACCTTTTGTCTCTTGGGCTCAGGTTGCTGGGAGGATCCACTAGCAGGAGTGGACTCTTCTCTGTCTATTTTCTTACCCCTCTCCTCATGTGCCGGAGTCTGCAAAATTGGTGCTGCTGGTGGCTCTGTTTGTGGTGGAGGGGTCTGCTCTTGTTGCTGCCCAATTGAGGAGGCAGGCTGTTCTTTTAGTGTTTCCTCTTCAGCACCCATTATCCCTTTACCTTTATCTGTACCTAATGCTGCTGTAGAAGGTGCCTGGGTGGCTGGTGCAGTTTTTGTGGCTGAGGTTCCTTCTCCCACTGGATGTGGTTACTTGAAGATCACCTGCTGCACAGAATCCAAGTCAAGAGTTTTTTCCAAATCCTTGACATTCTTTTGCATTATCTCTTCTTCAATTAATTTTTCAATTAAATTTTCTTACAGCCATTCTTGCTGATTGGCATACTATTCAATATGTGGATATTTGCAATGCTCATAGCCTAACAGCCTGTACTTAACCCTCCTGGCACAGATGAAGCCTTCAGGGTCATAAGGGACCCACCCGAAGCTTTTTGAGAGCATGTACTTGTCTTTGAGGATTAGCTCAGCATCTTGCAATCCCTCTTTTTTGTTCATGATGAAGGGGCCCAGGTGGTGCTTGAACTTGAGGTGGGCTTTCTTTTTGGCACTGTGGAAGTGGGTGAGGTCAGAGTGAATGAGATGCCTATAATACTCCAAGGCAAACAGTCTCATGGGCACGTATTTTGGGAGCCTGTATGGACAGAGCTCACAACCATAGATTCTGATGACTGTATGATCCTGGTATAGGTACCAATCACCTATTTTATAGTTTTTAGAGAGCTGTAGGGTTTTCTGTATTTCAACTGACACTCTGGGAGGAGGGGACCTCATCAATAAGCAGGAGACTGGGTATACAAACTGATCAATGAATTCACAATATGAATATGTTGAATTTTGGACTTGGTGGAAGACAGATGTCCAGAAGATAACAGATCTTCTTTCTCCTCTAGAATCCAGCTTTTTGATGTAGCATGGAAAAGCCTCAGACTGGTAGTACATGAACATGTGGTAGATATAAGATGAATTCTTGAAGATGCCCTCCCTGTCCAGTTTGAAAAGCTGCTCATTTATCTTGTTGGCTATGAACTTATCCAAATTATATTTGTAGGCAGGAGGTTGGCCTGGGCTATAAGCAGCTAGTAATACCAGCACTGTCTCATCAACAAATTCACTGGTTTTATAGCCCAACACATATGAAATCATGTCCAGCAGAAGTTTGCCTATATCAGTAAAGTGGACATATAAGTAGGGAGGTGGCCCTGTGGGCTGGCGGTCAGGCCTCATAAATGTCTTGGTGATCTTCTGCCTATCATCAGTGGACATCTTGGCACCTGTATCTAGCAGATAGTTCATAGAGAACGGAAACAACAGCTGAGTTTGTTTGAAGTTGAGCATTTGGTTGATGGACTCAGCATTAATGTGAAAGAGGATGCTCCCATATGGAGACTTGACAGCTCTGTGATTTGCATCATAATTCTCAGCACATAGGCGGATAATCTCTGGAAAAATGTTAACAGATGGGAGAAAGTAATATGGCAGATTTGATTCCCATATCCCATATGTATCCTTGCCATTCAAATAGTCATCTCTCAATTCCCTGAAGGTCTGAAAATGGTCCCTATCACCCACAATGTCTTGGATGAGGTAATCCCTGTCAGCAAAAGGCAGGGACTCCAGCTCTTTATTTGGTGGATTTATGGGGGCAACACTGAGAGCTGTGGGTGCAGGAGCATCCATTATGTAGTTTGTGAATGGAACAAGGTAAGTGCAATGGTTTGCAAGGTTCCTCAAAGCTCGAGTGACAGAATGAATGCAGATTATGCTAGAAATTTCCTTCAAAGTGGCATAGGCAGTCTAGGCAGGCTTGCCTCTGCTGTGCTTTGGTAAATTCACAGGAATTGTGAATACTGTAGATGAAATGCAGAGGGTGGGCAGGATTTAAATTGGTGAAATAAATTTTTTCGGGCCTGCACTCGGCAAAAGGGAACAATGACGGGAAACTTGAGGATGACTTCGCAAATTACGACTGTGAATTATTGTTTTAATATCAAATTTTCAGAGCAGGGGGCAATGTAGGTTGCTTTAGTTCAAAATTAACTAGGAGACAATCTTCAATTTGGGATTTAACAGGTGTTTTATGGATGATTTGCAGAGAAATGGCTAAAACATGGGTGAAACAGGTGAATTCTGGCAAATACCTAGATAAATGATGCCGAGAGCCTTCAGGTTGATAGTGAATGAACAATGCAGCTAAATTGGTGAGTTGTAGCATCTGCAGCTTTGAATTTGGTGGCTTGGAGGTGAATTTCGCACTGAACAGCTCACAACGGCTCTTCTTTGTTCCAATGAAAATGACATATAAATGGCCAAAACACGCGTTTTTAACGAAAAATTCGGAAAATACGGGTCATTGGCGCTTTTCCGCCGATGACGTCAGCATGACGTCATGGCGGGCCCGGGGTAGGGAGGGTGACGTGGGCGCTGAGCTGGAGGCCAGCGTGGTGGGACACGGTGGCGGGCGGTGTGGGGTGGCAAGGTTACGTGGAGGGCCACGAGGCGCGGGGGCGGGGGTCGGTGACGTGACGTCACGATGACGTGGAGGTTACGCGCCATCAGAGGGGCGGTATCGGGGAAAGTGGTAAGCAGTCTCCCCGCACCGCTTTTGGGAGAAGGCGGTATCGGGGAGGGGGGCTCCGAACACCCCCACTGGCTGCCACGCGTCCCGTGTACGGGGGGGGGAAAACCGCCCGCTCCCCGGACGTTAAAGGGCGGCGCCTTCAAATCCCACAATGCCCGCCCACCGTTGGATCAAAGGCGGCGGGAGATCAAGGGTTGGCGGGGGTCCCGACCCATCGTGCAGGTTGGGGGGGACCCGCCGGCAAATTAAAATATTCAATTTAATATTTCGGGGTTTTAGACTTTGGTTAAGGGGTTTTTGTGGGTTTGTTGGGGTATGGGTTAATTTGTCGGGTTTAGGAAAACATAGGAGTATTAGGTTTGAGTGGGGGGAAAGGGGTTTCTCATGAAATTTTTTTAGGGCAATGGGTAAATGAGGGTTAAGGGTGAGCTATTAGTCTAACCAGGGGTTAGAGTAATTCTCAAAACAGGGTTGACTACAGTCCCTGGTGGACTAAAGTCTCCCTTTAGAAGTATTATTTAGCTATAATGCTAAAAGGGGGGATATTTATACATTGTTTGGGGTTTATACACCATGGTGTTATAATAGTAGGGGAAAAGGGGAACATAGGGGATTTAGTGTAGATAGAGTTAACAGTTAGTATTGCAGGGGAATATGAATGGGAAAATGATAGAAACCAAGTTGTTCGGAAACAAACTTAGTTAGGGAGTAGATCAAAATGAAAAGATTTTTTACACAAGAAATGTGGCTCCTTTTCAAAGAGAGAAGTCACTTCTGACATGAAATTTGTACAAATGAAGAGTTTAAGGAGGACTGATCAGGCAGATCCTGCAGTGCTCATGGGGAGGTTAGTAAGAAACTTTTGAAGGGGATGAGGGAAGTTAGTGATGGTTTAGTAGTTTACCAAATAGGCCACTGCTCTTGCCTTTCTCCTGCTGGTGACATCATTGTGATTTTTTCCAATTGATATGCTTAGATCATGCTTTCTGCAACCTTCAACTGCCTACCCTGCCTAATATGCCTAACATTTTTTCTTCCTTTAGATGGGTGCACTTAGTCTTGCAAACCCTGATAATTTTCTTTTCTTTTTGCTGCCCTCCTATCTAAGTCTACCCTTATGACTTCCAAGGGCCCAGATTTAGCAGTTGGGCTCCTTTCTTTCTCTATCCACCTAGTCATCTGTCAAGCTTGAACTATTTGAGCAGGTACTTCCTCTCTAGTCTACAACATGCAATTCAAAACATGGTGAGGCCCAGCTTCAGCTGTTGGACCACCCATCAAAATAGTAGTGGCAATTTGGACTAGCCACTTTCATGGTCTTTGTTTGGGGTTCATTTATTTTATTTTTTCCTTTGACCAATTCATTTTCTTGCCCTTTGATTTTTCTTTTAAGGCATACCCTCTTTACATTTTTTAAATTGTCTGCTTCTTTCACAAAAATGGAACCTTAGCAGCCTGGAAGGTGAACATTTTTGGCACTTCCACTGTTAATCATGAGAGATGAAAACCTATTGGTATAGGAGGCTAACAGTGGCTCCACTCGGGGATCGCTTTTCCAGGTGAAAAGCCAAGAACAGCAGGTCAGATTTCTTGACTTCTGCTTTCTTGCTGCAGGCTGAATTTCTCTGTTATTGGAGGCCACTGGCTAGGATGCTAGATAGTTGCAGGCAACATCCTGGTCTTCTCAAAAATATGCTGTATTTGGTGCTTTATTTATCTGCTGTAACTGAAAATACTGAAATACAAATATTTATGTACAATATATGCCTGTTCAGTGTTTAATCAAGGGAGTCAAAATAATGCTTAAGCATTCTCCCATTAACTGGGCCTTCCTGAGTGTTTGAGCCATCCAAACTTATTAGAAAATAGGTATTGTTTCCTTGTATGGCATAAATGACATAGGGCCCCTTCCATAAAAAATCAAACTTACCATGTTTGCCTTTGTCCTCCCTTCTAGAATCCCATCTTAACACTTTATTTCCTATAAAGAAATCTTCAACTTTGGTTCTTTTGTCAAATATTCTTTTGAGCTTTTCTTGTAGAACTTGGGTCCTTTGATAGACTTCTTCTCTTGTTTGTTGTAAATGAATTGTTTGATTAATCCTTCTCTGAATGTCATTTGGCTCAGCTTGTATTTCTTGCAGCAACTTGATCACGGGAATTGCTAGAGATCTAGGAAACTTTGCTTCTAGCCCATAAACCAGTTCATATTTACTCATGCCAATTGATCTCTTGGTGGTCAGTCTATCTGCCCACAGTGCATTTACCAGCTTCTTATGCCAATTCTTTTTGTTTTCTTCCAAAAAAAATTTAATGTTGTTGATGAGACTTTTATTGGAAGATTCAGCTAGGCCATTACCTTGAGGATAATAGGCAGTGGAATGACCTAGGGTCATGTGATACTTGTGACAAAAATTGATCATTTTCTTGGACTTGAAAGCTACAACATTGTCTGTAATGATTTTGTCTGGACAGCCAAACCTGGACAAGATGTTGGTTTCTAGGAATTGTATAATAATGGAGTCATTGGCCTGCCTGCAAGGGATGGCCTCTATCCATTTGGTGAAATAATTTGTGGCAGTGTGAATCCACCTATGCTGGCCAGAGGATGAAGGGTGAATTTCACCAATGAAGTCTAAACCCCATTGCTGGAATGGTCTCTCAGCTAAAACTGGTTTGAGTGGTAAAGGTAGCAGTTTCCTTTTGCCCTCAAAAATTTGGCATTTGTGGCAAGACATTACAAATTTCTTTACATCAGCAAACAAGGAGGGCCAATAAAATCCAGCCCTTAGGATTTTATCTGCTGTAGATTTCCAGTATAAGTGTCCTCCGCAGTCACCTGCATGAAATTCTTTGAGGACATTGTCAGTTTCTTCTATTGTTAAGCAATTGAGTAATATTCCTTCGTGATTTCTCCAAAATAAAACATTGTCAATGATACAAAACTTTGATGCTTTCATTTTCAAGAATCTTTTCTTGGTTCTGGACAACCCTGGAGGAGCTTGCAGGTTTAATAATACAAAACATATATCAGCATACCATGGAGATTGCATAAAGGCTTGGTTGATCTGTGGAGTCGCCATCTCCTGTTCGTCGTCCAGTTCATTAATGTCAAGGGCTTGAAAATTGGTTTCAGTCATTAGTTTGGCTAGGCCTTGTCCTTTTATCAGTTTGGTGGGTTTAATCTCAATGTCATATTCTAAGATATTGGCAATCCATTTGCCCCTCTTGCCCTCAATTCCTTCTTGGGTCAAAATATCTTTGACCACTGCATTAGGAACATAGGCAATTATATGAGAGTAAAGAATATAGATTATGAATTCCTTGATGGCTTTTACCAAGGCATAGGCTTGTTTTTCCATGATCTGATATTTCAAAGGAGCATCCCTAAGGGCTCTACTAAAAAATGCAATGGGTTTTTCACAGCCTTGGTCATCTTTTTGTAGCAGAACAACAACAATAGTATGCTCAGAAGCAAAAGAAAAAATAAGTAAATCTTGATCAAATCTAGGGCTCGTGAGGACTGGTGTGTTTGTCAATGCTCTTTTGATATCCTCAAAGGCTTGTTTAGCTTCCATAGTCTATTTGAACTTGGAATCCTTTTTCAGCATATTGTTTAGCAGTCTAATGAGTTCAACCAGATTGGGAATGAATCTCCTCAAGAAGTTGATCTTTCCTAGAAAGCTTTGTAGTTCTTTGATGTTTCTTGGATGAGGTACTTGTAGGATAGCTTGAATTCTGTCCGGGTCAATCCTAATACCGTCTTTTGAGATTATATGCCCCAGGAGTTTACCTTCTTCCAGCCCAAATAGTGACTTTTTTGGGTTCAATGATATGCCATACTTTCTACAAATTGTGAAAACCTGCCTCAAGTGTTTTAAGTGTTCTTGATCTGATTTTGAAAAGGCAGTTAGATCATCAAGATAGACTACTAGGAAGTCATGAATTTCCTTAGCAAAAGCAATATCCATTGCTCTTTGGAATGTGGCCCCTGCATTTTTGAGTCCAAATGGCATTTTGACATATTTGAATGTTCCCCAAGGTGTTGTAAAGGCAGTTTTGTCTAGATCATCCGGGTGTACTAGAATTTGATTGAATCCTGAGAAACCATCTAGTAAAGAGATCCTAGCCGCTCCCACTACCCTTTGCAAGATGTGGTCCATTTTGGGTAAGGGATAATGGTCTTTGAGAGATACTTTGTTCAGATTCCTAAGGTTAACACACAGTTGGATTTCCCCTGTCTTTTTCCTAGTAGGCACTAGGTTTGAAATCCACTCTGAGAATCTGATTGGGGCAATGATCCCAGCTTCATACATACGTTTGACCTATTTTTCAATAAGGGGGAGTAGGACTGGATTGACTCTCCTGAGCTTCTGTTTGAAAGGCTTTTGATTTTCTTTTAGAGGGATAGTGTGTTGGATAACTGATGTATCGTAGGATTTAAGGTCCTCATAACTCCAGGCAAAGACATCTTGAAACTCTTTAAATAACTCAATGTATTTCAGTTTCTGCTCAGGTGGTAATGCTTTGGATAATTTGACCATTTTGGGATTTTCATGGGTCCCAATGTTACAATCTTCTATTTCAGCATTCAATGGTTGCATTTTTGGTTTTCTTGAGATGTCATTTGAATCGAACAGATCCTCCAAAGGGGTTAGTCCTATGGGCAGAAAATTATCTTTCAGCTCAATTACCTCATCTTCTGCTTCAGTCATTTCCTCTGCATCATCTGATTGTTTCAATTCCCGTATAGTTTCCTTGTCAAAGGTGGTAGGATGTAAGACTAGATCAGTTGTTTCAGCTGATATTTCCTGTGTAATTATGTAGATCTGTGGTTGATCATCTCTAGTGCTAGTGTCAATGTTCATGCCAGAAAATTCTTCCTTCAAAGTGAGAAAGTTTTTTATCTGTTTGTTACTCTTAAAGACTTGCCAATTATTGATGTTATCCGGAACTGAAGGTCTGTGTTTGATTTCAGCAATAAATGTATGATTGGTTTTGAAAGGCAACTTACAAGTGCTGGCAAAAGTTGCCAAGCTGTGAGCATGTAGATTGAGTTCTCTGGAAATTTTAGTCAACTGTGATTGTGAGAAGCTCTCAAGTATTCGAATAGCTGCCCCCTTGTATGCTCTCAACCTCAGATCATTTGTGGTGAAATTTCCCTTCATCTGTTGAATGACTAGATCTGAATCTCCCAAGATTGAGATTTTGGTTGCACCTAGATTTTTTATGAGTTTCAGACCTAGCAGGAGGGCTTCATATTCAACCATGTTGTTTGTGCATTGAAAGTTTAGTCTGCATGCATGGCCCTCAGCTTGGTCGTTGTGCATATTGTGGATCCATATTCCTGCCCCAGCTCCTAGCTTGTTTACAGAGCCATCAAATTCTAGATACCATAAAGTTTCATGATCAAGGTTTGGATTGGGATCACTAGAAAGTTGGGTGATGGGTAGGTTGGTCTCTTGCAAGCTACTTGGCACATCATTTTTTTGTGTCTTCTTATCAGCCATTCCCATGGTCCCTTGGTCCTTGTAAACACATTGGTCATCTAACTCCTCGGTCTCTACTGTCATTAATAGTTCAGAATAAGCTTTGTGACAGATATCAGCATTGTAGAGAATAAATGAATCCATGTCTGAGTGTATCGAATAGATTGGAAAGTTTTGGGGCTTGTCTTGACTGCTTACCACATATTTCATCAAAGTTTCCCGGTACAACCTCTTTGGCTGCCCAAAGACTGAGATAGTTGCATAGGACATATCTAATTGCAGAGATCCTTGAAGTTTAGCCCCCAGGATCTGGACAAGAGCATGCCATACTTAGGGGGTATGTCAGCTACCACTACATCCATCAAGATGGTTTTGGTTGGGTATTGAACCAGAGAGACACATAAATCTTTGATCAGGCCTAAACACCTGACTTGGCTTGAATCAAATGAGAATAGATCTTTATAAGGTCTTGTGATATCTAAGTCAAGTTTTTCCATTACAGATTTGGGCATTAAGTTGTGTGAGGCCCCGGAATCGAACATTGCATTATGTAGGACCTTGTCATGAATGTTTAGACTGACATAAAAGGGTGGTACCCCTCCATTTTCTGTTTTTCCATTAACCTCAGGCCCAAACAGCAACTCTGGTTGGTCATCTAGGACATTCACAACATCTTTATTATCTGATACTTGGAGTGATTTATTGATCTGTTGTCTGTATATGTCATGTTTGGCTAATTCCGAAAGAGGAACTGATATCTTTAGCTTGCTTATTTCTATTTCCAAATTGAACGGTTTTTCCATTTGAATTTTGGCATTCAATGCAACAAATTTTTCCTTTTCAGCTGAGTTATCAAGTGTCTTTTGCTCATAGTTAGGTCCATTTTGAGTAAAACTAGTGCCATGTTTGTTTCCTAGGGGAGCATCTGCCTTTGTCTTTAATGGATGGGGTGTCCCTGGCTGATTTTGAGAGGACTGTTGTTCTGAAATGTCTTCCACAGTCACTTCTGTTGTAGGTGGGTTCGAGCTGCCAGCTGATTGGGGAAGGGAGGTATTTTCATTGATCTTTTTTGGTTGTTTGTTGTCCTTTGGTTTGAGGGGTGTAGGTACATCTACTGTTCTACTCCTTAGTTTGTACTGTTTGTGCACCTCATACACAGCTGCATCATAACCTTCTTTAAAATCAAATGATTCTCCTAACTTAGTGTGGAATTGATTGTCATTGTAAACCTCTTGGTCTTCTTGTGTCAAAAAGACTTGATTTTCACCATCCAGACCCATTAGATTGATGTGAGGGTCTTCACTAGGTTCACTAGATGTTGAAGCCTCAGCATAATTCTCTTGAAAAGGGGGTCTGACATGCTGGTCAGGATCAGTCCTTCCAACATTAGGATTTTGATTCTTTCTGAAGTTTGGGTTTCTAATATTGCTTGTTTGACCTTCCCATGATGATTTTCTTTCTATGGTTTCCACCCTGTCTCCAAGTCTATCCATCCCTTTAATGATTGCATCTAGCTTTTGCTCAAATGATGAGGGTTCTTCTTTGAAAGTAGTTCTCCTTTCAGTTCTCGCCCGGTTTCTTTTGGCAATTAGATTTGCCTCTACACTCACAGCTATGTTTTGCATGTCTGCTAGAGTTGCAGGGGCTCTTTCTCTTAGTTGATATGCCATGTCAGCGTCAAATCCATCAGGGAATTTAATCAACGCTAAATCAGGTGGAGGTCTAAGATTTTGAGGAATGGCATTATAAATAGTGTTGAATCTAGTGCAATAGTCCAAGACAGTTTCTTGTGGGCCTCTTTTTATGGTGTCATATTCAAATAAAATGTGCAAAGGGTCCTTTTTCTTTTCCCATCTGTTCAAGAAGGACTGATAAAGGGCACCTGAATCAGCTATAGAATGTGCAGCCAGTGCCCTGAACCAGGTTCTTACTTCACTTGTCAGACTTTGGACAAAGATTTTCATCCTTACATCATCATCATCTATCTCATAGTTCTCAAAGCAGTCTTGCATTTTCCTAGTATGCTGTAAGGCAGTGTACATACTGGTTCCATCAAAATAAGTAATTTTGCCTTGGTAATCCTGAGGCATGGCCCCAGGATTGCCAGGCAACTGAAGGGGTGCATAACGTTTAGCCATATTTGGTGGGATAAGTGGGACAACTGGTAGAAGGGGAACAACTGGGACAACAACAACAGTTTGTGTGCTGGTTGCAGACAATATGTTTTGTGAAGTGGATGATGAAGAGGGGGAAGAATGAGTTGTATGAAGGTGAACGGTTGGTTTAGAAGGGGTTGGAATAAAACTTTGCTGAACTGCCTCAGGGCTAGTTTCAGGAGATTGTTCTGGTTCCTTCTGGTTCCTATGAGTTTTATGGATCAAATTTGGATTCTCAAAAACAGGTGGGGAATTTGGGTCAGCATTTGACCTGGCGTGCCTAGTTCTCTTTTTAGGAGCCAACTTCTGAACTTGTTTTTGGTATTTTTGTGGATATTTTTTAGAACTATTTTTAAGGGACTGCTCAAGCTTTTGGAACCACTGTCTAAAAACAGAGAGCAATTGAAAAATACGCTCTATCCCCAGTGGAGTCGCCAATAATGTTATCACTCAGGTTGTTCCCTTTGACTCCCAAGGGAATACGGTCGAGGTAACCACTAACCAATCTTTGGGTCACAGGTTCTAGCCTACCTATGACCAGAGAGGGCTCTCTCTTTATGATTTAACTTTGTTTGTATAATACTTAGGCTAGTTATGATGCTCAAGGTTTTGTTTTTTGGAATTTGCTGGATGATGACTTCAGTCAAGATATATATGTGCTTACCAGGGTATTCTAGGCCATTGGGCATGGAGTCAGTGGTGCTTAATTTGTTTGATATGTCTGTGTTGATACAATAGTGATGCTGCAGAGCCAGATAAGTGTCTGAGAAACAATTCTTTGAATCTGTGATTAAGTGTGATGTAACCAGGGTATGAAAGGCAATTAAGAATCTTTCAACAAACTGGTATGGGGAAACAGTGAGAATATTATCTAGAAGCAGTGAAGAATTTCTACATAACATTCATATTTATAGAATTAATGAAAACATGAGCAATTAAGAATTCATGTTCATGATCAATTCTGAAGAAAACATTTTCAGCAATAAAGATTGAGCACAAGGTGTAACCAAACATTTCCTGTACTATTCCTTTTCTCTACTGCTAGATTAGTGAGACATGTGTATGATTTAATAAACATAAGAAGACAAAACATAGATTGAGAAAAACTTATTGTTCCATCAGACAGCACAGGAATTCTGCAACAGCACGCATAGCATCACTAAGACATCAAACATTCAGGAAATCACTGAGCTTTTCTAGCCTTTTGCATTAGATAATCTAAAAATATACAATACATTTGCCTCAGAATGAAAATAACCAACCCCTCATACGTGGCGAGGGGAGGTATATATACATAATTTACATAATAAAATATGTAGCTGATGAGTAAATGTTACATTAATGTCATGCCAACTCCTGGAGCATTGTAGCTGAGGAAGTAAATGCTATAGTAACTTCTCGCTGTAATAGCTGTCCAAAATAGTCAGAAAATGTTGACTTTGTGAGTTTTGGAGTCGGCTGAAGATGCGCTGCCCAAAACTTGCGTATTTCTTATCTTTTGCTTGCTGCCGCTATCTTTTGCTGAGTCACCCTTTCGGCTGCCTAAAGTGCTGTCTTTATTATGCTTTTTGCCTTTTGCTAAGTTGTAGCTGACTGGGACCAAGCAACTAAGACTACTGTGGCAAAATTTGTAGCATTGCCTGCCACCAATCCTCTTTGGGCAGCTGGTGTCTTCGAATTTTCACCAATGTTTCATCTGCCTCTGTATACCTGTAAAAATTAGGAGGAACCTCAAAAAGGTGGTGGATTTCATTTTCAATAAAAAACAGATTTTCAAGTTTGTCAAGAAGGCCCTGCCCTGTTGGAGGCCCTGCTTCCTCAAAAGTACTGGCAGATGCAGTAATATGATTTTCAATAAAAGTTGCCATCCTAGCAGCATATTGCTCACGGGGGAGCAGTTTCCCTGTGCTGCTTAGTAGGCTGGGCAATCCCTTTCCTTGTAGTGCTCCCATTTTGAGCTTATATTCATCCACCTCAGCCTGTATTTCGTGGCACTTTCTCTCTACAGTCTGTACATAATTCCTGAGAGTTAGCACCTTTTTAGCTGTAAGGACAACCTCTGTTCTGTTGACAATGTTGATGGCTGCTAGCTCCTCCTGGGTCTGACTGTTCAAAAAGTGTATCATTCAATTGGCCTGTTCAGGCCTGCTCCCTAATACTGTCCTGGCCTTCTGGATCTCAATCTGTGCTTTGCCAATTAACTCCATTTGTTCATGCACAATCTTGATTGACTTCCATTGTCTAGTAATGGATTGGTCAATTCGGGCCCACAAAATTCTTTTTATTTCTGCCATAGCACTTTCTAACTTGAGCTCGTTCTCCAAGGCGTTTATTTTCTCTTTCAGGGCCTTTATTTCTCTACCTTGCTCTGCCACAGTCATTTTTGACTTGTCATATTTGGCTTCTAGCTCTGCCAATTTTTCCTTGGCCTGCTTAATCTCAGTAGCCTGGAGCTCCATTTCTTTGATAGCCTTAGTCAAATCTTCCATGTTTAAACTGGACTCTGGGGCTGTTGTTGTTGCTGCTGCTTCTGTTGTTGTTGTAGTTGTTAAAGGGGCTACTGTTGCCTCTGTAGTTGTTGCAGTGGTTGAAGTAGTTGGAGGAGCTTGGGATGTAGATTCTCCCTGCTTATCTTGTAGTGCCCCTTCAAGCTCCTTTTCCAAATCAAGGACCTTCTGGTTAAGCTGCATTATTAACTCAAGCTGCTCATCGGCCTCCTTTTCCTTCTGCAATTCTGTTGTTTGGGGGTGCTCTGTGGGCAACAGCTTTAACCTCTTCTTCAGTGCATTAAGATCATCTTCCTTTTTCTTCATGAGGGCCCTCACGCCCTTTGGGTCCTTGGGATCATGTCCCAGGTCTATAATGATGTCCTCTAATGATTTGATCCTGTTATCTTTGGCCATGGAGGACATTCTCTCAAAATCCAACTGAATGTTGGTATTCTTTAATGATTCCTTTAATTCATGGGCCATTGTTGCCCTGTCCACCAATGTGGCATAGACCATTTCTCCAGTTTGTTTGTGGAGTTCTATTTGGTCCATGGGGTGAATGTCTTTTGCCATGACCTCCACCCTTGTTCTTACATAATCTGCAGCTGATTTGGGCTGCGACACCTTAGGTTTGAAGTGGCTGAGGATCATTTTCTCCTCTTGAATGTCATAGACAGACATTAGCCTTTCTTGCTTGGCTGGTGTTGCTTTCAGAAACTGTTTGTACACTTCAATTCTCAGCAAGTCATTTTGTGCCTTTATTTGTTTGAAAGAAGCCTTAGTGCTTGAGGGCTTCTTGCTCTGCTGAGTGGAGGAGGACACCTCCAAGCCAAGTTGTAATCCCTGCTCCTGCTGAAAGGAGCTTGTACCTGTTTGCTGGCTGCCTTCCCCATCTTTCCTTGGACTATCAAGGACTTCTTCACTTATCTCTTCTATTACCGGGGAGTCAACCTTTTGCCTCTTGGCCTCAGGTTGCTGGGAGGATCCACTAGCAGGAGTGGACTCTTCTCTGTCTCTTTTCTTACCCCTCTCCTCATGTGCTGGAGTCTGCAAAATTGGTGCTGCTGGTGGCTCTGTTTGTGGTGGAGGGGTCTGCTCTTGTTGCTGCCCAATTGAGGAGGCAGGCTGTTCTTTTAGTGTTTCCTCTTCAGCACCCATTATCCCTTTACCTTTATCTGTACCTGATGCTGCTGTAGAAGGTGCCTGAGTGGCTGGTGCAGTTTTTGTGGCTGAGGTTCCTTCTCCCACTGGATGTGGTTGCCTGAAGACCACCTGCTGCACAGAATCCAAGTCAAGAGTTTTTTCCAAATCCTTGACATTCTTTTGCATTATCTCTTCTTCAGTTAATTTTTCAATTAAAGTGTCTTGCAGCCATTCTTGCTGATTGGCATACTGTTCAATATGTGGATATTTGCAATGCTCATAGCCTAACAGCCTGTACTTAACCCTCCTAGCACAGATGAAGCCTTCAGGGTCATAAGGGACCCACCGGAAGCTTTTTGAGAGCATGTACTTGTCTTTGAGGATTAGCTCAGCATCTTGCCATCCCTCTTTTTTGTTCATGATGAAGGGGCCCAGGTGGTGCTTGAACTTGAGGTGGGCTTTATTTTTGGCACTGTGGAAGTTGGTGAGTTCAGAGTGAATGAGCTGCCTATAATACTCCAAGGCAAACAGTCTCATGGGCACGTATTTTGGGAGCCTGTATGGACAGAGCTCACAACCATAGATTCTAATGACTGTATGATCCTGGTATAGGTACCAATCACCTATTTTATAGTTTTTAGAGAGCTGCAGGGTTTTCTATATTTCAACTGACACTCTGGGAGGAGGGGGCCTCATCAATAAGCAGGAGACTGGGTATACAAACTGATCAATGAATTCACAATATGAATATGGTGAATTTTGGACTTGGTGGAAGACAGATGTCCAGAAGATAACAGATCTTCTTTCTCCTCTAGAATCCAGCTTTTTGATGTAGCATGGAAAAGCCTCGGACTGGTAGTACATGAACATGTGGTAGATATAAGATGAATACTTGAAGATGCCCTCCCTGTCCACTTTGAAAAGCTGCTCATGTATCTTGTTGGCTATGAACTTAGCAAAATTATATTTGTAGGCAGGAGGTTGGCCTGGGCTATAAGCTGCTAGTAACACCAGCACCGTCTCATCAACAAATTCACTGGTTTTATAGCCCAACACATATGAAATCATGTCCAGCAGAAGTTTGCCTATATCAGTAAAGTGGACATATAAGTAGGGAGGTGGCCCTGTGGGCTGGCGGTCAGGCCTCATAAATGTCTTGGTGATCTTCTGCCTGTCATCAGTGGACATCTTGGCACCTGTATCTAGCAGATAGTTCATAGAGAATGGAAACAACAGCTGAGTTTGTTTGAAGTTGAGCATCTGGTTGATGGACTCAACATTAATGTGAAAGAGGATGCTCCCAGATGGAGACTTGACAGCTCTGTGATTTGCATCATAATTCTCAGCACATAGGTGGATAATCTCAGGAAAAATTTAACAGATGGGAGAAAGTAATATGGCAGATTTGATTCCCATATCCCATATGTATCCTTGCCATTCAAATAGTCATCTCTCAATTCCCTAAAGGTCTGCAAATGGTCCCTATCACCCACAAAGTCTTGGATGAGGTAATCCTTGTCAGCAAGAGGCAGGGACTCCAGCTCTTAATTTGGTGGATTTATGGGGGCAACACTAAGAGTTGTGGGTGCAGGAGCAGCCATTATGTAGTTTGTGAATGGAACAAAGTAAGTGCACTGGTTTGCAAGGTTCCTCAAAGCTCGAGTGACAGAATGAATGCAGATTATGCTAGAAATTTCCTTCAAAGTGGAATAGGCAGGCTAGGCAGGCTTGCCTCTACTGTGCTTTGGTAAATTCATAGGAATTTTGAATACTGTAGATGAAATGCAGAGGGTGGGAAGGATTTAAATTGGTGAAATGCAGTTTTTCTGGCCTGCACTCGGCAAAAGGGAAAAATGCTGGGTAGCTTGAGGATGACTTCGCAAATTACGACTGTGAATTATTGTTTTAATATCAAATTTTCAGAGCAGGGGGCAATGTAGGTTGCTTTAGTTCAAAATTAACTAGGAGACAATCTTCAATTTGGGATTTAACAGGTGTTTTATGGATGATTTGCAGAGAAATGGCTAAAACATGGGTGAAACAGGTGAATTCTGGCAAATACATGGATAAATGATGCCGAGAGCCTCTAGGTTGATAGTGAATGAACAATGCAGCTAAATTGGTGAGTTGTAGCGTCTGCAGCTTTGAATTTGGCGGCTTGGAGGTGAATTTCGCACTGAACAACTCACAACGGCTCTTCTTTGTTCCAATGAAAATGACATATAAACGGCCAAGACACGTGTTTTTAACGAAAAATTCGGAAAATACGGGTCATTGGCACTTTTCCGCCGATGACGTTAGCATGACGTCATGGCGGGCCCGGGGTACGGAGGGTGACGTGGGCGCTGAGCTGGAGGCCAGCGTGGCGGGACACGGTGGTGGGCGGTGTGGGGTGGCAAGGTTACGTGGAGGGCCACGAGGCGCGAGGGCGGGGGTCAGTGACGTGACGTCACAATGACGTGGAGGTGACGCGCCATCAGAGGGGCGGTATCGGGGAATGTGGTAAGCGGTCTCCCCGCACCGCTTTTGGGAGAAGGCGGTATCGGGGAGGGGGGCTCCGAATACCCCCGCTGGCTGCCACGCGTCCCGTGTACGGGGGGGAAAACCGCCCGCTCCATGGACGTTAAAGGGTGGCGCCTTCAAATCCCACAATGCCCGCCCACCGTTGGATCAAAGGGGGCGAGAGATCAAGGGTTGGCGGGGGTCCCGACCCATCGTGCAGGTTGGGGGGACCCGCCGGCAAATTAAAATATTCAATTTAATATTTTGGGGTTTTAGACTTTGGCTAAGGGGTTTTTGTGGGTTTGTTGGGGTATGGGTTAATTTGTCGGGTTTAGGAAAACATAGGAGTATTAGGTTTGAGTGGGGGGAAAGGGGTTTCTCATGAAATTTTTTAGGGCAATGGGTAAATGAGGGTTAAGGGTGAGCTATTAGTCTAACCAGGGGTTAGAGAAATTCTCAAAACAGGGTTGACTATTCTCAAAAAAGGGGGGATATTTATACATTGTTTGGGGTTTATACACCATCGTGTTATAATAGTAGGGGAAAAGGGGAACATAGGGGATTTAGTGTAGATAGAGTTAACAGTTAGTATTGCAGGGGAATATGAATGGGAAAATGATAGAAACTAAGTTTTTCGGAAACAAACTTAGTTAGGGAGTAGATCAAAATGAAAAGAATTTTTACACAAGAAATGTGGCTCCTTTTCAAAGAGAGAAGTCACTTCTAACATGAATTTTGTACAAATGAAGAGTTTAAGGAGGACTGATCAGGCAGATCCTGTAGTGCTCATGGGGAGGTTAGTAAGAAACTTTTGAAGGGGATGAGGGAAGTTAGTGATGGTTTAGTAGTTTGCCAAATAGGCCACTGCTCTAGCCTTTCTCCTGCTGGTGACATCATTGTGATTTTTCCCAATTGATATGCTTAGATCATGCTTTCTGCAACCTTCAACTGCCTACCCTGCCTAATATGCCTAACATTTTTTCTTCCTTTGGATGGGTGCACTTAGTCTTGCAAACCCTGATAATTTTCTTTTCTTTTTGCTGCCCTCCTATCTAAGTCTACCCTTATGACCTCCAAGGGCCTAGATTTAGCAGTTGGGCTCCTTTCTTTCTCTATCCACCTAGTCATCTGTCAAGCTTGAACTGTTTGAACAGGTACTTCCTCTCTAGTCTACAACATGCAATTCAAAACATGGTGAGGCCCAGCTTGAGCTGTTGGACCACCCATCAAAATAGTAGTGGCAATTTGGACTAGCCACTTTCATGGTCTTTGTTTGGGGTTCATTTCTTTTATTTTTTCTTTGACCAATTCGTTTTCTTGCCCTTTGATTTTTCTTTTAAGGCATACCCTCTTTACATTTTTTAAATTGTGTGCTTCTTTCACAAAAATGGAACCTTAGCAGCCTGGAAGGTGAACATTTTTGGCACTTCCACTGTCAATCATGAGAGATGAAAACCTATTGATATAGGAGGCTAACATCCTCTAGTGCACTTTGATCAAAAATATCAACAAACTGTCTATAGTTGTGAAACGGCATGGTGCCCCTTTGTGCTAGTGTTTTAATATGAAATTGTACCCATTTTTCTCTGAGGTAAAGAGTATAGGATTTAACTGACATCCTACACTAGATGGCCTCCAAGGAGAGGTTGGTCATACATGCTAGCTGGTCTCTCTTTTCCTACAACTGTCCTCTATGTTTTTCTTATCTTCTTCCTTTTGCTATTCTTTCGCATCTCCATCAGTTTCTTCCTTTATTTCCTCCTCTTGTTTTAACATCATCCTCCTTGTCTTCTTTCAACATGTTCCTCTATATTAGTTTCTTCTTCACTCATCTCATCCCCATCTAGCTCTGTATTTTCTTCTTCTTATGTTTCCTCCTGCTCACTGATAGAGGGATTAACATCATAGGTGAGGGTTTTGATTTCATCCTCTACTAGTAAGTTTTTGAAGACTAACCTTGTTATGGGGATCTTAAGGCTTTGGAGGGCATCCTTAATGAGGATTCTGATCAACCCATGGTGGGCCTACTATTTGGAATTCCCTTCCTTTACTTTGCTAATGGAGTCTATGAATGATTTCATCAAGAAATAGGGTATGCTAAGTCTTTGGTGAACTAGTGTTTGTAGCCCAAATCTTAATTCATCAAATATTATCAAATGGTTGCCATAACAATATTGTATCATCTTGCTGGCTGGTGCTATGAGGAAATTGTAATGAATGGATAGAGGGGGTATGAGTGTATGTGGATGCAAGGATGATGGTAATGTTTGAGGTGATTCTATTAGAAAACACAAGCTTCACCTGAATTGAAGCAATGAAGTGAAAAACAATGGGTTTCATGGAGGTATGCATGGTAAGGAGTGGAGGAGATAAATGTATGTGAGGTAGGGTTCTGTTTGGATATTTTCTTTGCTCCTTGCTTGTATTTCTCATGCACCTGCACATAACAATTATGTTTTTTTCTTTCATTATTATATATATATTTTTGAAAAACACCTAGGATGCCTTAGAGAGATTCTCACCCTAGATATCTACCCTAGGTGCCTCAAGGAAGGTTTTCACCCATGGATCTTCTTTTTTTCTTTATTTTTTCTCATCCTTGGGTCGCCTCACAATGTTTTCAACCAAAATATGGGACTCAGGCACCTCATGGAGGTTTTCACCTGAATCCTTATTCTTTTTTTCTTTTTTAGTGTCCTGATGAGGGAGGAGTTGGAACTTGCTCCACCATCATCACTGTCTTATTGATATTGTCTAAGAACTTTTATTTTGATAAAGGCCTCTTCTACATTTTCAATCGATGTCCATTAACTAGCAATGGAATGGCTTCTTCATCAATAGTTTTGATTTTCACTGAACCATTGTCTTGGCATCTTTGTAGCACATAACGTTTAAGCCATCTTGTCCTTATCTTGCCCTTCAAGTCCTTATACCCGAAATCATATAACAATGCCAAGTCTCCCTCTTCAAAATGCTTCTTCTTGATATGTTTTTCATTCCAAATCTTCCTCTGAAGTTGAACTATCTTTGTATGTAGAAGGGCCTGCATTCTAAATTTGTCCAAGCCATTTAAAGGTAATGACCTTTCTCTCTGTGCATGACTGAGATCCAAATCTAGTTGGGCTGCCATCCGCAATGTGTTATATTCAAACTCAATGGAAAACAAATCCTTTTTCCAATAGACCAGCTCATAGGGTGTAAATCTAGTGGTGGTCTTCCATGTTGTATTATAGGGCCAAGTGGCATCGAGTACTCTCTCTGCCAAATCCTTCATGTTGCTGCTCACTACCTTGGTTAAGATGTTCTCCAGTGCCCTGTTGGTCAGCTCCACTTGCCCATTAGCTTGTGGATGATAAGGAGTGGAGGTCCTATGATTAATTTCATGATGGATGAGAAGCTCTTCAATCATGCTGGAGGTAAACTAGCTACCTTGGTCTATGACTAGCTATCTAGGGTACCCAAATTTGTAGAATATAGTCTCCCTTAGGAACTCAACCACCTTTTTTTCTATTGTTGCCTTAATTGTCTTGGTTTTAGCCCACTTAGTCAAATAATCAGTGCTCACAATGATGTGTTATTTTTTCTTTGAATGAGGGTTGATAGGCCCAATGAAGTCCATGCCCCACTTGGAAAATGGCTTGAAAGTCACCTGAGGTTGTAAGAGAATTTCATTTCTTGGAGTAGGCTTTCCAATACTCTGGCACCGATCACACTGACTAATTTACTTTTTCACATTCTGATGAATAGTAGGCCAATAATAGCCTACTTGCAACACTTTGAATGTTGTCCTCTTTGCTGCAAAGTGACCTCCACAAGGCCCATCATGACAGGTTAGAAGGATATCAAAGTCTTCCTCTTCCCTTTCACACCTTCTTAAGGTTAGAGCTGGGTGAAGTTTGAATAGCTCCAATCCAGGTGAAGGGGGTTCTCTTTCTGACTATCTTGCTCTTTTCTTTGAGGGAAGGTTTGGTGGAAGCTTTACTGATACCAAATAGTTTTCTATATCAACAAACCATGGGGAGAGAACTGAAATAGAAAACAGATGCTCATCTAGTAACTGGTCATCCATCATTCTTTCCTCAGCTGCAGGAAGATTCATTCTATATAGAAATTCAGCAACAACATTTTCCTTACCAAGTATATCAACAATAATTAGATCAAACTACTGTAATAAAAGAAACCATCTTATAGTTCTAGCATTCACATATGGTTTCTTCATTAAATATTTGATTGCAACATGATCAGTATGCACAAATTCTTGATATCTTGTAATGTAATGCCTAAATTTGTTTAATGCATGCACATCAACTAGGAGTTCATTTTCGGTCACAGTATAATTTAGCTCAGACTTTGACAGGTTCTTACTGATAAAATATATGGCATAGGGAAATTTCTCCTCTTCCTGACCTAAGGATGCTCCTATGGCTTTGTGTGAGGCATCAACATGAATATGAAAAGGGAGTGCTCAGTTTTGGCCTCTAAGGATTGGTACAATGGTTCACATACCCTTTAGAATGTCTAAGGCCTCTTGAACCATATAAACTCATAATCTTTGGCCAACAACCTAAACAAAGGAGATGCCAACTTGCTAAATTCCTTTATGAACCTTCGGTAGTATCCAGCTAACCCTAAGAAATTCCTTACATCTCTCTTCTTTTGTGGAGGTGGGATCCTTTGGATGATTTCTATTTTGTTTAGGTCCACCTATAGTCCTTGTTGAGACATTGAATGACCTAGTACAGTCCCTTTAGTCATTAAGAATTCACATTTTTTTTAGACTGAGAGATATGTTCAATTCAATGCATTTGTGAAATACTTTTCCTAGGTTAGTCAGGGCTTCTTGGAAATCACATCCTTAAGGTGTAAAATCATCCATATACATTTCAACTGCATCATGTACTAATTTAGCAAAAATACTCAATACTGCTCTCTAGAAAGTGACAGGAACATTGCATAAGACAAAAGGAAGGACCCTATATGCAAAATTACCCCAAGGATAGGTGAATGTGGTCTTATCCTGGTCTTCTCGGTATATTTGGATTTGGTTGTACCAACTGAATCCATCTAGGAAAGAAAATAACTTCTTCCCTACCAAGCCATCTAACACTTGGTCAATGAAGGGTAGGGGAAAATGATCCTTCTTTGTGGCTTTTTCCGACTCCCTATAATCAAAAAAAATCCTCCACTTACCATTTTTCTTGGGAACTAACACTAGAGGAGAGACCCACTCACTATCTGAGATAGGGTAAATGAATCCTGCATTTAGCAGTTTTTGCAGTTCTTCTTTGACTATGTATTTAAGAGCTGGATTCATCATCCTTTGTGGTTGCCGGACTGGATTGCAACCTTCTTTGATGTATATGTCGTGAGTACACACTGAGTGGTGTACTCCCTTCATTTCCTTATAACTCCAAGCCAAGGCTTATAGTGTTCTCTCAACATGTTGCAAAGCTTTTCCTCTTCTAAAGCAGAAAGAGATGGGTTAATTTTCAAAGTTCTCTCTAAGCAAAATTCTATGGTTTTGACACGAAGTGGGTTGGAATTTTCCAAGCATAAGTCAATTGGACGATTGCTCTGGGTTTCCCATACTTCGTCTTCTAATGGTAATGAACTAGGAGTTGGACTTTGGAGCAGGCGTTCAATTAAGTCATCCTCATCTTGTTGTCCTCCTCCTATGGTTGCTTCCAAAGCATAAAGTTGGGCAGAATAAAACTCATCTTATTCCTCCTCCTCTAACCATAAATGTAAATCATGCTCTAGGGTAGGTTCAGAAAGAGGGTATAAGAATAACTCTTTGGACATATGCCCATTCTTTATGGCCATATTCCCAGCTCTACAGCTAAGCATCAGCTGTGGCCAACCATGGCCTCCCAAGGATGAGAGGGTAACCAGTAAGCTTAGGCTTAGGCTAGAGAACTAGGAAATCTACAAGGTACTCCCAACATCACATCCTCCACAATTCCCTCAGGGGTGACTATGGAACAGTCTGCAAGTTGAATAACTATTGTGGTCTTCCTCAATGACCCTTGGAGTTTAAGCTTGAGCATGGTGTCCTTGGTCATCACATTAATGGCAGCCCCAAGATCAATCAAAGTGTGTGGGACAATAGTGCCATTGATGTGCACATCTACTACAAGGCTTCCAGGGTCCAAATATTTTGGATATATTACTTGCCCTAGCGTTAAGTTAGACAATTGTCCAATGGCATTAATGGTGGGGGCATCCATTTTTCTTATTCTTGGATTCTTGAAGGACTTCTCCTTAATCAACTTATTGTAAATGGGATCATCTTTGATTTCCTGGAGAAGGGGGATCTTTACACAGAGATTTTTCAATTCTCCCAGAAGTCCAATTTCTTCTGGAGTAGGTTGGAGTGGTTGGGTTAATCCCTCAAGAAAGGGTGGATTTACTTTAAGGTTGCTTTCCTCTCTTTCTTCCTCAACCTCCCCATGTGATGAGGGAGGTTGGTTATCCAGGAGAATTCTTCCAGATCTTAGGTTGATCCCTTGGATTTCTACAACATAAGCTGGGTATGATGTCTCTCCACTATATACTTGTTGAGCCTGCCTATTGTTTGGGTTCATATTTGGCTAGTCATGCATTTGGGGTTTGGGTGGAGCAGAGTGTAGGAGTTGTGGTTGGATAAGTGGTGGAGGCAATAGGGTTGGAACATTATTGAACTGGGCCCTCCACCCCTAGTGTGGGGTATTCCATTAATGTTGTGGTTGAACATAAGGTTGAAATGATTGGCTGGTTGGCTAGGATTGATACTGAGATGCATAGGAAAAAGGAGGGGGTGTAGACCAGGAAGGATGAGTAGGGGGTCCCCATGAAGGTATAGTTGTGGTTTGGTTGGGGTTGTAATATGCATGGGATGACCCTTGCATACCCTATTGGTATGGTCTAGGCCCAGGAGGTCTCCTTCGGTTGATGTAGCCAAGTAGCTCAGTGACCCCTTTAGCTCCTTGATATATAGCTTTGAGTCCAGGTAAAAAAGGGCACTTTTCTGTGGAGTTTTTTTCTTCACAAACAGAGGAAATCTTAATACAGTTCAATGGACATTCATTCCTAGGATGCATCCTGATGCATCTAGGATAAAAGATGGCTAAGGATTTTTATACTTCCTCTTGCTTCCTTTTAATGTTCCTGGTTTCTAATTACAAGGCAAGGTTTTGTAGCATATCACTTTTGAAATCTTTCGGTATATTTCCAATTTCACCCTTGATGAATAAGTTGGAGGATGATGTACTAGCCATAGGTTGACTACCCCTACCCTTTTTCTTGGCTGCCCTAGAATGGTTTCTAAAGATAGACTTAATATCCACATAGGGTAATTGATAGACATCTCCTCCTTCTATCATATTTATGATATCCAGAAGATCCTAACTTACTCCTCTAAGTAGGACCAGCTTTAGTGACTTAGCGTGAAGTGTGCACCTGACCCTTTTGTAACTGAGTTGGAATCTTTCTTCATATTCTTCTAAGGATTCATCCTGGCTGATGGTCATCTTGAAAATCTCTTATTTAGTATCCTTTGACCTACGGTGGTCCTTGTATTTTTTGTTGAAATTTTGTTTCATCTGAGCCCAATTTGTGATGCTATCTCCAGGTAAACCCATGAACTAGTGCAATGATGCATCCTTGAGGGTAGATGGAAACAATTTTAAGTTTTTCTCATCATTTGTATAGTCATAGGATCGACATATAGCAACAAATTCATATAGGAAAGTGTTAGGTTCCTCTGTGGTCAAGCCATGGAAATGAGGTAGAGCAGAGGGGCTTATATTCTTCATCTTAGTGTCCCCATTGGTTTTCTTGATGAGGAAGGCACTCTCAATTCTCTCTCTATCTTTCCTGTCATTTTGGTTTCCAGGCGTTGGTTCAGTAGGAATGGGTTCTTCCTCTTCTTCTTCCCTTGTAGTTTCTTCAAATATGTAAGGTTTCTCACCTAAAGGTTCTTCCACTTCACAGTCACCGAAGAAGAGAGAAGGTTGATGTTGGATGCAGTGGGGCTATTTGTTAAGAATTTCCCTAAATTGTCCCTATTCCTATGAGGCATGAAAGGAAATGTTTTTGGGTTGGTTTTTGTAAGATTGTATTTAATGCTAGAAATTACTTGCAGAATGGAAGGGAAAGCAACTACTGACAAACGAAAGAAAGAAAGCTACTAGATTACTTTTGCAGAAATAAGTTAATGGATGAAAAATGAAGACTAGAAGTAAAAGAAAAGAAAGTTGGAGACTAGAAAATAAAGGAAAGCAGTAATTACTTCTACTTAGACACCTCCTCGGCAACGGCGCCAAAAATTGATGAGGCTAGTTATTGCAACAAGAATACCGCAACTCGTAGGGCTACCAGCTTTACTTATCAACCCGAGGTTCATACAAACTTGGAGGTGATAGTGCTATATGCACAAGTAAAATTGAAGGTACTACCTGTTGTCACTGCTCATCTGGAAAGTGACCCCAGGGGTTCCAAGCAGGAATTCTATAGGGTAAGAAGAAGCTTAACTCCTTGATGGAAGAAGAGCAAATCTATCCTAAGGGAGAGCTACTTTTAGTACAATATTGAAAAAAACAACATGAAATGCCAAACTGTACCATAACCTAACTAACCATCCAAATGGCTATGCTAATAAGAATTGCTAAATAAACACTAATCTAATGCTGCTACCTAAGTTGTAGAGGTAAAAAGCATCAAAACCAAACTAAGGTGTAAGCAAAGGAAAGTAAGCTAAATCTAGTTTCAAGCAGAAAAAGCAGTCAAAGATCGAAATTGGTGAAAGGAGGACGTAGGGATGCATGAATGCCTAGGGACCATTGGATCAATCAACAAATAGAAGATGGACGGTGGAGATCTTATCGCGAGGATTTAAGCAAATAAATGGGTGAATGGGGTGAATGAACAGGATGAACAGCGGAGATCATATCGCGTGGATTTAAGAAAATAAATGGATGAATGGGGTGAATGAATAGGATGAATAGTGGATATCGTATCACGAAGGCTTAAGTGAATGGATGGATGAAAAAGGTAATAAAGAAGATGAATGGCCTAGATAGAATTGCAGAGATTAACTAAATAGATGTGGGAACTAGGTTAACAAAGTAGATGAATGGCTGAGATCTAATCATGGAGATTAAGTCGGGAGATGGACATATAAGTTTAACAGGAGCGATGAACGCCTGAGATCTTATCGTGCGGGTGAAATGACTATATGGGTGAACAGGGTGAACGCATGTGATGAACGACTGGGATCATATCACGCAGATGAAGTCAAACAATGGACGGCGGAGATCATATCATGGGAAAATGAAACGTGTAGAAATGGAGCAGGTTTCTAAGGCGGTAAGTAGTTTCTCATGCACCCTCCAGGTTGTAAGCTGTATTTTGAAATTTCACGCGACTAGCCTAACTACGTGACATGTAGGACAAGAAAACCACTTTTATCGCGTGCTCTCAGGCAGATAATAGTCTTGCACTAATCTGCATGAGATTATGCGATATCTGTTGGATCAGGTGGGGCTAATCAGTGGTGGAGATCGGCCAAGCTAGTTGGCGATCGAGTGAAGTGACAACCATTGGATTAGGTGGGACTAATCAACAGTGGAGATTGGCCAAGATAGTTGGTGATCGGGTTAAGCAACAACCATCAGATCAGGGGAGAAAAATCGATGGTGGGGACTTAAAGCGCATAAAGTAAGTAGCAATTGGGAAAAATAATAGACCAGACTGTGATTGTGAAGGTTTGTTGTGAATCGGATGATGAGGAAGCGATGCATGAAGAACATGCTGAAGGAGGTTTTTAAAGGAAAATGACAGAAAAGCCATTGCAGGTGAACAAATAACTGCATCAAACAACGAACTCCATAGCTCATGCGAGAACCAGAAACCTTTGTTTTTGGGGCTGTTGAAGGGTCCCTTCCTCAAGTCATGGTCCCAGAGGGAGGAGATGAGGCCGAGACACCTACACACAACCTGATAGTGATATTTTTCCTCTAACTAACCTGTGAACTGAAAGAAGGTAGAAATGGAAGTAAACTGAAGCAAATGCAGCTACTAAAGTAACTGAACATAAAAACCATAAATCATCTGCAATATACTGCTGTAATGGAAATGTATCTATTTAAACAAATAAATAGAAAACCATGAATCTACTTAAGCAAATGAACAGAAATAGGAAGCTATGCTACTGAAACAAATGAAAAATTAAAAACAGGAAACTATGCTAGCATACATCTATAGTAAAGAGGAGCTTTGGCTACTTGGTTCGGGCCGTAAACCAAGAGCTTTAGCACTCAGAGTTAACCCAGAGTTGGCTTAAAAATAACTCATTCTTATTATGAAAACCATGGATTACAAAGCAAACTATCACAAGTATTTTCAACCCAGAAATAAAATAGAGTTTTAAAATAGAAGTCTGAATCCTACTGAGGTTCTAAACCTCTCTATTTATACATGTGAAGTCTCTAACGACTTTCTTCCCATTAGGGAGGCTTGGCCTGTAATTCAAGAAAAATTGGTTTATGTCCGTTTCATTTGCTCGGCTGTCTTCTAGTCTTCATAGTGATGGATGTTTGCACACTAAGATGGTGAAGGAATATTCGAATGGAGGAGTAATAAATGAGGAGGATTTAGCTCCTGTAATTACTCTCCCTTGTCCAATTCTAGTTTTACCAAGGTCTTTGCCATAGTTCCTTGACTTTATCCTTTATACTTGCATTTTCCTTGCTTTTATCATTTATTCCTGCATTTCATGCCCATTAGACCACAAAGCAAGATATCTAACTCTAACTCATTCCATAAACAAAATATAATCAAAAGTATGCAATAAGTTGTGAGAATAGCTGGTTTGACTAAGCTAGGAGTTGAATTAAGGTCAATTAAGGCATATAATTACTCAATGATGAGGCTCATTAGGGTGGATTTTCTTTAGTCTTCTTATGGAGAGAACTCATAATTTTGCAGCTCCACTTTCATTTCTTTCAAGGATGTAATTGTATTGATGGAAATAATGAAGATTGGTGTCATGTTCAGATTCTAATCCTTGGTATCCTTCATAGGACTCTGAGTTTCCTTGGGCTTGGCCATCCCAGGAGCCTTAGATCCCTTTTGTATCATTTTCTTTTCTTCTTTTCACTTCTTATTCATGCGCATGCCTTGTTCTTGTTTCTTTCTATTTCTTCATTTAGTATTAATGATTTCTTGTTGTAGGATTGGGTTAAATGGTTGATGTAAGTTATTTTGTAGAATCAAAATCATAATTTCATCCTTGGAAAAACTTTGGAAGGTCGTAGTAATCATTGAACTACTTGGATTAGTTTGCTTATTCCCAAATATAGACTTTTGGAACTCCTTTGTGGAAAATAACAATAAATTCCTGATATTCTTTAGAGCATGCTAATGAGCTTCAATCGAGTTGGTTCCACTTGCATTAGATGACAAGAAAATTATAGTTAATAACAGAAATTACCCTATTTCATTTTCACTTAATTAGGTTAGGCATTTGATAGATTTACTTGCTCACTAGTTCTTGAATTTCTAGATTTTAGACTAGTAATTTTATGCCATTTTTTAGCATGGGTTAACAGAGCTATTTTTTAGTGTTTCCACTTGGAATGGAGGCCTCAGACATCCTAGTAAATAAAAAGAAAATTCCCATCCAATTTGGATTTTATTTTGTTGATGATTTATGAATTATAAGTCCCTATAGAAAATATGTTGTTTCTTGTAGTAGTACTACATGAAACCTTGTAGTAGCCTTCCAACCTGCATATAGTTGCCCAAATTCAATCAAGAATCTTGGTTATTATCCCTTAGGGTTAAATAAATACCCATAGGTTCTAAATAAATGATTATGGAATACTAAAGACCACTTAGGACTTGCCTCTTTACCCATGCAAAACATTTAAGCAATTTGGGCTAATGGAAAAAATTATGAAATGGGTAATACAATGATGATTTTATTGATTTCCACATCCAATGAACTTTACTAATGGATCTAAAGTCTTTGAAATGTAATTGTTGACATTTAGCTCATGATATTTAATTTATGCAAATAGAATAGGTTTATTTCTTTGTACTTTCTTTCTTGCAATAGGTCGAGGTTTCCATTTCGTGTTGGAAATAATACTGAGAGGGGGGGTGAATCAGTATTATCAGATCAATAAAACTTTTTCAATACTCAGAAACATATACGCTACTTCAGTTAAGTGAACCAGCGTGTACATGCTACTGTGTCTAAAGCAACCAGCGTATAACCAGAAATCTTATGATTCAGTTAGTTTATCTTCAGTAAAGGCATCATGACATTATTAACCATATTAAAGATAAACAGATGTAGTATAACAGAATAGATCATCACACAAAAGCCACACACATGAACACCATGATATAAGGTGGAAACCCAATGTGGGTGAAAACCACCTGCTGCAAGTCGTCTCTATCTTTCTTTAATAAGAAACTTTAGTTTACAATCTTTTGTACTAGTGCAGCCTTATACCAGTACGCAGGCTACAGCCTGCAGAATGCTACAACCTTCTCTCGTTTTCCAAACTCTCCTGGAAGGGAGCTCCAACCCCCTTTACTCTTGTACTAGCTAAGATACTAGTACGTAGGTGCTGCCCTACAATCTTCTTTCCTTCAGGTACCACTTTTCATCAATTTTCAGACTGGATACTCCTGAAGCACAACATTACAATCTGAAGACCGTGATTCATTCACAAATCATTGAAGCACAAAACAACCAATACTAGCATCATCAATATTTGAATCACTGAACCACTGAAACCCTGTCAACACCCAGTCACCAGAACACAGAGCAGACTACAAAACCTCTGCAATAACAGTCAGACCCAACTACAACCCCAAAAATTAAGCTTCAAAAGATATATGCTACTTCAATGAAACCAACCCGCGTATACACGCGCTTTTACCAAAGACAACCTGCGTACAGATCTAAAAATAATTTCTCATAACTTGCAGCTGTACCAGACATCAGTCATACTTCAGAACATAACATTGCGTCAGTATGCAGATCTAAAAATATGCGTAATCAACCATATACCAATAGTTAATTTTGAACCATTTGATCCCGATCTATCCTTAGATCTAGTATTCCATCAACCGGTGTGATCTCTCCTTAGCTTAGATCAAGCAACCCAGAACCTGCATACGAGATTTCTTTCTTTATCAGATATTCAAGACTTTTTCAGTGCAATTGCCTAATGATCTTCTTCTCCTTATATAGCCTTAGGCCCTTCTCAATACCACGGTCCAAAACCATAGTAATACAATAGCATCGACTTCAAAACTCGGGATCAACACGACTGTCGAGATACTTTGGTCCAAAAACATAGGCTCAAGTACCGAGGACTAACTACCACGGACCAAGGGAAGCTTCTCGACATGTACGCTCTTTTTGTTCATGAAACTGCGTGTATACGCGACTTCGTATATAGCGAGCCTGCGTATCCGCGACTTAGTATATAGCGTACCAGCGTGTATACGCAACTTGGGCTTAATGAACCTGTGTATATGAAATTCCCCTCATTCTTGTAGTCTGGACTGAGATCTGTCATCAAAGAGAGTTGCCATCAAGGACAACACCTGTACCGTAGCGCCACACCTGTGCCAAAATCCCAACAATCTCCCCCTTTGGACTTGATGGCAACCCCAAGATCCTTAGAATCATTCTCCCCCTTTGTCATCAAGGGAAAAGAGCTATGCTCCCCCTGAGAACATGCTGATATCTCTGCTCTGCTGTGCTGAACATGCTCCCCCTGGCTATAGGCAAGATCTGCAAAAGATGTTCTTCAAAAAGAACCAAGACTTATACATCATAAAGGACCTTCCTATCACCAAAAGACTCAATACATGCATCCATACTCCCAACCAAGAGGGGATACATCAGAAATTTACATATAACAACCAATTACATTACATCATTCATCCCAGGCATAGTGGGGAAACCAACATAGGTCGTTACATGACCTTGACACCATAGAAGAAATATCACAAAAGAGATACATGACATAGAGACGAAAAAATCTAGACCAAGACTTATGAAAGTCACCAGCAGCATCTGATAATCATCTTTTAGATCAGCAAACAAGATTTCCTTCTGTGCTCCTTCTCCTAAAACCAACTACAGTTGTGAACTAGAACCAAAAGCATCTAAATGCCAACAATGCTTTATTAGACTTTAAGCTGCTCCTCTGAAACTGTGCCTGCTGCTCCCCCTGAAACTGTGCCTGAAGGACTCTGTCATACCCATCTCAGACCTTCTTCAACCAAAATCTGCCCTTGCTGTTCTGAACTCCATATACGCGACTTAACCTGCATAAATCAGTGTATGTACGCGGATATCCCTTACACAACTCTCATATACCAACTTTTACTTTAGAACAGACAAGCTTCAACAGTAGGATGAAGCATCAACTACTCCCAGCTTTTGTCTGAGATATTCAAAAGTCTCCCTGGGCAGTGGTTTTGTGAGAATATCAGCAACTTGTTCTTTAGAAGGAACATACTCCAACTTGACCTTTTGTTCAAGCACTTGTTCCCGGAGGAAGTGATACTTGATTGGTATGTGCTTGGTCTTTGAATGCATGACTAGATTCTTTGAAATGCTGATTGCACTTGTATTATCACATAAGATAGAGACTGGTGGAGTGCAAGTGATTTGAAAATCCTGCAAGGTCTGCATCATGCAAAGAAGTTGTGTGCAACAAGATGCCGCAGCCACATATTCTGCTTCAGCTGTAGATAAAGCAATCGAACTCTGTTTCTTGCTGAACCAAGATACTAATCTGGAACCCATGAAGAAAGCACCACCACTTGTGCTTTTCCTGTCATCCACTTCCGGCCCAATCTGCATCTGTGTAAGCATGAAGAGTGAGATCTGTATCTCTAAGATACCATAAGCCATAGTTTTGAGTCCCTTGAAGATACTTGAAGATTCTTTTGACTGCCTGAAGATGAGTTTCCTTTGGGTTGGCTTGAAATCTTCCAACAATTCCTACTGCATGCATAATATCTGGTCGGGTACCTGTCAAATAAAGCAAACTCCCAATCATGGATCTATAAGTTGGTTGGTGAACTGCTGCTGATTCATCATTTGCACTGAGGCTGCATCCTGTAACCATGGGGGTACAAACTGGCTTTGAATCTTCCATGCCATACTTCTTCAAGATTTGCTTGAGGTACTTGGTTTGAGACAAGAAAATACCTCCTTCATTTTGTTGGATTTGCAATCCAAGAAAGTATATCAATTCTCCAAGTAATGACATTTCAAATTCTTTCTGCATAACCAAGGCAATGTTTTGACTCATAGCCTCTTCATTGCTACCAAAGATAATATCATCTACATACACAACAAGTATTAGCAATTTGTTATTTTCAACTTTCATATAGAGGTTCCTATCTGCTGATCCTTTTGAAAAACCTTGTTGGTGAAGATATTTGTCCAAACGATAGTACCAAGCCCTTGGAGCTTGTTTGAGACCATAGAGAGCCTTTTTCAATCTGCATACAAGGTTTGGATCATTCCCAAGAATGAAACCATCTGGCTGCTCAATATATACTTCTTCTTCTAGGTCTCCATTCAGAAAGGCTGATTTCACGTCCATTTGAAATACCTTGAAGTTTTGAAAGCTTGAGAGAGCAAGGAACATTCGAATGGCCTCAAGTCTTGCAACAGGAGCAAAGGTCTCTTCAAAATCTATTCCTTCTTGCTGCGCATACCCTTTACAAACAAGTCTGGCCTTGTTTCTAATTACTTCTCCATTTTCATTCAATTTATTTTTGAAGACCCATTTTGTCCCTATGACATTCTTATCTTTTGGTTTAGGAACCAATTCCCAAGTGTTATTATTTTCGATCTGCTCAAGTTCTTCATCCAATGCTTTGACCCAACATTCATCTTTGCATGCCTCTTTCACATTTTGTGGTTCAGTGGAAGAGAGTAATGCCAAATAGCTTGAAGCTTTTGCAATTGTTCTTCTTGTTTGTACTCCTGCTTCTTTCTGCCCCACAATCTGAGATTCTGGATGATTCTTCTGAACATATCTGGATGGAGTCTTCTCTTCTATTCTTGTCTGCTCCTCTGGTTCTTCTTGAGGTTCTTCTTCTTCTTGAGGTTCTTCTTCATCATTCTGTCTTTGAGGGTAGCCTTCATCTTCTTCGATGTCTTCATGATGAACTTGCCTAGGAATGTATCCCTTCTCATCAACCACAACATCAATACTGTCAACAATTCTGCCAAGTCTTTTATTGTAGCACTTGTATGCTTTGCTATGTGGAGAATAACCAAGAAGAATGCCTTCATCTGCTCTTGGTTCAAGTTTGCCAAGTTGCTCATCAGTATTCTTAATATAACATTTGCTCCCAAAGATTTTGAAGTGCTTCACCGAAGGAGTCTTACCACACCAGAGCTCATGAGGAGTTTGAGTGTTGTTTACTCAGACATTTGTTTTGTTGAGAATAATAACCGCAGCATGTGCAGCTTCACCCCAGAAAGTTGCGGGAGTACCTGACTCATCAAGCATAGCACGAGCCATTTGTTGGATTGTTCTGTTCATTCTTTCCACAACTCCATTTTGCTGAGGAGTTCTAGCTGTAGAGAATTCTCTTCTTATCCCATGTTCGTCACAGAAATCGAAAAATTCATTCGAGGTAAACTCCCCACCTCTGTCAGATCTGAGGCACTTAATTTTGTGTCAGATTCATTTTCAGCCAAGGCTTTGAAGGATTTGAATTTTTCGAATGCTTCATCTTTGTGCTTCATAAGTCCTAACCAGACAAATCTGGAGAAATCGTCAATGAATAATATCAAATATTCTTCTCCTCGAGGTGTTCTTTTTCTGAATGGACCACATGTATCTGTATGTACTAGCTCAAGAGGCATGCTAGCTAATCCTTCCTTCTCAAGAAAATTAGTTCTGGTTTGCTTTCCAAACTGACATGATTTGCATATGGTGTTGTCTGGAATTTTGATGTCTGGAAGGTCACGAACTACCTGATATTTGCATGCTTTCCTTATTTGTGGAAAGCTTAGATGCCCCAACCTCTGATGCCATAGCCAGTGTTCATCATTCTTGCTCAAATAGCATTGTTGTTGTCTTTCTTCAAATATGTATAGATTATTTGGAGTCCTTCTTCCTTTGATCACTGTTTCACCTATATCAAGATCACGAACACAACATCCATTTGATTTAAATATTACCTCTGTTCCTTGATCACACATCTGACTGACACTCAAAAGATTATGCTTCAATCCATCAACATACAAAACATTTCCAGCTTTGACCTTCTCTTTCAACGGAGCAACGCCTTTTCCTTTTATGGCTGCAGAGATATCGTTTCCAAAGGAAACTTTCTTTCCCTTTTCTAATGCGGTATATGATTCAAGTTTTTCTTTGTCCCCTGTCATATGCTTCGAACATCCACTGTCAATGTACCATAGACTTTCTTGACCTTCTGCATAAAAGGCTATCCCACATCTTTCTGGTTGTGGTTCCTTTATTCTCCATGTTCTGGCATTTGAGGTTTGTTCTTTCTGAGTTGTCTTCCAGAACCTGCTCCTGCATTCAGAGTCTTCATGACCAAAGTTATTACAAATAGAGCATTCAACTTCATTTTCAAGAACCGAAAAGTTGTTATAAGTCCTTTTCATGGTTCCAGTCATACTTCTTTAGTTTTGAGCTTCTCTAGTCATGATTGTCTTGTAGGAAACACATTGAGCTGCTTTGTGACCGAAGTTATGGCAAGAAAAACATTGGCCATTAAAGAAATTTCTGCGATAATCAGATCTATCATCCAACCGATTGTAGCTTCTATTGACATCCATTCTTGGGGCAAATTGGGAAGATTTTACCTGTGGCTGATTGTAGTTTCTGTTTGTCCTTAAGGCAGCTTGTCCCTGAATTTCTTGATAGTCTTTATTTGTTCTTGAGGTAAACTGTCCCTAATTCACCTGATTACTTTTATTTGGTCTTTGCTCGCTCCTCCTTGCTGCATCAAGATAACTTTTAGAGGTAGAAGCTTGAGATGTTTCTCCATTATATCCCAGACCTGTCTTGATCAGAGGAGAACGCTGCACATTGATAATCTCATCCAAGGTTTCAGATCCTTTAACAAATTTAAGGTTAATCGCTTTTTTTTCTCAATCTCCTTTCTAAGACAAACAATCTCACATTCCAATTTTTCAAGATGTTTTTCCTTTTCTGCCAGTTGATATTGTAGAGAATCAATAATAGCACTTTTCTCTTCTAAGAAAACTTTGAGATTATTCATTTCTTCATAAAAGCCTTCTACATCTATAGCATCCATGTAGTCATCATCTTCAAAAGCCATTAAAAGTTTATATCTATAACCCTGTTCATCTTCATCACTATTTGAAAGACCATCACTATCTTCATGAGTGTAATAGCTTTTCTTCTTTTCATTCTGTTTCTTACTCGATTTAACAGGTTCCTTTCCCTTGTCATTCTTATCTTTGTGAGGACATTTGGCAGCATAATGACCTACTCTTCCACAAGCAAAGCATTTAAAAGGTAACTTACCTCTGAACCTTCCAGAACCCCTTTGAAGATTTCTGACAAAATTTGATTCTTCTTCTTCATCTTCTGGCACGTGACTTGCTTCATAATAATCTTCTTTGCCTGAAGCCTTGAAAGCAGCTTCTCTTCTGTCTGATGGACCTCCTTTTCTCATTTCATAAGCAGTTAGAATTCCGTGAAGCTGAGACATAGTAAGAATTCGTAGATTTTCTTTTTCTTCTATTGCAGACATTTTAGATTCAAATTTGGGGGACAATGATCTTAGAACTTTTTCAACCACAATAGCCTCTTTTATTTCTTCACCCAAGTTTTTCATGCAATTAACAATCTCATCTACCCTAAGGAAATAGTTAGCCACACTTTCATCATTATACATTCTGAGAGTCTCATACTTAATCCTGAGAGTTTGAAGTTTAGCACGCTTTACCTGTTCGTCTCCTTCATAGCTCGTGATAATTTTGTCCCATATTTCTTTTGCGGATTTATAGTGCATTACCTTCATGAATTCCAATTGGGATATACATCCTAATAGAGTACTGACTGCTTTCGCATTTGTTTCATACTTCTTTTTCTCGGCTGGATCTGTAGGAGTAGCTGAAGGAAAAGTGTAGCCTGTCTCTACGATGTCCCAAACTTCTGTACCAAGAGATTGAAGATAGGCAGTAACTCTTACCTTCCAATAATTGAAGTTTGTCCCATCAAAAACCGGTGGCCTGATTGATGCTTCTCTCTCGTAGTTGCTCATGATGAATGATCTACCTTCAAGCGATCAAGCTTCTCTGAAACCAATTGTTGGAAATAATACTGAGAGGGGGGGTGAATCAGTATTATCAGATCAATAAAACTTTTTCAATACTCAGAAACATATACGCTACTTCAGTTAAGTGAACCAGTGTGTACACGCTACTGTGTCTAAAGCAACCAGCGTATAACTAGAAATCTTATGATTCAGTTAGTTTATCTTCAGTAAAGGCATCAGGACATTATTAACCATATTAAAGATAAACAGATGCAGTATAACAGAACAGATCATCACAAAAAAGCCACACACATGAACACCATGATATAAGGTGGAAACCCAATGTGGGTGAAAACCACCTGCTGCAAGTCGTCTCTATCTTTCTTTAATAAGAAACTTTAGTTTACAATCTTTTGTACTGGTGCAGCCTTATACCAGTACGCAGGCTACAACCTGCAGAAGGCTACAACCTTCTCTCGTTTTCCAAACTCTCCTGGAAGGGAGCTCCAACCCCCTTTGCTCTTGTACTAGCTAAGATACTAGTACGTAGGTGCTGCCCTACAATCTTCTTTCCTTTAGGTACCACTTTTCATCAATTTTCAGACTGGATACTCCTGAAGCACAACATTACAATCCGAAGACCACGATTCATTCACAAATCATTGAAGCACAAAACAACCAATACTAGCATCATCAATCTTTGAATAACTGAACCACTGAAACCCTGTCAACACCCAGTCACCAGAACACAGAGCAGACTATAGAACCTCTACAATAATAGTCAGACCCAACTGCAACCCCAAAAATTAAGCTTCAAAAGATATACGCTACTTCAATGAAACCAACCCGCGTATACACGCGCTTTTACCCAAGACAACCTGCGTATAGATCTAAAAATAATTTCTCATAAATTGCAACTGTACCAGACATCAGTCATACTTTAGAACATAACATTGCGTCAGTATGCAGATCTAAAAATATGCGTAATCAACCATATACCGATAGTTAATTTTGAACCATTTGATCCCGATCTATCCTTAGATCTAGTCTTCCATCAAACGGTGTGATCTCTCCTTAGCTTAGATCAAGCAACCCAGAACCTGCATATGAGATCTCTTTCTTTATCAGATATTCAAGACTTTTTCAGTGCAATTGCCTAATGATCTTCTTCTCCTTATATAGCCTTAGGCCCTTCTCAATACCACGGTCCAAAACCATAGTAATACAATACCATCAACTTCAAAACTTGGGATCAACACGACTGTCGAGATACTTTGGTCCAAAAACATAGGCTCAAGTACCGAGGACTAACTACCACGGACCAAGGGAAGCTTCTCGACATGTACGCTCTTTTCTGTTCATGAAACTGCATGTATACGCGACTTCGTATATAGCGAGCCTGTGTATCCGCAACTTAGTATATAGCGTACCAGCGTGTATATGCAACTTGGGCTTAATGAACCTGCGTATATGAAATTTCTCTTCATTCTTGTAGTCTGGACTGAGATCTGTCATCAAAGAGAGTTGCCATCAAGGACAACACCTGTACCGTAGCGCCACACCTGTGCCAAAATGCCAACATTTCGAGCATTTCATTTTCTGCAATTAGTTTAGGATTTGACTTCAGTACATACACTCCATTACTTCATGAAAACAAATGAAGGACACATTGTATGCTTCAAATATAGTGCCGGTACCTCTTAAGATTGTACAAACACTGGGTTGATAATTAAAGTCGGTAGCCTTTGGAGTTGCATCATTCTTGTTGTAATACCAAGGCTCATCACAAAACCTTTCAACTTTGTAAATATTTGATTACAAAATTCTTGATTGAAGCCTTTCGGCTCTAATGCATGCCATATCCTTTCTTTCCTTTATGTTTTTCTAGTGTTTTCATATCTTATTTCAGCACATGTTTAAAGTAACATTGGAGATTACGGGGATAATAGATTGAGTATCAATCTCTATGAAATCCCCCCACAAAATTTTAATCATCTAAAGAGATTATTTCATTGGAAATACCATCTAAGATAGATCCTCTACATATTTAAATTGTTGCCTCCTATCATCTCTTGAGTGTGTCTTGTTTGGTTGTAAAAGTCTTCTACGTGCATCCAAATTTTCTTGGTTGATTAACTATTCAGTATGACTACTTGGTTATCAAGAATCTCCTTATATTCTTATATCAAATTCTTTAAAAATCATGTTATTATGTTAGGATGGAAGTTGACACTTGGAGCAAGGCCTCTCCAAGAGAGGGATTTATTCATGAACAAAGATTGTGCAATCATCAAAAACAACCCAAACTAAATCATAAATCCATCCATTGTCCTTTATAGGCCGTTGTTTAGTGATAGTGAACAACCTTAAACAAGGACTCGTAAGTATTAAAGGATCCCCCTCTAGTTCAAGGACTAGCTTGAACCCAAAGACTGGTCGAGTTGGTTTCTTGGCATAGTTTTTGCAACCAAGAATTGCCTATGAGAAATAGGAACAAAGGCCTTATGGCCAAAAAGGTTACAAGCATAAGATAAACCATTAAACACACTTGTATACCTGGTGGAAGATCTTATTATTTATTGTCCAAATTTCTGCATGGATGTGTCAATTTTTCTCTTACAAAAAGCTGCTATATGTCCAAATTGATGGCAATTAAAACACTCAATCTCATTCATTAAGGGAGAAAATGAATTATGATTCCCCCTTTGAATTATGCTACTATCAACTCTATAAGTGAACGATTTTCTTGGCATATGAACTCCTTTCGAACCCCTTATTTGTTGCTGATGAATTTTATTCCTATTTCTTGCAACATTCTCATGGTTTCTCACAAATTTCATTGTAGAATTTCTCTCTCCTATGCTACTCTTAATGTTTTCAAGCTATTGGTCTTTCTCTTCTACTTCCTTACTCAATTTCTCTACTACATTTTCAAGTGCTTCAACATAATATGTATTTTAATTTTTTTTGCTTCACATTACTTATTCAATTATTTTTTGAATCCTCCAGCTGGGTTCTCAAGGTAGTGAGCTCCTCCTTGAGATTTTTATCCTTCTCATCACGTATTTGCAACAATTTCTTATGATCTCCACATGTAATTGTTATCTTATCTCCTTGAGAAACTAATTATCTGATCACAACCATTTTTTATTCATATTCATCCTTAATGATAGTGATATCCTTCTTATAACGACTATAAAACTCAAAAGAATCATCAGAATTATAGTTAAAAATTCTTTCAACATATTACTTCATGACACATCTAAATTGGATGATATTTCGGAATTTGCAGCTTCTTTTGCAATGGACAAATCTTCTTCCTTCTTCCAATTATTTTTCTTTTGATACATCCCCCTCCCGCTTCTAGCCATGATTCATGATCTACTCTCCAAGTAGTAAAGCTTCACTAAAGAGCTCCAACTATGATACTAGATGATGGAAATGTATTCAGTACTTGGCGGGGGTGAATCAATAGTGATGTGTTAGGTCACAGTACTACTAGTGTAGCCCCATATTGTTATTAGTGCAACCCCCTTATTGTATTTTTTTACTCGTGTAGTCCCCATATTGTTATTATTGTGCCCCATAGAAGCCCACTATTTCTATTGTTGTGCCCTTACACTATTATTGTTATGTAGGCTCTGATTATATTGTGACCCCTTAGAATCCTATATATAGAAAGGAGGCATTGTCATTTGTATTAGGAAATAATTTTTCATTTGAGTAATGTAAAGGAAGTTTCCCCCTCAAAGAGTCTAATTTTGAAGTCATTGATCTATTTATTCTTCTATTTTGTGAACTAGTTGCATAACATTTGATATGAGAGCTTTGGATTCTAGGGTTTCTCTGCTTCAAATAGGTCATCATGGAATTTTCGTTATAACCTTTTTTCTACGCAGCTTCAGTAGATGAAATTAAAAAACATTTGAGAATAAATCTTTATGAATCACATGACTGAGTTAAGGTATTTTCTCACTATATTTTCAGAGATATGAAATGAGGAAGTTAGGGTGTTTGCAGGCTACAGAATTTGATCTCAAAAAGGAAACCTTGGGGAAATAATCATAAATTTCTCTATGAGCATCGAATTAAAATTTTGTAAAAACAGAAAGAAATTGGACGTAATTTGGTTTGTTGGATATCAGTGTCAATTCCACAGGATGAAACAATGACATGTGGCACATCGTACAAGTTTTCTCTACTGAACTAGTCTATAATTAGGTAATTGTGGTAGATTAGCAAAAAATCTTTCATGGGGAATTCAATCTCGATTATCCTTGTGGGGTTGGAAAGGGGAATCAGAGGGCTACCACGGGACAAAATTTCAGAACTTAGAGATCTAGAACTATTGAGTTACAGTCATTTAAATATCAAACTCCTAAAATAAAGAAAAAGAATGACTCAAATCAAGGAAATAGAAACACCTACTAAGAAAAATTGGATGGATGATTTGAAGAATGCGATCGAAGCTAAGATATATAGTTTAGTGTATTCGATGGAAGCTAATATTGATGTTATAGAAGCATAATTGAAAGGAAACATGGAATATTTGAAGAAAGAAAGGGAAGATTTCAAGGAAGGTTGCACAATGTTGCTACATGAAAGATTTCCTAATGATGAAAAGGTAGTAGAGGAAACTCATGATGAGAACAAAAGAAATGTTAACCATGATTTCATAGAATTTAACGTTGGATTGAAGACCCACCATATTCCAAATATAGACATGAGGAATTTTGATGGAAAGGATGTGGTAACTTGGATACTACAGATGGAGCAATATTTTGATCTACATGATGTGCAACCCTCACAAAAGGTACGTAATGCATCTTTATATTTAGAAACCAATAAATTTTTATGGTATATATGGATTTCTTCTCGTAAACCACTTGTCACCTGGTCAATTTTTACAAAGGAAATGATAGCACAATATGAAGATACAAAGAGAAACACCATCTTTAGCCAATCGATAAATCTAAAACAGAAGGGTTCAATGGTGGAGCACATTGAGGACTTCCAAAAAATGAATATAAGGGTAAATAATATTACTAAGGATCATACGATTGATTTCTTCATAAAGAATTTAAATGATAACATCCAACATGAGGTTCGTCTTTGGGAACCTAATTCATTAGAGAAGGAATTCAAGTTGGCGAGAAAATTTGAAAGAAAAATTATGGCAGCAAGGAATCCTAATGGTCACAACTATAAAGATGGAAGTGTTTTTTCTCCTATCCTTCCACAACCTACAAGGTTGACACCAGAAAAACTGGATGAAAAAAGAGAAGAAGGGTTTTGTTACAGTTGTGATAGCAAATACACTAAAGGTCATAAGTGTGTTGAGAATAAAATATTTTACATATATTGTGAAGAGGAGGAAGAAAATGATCAAGAAATGTCAAAAGAAGAGGATATACACTAGGAACCAACTCCAACGAAAGAATAAATGAATCTGAACATATCTTGTAATGCATTGGTAGGAATTACCACTCCTCAAACTCTGAAGATAGATGGACAAAGAAAGATAGTGAGAAATTTTTTGAAAGGATATCTTCGTTGCCTTGTATGTGATAAAAGAACACAATGGGTCATGTGGTTACCTCTAGTTGAATGGGGGTATAACATTTTAGCAAAAATGACCCCATTTGTGGCACTCTATGGAAATCATCCACCATCCATCACATCATCTTTATTAGAAAATTCTAAGGTTCAACCAGTGGAAGATCACATAAAGCATCAACAACAAGTTCTCAAAATATTAAACAATAACCTCACTTTGACGCAGAATCGAATGAAACAATAGGAAGATTAACGTTGCAGTGAAAGAAGTTTTGATGTAGGCGACTAGGTATTTTTATGGCTACAACCATACAAACAAATGTCCCTCAAGCAATATAAGAAGGATAATAAATTATCACCAAAGTACTATGGTCCTTACAAGGTGTTGAAACGATTGGTACTATGGAATACAAATTTGAGCTTCCACTAGTAGAAAGTGAGAAATTAGTGACTATGAGACTAAAATAGTTAGTCACCACAATTTTTCCAAGTGAAATACTACTAGAAATGAGCAATCTTAAGTGACCGAACAAAAAATTAATAACATAAATCACTAATTTAGTTGCGGGTTAAAATATGTGACTAACTAATAAGTAATGCAACTAAAAAAGACTAACATGAATGACTAATTTAGTCTAAGAACAAAAATATAACTACCTAACAAGTACTACAATAATATGAATTAGTTTTTTATGTTAGTCATCTTAATTGTGTCAAGCGATTTAAACTTACAATTGATAGGGGATTGAAAGGTTGTTAAAGATTGGTTGAAATGTTATCCTTCCTTAAGCACTTCTTCGTCGTCACATGGTGTATAGGTGAGCCAACTTTGAATTAATTATCTCTAATAATTTGTAATTTAAAAAATATATATTTTTAATAAAAAATATTTTATGTATTTTTAAAAATCTATTCATTGAATCTAATTGGATCTAGTTCCAATTTGAAATTAATTTGAAGAGAAATTTTTATTTTTAAGACTATAATATCAAATAAAAACTACTTTAATTTAATATTAACCTACTTAGATCCATCTTAACCCCAGATATATCAAGCACCGTGAGGGATCCAATTGCTCAAGGTGCAAACCTTTTTCTAATGAAAAACTTGAGGAAATGTTTGCAACTCGAGAGATTGGATCCCTCTCGACACTTGATATTTATAGGGTTAATATGGATCTAGGTTGGTTATATAATACTATATAATATCTATATTTGTATTTGTGTCTCTTTGTTTTTCCCTCTCTCTATCTCACCCCCCAAACATACACACACTCTCTCTCCCTCTCTTCCCCTTCTCTGTCTATCTCTCTCTTCCCCTTATCTCCTTCTCTATCTATATCCTTCTCTCTATTCCCTCCCACTCTCCTCTCTCCCTCAGTCTCTCTCCACGACTCTCTTGTCACCCCTCTCTCTCTCCACCTTTCTCGCTCTGTGTTTTTCTTGTTCCCTCCCTCTCCTTCAACCTCTAATTACATCTCTCTCTCCTCATATCTATCTCCCTTCATCTCTATCCATTATCTCCCACCGCCCTCTATCTCTCACCCCCAAATCACTCTCCCTCTCTCTCTCTCTTCCATCCAACTCTATTACTATCTCCCTGCCTCCCTATCCTTCTCCATCTCTATGTCTCCATCTACCTCCCTTCCCCTTCTCTGCCTATCTATATCATCTCCTCTTCTTCTGTTCCCTCCTCTCCTCTATCCCTCACCCTCTCTTCATCTCTCCCTTCACACTCCTCTCTCTCTCCACCTCTATCTCTCTATGTCTCTGTTCTTTCCTCCCAATGTCCATCTCTCTCTCTCTCTCTCTCACATCACTCTGTCTTTCTCCCTCTCTCCGCACTCCAACTTTTTCACTATCTCCCTCCCTCTCTTCGCCGCCTCCACAACTCTCTATTAAATTTGATCACATTGTATTGTGTTTAAGAAATTATCTAAAATAAAAAAAGTTAATTGGTTGTATAATATTAAGCCTATATTTTGGATCAATCATGTCAAAGAAAATAAAATAATGAAAAACTTTAAAAAATCATGCACTATATTCAATGTATTATAATTAGTCAATTTGCTTGCTCTCATCCCTTGTACCCTTATATATATATATATATATATATATATATATATATATATATATATATATATATATATATAAAGAGCCGACATAGATCCATCTTAGCTTAATTTTAATAAAACCTAAATATAATTTCCATGGGAATATTTTTGGGAGTAGTGAAGATAGAGGGTTTAGATATATCTCAAATTGTAACATTTTCTTTTTAGATTGAATTAAAAAAATGTTGTAAAATTAAATTAAAATAAAATATTTTTACTATAAAATAACTTATGGTTTTTTAGCATGTTGTAATGATAAGCCATGGTATTGGCCCATGGTATTGTAACAACCTCGATTTACAAGTTAATATCCATGGTAAAGTGAGGGTGAATATCCATGGTTAACAATTTTGTCATATTGTTTTGATTGTGAAATAATTTATGTTTTCTCGGCATGTGGCATGTGGTATTGATAGTCCATGGTATTGATCCATGGTATTGTAACAAAGGCTAGTTTTACAAGTTAATAACATCTACCATAATGTGGGGGTGAATATCCACGGTTAAGAATCTTGTCATATTGTTATAAAATATTTTGGTTGTGAAATATGCTATGGTTTTTGGACTTGTTGTATTGATAATCCATGGTGTTGGCCCATGGTATTGTAACACAACCTATTCACCAGTTAATAACAAAATCAAAATATAACAAATTGAATTTTATTATTTTTATTAATTTAATTTTTTATTATTAATTGAGACCATATTTAAATGTTTACACTCATCCCAATATCATTTTTAACTTCTTCTTCTTCTATTTAATTTAGGCAAAAATAAAAAAATCTTATTAAAAGTAAATCATTTAACCCAATTGAAATTTATATATTTTATTTTATATTATAAATATTTCTTTGATTTTTTCCATTATAGATATTTCTTTTCTTTCTCATTTCTAGTTTAGCACTAGGTTCAAATAAAATATTCATAGATTACAGCATCACATTGTAGCATTGCATTTTTCTCTGCCTTATTGATATCCGCGTGGAAATGTTAGAAGAAGGAAGACCATCAACATGATCTATGGATTTAAGAAGGAAGACCATCAACGTGATCTATGGATTTCATGGGATTCGAACCCCATATGGAGATTGCATGGGAAACAACTTAGGAGAGCATCAACGATTACATGGAGGAAGGGCAAGGTCATTAGGTGTGGAGATCTTGGCCATTTGTACATGGGTATGAATTTAGACTTTGGAGAGTTCTTCCTTTTTACTAAATATGATTTTTGTTCTCATGGGTAAACAATTTCGAGGGTTTATATGATCAAAGCATAAATTTCATCTAGAGTTGAGGGTTTAATGATTATGATAATGTAGGTCTTGATTGCGGAAAACAATTCATCAAAAGACAATGCACAAGTAAGCATTTTGCATGTCCTTATTGTATAAAGGATTTAATGATTATGATAATGCAAATCTTGATTGTGGCCACAATTCATCAAAACATGATGGAGAAATAAGAATTTTGCATGTCCTTATTGTAGAGATGAGTTTGCTCCTTCCTAACTTTTCTAGGGCCAGAATGCATGAATTTTTTTCTTTTTTTTTTACCTTTTTTTAAGTGGTTGATTATTTATGTAATGGACTCTACCATGCCAAAATTCAAAGGGCTCGAGTGATGCAAGAAAATTTTCTTGTAGGATTCAAATAGTAGACCTTCCTCAAATTTTGTTCCATGAAATTAAAATTTCTTGTAATCATGAACATAAAATATTTTCTGTTTCATCTTTAGATTCTAATCTCAATGCCTACAATTTTAAACAATGTTACTATATCTTACGTAGAATATACGTAGATTAAATACACCTTACAAATATCCAAAGCTTAAGTTAATTTCAGCTAAAAGGAAGGAAATTGAATGGATTTTTCAATTTGGACTCAATGCTTACATACAATGATTAAAAATGGAAGAGACCATGAAAGAACCAAATGGTATGAAAACTTTTACCCACCCATCAATTTCCAAGACCTTTGCTATTATTCTGAACCTAAATAGAGAGAGTAGAAGAGGAAGAGGAGCCTAGATGAGGTGGACCCTCACTTGCTTGATACTTTTCGAAATTTGGGCATGCCCTTGACTAGAAGAAGAGATTGACCAACGTTGTTGTAGATGTTTTTTTTTGACAGTGGTTTCATTGCTACCATGCATAGGTAGACTCTATAGGAAGTTGAGGTTATCTTTTGTTCATTATAATAGGTAATTCAGGAGTATCTTTATCTAGTTAGGAAGTAGCTTGGTAGGGTTGTTCCCCCTGCTGATAACCAATATGCTGCATTGTAATTCTTTTTAGTGATAGCTCCTTCTATTAAATCCCCAAGCACAGTTTGTCACCCATGGAAATATCCACTTATTTTAGGATGAATGAGATGGAGACCAGACAGTTTGAGAGGAGTTTTGTGTGAGAGGAGTTTTTTTAGGTGAGAGGAGTTTTGTGACATATATTGAAGGATGCACTGCACCATTTTATGACACTAATGATCTCCATGCTACAGTAATGGATCTCTATTGCACCGAGGGAGCAATGATAAAGCATTCCACTATAAAGAATTGGTATGTTGGGGACGAAGAATGTAGACGTGGGATGTATAATTTTATTACGAAAAGAGGTTTTTGGATGGAGAAAAATCAAGGATTTCATTGACCTGAGTAGAGACTGGTTTGATAATTATCTAGAAATACTCAAGCATTGTTTTGAAATGTAGTGATGCAATTGGAGAGTTCTATTCGGTTGCCTTGAAAAATAACTATCAATATCGGGGAAAAAGATGATCCATATAGGGAAGAATTGTAGGAGTAGGATTGTTTCTAAAAGTATATCTATAGACAAGTCAAATAACTACTACAGAGGATTAGTGTAGGTGCAACCAAATTCTCATAATGCAAGGAATTTTTCACAGTATGATTCATGATCATTAGTGACTTGGCAGCTGCAAATACTTATCGTTACATTCAGGTAGAATTTGAGTTGCATTCTAAAGTAAATTAAAACAATTTTGAAAATCACTAGAAACACCACCCCCACATCATTTTATTTCCCGTTGTACAAATAATATTGAATAAAATTATGATCATTTCCATTTATATTGACCGTATAAAAAATCACGAACAAGGTTGATGCTTTTAAAAGCTATATCCACCATTAAATATAAGACATGACAAGGATGGCTCAAAATTTTAACAGTTATATCCATCACCAACTATAAGACAATAGTTAATGAGATGAGAAAAAAATTGTCTTGATATAACATGTAAACATCATATTACTTATAAATGATGTATATTATATCTTACTTTGCATAGAAATATGGAAGGGGAATGAGTAAGAATTTTCACACTAGTTTAAAATTTCCCCTTGGTTGGTGAAGAACCAAAGATAAAAAAATTTTAGTCTCCTAAATGACTGAAAAAGGATATTTAGAATGTTATATAGAAGTTACATTTCATGTAGCTATATCTACCCTAAAATTACTATAATATTGCAACTCCATTTTTCTATATAGAATTTACATTTACATGTTTTAGATAGAAGTTACATTTTACATAACTATATCTACCCTAACATAACTATAATATTCCAACTCTAGTTTCTTCACACTTCTCAACATTTTAAAGATTGTCTATTTTAGTGTGATTACATAATTGAATTGATGATATTGTTTAAGACATCTCCTATTTGTAACGTTTTGAATTCCTAAGTGGGATCTTGGGTAGGTTTCTGTTACTACCATATATCATGTTTTAAGTAGATGTTGTTTTATAATTCACCCAAGAGACTTTAGGAGCAACCTTAAATTGAATGCTTGTTTCCATTATACATCTAATACTTGCAACTTTTTCCATGTGAAGAGCCCAATAGCCAATGTTGAATGTTAAGAAAGTACCTCAAAAATAGGGGAATATCAGCTATTCTATTTCTATAGTGGGTTAGATCCAGAGAAGGCAATCACAACTACAACAAATAGCTTTTGTCGGGTTGTAGTTAATTGTTAGGATATTCCGACACATAGGAAATAGTTAAGTACAACTTGGTCTAGTATAGAGTTAGGTATAGAGTTAGGTAAAGTGTGTTTCTTTACTGTTGTACATTTTGTAACTTACAATCCGACGGTCACGTTATGTAGTGATCCGACGGTTCATTCTCTCCTCGGTATTACCGACACTTGATCCGTGGCTTGACACCTGATTGGTCCATGATTTCTATTTAAAGCGCATGGAGGGTCATTGTAGGGTAATCCGTGCATGAGAGAAGCTTATGTAAATCTTCATTCTTTTATTAATAAATTGCCTTAAGTGGCCACGTTGGCTCAGGCCGTGGACTGTTTCCCTCTTTGAGGGTTTTAACCACGTCAAAAATACTGGTGTATTGATCTGCGATCTGGTTGTGAGCGGTGTCCTTTGGTGCTCTGATACCCTGTAAAGTGAAGCGTGGGCCCATATTCCAGATGAAAAGCATAAAGCTTTAGAACCTAAGAGTGAAAAATGTACTTTTTTTTGGATATTCTGAAGATGTCAAAGGCTATAGACTTATTCCATTTAAGTCCAAAAATGTTATCATTAGAATAGACGTAAAATTTGATGAAAATATATCGGCCTGCGAGCCTAGTCCGGCGGATGTGCCACCTCTCCCTATCTCTTCTACTTTTGAAAACATTTCTTCTTCAGATGATGAAAGTGAGGATGACAATCCTCCCCCACCATCTCAGGATCCTCCTTCAGCTCCTCTGCTTCCAAAATGGGTTCGTGCTACTTCAGATGCAGTAGGTGATCTTGCCGGTGATCCTACAGATCAGCGATGCACACGTTCTCAATTTGACAGAGCCTCTTCTTTACTGGCTCAAGCTCCAGTAAATTATGATCCTGACACTTTTGCAGAAGCTTCAGGCCATCCAGATTGGGAAGCAGCTATGAATGAAGAATATCATTCATTATTGGCAACTGATACATGGGATCTTGTTCCTCTACCAAAGGGACGAAAACTTGTTAGATGCAAATGGGTTTACAGAACCAAGTATGGACCAAATGGGAAAGTTGATAAACATAAAGCTCGTCTTGCTGCTAAAGGATTTTCACAAGTTGAAGGCATTGACTACACTGAAACCTTCTCCCCTGTTGCCAAAATGAACTCTATCTGCCTTTTTCTTTCCCTTGCTGCCTCGTTCAAATGGGAAGTCCATCAGATGGATGTTAAATCTGCCTTCTTGCATGGGGACTTGCATGAAGAAATCTACATGGAACAACCCATTGGCTTCATAAAAATAGACTCCAGCCTTGTATGTCGGCTTAAGAAATCCCTTTATGGTCTCAAGCAAGCTCCTCGAGCTTGGTATGCCAAAATGGATAGCTTTCTTTCAGAATCTGGCTTTTCTAGGTGTCATTCTGACAATACTGTATACACCAAGCAAGTGGGCAAGTCTCTTATCATTCTTGTTCTTTATGTTGATGATCTTATCCTTACCGGTAGTGATCCCAACCTTATAAACCATGTGAAGTCTAGCCTTAAAAGGAAGTTTGAAATGACAGACATAGGACACTTACATTATTTTCTCGGTCTTCAAGTCTTGCAATCCAAGGAAGGTATTTCCCTTTCTCAATCCAAGTATGCCTGTGATATTCTACGCCACTTTCACATGGAAGACTGTAAGCCAGCCCCTTCTCCCTTTCAGTGTGGAGTCAAACTTTCAGTCACTTGTACTTCTCCTGAAGTTGATGCTACCTTATACCGTCAACTTGTAGGAAAACTTTTGTATCTAACCCATACTCGTCCTGACCTTTCCTTTGCTATTGGCTTTGTTGCTCGGTTCATGCAAAACCCCCGTGAAAGTCATTGGAAAGCAGTTAAAAGAATACTTCGTTATGTTCGAAGTACAGTTCAGTTTGGGATTCATTATAGTGCCAAAGCATCTCCTCTATTGGTTGGTTTCACTGATTCCGATTGGGCTGGTGACCCTGATGATCGGAAATCTACTGTCGGTTATGTGTTCACTCTTGGTTCAGGACCTATTACATGGGCTTGCAAGAAACAAGGTGCCATTTCTCTTTCATCAGCAGAAGCAGAGTATCGTGGTGCCGTAGAAGATAGTAAGGAAGCCTTGTGGCTTCGTCAAATCCTATCAGAGTTTGGCTTTCAGCAGCAGCATCCGACTACACTTTGGTGTGATAATCAAAGTGCCATTCAGCTATGCAAAGATCCAGTCCAACATCAGTGCAGCAAACACATTGAACTGCACATGCACTTCATCAGAAAGATCATTCATGACCATGTTCTTGAAGTGCAATATTGTTCAACAGATGATAAAGTTGCAGACATCTTTACAAAGGCTCTCACAGAGGCGAAGTTCACTACACTTCGATTTATGGTTGGAGTTCAAGAAGTTGTCACTAAGGGGGGATAGGCTCTAGTGCCTCCTTCCTTCTCCTATTGTGTCATATTTGTAAATCCTTCAATCCTATCCCAAGTTGTTCTTAAGGGGGGATGTTAGGATATTCCGACACATAGGAAATAGTTAAGTACAACTTGGTCTAGTATAGAGTTAGGTATAAGTTAGTGTGTTTCTTTACCGTTGTACATTTTGTAACTTACAATCCGACGGTCACGATATGTAGTGATCCGACGGTTCATTCTCTGCTCGGTATTACCGACACTTGATCTGTGGCTTGACACCCGATTGGTCCATGATTTCTATTTAAAGCGCATGGAGGGTCATTTGTAGGGTAATCCGTGCATGAGAGAAGCTTATGTAAATTTTCATTCTTTTATTAATAAATTGCGTGAAGTGGCCATGTTGGCTCAGGCCGTGGACTGTTTCCCTCTTTGAGGGTTTTAACGACGTCAAAAATACTGGTGTATTGATCTGCGATCTGGTTGTGAGCGATGTCCTTTGGTGTTCTGTCTGAGGAAGTTACCGTGTAAATTCCTACATTAATGAAATCCCACTAGAATTTGCTACTAAAGTAAATCAATTAATGAATTTGAAGCTTGAAGGTAGTGTTGAAGAGGTGTTGCAAGGTATCTCTATAACACTATCTATCTACATGATTCTAATTCCATGAGATGGTGTCTCAATAACATTATTGTCTAATGACGGGTGCTAGCTGTAGATAGCTTTCTCATGTCCTACACTTAAATTGTATAACTATATTTTTATGAAATCTTAGAATGTGTTCAAAGTTTGTCTTAGATAAGGAAATATGTATGTACACTTGAATTTATCTATGTTGCAATAAGATTAAGAATAAAGTTGTCATTGCAAATAATTGGGATCTACCGTGTAAGTTTACTTTACTACATGAAATTCTTGATTTGTTAGATCCCAACTAGTTAGGGTTGAATTTATTTTTGTTGTAATGAGATTAAGAATAAAGTTGTCATTTTAATCACTGAAATCCACCATGTAAGATTTATTCACTACATGAAATTTTTTATTTGTTAGAGCCCAACTTATTAGGATCATGAAGAGTCCTCTTTCATGACAATATTTATGAATTCTCTATTCTTGCTCAAAGAATTACATATTACATAAAGGTGGAAAATGAATGATATGTAGTTGAATGGTTTCTGTTTCAAAATGTGTGGAGGGAGTATAAAATCACTTTCAGTTGCGTTCAAATATTTTGGAGCACCCATTGAAGTGCGTCATTTTCCTCCTAGTTAATTCCATTTCTAATATCCTAATGCTTCTAGAATTCCTTCTCCAAAGTGATCTCTTAACTATCTTGGAGGTAAGTTGATTACTTGATTGGAACCCATGGATTATAATTTGAATAGGATGAAGGGATGAGAAAGCTTCATATTCTTCAATATATTCCGCAAGTTAAAATCATATCAAACAATTTAGTTTCTATTTAATTGATATGATAGTCACTCCAGCATTTGTTAAGATTTTGAGACCTTTTTGAAAGATATTTTTTTTTGTAAAGTAATGATCTAAATTAAAGAAATTAAAGAAAAGGTTAAAATGATGCAATGGAATGATTTTCTATTTTAGTGCCTAAGAATTCCTTACTAATGTGAAGGGCTTGGTATTTTCTTGACTCAAGATTAGTCACATTTGACTACCTAACATTTCTTTTAATTTCATTTTTGTTGTGTTTATATTGCTATCCTTGAAGTTGGTGATATACTGTGTGTGTAATAGGAAGTATTAACTACTAAGCACTCTCAAAGGTGATATTGATGGATGACTAACATTAAATGTCCTTACTTGACACTTTAGTATTACATGATCATGCAAGGAAATTATTAATCCATATTAAAGGGAAGATGATTAACGTGTAGTGTTTCTTGGCTTCTCATATAATTGCTACATTTTGGCCCCCAATAATATATTTGAGGCTAATTTTTGGTTGTTACTTGTGGAGCTTCCCTTTGGCTCAGAAAAACATTGAGGATAAATGTCCATTACATTGGCATTGGACATCATCAAAGAGGAATTCACCAAAAGTAGTATAGGACATGGGAGCAATTGGTACAATGAAAAGATAACCACCAGAGAAACACCGATTCACCATAATTTCTTGTGTATTTAGATTCACTCGAAATTAACTAGTCACAAAATGTACCCTTTTTTCGAATATTTTCATGTATATAGAAATACTAAAAATGCAATTTTAGAGTAATTATTCAAACTAATAATTATGTGAGAGTCATAATTTATAATTAAATATTATAATATGATTAATAATATAGGACACAACTATAGGGTATGAGTGTGAGGGGCATTGTGACAATATATGTACACTTCTCAGTTTATTGGACAATCACGTCACATAGTCATGGTTAGTGAAGAATTTCTGAGAGGTATTGAAGAGTAGGTTGCGAATACCAAATTGTTAACACTATTGGAGGTCCCACTTACCATGTTGCCAAATATCTTGCTAAAAAACTTAAACACTTGGTAGGGAATACCAGTTCCTTTGCCAAAGGTTCCAATCACTTCATCAATGAAATCAAACAAATAAAACTTGACCAAAAGGACATCTTAGTGAGTTTTGAGTGAAATCACTTTATACTATTGTTCCCATAGGTGAAGCCATGGAGGTAATCCAAACAGCCATTGATCCTGACATAGCCAAATTAGTAGAAGTTTGTCTGAGATCAACCTTTTTTAGTTATAAAGATGATATATATGAGAAAACTTGTGGTGTGGCTATGGGATCACCTCAGCCTCCCATCATTGCCAATCTGTTTATGGAACATTTCGAGACTAAAGTCATTAACTCTTCACCACTAAAATCTAAACTCTGGAAAAGATTTGTCGAGACACCTTTATTATTTGGCCTCATGCTAAAGAGAAGCTAGAAAATTTCCTAAAACATATCCCAATGACTCTAAATTCCACAAAGGGGTTCATTTGGTCCTTTGTTCTTGTGGCAAAACCTAAATTGGTGAGACTGGTAGATCAATCTCAACCAGGATTCAAGAACATGTAGCTGACATCAAACATAACCGCTCCAAAACCTTAGCTTTAGCCGAGCACTCCAAGAAAACAAATCATTATATTTGCATTGAAAACTCATGTGTTGTAGCCAAAATTGACCATTATCACCATAGAAAATGCAGGGAAGCCATTGAAATAGGTAAACACACTAATAACCTCAACCACGATGATGGGTGGAAAATTAGTGACAAATGGATCCCGACTCTTATCTCTAATCCTTCATTCTCCTCAAAAATTCCGCTGCCTTCTCTTCCCTCCACTGGACCTCCACGATCTTCCTCGTGCTTACACAAACCCTAAATTTATTAAACCCTCCTCCTTTAGATCATTAAGTATAAACCCTTTCTATAATCATAAAAAATAATAACAATAATAAATCAATCAATCAATTAATTAATATGATAAATTTAGTTTAATTGAATCAATAAGTACATAAAATAATTAAGTCTAGATACATTTAATTCAAACAAAACAAAAATAAATACATAAATAAATAATATGTAATTTAATTTAATTATTAAACTCATATTTGGAATTAATAATAATATTTCACTTAATATGCATAACAATAACATTAGTTTTTAAATCATTACTAGTCACTAGGTACTAATCATGTTTTTAATATACATCATTATATATTATATTATACTATAGTATATTTTATATTATATTATATCATATTTTATTTTTATTATAACTAAAAATTAGGATAAAATATATAATTCACACACACACACACACACACACATATATATATATATATCATATTATTATTATTCATTTCAATCATATCATATCACTAATATTCATAAATTATTTAATTAATTAATTATACAATTAATTATTCTTTAGTTAATAATCACTAATTAATATTTATAACTATAATCTTAATTTTAATCTAAAAAAAGAAAAACTAAATATTAACTTATGTATTAAAAGCAATAAACGATGACTAAATTAATAATAAAAATAAAAATAAACAATTATAAAGTAAAATTACATCATCTAACATGTCTCCCGATTATTCATTCCCATCTCAACCCTAACCTTATTTAAACCTCATTGAGTTTTGACTTATTTCACTCATGGATCTAATCCTCATGATGAACCACAGAGGTTGGTTCTAAATGTGGATTCCAATCAAACATAAATGCCATGACTCCAAAAGACAGTGCTACAAAAAATACAATAGTAGAAGCCTCAAATTAATAATTTTCAACCTGTAAGAGAGGAAGAAATTACAAGAAGTTTGTTTATTAGAACAATTAAGATCACTGATTGCAAAGAAGAAATCAGATCTCACCTTTCTCAAACCCTGTAGAGATGCCTCAGCCTTTGCCTGCATCAAGCACAACCTCAAAAACTCCAGGAATAATCACGTTTTTACAAAACCCAGCCAAGCCCTCATCAGCGCAGAAATCAGCAAAATCCGTTCTGATCTGGACATATTAAACAATAAGGCTTTCCACCTTCACTTAAGCTTATCTAACCACATAAATCCTACCGTCTGGCCCAGAATAGATGCCTTCTCAGCATTAAAATCCATTAAAATTGGAGAACAAAAGAGAATAAAACAGTCCCAGATATTTGAAAAAATGGATAAGAAAACCATTACCCATCCTAACTCTCTAATAACCTCTGGCAAACCTCAATCCAGGATAAGCCCTATACAAATCTCCTTTCTAAAATCCCTCATTTCAAATGAAACCAGACCACTGTCAAAACACAACTCGATAGGAGAAAGGACACTTACCAATGTAACCAGCGTTGTTCAGGCAAATATCATAACAAATGTTGTAACGGTTCCAGAATCGGGGAAACAAAATACACTATCCAGGATAAACCCTACGCAAACGGATATAACCAGGAATCATAGCTCGGAGGTAGAAACGATAATCAATATAACCAACACGGTTCCTCAAATGAACATGAAGACTAAAACTACAGAATCCGTGAACCAATATGAGTCCACCCTGAAAGACAAAACTGATGATGGGACTGCGCAGGAACCTAATTCGATTCATGGGTTTATGGCTACTAATTTTCCATTGATAAAGACTCCGAGATCAACATTACAGGAACGGTCTGTGGAAGAAAGAACAACCACATCGAAACATGAGTCCAGCAATGAACTCACGGCAACCTAGCATGGAAAAGACAGCTTAACTAAGGAAAAAACTACACAGAAAACCAGATCGGCTCACAAATATGGTTTTACTGATTCGTTGTTGATAAAGACTCCGATATCAATATTACACAAATGGTCTGCAGAAAAGAGAACAACCACATTGAAATATGAGTCCAGCAATGAACTCACGAAAACTAGGATGCATAAAATGGACAGCGTAGCTAAGGAAAGCACTGCGCAGAAATCCAGTTCGGCTCACGAATATGAAAATATTGACTAGACTTTGAAAAATGAAAATGTTTCCACTTCAACAACAGAAAACGGGTCTGCAGAAAGGAAAATAGCTTCATCGAAACATGATTCCATCAATGAAACCTCGATATCTCATCCGATAATGGACAACGACCATGTCACTTTAAGCCTGCTAGAAAGAGGTTTGAATTTTTCCATCTGTCCACGTACGATCCCCAAAGAAGACATTCTATGCAATATTGAGCATGAGATTAAGGATTTACCGGACAACACTAAAGAAATTGTTAGACAGGATTGCTCCATCATTCTGTGGACAGCCAAACCTCCCAAAAGCAACATTTCTAAACAAGAATATCTTACTCTTAAGAACCTTAACAAAAACCCTAACATTGTGATGGTGCCACTGTGATAATGAACACAAAGGATTACAATGAGAAGATGATAGACCACGTAACTAATAGCTGTTAAGTAAAATTGGAAAAGAATCCCATAAAAAGGATATCCAAGGTTGTTAGTAGCTTAATAAAATCTAGCAAAGAACACAACATTAACAATCTTATGGAAACTAATCCCTACACCCCTAAGATTTATGGAGCCCCCAAAATTCACAAAGAAGGTGTTCCCATAAGACCTATTGTCAACACTATTGGAGGTCCCACTTACTATCTTCCCAAATATCTTGCTAAAAAACTTAAACCCTTAGTAGGGAATAAGAGTGCCTTTGTCAAAGATTCCAATCACTTCATCAATGAAATCAAACAAATAAAACTTGACCAAAAAGACAACTTAGTGAGTTTTGATGTGTAATATTCCCATAGGTGAAGCCATGGAAGTAATCCAAAAAGTCATTGATCGTGACACATCCAAATTAGTAGAAGTTTGTATGAGATCAACCTCTTTCACTTATAAAGATGATATATATGAGCAAACCTATGGTGTGGTTATGGGATCACCTCTGTCTCCCATCATTGCCAATATGTTTATGGAACATTTCTAGATAAAACTATTGACTCTTCACCACTAAAACTTAAACACTAGAAAATATTTGTCAATGACAACTTTATTATTTCGCCTCATGGTAAAGAGAAGCTAGACAATTTCCTAAAACACATCAACAATCAATCTAGTTCTATCCAATTCACCATGGAAATGGAAGAGAAGGAGAGCCTTCCCTTTTTTGACATCCTTATCAAAAGAAACCACGATGGCACAATATCTCACCATGTGTATGGTAAGAAAACCCACACAAAGCATTACCTTCATGCGAGCTCACACCATCATCCTACTCAAAAATTAGGGACACTCAACACTCTGGCTACCAAAGCTGTTCGCATTTAGATGAGGATCATTTTGAACAAGAAAAGAGCCATATTTTGGAATTTTTTGAAAAGAATGGATATAGAAGACACCAAGGAATCGAAGCTTTCAAGAAAGCGCAGAACCATAAAAACAAACAACCCATGGATGAGTATGTAGGAATTTACAGGGTAAGTTCCACAAAAAGAATACCAAAAGGACACCGCTCACAACCAGATCTCAAATCAATACACCAGTATTTTTGACGTGGTTAAAACCCTCAGAGTGCAAGGAGGGAAACAGTCCACGGCCTGTCCCAACGTGGGTACTACAGGCAATTTATTAATCAAAGAATGAAAATTTACATAAGCTTCTCTCATGCACGGATTACCCGAACAATGACCCTCCATGCGCTTTAAATAGAACTCATGGACCAATCGGGTGTCAAGCCACGGATCAAGTGTCGGTAATACCGAGGTGAGAGTGAACCGTCGGATCACTACATATCGTGACCGTCGGATTGTAAGTTACAAAATGTACAACGGTAAAGAAACACACTTTACCTAACTCTAACCTAACTCTATACTAGACCAAGTTGAACTTAACTATATCCTATGTGTCGGAATATCCTAACATCCCCCCTTAAGAACAACTTGGGATAGGATTGAAGGATTTACAAATATGACACAATAGGAGAAGGAAGGAGGCACTAGAGCCTATCCCCCCTTAGTGACAACTTCCTGAACTCCAAGCATATATCGAAGTTTAGTGAACTTCGCCTCTGTGAGAGCCTTTGTGAAGATGTCTGCAACCTGATCATCTGTTGGACAATATTGCACTTCAAGAACATGGTCATGAATGAGCTTTCTGATGAAGTGCATGTGTAGTTCAATGTGTTTGCTGCGCTGATGCTGGACTGGATCTTTGCATAGCTGAATGGCACTTTGATTATCACACCAAAGTGTGGTTGAATGCTGCTGCTCAAAGCCAAACTCTGATAGGATCTGACGAAGCCACAAGGCTTCCTTACTAGCTTCCACGGCACCACGATACTCTGCTTCTGCTGACGAAAGAGAAATGGCAGCCTGTTTCTTACAAGCCCATGTAATAGGTCCTGAACCAAGAGTGAAGACATAACCGGCAGTAGACTTCCGATCATCAGGGTCACCAGCCCAATCAGAATCAGTGAAACCAACTAACAGAGGAGCTGCTTTGGCACTGTAATGAATCCCAAACTGTACTGTACCTCGAACATAACGAAGTATTCTTTTAGCTGCTTTCCAATGACTTTCACGGGGGTTTTGCATAAAACGCGCAACAAGGCCAACAACAAAGGAAAGATCAGGACGAGTATGGGTTAAATACAGGAGTTTTCCGACAAGTTGACGGTATAAGGTAGCATCAACTTCAGGAGAGGTACAAGAGACTGAAAGTTTGACTCCAGACTGAAAGGGAGAAGGGGCTGGCTTACAGTCTTCCATGTGAAAATGACGAAGAATATCACAAGCATACTTGGACTGGGAAAGGAAAATACCCTCTTGGGATTGCAAGACTTGAAGACCGAGAAAATAGTGTAAATGTCCTAAGTCTGTCATTTCAAATTTCTTTTTAAGGCTGGACTTCACATGGTTTATAAGGTTGGGATCACTACCAGTAAGAATAAGATCATCAACATAAAGAACAAGGATGATAAGAGAGTTGCCCTCTTTCTTGGTGTAGACAGTATTGTCAGAATGACACCTAGAAAAGCCAGATTCTAAAAGAAAGCTATCCATTTTGGCATACCAAGCCCGAGGAGCTTGCTTGAGGCCATAAAGGGATTTCTTAAGTCGACAAACAAGGCTGGAGTCTGTTTGTATGAAGCCAATGGGTTGTTCCATATAGATTTCTTCCTGCAAGTCCCCATGCAAGAAGGCAGATTTAACATCCATCTGATGGACTTCCCATTTTAAAGAGGCAGCAAGGGAAAGAACAAGGCGGATGGAGTTCATTTTGGCAACAGGAGAAAAGGTTTCAGTGTAGTCAATGCCTTCAACCTGTGAAAAGCCCTTAGCAACGAGACGAGCTTTATGTTTATCAACTTTCCCATCTGGTCCATACTTGGTTCTGTAAACCCATTTACATCTAACAAGTTTGCGTCCCTTAGGTAGAGGAACAAGATCCCATGTATCATTTGTCATCAATGAATGATATTCTTCATTCATAGCTGCTTCCCAATGTGGATGGCCTGAAGCTTCTGCAAAAGTGTCAGGATCATGATTTACTGGAGCTTGAGCCAGTAAAGAAGAGGCTCTTTCAAACTGAGAACGTGTACGTCACTGATCTGTAGGATCACCGGCAAGATCATTTGCTGCATCCCGAGTGGCACGGACCCATCTTGGAAGTTGAGGATCCTGAGAAGGTGGGGGAGGATTATCATCCTCGCTTTCATCATCTGAAGAAGAAATGTTTTCAAAGATAGAAGAGATAGGAAGAGGAGGCACATCCGCCGGACTAGGCTCGCAGGCCGATTTATTTTCATCAAATTTTACATCTCTTCTAATGATAACATTTTTGGACTTAAATGGAATAAGTCTATAACCTTTTACATCTTCAGAATATCCAACAAAAGTACATTTCTCACTTTTAGGTTCTAAAGCTTTATGCTTTTCATCTGGAATATGGGCCCATGCTTCACTTCCAAACACACGAAAGTGACTTACATCTGGTTTAATGGAACTCCAAGCTTCTTCTGGAGTGATATTCTCTAGAACCTTAGTAGGAGTGCGATTGATTATATAATTTGCACAATTAATTGCTTCGGCCCAAAAACTAAGACTGAGTCCTTTAGATTGCAGCATACAATTAGCCATTTCCTTTAAGGTGCGGTTTTTCCTTTCAGCTACACCATTTTGTTGTGGAGTGTATGGAACAGTATGTTGCATTTGAATTCCATTTTCGGTGCAAAAGTTGATGAATGTGTTTTTAACATATTCTCCACCATTATCAGTTCTTAGCTTAAGAATTTGATGTCCAGATTGTTTTTCAACAAATGCTTTGAAGGCCAAAAAAGTGGTAAATACTTCGCTCTTGAGTTTTAAGAAGTATACCCAAGTGCGTCTGGAGAAATCATCAATGAAAGTTAAGAAGTACTTGCAGCCAGAGAATGAAGCAACAGGAAGAGGACCACATAAATCACTGTGCACAAGCTGTAAAGGGGCTGAGGCGTGCCAAGAGGCACGTTTGTCAAAACTGTCCCGATGATGTTTTCCGAGTACACATCCGGAACAAACACCATCTCTGCAAGATACCATAGGAAGACCTGTCACCATATTTTCTTTACATAGATGCTGAAGGGAGCGATAGTTTAAGTGACCAAATCGCTCATGCCAAAGTTTGCTCACTTCATCATTATGAGCAACAAATACTGAGGGAAGATTGGATGACCCAAAGTTGTGAAACTTATACAACCTTTTGGAATCATCAGCAAGACCAGTAGCTAGAATCTGTTTAGGATCTTTTAGATCCTTGATTACAACATCATGAGGTGAAAATTCAACAATTTTACCTTCACCTGAATGAGTTATCTGATAGACAGATAGAAGGTTGCAGGATAAGGTTGGAACACATAATACATCATTAAACTGACCATTGTCTAGATGAACAGTTCCAGTTCCTACAACATTAAGAGATCTATCATCACCAATATATATATTTTTGGTGTTACAATCATTTAAAGAAGAAAACATGGCTTGGTTTTTGGCCATGTGACAAGAGGCTCCAGAGTCAATGAGCCACTCATGAGAATGAGAAGAAGAAGAAGATACATTTAATGCATAACCAGACTGAGATGATTGACAATGAGATGCAGAAAGTGCCATTCCGGAAGTTGAAGTTGAAGTAGGCTCCACATGGATGTTATGTTTCTTCATTGCGGCTTCCAAGGCTTCCATCTTCTTAAAGCATTTAGATTCTAAGTGGCCATCTCGATTACAAAAGTTACAATGTCTATCAGTCTTCTTCCATTTGTTTTTATTGGTCTTATCATTTTGCTGAAATGATCTTTCATTTTGAGGCTGAAATGGTTTAGGACCATTCTTTTGAGGATATGACTTCTTAGGATTCTTTGAATTTGGTTGCTGCTGGGCGGCTAACGCTTTCGTGGAAGAGTTTCCAAGATTAAGAAGACCAAGGTGTAAGAGTTTTTCTTGTTCTCTTATTAAGGAATCACAAAAGGAGTCAAAGGAAGGGGGCTTGTAGTCTTGTCCTTGACAAATGAAAGCTTCTCTTGTAGAATGGAAAGTGGAAACAAATACAGAGTAGGCTGGTCCCAACTTAGTAAGGATGGAATAAATAAGGTTACCATCGTCTTTCTTAACTTTAACACCTTCCAGGAGATATCTAAGGTTCTTGAATTTGGACAAGAAATCTTCAATGCAAGAAAAATTATTAGGATCCAAAGTAAGCAGCTCATTTTCAAGTTGATGGGCTCTAATTTCATTTTTAATCCCAAAAACTTTAGCAAGTTTTTCTAATGCTTCATGAGGAGTCTCAAGTTCCGCAATGTGGAATCTAAGATCAGGAGAAATAGACATCCCTATCAAACCACGTGCTTGATCTTGTCTATTTTCCCATTTTGCCGCCTTGTCTTCATCTTTTGGTTTCTTCTCTTGGTCTATGGCTATTCTGAAGAGACCTTTACTTCTAAGTAAATCTTCGATGTAGGCTACCCATTGGAAGTAGTTAGTGCTGTCAAGAATGACTTGGCATGGGCTTTCCATTTTTAAAAAAAATAAAGCTGAAGATGCTGAAAGTAGGTGTTCCAATGGATAGATCTCGAAAAAATAGGCGGTTTTAAAAAAAACGGCTCTGAAAAAGGCTTCCGGATGAAGAAGTTATGGTTTTTTGAAAAATAATTGTTGAAGTAGCCGGCAAAGTGCGTGAATGTGCGGGAATGAAAAAATCCGCCCCCACAAAATGGAGACTTGAACCCAAGACCTCTACTCTCTTAAAATAGCTTTGAACCAATTGATCTATACAAAAAATTTGAGAGAGAGAGAGAGAGAGAGAGAGGGGGGGGGGGGCCTCGGTTTGCGTGCTTGCCTTGAGAAAGCTCTTTTTCCCTACAAAACACAAAACACAAAACCCAACACGAATATGCAAAGAAAAACGAACCTTGCGGCTCGAAGTTAGCTTTAGCCAAAAAACTAGAAATTTTAAAAAAATCTCAAAGTTAGCTTTAGCCGAAAAACTAAATATTTTTCTCAATGTTTCTGATTTTCCGAGATCACACTAAGGTGCAGGGAAAAGAGCATACGCATGAGAAAAATCCTTCCTTTCTGTTTCTGATTTGCCCAGATCGCACAGAGTCGCAGGGCAAAGAGCATACGCAGAAATGAAAGGTATAGATCCGGTTAAAAAAAAAGGCTAAATAAACTGAGACCGAAATAAGCAGAGAGAAAATAACAGTAAACTGCAAAAAAAACACTGTATACCTCCCGATCTGAAAAATGACGCAGCTAGGGCTACCGGAAACCTTTTCGCGTGAAACGAAAGGGGTTCCTCACTGGAACAGATGCTCCGAACGCAACAGAGCAGTCCTCTCGGCCCGAAAGCAGTCAGAAACAGCAGATCTAGGAAACGACAGCCGCATGCAGTTCTACCGGCTTCAGATTTGGATCACCAACGGACGCGGCCCTCAAATAGCTCTGATACCATGTAGGAATTTACAGGGTAAGTTCCACAGAAAGAATACCAAAAGGACACCGCTCACAACCAGATCTCAAATCAATACACCAGTATTTTTGACGTGGTTAAAACCCTCAGAGTGCAAGGAGGGAAACAGTCCACGGCCTGTCCCAACGTGGGTACTACAGGCAATTTATTAATCAAAGAATGAAAATTTACATAAGCTTCTCTCATGCACGGATTACCCGAACAATGACCCTCCATGCGCTTTAAATAGAACTCATGGACCAATCGGGTGTCAAGCCACGGATCAAGTGTCGGTAATACCGAGGTGAGAGTGAACCGTCGGATCACTACATATCGTGACCGTCGGATTGTAAGTTACAAAATGTACAACGGTAAAGAAACACACTTTACCTAACTCTAACCTAACTCTATACTAGACCAAGTTGAACTTAACTATATCCTATGTGTCGGAATATCCTAACAGAGTATGGTAGTAAGGTAAACCTCCCCTACATACTGGGCACCACAGATAAAATCTCACATATTTTAAAGAAGAATAACATCAAGACCACCTTTAAACCTATGAGCACCATTAGAAGATGCCTAAAAGCAGTTAAAGATCCCGTTGACCCCAAATGCCACAAAGGGGTTTATTTGGTCCCTTGTTCTTGTGGAAAAACCTACATTGATGAGACTGGTAGATCAATAACATGAAGACCACCTTTAAACCTATGAGCACAATTAGAAGATGCCTAAAATCAGTTAAAGATCCCGTTGACCCCAAATTCCACAAAGGGGTTTATTTGGTCCCTTGTTCTTGTGGAAAAACCTACATTGGTGAGACTGGTAGATCAATCTCAACCAATATTCAAGAACATGCAGCTGACATCAACTTGACCGCTCCAAAACCTCATCTTTAGCTGAGAACTCCAATAAAACAAGTCATCATATTTGCATTGAAAACTCATGTGTTGTAGCCAAAATTGACGATTATCACCATAGAAAATTAAGGGAAGCCATCAAAATAGGTAAACACCCTAATAACCTCAACGTCAATGATGGTTGGAAAATTAGTGACAATTGGATCCCGACTCTTACCTCTAATCCTTCATTCTCCTAAAAAATGCCACTGCCTTCTCATCTCTCGACTGGACTCTTCTCATCTCTCGACTCGACTGGACCTCCACGATCTTCTTTGTCATGACACAAACCCTAAATTCATTAAACCCTTCTCCTTTAGATCATTAAGTATAAACCCTTTCTATAATCATTAAAAATAATAGCAATAATAAATAAAGCAATCAATTAATTAATATGATAAATTTAGTTTAATTGAATCAATAAGTGCATAAAATAATTAATTCTTGATACATTTAATTCAAACAAAAATAAATAAATACATAAATAAATAATATTTAATTTAATTTAATTATTAGACTCATATTTGGAATTAATAATAATATTTAACTTAGTATGCATAACAATAACATTAGTTTTTAAATCATTACTAGTCACTAGGTACTAATCATGTTTTTAATATACATCATTATATATTATATTATATTTAATTTTATATTATATCCTATCATATTTCATTTTTATTATAACTAAAAGTTAGGATAAAATACCTAATTCGCATACATATATCATATTATTAATATTCATTTCAATCATACCATATCACATATATTCATTATTCATTTCAATCATATCATATCACTAATCATTCATAAATTAGTTAATTAATTAATTAATTATACAATTAATTATTGGTTAGTTAATAATCACTAATTAATATTTATAACTATAATCTTAATTTTAATCTAAAAAGAAAAACTAAATATTAAATTATGTATTAAAACCAATAAACAATGACTAAATTAATAATAAAAATAAAAATAAACAATTATAAAGTAAAATTACATAATCTAACATGTCGGCCATTATTCATTCCCATCTCAACCCTAGCCTTATTTAAACTTCATTGAGTTCTAACTTATTTCACTCATGGATCTAAACCTCATGATGAACATCAGAGGTTGGTTCGAAACGTCGATTCTAATCAAACATAATGCAATGACTCAAGAAGACAGTACTACAAAGAATATAGATCGGAGAAGCCTCAAATCAATAATAGGTAGAAGCGTTATGTGGATAAGAATATACAATCAAGAATTTAAACTTAGATATCATGTGTTGTTAAAATTTAAAGCATAAAAGAACTCAATGAAACTAGGGAGTTGTGCTAAATTAGCAGCACGTTACTATGGATTATTTGAGATCCTCGAGAGGATCATTTTTTTTTCATATATAGGCTTGAATTTTCAACATAAATGCATATTCATGATGTATTTCATGTGTCTTAGATTAAAAATTATATTCTTGCTACCCATCATGTGATTGATTAGTAGGTCATCTAGTTGGAAACAGAAGGATATCTTTAGGTCCAACTCATACGAATTTTGGACAGGGTGGTCAAAATGATCCTCGATGGATTCGTTGACATAGTAAAGGTGCAATGGACCTTTTTTGGTCCCGACGAGGCTACATGCGAGTAGGATGATGTAATGAGGTAGGAGTACCATCATCTTTTTACTGATGTTATATATATATATATATGTATGTATACATACATACATACATACATACATACATACATACATACATATATATATATATATATATATATATATATATATATAATGCAATGAGGACAACGCATAAAAAAATGAGGGGGGGAATGTAACACCTTGTTGTAGCCAGCAACACCCCCCCTTATTCAATTAAGTATCAACCATGATACTGAATGAATGGGGACCCTTAGTTAATTTTTTAGGAAAAGCAAGAGTTTCTTTTTGAAGTCACAATCATACGCTTAGAAAAAGCCTCTTGGATATTTTAAAGCCTAAGTCTATGATAAAAGAGAAAAACTTTAAGGTCGCGTTGCAAAAGGATAGGAAACACCTTCATTTCCCTTTTTATGCGCAACATCCTCGTGTTAATAATGACATCGCATCGCAAATTGGTAACACTCATAAAGAAAAACTTAAAGATTCGCCGATCTGCGATAACGCCGATCGCTAGATCGCATATCGCAGAAATGAGCGAGGCAAGATTTGGTGAACATCAAATTCCTGCGATCTGCGATATTGCGATCGCTGCGATGCCACATCCATGTGATTTGAGATCATGCGATTTGCGACGGTAAAGGATAATTTTATGGGTGAATGTTCGCCCTTTGGCGAAATTAAGGGGTTTTAAATTTTTAGTGGGCGAATATTTTGTATCATAGTACATTTTTACAAATCACCTCAAATAGCCCACCTTATTTTAAGGGAGAGGGTAAAAAAGGTAAATTTAGCCCTTGAAATTAGGACTTACAACCTTCCATTCGCCCATTTTCAAGAATAGGTTTTATTTACGTGAATCCATTCGCCCATTTTCAAGAATAGGTTTTATTTAAGTGAATCTTATGGGCCAAATACCATATTTATAAAAGAGGTACGGTAAATTAATACAAATATAAATAAATGAGAGGTATGGTAAATAAATAAAACATTTTTTATATTTACTCATAAGTCACCTTATCTACATGTAAGGGTGTAAATAGATAAAAATATAAGTAAAGTGGAGGTATGGTAAATAAATAAAACGTCTTTTTATACTTACTCAAAAGGTATGGTAAATAAATAAAAATATAAATAAACTAGATGTATCGTAAATAAATAAAACCTCTTTTTATATTTAGTCCATAACCCCCGTTCTATATATGAAGGCTCAAGAAAGAGGTTTTATTTAAGTGAATCCTATGGGCCAAATACCATATTTGTAAAAGAGGTATGGTAAATTAATAAAAATATAAATAAACGAGACGTATGGTAAACAAATAAAACATTTTTTTATATTTACTCCATAAGTCACCTTATATTTACGAACACTCAAAAAATGGGTTATATTTAGGTGAAACCTATCACCAAAATACTATGGGACAAATAACATGGACTAGATTGTTATTAATACCATGCAAAAAACCATTATTAACCCTAATATTAGAATTAATAAAAATAAAAATGGCACATGGTATTGACCCATGGTATTCACCAAAATGGCACATGGTATTGACCCATGGTATTCACCTGGAATGTAGCCTATTTAAATGGGGGAATTAAACCAGCATGTAGCCTATGCTAAGATTCACTAGGAGTTTACAAAGTTTTATTATTTAGTGAAAGACTCGCCAAGATCTTACAAGATTTTATAATTGAGTAAAATATTCACCATGCCTGGTGAGAGATTCGCCAAAAAATTATATATACATATTATATTATTGATAAAATCGCCTTCCATTTTTCCTATATACCATGGAGATTCGCCAATTTATTATATTTATAAATTTAGGGGGGGTTCTTAAAATTTTCCCTGGCGACGGTGCGATTTGCGATTACACGAAATGCGAGGGTACGCCAGCAAATCATAAATCACCTTAATACGAATCCATCAGGCTCACCATTCAAAGAAAAGCCACTTACTATAATCTGACCCGAAATCATGCGCTTTTAATGATAGTAAATGAATTAGTTGTCAGTTATTAAATGGATTAAAGACGCATGCCTTGGTAGAGATTTACTTCACATAAGGTGGCACATTTGTTTTATCTCTTGCATTTAAAACTCTCCCATCACCTTTCTGGATCAGTCATTTCCATTTCACTCGTAATCTGCAGGAACAAAACGCTAAGACGTCTCAGGCAGAAAGCGCAGGCAAAAGGGAAAGCAATCCAAGCATTGGCTAGGCTAAATTGGGAAGGTTACTGGACGTACTTGGTTAAACCGCACAACCAATGGATGACGGTGAAGTGCATTACGAACGCAGCCGAGAAGGTAGCACCAACTCTCATAGATGCCGTTTTCGCAGCCCAGCTCAGCGCAGAAATCAGCCAGCCGACTCTTCCCAAGCCTATGCTGGACACTTGCAACTTCAAAGACCAAGTTCACATATGATTTCATTTAGAATGTTGTTTTTTCCTTTTAACTAAATTAGAAAAAGGACGGTCATTTGAAAACCGTATCCTAAAATTTTGTAATGATACTATTATTAGAATTAGGAAGTAGTATTTTAACCCTTCTCATTGCATTGGAGAAGGGTCCAGAAATTTGTCAAAAACTTGTCCTCGGAACATGCACTTCTGCACCCTAAGAGGAGGTTTTGATGAATGGAAGGATCGAGATTTATTTATGTTTGCATTTTAATGTCTGCTACTGATGTTGCACTTCTATACTCTTGGTAGATGTTAGAAGTAAGTAAAGATGAATCGTTATTGCTTGAAGTTTGTGAGTAAAAATCAGTCATAAATGGTACTTTTATCTCTTGACGAATTTCTGCTTATATTCTTAAAGTGATATGTAGTTTTAGTTGTTTATATGTTAATGTATGGATGTTTGGGTTACCATTTGGCACTTCTCTACGGTGGAATCATTTGTTTGTGCTTGACATATGAATGACTTATTATGCGATATGTTGTTCACAACTGTTTTGCCTAACTTTTTATGCAGAATGGTTCATCTTAATTGATTTATATTCTTATGATAGCTGCATGATCTTTATTACCAGTTATTGTTCGAAATATTTTTAGATCGCATGATAGAAGAGTTATATCCCGGGTTAGCGTAGATTAGATGTGTTGTTTTCATTAGATTATAATAACATAGATTTAGTTTATAAGTTAGATTTGAGTTAGCTCTAAAGTACTTCCAGAATCAACATAATAAAACTCTACACACACACACCCTTTAGATTGAGAAGCTAGTCCCATTATCCCCAGTCGGACCCGCTACACCAAACGGGCAAGGAGCCGCCAACCAGGTTCCGGACCGGGTGGGTATCCCCCTTGTTGTTGACCCGATTTTGGGGCCCTCAACATATTTGGCGCTAGAAGGAGGGCCTGAGCATAGTGTCTGTTGGAATGTTTTCCAAATTATAAATCTTGAAATAGGATAGCTGCTCATAGAATTCCTATTTGGAGTTGCATCCATGTTCCTACCTCTTCCAACACTCCACCAGATGTGGTAAGGCTCTTGTCTCAGGTAAAATTCAACGGTAAGAATAATTCTTCTGCATTTAATCATGCCCTTCAGTTCATTCAAAAAGTTTCGAGTTCTGATATTCAGAGAATTGATGAAGGCGTTTTGTGCAGGATTTTTACTCTTACATTCACAGCGGAAGCTAGAAAATGGTGCAGAACCCTCCCAGTTGCATCAATCCACAGCTGGGACCAATTCGTTAGGACTTTCATCTTGGAATTTGATTGTTATGACTACGACCAGGTATATGATGAAATTGATTATCTACAGAAACAAGATGAACCCGTATGGGATTTCAATATGCGATTTCATCTTAAATGTCTACAGTGTGATCTCGAGGATGAGCTTACAGATGAAGAATCTTCAGATTATGATGAGTATTTCCTACCTCCTATATCTGACCAAGCAGAAATTAGCTCGACCTTTGTTTCGTTTTCTTCTAATATAGATGAGAATTTCAAGTCAAATACACAAATCATCCATAATGAAGAAAATCTGCAAAGCCTAGGAGTCATGCATGCTCTAATACCAGAAAATAAAGATGAAAATGTTGAAAGGGAAACTACCTTGGAACCAGAAGATGACTCTGACATAAAGTCAGACAATATCATTTCAAATCAACGAATGCTGATGCCAAGGTTAGATCAACCAACTGTTTCTCTTTCAGAAAGTATTAGCGTACAAAGGTATGATCTAAAGCCCGATGTTTATGATGAATCTGATGATTTTTTTTTTTTTCATGATGTTTTTAAATGCATTATTCCAGATTCACATTTTTCTCTTTATCCCGATGTTTTTAGTGATGACAATTTTTCCCCTCTCAAGATCAAGCATATCTCAAAAAACACAGAGGGTTATTCAAACGACTCATCATTAGGTTTTCAAGATAAAGAGACCGCTTTAACACAACCTTTGATCAATGTCAAACAAGAGCTTCCTGACCTCCCTTGTCTGAAGATATATAATGAAAAAGAGTAACCTAGGGAAATCTGTAGAGTCTTTTGCGATAGTTACTTTGACAATGATGATGTTGTTGAGTTATCTCAAGTAACTCAACTAGGGTCAGATAATAAGGAACATCTTAAATCAGAAATCATATCAGCCGACCCTCATCTCAAAGTAAAAGCTCATTTGAATAATTTTACTATCCAAGACAATACCCCGATCTATGATTCATATCATGAGGAAAGCTCCATCCCTGTTCGCAATCATAACTTAGTTCCTGATTCACAAAACCTGGCCAGTTCTTGTGAGGAGCAAGATGTTACAAGTAAATCCCAGTTGTGCTGTAACACTATTTGTATAAATACCCAATCATTTCTTTCTCACTTGCACTCATTTTGTACAAAATCAGATTTCTTTTTAAATTTTCAAACTTTTGATAGATTATGTTTTAGCGATTTATATATGAGAACTTTCATTTCAAACGAAATCGCTAAAAACTCAGCGTTAACAAACAACAGGTTACAAGCCATTGAAACTAAAAAAACATTTTCACAATTTGACTTGTTATCCTTCCTATTGAGAGATCATCAATTCATAACAGAAATTCATCCTAATTTTTATGATCCAATAGGTATCCAGTTGGAAAAAAGCTCTCATGAGAAAGGAAAATCAGACAGAATTCCAATTGAGGTTGTATGTTCTTATTCCACAGCCAATATTTATGATCCAAGGAAAGTTTGGTTCTTTTTACTCATGCTTGGAAGATTCATACGGCTAGGAATAATAATGAATAGATGGTTCCATTGGAAATATCATTTCACATAGTTATTTCCTGTATATAGTTAGAATAGGAGTAGGAGTAATTTAGTTAGGTTATTAGGTTTGCTTTTAATAAATTGATAGGCAAAGTTATTCATATTCTCTACATAACCCTAGGGAATGTTTGCCTCTCATAATAATGTTTGTTTTGGTTAAACGACATTTGACATTTACTAAAGACACCTTGTCTCTGTTAAAGATTTTGAACTTTTGCTTCTATAAACAACAAATCTTTTGGGAATTTGATCTTTATTATCAATAGAACTTTAACCCAGATATGATGATAGTTTCAACTGCCAAAAAATTTAAAGAAAGCTATCTCAGTGAAAGATTTGTTTTAGGTCAACACAATGAAAGGTATCAATATTAAAATAAAAATTCTCTGTGAAAGCAGCCATTACCAAAAACAGCCCTATCATTGTCGTCCAGAACTTTCTTAAGGAAAGAAAATTTGACTTCCTCCTTGCTAAAGGAAAACACAGCATTCAGAGGAATAATCTAAAAAGACACTATATCTCAAAGAATGAGAGGTCTCATCACGAGTCGGCTTATCATGATCACAAATATTATAACTTGCTGACTTTGCGAAAACTGTCTACCAAAACAGGACAATGACTCAAGATTGTTGCAATCAAAAGGCAAGGGGTCTCATCACGAGCCAGCTTGTTCAACAAAAGTGTAAATCAAGTGAATGACTGTGTCATAATTTGGCCACCAAACCAAGACATTGTTCTTTAGAGATTAAAAAGGAAAAAGTGTCAAAAAAAAAAAAAAGGATTTTCTCTGAAAAAGTTGTAAATAACCTTAAGCAGGATAAAAGATCATTGCTGGGTAATAGGTAACCCTTTCGAGGCTATGGACGCCTGCTGGCAGCAGAGGCTCTACCCGCGACAAAGGAGCATATTTAAAAAGAGCTGATACATAGAGAAGGCTTTATTTTATGTTTTACAAGACCAAGTAATGACTGATTTAAATGCAAAGCACAAGCTGAAGATGCAAGTAATTGAAATAGAAAGAGGTTGAAACGAAACATCATTGACAGTTTGAAGTATCATTTGCTTTATCTTTTTATAATAAAGTTCAAGTTTTTCTTCAAGAAATTTTTTCAGGAGTTTCAAAGCGTCAATATAAAAGCAGAGATAACTGGTTCTCCCAAGTGAATCACCAATTGTTGTAGCCAGCAACACCCCCCCTTATTCAATTAAGTATCAACCATGATACTGAATGAATGGGGACCCTTAGTTAATTTTTTAGGAAAAGCAAGAGTTTCCTTTTGAAGTCACAATCATACGCTTAGAAAAAGCCTCTTGGATATTTTAAATCCTAAGTCTATGATAAAAGAGAAAAACTTTAAGGTCGCGTTGCAAAAGGATAGGAAACACCTTCATTTCCCTTTTTATGCGCAACATCCTCGTGTTAATAATGAAATCGCATCGCAAATTGGTAACGCTCATAAAGAAAAACTTAAAGATTTGCCAATCTGCGATAACTCCGATCGCTAGATCGCATACGCAGAAATGAGCCAGACAAGATTTGGTGAACATCAAATTCTTGCGATCTGCGATATTGTGATCGTTGCGATGCCACATCGATGCGATTTGCGATCATGCGATTTGCGACGATGCGATTTGCGATTACACGACATGCGAGGGTACATCAACAAATCATAAATGACCTTAGTACGAATCCTTCGGGCGCGCCATTCAAAGAAAAGCCACTTACTATAATCTGACCCGAAATCATGCGCTTTTAATGATAGTAAATGAATTAGTTGTCAGTTATTAAATGGATTAAAGACGCGTGCCTTGGTAGAGATTTACTTCACATAAGGTGGAATATTTGTTTTATCTCTTGCATTTAAAACTCTCCCATCACCTTTCTGGATCAGTCATTTCCATTTCACTCGTAATCTGCAGGAACAAAATGCTAAGACATCTCAGGGAGAAAGCGCAGGCAAAAGGGAAAGCAATCCAAGCATTGGCTAGGCTGAATTGGGAAGGTTACTGGACGTACTTGGTTAAACCGCACAACCAATGGATGATGGTGAAGTGCATTACGAACGCAGCCGAGAAGGTAGCGCCAACTCTCATAGATGCCGTTTTCGCAGCCCAGCTCAGCGCAGAAATCAGCCAGCCGACTCTTCTCAAGCCTATGCTGGACACTTGCAACTTCAAAGACCAAGTTCACATATGATTTCATTTAGAATGTTGTTTTTTCCTTTTAACTAAATTAGAAAAAGGACGGTCATTTGAAAACCGTATCCTAAAATTTTGTAATGATACTGTTATTAGAATTAGGAAGTAGTATTTTAACCCTTCTCATTGCATTGGAGAAGGGTCCAGAAATTTGTCAAAAACTTGTCCTCGGAACATGCACTTCTGCACCCTCAGAGGAGGTTTTGATGAATGGAAGGATCGAGATTTATTTATGTTTGCATTTTAATGTCTGCTACTGATGTTGCACTTCTGTATTCTTGGTAGATGTTAGAGGTAAGTAGAGATGAATCGTTATTGCTTGAAGTTTGTGAGTAAAAATCAGTCATAAATGGTACTTTTATCTCTTGACGAATTTCTGCTTATATTCTTAAAGTGATATGCAGTTTTAGTTGTTTATATGTTAATGTATGGATGTTTGGGTTACCATTTGGCACTTCTCTACGGTGGAATCATTTGTTTGTGCTTGACATATGAATGACTTATTATGCGATATGTTGTTCACAACTGTTTTGCCTAACTTTTTATGCAAAATGGTTCATCTTAATTGATTTATATTCTTATGATAGCTGAATGATATTTACTACCAGTTATTGTTCGAAATCTTTTTAGATCGCATGATAGAAGAGTTATATCCCAGGTTAGCGTAGATTAGATGTGTTGTTTTCATTAGATTATAATAACATAGATTTAGTTTATAAGTTAGATTTGAGTTAGCTCTAAAGTACTTCCAGAATCAACATAATCAAACTCTACACACACACACCCTTTAGATTGGGAAGCTGGTCCCATTATCCCCAGTCGTACCCGCTACATCAAACGGGCAAGGAGCCGCCAACCAGGTTCCAGACCGAGTGGGTATCCCCTTGTTGTTGACCCGATTTTGGGGCCCTCAACACACCTTTAAGTGTCTATGATAATGTAAATAGCTATAGAGTGATAATTAGGATGGTGAGCCAAATGTATGTGACTATTAAATGGGTGAGATGAAGTTATTTTGGAAGGGTTACATGCATATGCATTTATGCTTATATATTTTGGGGCTAACATGCCCACTAGATGTATGTCATTTTGGCTAAGTGTCCATAGGGACAAGGTTGTAAATATGATATAATATTCTATGCATATACGATAATAAAATAATCTACCTGTAGAGTGAAAAGTATGGGGTGTAGTGAAACTCCTAGGTGATAGGAAATGGGTTGTTGCGATAGGTGTTGGTGAAAAGGGACAGCTTCATCCCATATGGTCTCAGGGAGTTTCACATGGCAGAGTGAGGCCATGTATATTTAAAAGGTGTATGTTTTCCTCATAGACTTTTTTTTTTTTTGGTCTATGTTTCATGCAACGAGTTGTTGATCTTGGTTTTTCGGTTTTGACACTGGATAGAATTTATTTCGGTTTATGGTTGGAAAGATGCCTAGAGAATAACATAAGCTCTTACAACCCTAGAGTTGAGATCATCTCTAGCTGGTTGTAAAGGTCCCTGAAAAAGTGGGCAACACCGAGGGACTAATAGGGCACACAGAAGTTGTGTGCCACTTGGGCAGAGATTTCAGAGAGTGGGAGCTTGTGGTTAAAGGAATGTCTATTGGGTTAGTATTTTTTTGCAAGATGTGTGTTTTTTATTTTTGTTTTCACAATTCCCTGGAGATTTTTAGCCCCAAATCGATGGTGACTCGTGATTAATATTTATCAATCACACATTCTATGGCTGGGTGGAACATGGAGAACCCACATCCAATTGGCTTTCCATTATAGATAAATGTTCACTGAGCATTTCAATGTATTTATGTTGCATGCATTATAATTATATGATGTTTTACTATGAACCCATTTGGGATTTGGTATCTATGTATATGTATTCCATTATGCATATTGGGCTTGATGTGTATAAATATTGGTTAATGTGTGATTAAATGGCTTCCTATGTCATTTTAATTAACTAAATGATCTTGTTCTTACTAACCATTTTCTGGGTTTTAAGAATTAGAGAATTGTTAGTGAGCCAAATTTTAAACATTGAACTCGAAATTATGTCCTTCCACACAAACATTTGGGGAATTATTTTGTGGATTTTGGGTTGTAGGGAAGTATTGTCACCTGACCAAGGTACGAGGACATTAAAAAATAAAAATTAAAAGTTTGAAACAATCCAAAAAAAAGTTCTTACCAAGTGCACTCCATTACACATTAGGGGGCAAGACTACGTCTGAATCTTGCCTAAAATCCACACCCATATATGCGTAGTTATCTATCACAAAAATGTCATTCTTTAGCCACTTGATGTATGCACAGTCAAACTGTCACTCTGTAGATGCGCCTCCTTGCCTTGCCATTATATTTTTCCATCAACCCATACGAGGCTCCTCAGGATCTATCTCATTGTTACAGTCAACTAGAGGCATCATGTTTGGAATCCACTCCAAGAATAAATATACTATGATGCTCCCATACAAAAATTGTTTCATTCATCTGGTTCTTCATAGAGTTAATTTCTCTTTTATGTATGCCACTATACCTTTTCATTAATTGAAAATGGTGGGCTTTAAGCACTTTATTTCTATCCATGTGAGCCTTGGTAGCGAAGTTTGGTTTATCTAACCTGACAACACAGGTAATGGTGAGGATGATGGTATATATTTCCAACTCTATTATGTCCCAAGTGGCACATTTCCACCCACTTTTTGTGCACCTATCCCACAATATCTTGAAACATAATCATCCGCGTTTCCCTCTGTAGTACTCCTCACCCCATTCACAACCATTGGGGAACCAAGCATGAACAATCATGTCAAGAAGTAGATTTATTCTACCTCCAACTATAGAATTTCTTGTCACACAACAAATTGTTCATTTTTTTTATCACACCAATCCACTAGTTAGTGTAGCAAGTGTACTTGGTTCATCATACTTGGTATTTGGAAAATTTTTAGTAATTCACAATATCTAAGGGTCATGAGAGTTGGAGTGTGGGTCATAGATTGGATGTCATTCTCTTGGTTCTATCTCTTTGTCCACTCAATCAATGCAAATTCCTTAAACAACAAACACACACAACAAACATCAATTAAGATGAATGTATAAAGAAAAAAATGGAAAACCCTAGAAATATCTAGCTAATTTTTAGGAAAAAATTCACTGTGCTTTTGTGAGATTTCTTGTAGAAAATCAAGATTATTCTATGGATTGATTGGCTACAATATACATAGAAACCTTGAGTTCCATTGGCTTCCAATAAAAACTCACGGACATGTGACAACATAGACTTGGCTAAACGAGATTCCCCCATAAAATCTTCATAGGTATTCATAATGAAAACCATCATTTTAGAGAGTATGATATTACAAACTACTTGGTCAAGATGATTCAAGAAATAATGTGCAGTAGCTCCCACATAATCCTTCCAAAAGTAGAGGGTAGAATTGAAAATTTCTCCTCTTCTCCTATTTCTCTATTTTCCAAGGTAAAAATGAGTTATGGGGGAAGGTTTTTCTCACTTATATAGAATATTCAGAAAATCATATTGGGGAAAATTTACCTTTTTCTCCTTTTTTTAAAGATGGGGGTAATTTTTATTCTATTATTATTCTAATCATTTTGTTGTCATGAGTCTATTTCCCTTTTTTATATCTCTTCCCTAAAGTATTTTCATGGTTTCGTTATTCCAATGGTCTTGAGGTATGTTTTCTTGAACCTAGCATATAGGGGTAGGTCTATCACTTCTGTCTATTTTCCATCTTCATTATGCCTTAGTTATGACCCTGTTAGGATGTGATATTATCCCATCTCTTTTTGCACATCATAACTTGGTAGTAGATCTTATTTGTACATGGATTCCCCACATTAGCACCTATTTTTCATGTTGGTGTTCATGTAGTGGTTATTTTATCCTATCTCAGAATCCGTTGGCTTGTCCCAACATGACTTAGAGTTTAAGCCTCATTTACTCTTCTTCATCATCTTTTGGCCTTACCCTAAGTTTACTTGTCTTGTTTTTCATTCTCTTTAACCTAGGAAAGGGAGTAAAAGGAGAAAAATGGAAGGGAATTTACTTAAGTTTTCTATCAAAATGATAGCACCATTCATGTTTCCCTTGAACATGGCACATGTTTGAGTCATTTCCTCATAGTTGGGTTTTAGCTTCTATGTGTCATACCATGCATATGAGTTTGTCTAATACTCTGGTTGGTTACACTTCAAGTCATTCCAGAGTGTGCTTCAATGCCTCTTGTGTTGTTTCATAGTATCATGTGGTGATCATTAGTTAATGCTACAAAGTCATTTTTTCATGTAATTATGTTCAAAGTACTTTTTGAGCTTTGTATGTCAGCAATCCCTAGGTCACTTTTACTTCATTAATTCATCCATTTCACACCATCTCGTGGCTAGTTCTATGACAATATATGGTGGATACATCAAGGCCCTCCTTCGATGGATATTCTCCTATTGACTTCAACCAATCATTCCTTGAGCTTGATCTAGTAACCAATAGTACCTTAATTCTTGCAGACCTTAGTGGTATGGTTCATCACGATTGACAGTGGTTTTACCTCATTGTTTACTAATTAGTTTAGCCTCCAAATATTCAGTTTCATCTCCTTTATTCACAGTTAGTGGATTGTGATAGGTACCTTGGGGTCCATTTTCCTTATTAGTGGATCCCCTCTGATCCGTTAATGCTATACCTAAAGCATTAGTAATCAAGCAGTTTGTACCATGCTCGACACTACACATCTATTTGCATGTTGTATATTCATACCATCAGGGTTGTGTAGAATAACTTGGGTTTGGGACATTTCACTCTTACATGACACCCTTCCCAATATGAGTTTCGAGTTATGTATTATTTTATGTACTTTGAGGACTAATCTAGGACACCTCCCTTTTATGTGTCCATACTCCTACTAACATATGTTGTGACACAAATCCACATTGTATTTGTTGGTGGCTATGATATTTGATATGTCACATGGATCGATGGTGTATTCTTCATGACCATGTCCTATCATTTCATGTCATGGATCTATAGTGTATACTTGGAAGTCGTGTTTAGTTTCTCTTTATGATTGAGAATGTGTATGCCTAGCTCGTGGATGATATCAATGTGGTTGATACATCATGATTTGAGTTATTATGATTTAGCATTTTAGTCCTCACTCCTTCCTCCTATTTGAGCTCTAAGTGTTTGTTGTAATTCATTTCATCCATAAGTTTCTCTTTTAACCTCATGCAAGGGGGAATCTATTATAGCTTATTTTACCCACATTAAAGAAGTTGTTAGAAACTTTGTCTTATTGGCCTTGATGCATAACTTTTTCTCTTGATTTTTCCTATTTTATAGTCATTATTTTGGTTTGACACTTACATCTTGTAACACCCCTCTAGTTCATAGTGTATAACCAAATTTTTTGGAGACAAGTTTAAGTTTCATAACATGTGACATTGTGGAATCTTCTAGTTTTATCATTTTCGGGGAGATTAGCTTGCCTATTTTTTCATGAGTTGGTAAGGGGAAAATTATTGTGTAAATTTCATAACTTCTCTAGCCCCTAGGTTTTTAGATAAATTCTCCCAGTGAGGGAAAAAATCTTATATAGACTATTCATGTCAAAGCTAAAGTAGATCTAGAGATTCATATTGAGTGCAAGAGATGTGTTATTTTGTTGAGGCTGTCCTTTCTGAAGGTGGAGACCAAGATTGAAAGTTAGAGAGGAGAGACTTCATGTGATGGTATATCTTGGTATTATTGTACCATTTTTCACATTAGTTATTTATCCTTAGTTCAAACTAATGCACAACTGGTTTTCACTATTAGCGGGTCCCTTCCCTAATATTGATTTCCTTTGATTATTTTATGATGTTAATTGGTTATTGATTATTATTACGCTAACATGATCTTACATGTAGTATTTTGGTAAGATGTTTTCTTGATTTTGTGTAGGTATTTGACATGGAATTTGGGAGCTAGGAGTTATGTTGTATTACCTCAAGCTAGATGTTACAACTATATATTTCATTGATTAAGAGGTAATATCTATCATCCTTCCTTTGTAATTTATATTCATGTTTTCCTCTGATTGGGGAATGGTTTAATGGCACACTTTTTCTCACATTTGTCTAGTGACTCATGGGAAAGACTCATGGAGAAACAACTCCTTATGACTAAAGAAATTTATATCACAACAAAATGGTTTATTCCTTTCATAGGGGAGTGTTGAAGAGGCCAACAACGCTCCCCTTTATTTATGACAAAAAATTGGATTGAAATTGATTTGGACGAGGTATTCATATCACACATTTTTTAGGAAAAAGAGAGTTAAAATGCATGTCAAATGAAAGAGGATGTTAAGAGATCTCACTTCACAGTGATGGAATCTTGTTTCATGGTATAACACTACTAGGATTTGGAAAACAAAAAGCTGACTCCAAGAGGGTTTCTCCATAATTTGTCTACTTTTGAGTAACAAATGAGTGCTACTGATAAAAATTTCATCTCTTTCTATCGGGGAACTAGTCTAACAGTATCTCCTTTCACATTTACCATTCCCCCTTATGTTATATATTTCATTCTTGGGGGTCCATTTCATGTATTTTTATTATATTATCATGTTAATAATGTTTTTGTAAGGATTTTTTAGCTATCTATTAGATAGGAACATGGACTTTGTACCAAATTTAATGTTGAATTGAGCTATACTTTCAAAACTAGCATCAAGAGTTAGGATCCACATTTTCCCATACCATTTTACTATTCCTAGGTCCCACCCCATCATTTTGCAACATTAACTAGGCCTTTTTGCATGTTGCAAATTATATAGTAGGGCCTACCTTCCATGGACACTATAGAATGACACTCGATTATTATTTTGTTTCCCATGATGTGTTAATTTATAGGTCTATGGATCTTGTTTAGAGTTATCCATGACATTGAAATTAAGCCTCATCCCTCTCTTCATCTCTTATTTTTGGACATTTACAGCTCTTCTAGGGCATCCACACTCTTTCTATCATTACTTATGGTTGCCTATAGCTATGGTATTCAATGCCTTCCTATATTTTGTCATAATGATGTTTTCCTTCATCACACTTGTTGAACTTGAAACCATGCTTTACCTCTTCATTAGTCTTGCCTCCATCATGCAACCCATACAACCCTTTTAGAGAGAATATTCTAACGAGTGTATTTCACTTTGTTATCACCAGAAAATTGATCTTCTAGCCTAATTTACTAGATGGATTGAAGTACACCATGTGAAGCCAATTTTACCATAGTAAAATTGCTTTCACTATGAGAAATTACTTAATAAACCACCTTTGTTAAGTAATTTATTGTTAAACCCATGAAGAGTAATTAAGTAAATCACTAATTATTTGATTTTCTTCTAGGAATAATTAATTAAACCATTGTTCAATTATTATTCTTTGTCATATTTGACCCAATCATGAAAAATAAACAGATAAATCATTAATTATCTTATTTTTCGATAAGAATAATTAATTTATCACTAATTAATTATTATTCTTTGTCAAATTTTACTAAATCCCTTAGGAATAATTAAATAAATCATTATTTATTTATTATTCCTTAACTAATTTCTTGAGATGATAGATAAAGAATTTATTTATTTATTATTTATAATTAAAATTTTAAATACTTTTTCCCTCGTAAACAAATATAATAAAATATTCCAAGTGGTTATTCCAAGAATGGGGTTAATAATATTTTATTATTTCTCATTATTGGAGGATAACTCAATTTTTTGTTATAAATAGAAGGGTTTTTTCCTTTCATTATTCACTTTTGATTATTTTCATTGTTTCACTCAGTGTTGTAACTCTAATTATTTTCATGGTCGCACAACATACTTTTGCTTGGTTTACACATTATAGAGGAGAGAGACTCTACACAAGCTAAAGATGTTTGAGGATAGCCAAGAATCCATCCCATAGAGAGGGACTGATAACATTTATTTTTTTCCCTTCACAGGTGTTATAATAAAACTATTCTTTATATATCTAGTTTCCATTGGATGATTAGAGTTATTACTATTTATTTTTGTTGTTTAACTCTGATTGTGGCATAGATCAGAATTTTGGCAAGTTTTGTTTCTATTGGCTGCTGCAAATCTACAATGTTTAGAAACCATTTATATTGTTGAGATTGTTTGTCATCCACAACCTTAAGTCGGTTCTTTTCGTACATCTCTGAGAAGAAAACACTACAACATACTTGCTAGACATTTTGCCACTTCATTTTCCTTTTCGTAGGCTAGTTTGATCATCCTCGGAACTAGATTCATACATTTATACCAATCATCTCTCTAGAATGAGATTTTTTTCATTCTCTTTTCATGCTCGTCAACGAGTGAAAATCTCAAGATTCTTTTGCAATCTTTTCATGCTCATTAAACTACTTGAAAAATTCGACTTCTTTTTGTTCTTTTCGACTCGTTAGTGAACATGAAAGTTAATGAGCAAACTCTTCTCTATACTCATGATCGTTAAACCATGAAAACCACATGAGTGTACTTTTATCTCTTTTTCTACCTTGCTATAAAAATCATGAAAAAGACATTGATCAAAGTATTTTTTTACCTCTTTTTTAAGCTCAGTAAAACTGAATTAAAATGACAGTATCATGTTCACTTGTCTTCTCTTTTGTGCTCGTTAAAAATTGAATGGGATCATCTATAGAAAAGAGGAAAGGAGAAGAGTCTATTTCTCTTTATTTTATCATAGTAGTTGTGAATTTCCCTTAAACATGATAGTTTTTTGAGTCATCCTCTTATATTTGGTCTTTTCGTAGATTTAGAGCCACACCATCAAAATGAGTTATGTCACTCATTAATTGAGTCAATATCTTGCTCGCGTTTTTACTCTTCTAGTCTGTAGGCTATGGTAATGCCTCCTATGTTACCATTGTTTCTATATGGTATTCTTCCATTTATGTTGCTAAGTTCATATTTTTGTCATGACATTATATGTTGAAGGGAATTTCTAATTAGAGTCGTCCATATATGATATTATCCTACCTTTTATGTCAACCATCCTTGTATCAGTTGCACATTAGTTCTTTATCTTCGACCATTATTGACCTCATTTTGGTGTGATTTCATTAGGGGAATTTTGAGGACTAAATTGGGCCTCCTAAGGAAATTATAAAATAATAGTGGAAATAATAAAATAAGATTAGATTACATCATCAAATTTTAGAGGGAAGAAAGACAAAACTATTTTTCAACTCGTATTTTCAACTTATCTCCCTATGGTTTTACTCAAATTTCGAGCAAAAATACTCATTTGATGTAAAACTTGATTCCTCATGCATGGAGTACCAATGTTTCATACTTTAGATTGACCCTGCAATACGAAGAATGGAAAATACATGAAAAACATGATTGCAATCACATTTTTTCATGTATTTCTCATTTTTCCTATAGTATGGTCCATCGAAAGTATGAAACATGGGTACTCCCTGGATGAGGAATTAAATTTTGCATCCAAAAAGTAATCCCACTCGAAAAATTAGTTTTATTATTTTATTATTTTTTAATCTTTGTGTTTCTTTACTCCAAAAATTCTGAATCATCCTCATGGTTGACATCATCATATTGTATCCTATTGGCTCTTATAAAGTTTATTTTAGTTCATTTTTCTTAGGAGGCCCATTTAGAGCTCAAAATTCCCCTAATGTTGTATCAAATTATGGGGGGTACATGAACTTCCTCTTTCTTCTCATCAACATCAACACCTTATCTAGGATGTAGATCTAGAAGTAGTCTAGTACCTTGCTGCTTTCAATCCTTAGTGGTAGGATTTCTTGTGGTTAATAATGGTTTTTCCTCATTGACCCATTTTTACTGATTCTATGATTGCTTTGTATCAACTCATTCATTCACAATTGATAGACTATGCTAGTTACCATGGGAACAATTTTTATCATTGGTAGTATTCCTTGGATCTGTTAATGGGATCAATACCTAGTAAACAATCAGTCTCCATGCATGCTCAACATCAACACATTCTTTGACATGTAGTTGAGTAATACATTTGGGATGAGTCAAACACCTTGGGGAATGAGGGTACCTCACAAAATCACCCAAAGATGTGTTGGAGAATGTATTATGTACTATAAGGGCTCTCCTTTGGGTGATCACATTTGTGTCCACAACCCTACTGATATCTATTGTGATAGAGATAAAAGAAATGTTGTTGAGGCTAATATTTGCAGGTGGGTTAATTTTCCATGCCTTTTCCAAAAAAAAAAAATATTCAACAATTTCCATTTTCTTTAAAAATGATTTGCCCAAATTTTACAACACAAATTATTTTACCTTAAAAATCACGAACATTGTATATCAACTAGTATAAGAATATTGGAAATATAAATATTTCTACAAAAATATCACCAAAAATTTTACAATTTGCATATTAGGGACTAGTAACATTCACCAAGGTTTCTAAACTTTAATATAAACTTCCATCCTTAAAATTTCCCCTGTAGAGATCTAAATTGTATCATGACTAGCCCTTGATGACATGATTTTGTAGTGTATTATGTGGAGATCCATGCTCTATTCTTCTATTACTAACTATGGGTATTCCTATCTTGGGATGTATATTATATGTATTTGACTATGACTTTTGCATTGCTTTGAAAGTTTGATATCCTTGGTGCCCTCCCTCTTTCTAGCTAACAAATATTATTGTAATGTATTTTGGCCATCAACTTCTCTTCTAACATCAGACATTATGGGTGAACCATTATATCTTAAAATGTAACAATATGGGTTCTCCATATCTCAAAGTGACACCCCCTTGGTTCTACTAGGGAAAGACATAAAAGTGGAGGCTGATATGAAAAAAGGAAACCTACGAAATCTAGTGTTTTTCCTATTCAATACACCGAAGATACTAGTAGGGAGAGTTGCAATGCTCATGTTGGATTTTCATGGAGAACTGTAATACTCCAATTACACAGATAAAAATATTTGAAGTGGCTAGGGTTGGTAGAAAAAATGGATAAGGGTAGAAAGAGTAAACATTTATCATTTCTATAACAAAAGGATGAAAGGAACATATAAAACATTGTCAACAAAGTGTATGGATACATATGATCACTCCTGGAAAACCCTCTATATAAGAAATGATCTCCATGGAACAAAGGGGGGAAGATCATGCAATGAAATGCTATTGGAATAAGGAACCAAGCTCCCCATGTGATGTGCAACATAATATGATGTTCCTTGACAATAAGTTGTGGTGAGACGAGGGACTAAGACTAGGGACTACAAAGGGAGCAACTATTGTACCCTTCAATGGTATAATAAAATCCTTTACATTGCCCCCCCAACAACATAGTTTTCTTTGATTTTAGTTGTGTGAACTTTTTCAAAATGCTAATGCCAACATTAGTCTACAATAACATAAGAATAATATTTTTGATGTTTCATGTGTGTATTTAAGGTAAGGAGATTCACAAAGATAAGATTGAAAAATAATTCAATCATCGCAACTGTTGGATAACCACCTTCCATGATAAGATACATCAAATTCTCCTTATTGTTTACTTTTGTTTGCATGCTTGCATTGTCATTTTTTTGAGCTAAGTATACATCATCAAAGATTGTCTATCATAGATCTTGGGTAGTCATATAGGTTAATAGTACTTAGTGACTACTAAGGAAATTCCATCAAATATGTACCCATCAGATAGTAGGTTTATAATCATATTTTGATCAATAAGAAATAAGGGATAATTATGTTTGTGTTTATTATAGGGACCTAAATTTGGCATTTCCAAAGGATAATTATGTAAACCATTTAATTAATCAAATTCTTGATGGTTGTGATGAGAACACCGTCTTTTCTTTTATGGGTATTTTTTTGGCTATAATCAAATATATATCAAACTGGAAGATGGACACAAAACCACTTTTATCTACCTGTAGGAATATTTTCTTATTATAAGTTTCCTTTTGATCATGCCACTTTCTAGTAGACAATGTCTTATGCTTTTCACGACATCAAACACACCATTGAGTTCTAACCGTATGACATTAATGCTCAGCCTCTTCAGTGTGAGGATCATCGACCCCATCTTTGGGAAGTATTTCTACAATGTCAATGTTATAATATTAATTTGAACCCATAAAAGTGTGTATGTTTCTTGGTGTCTAGGAGGTTACTAGGCTTCATTGTATCTAAGGAAGTGATCATAGTTTATCCTTTGAAGGTCAAGGCTATCATTAATATACCTACTCCACATACTCTTTGCTAGCTTCAAGAAGTACAAGGGAAGGCTAATTTCTATTATTGTATTATTTCCAAATATGCCAAGATCACAAAGGGTTATATTATTTTTTTGAATAAGGGTATACCTTTAGTATGGGATGACTATACTTACAGATCTTTTGACACTTTGAAACATGTTTTGTTGTCTACCCTATTGTTTCACCCTCCTGACTTTAATCAAGACTCTTTTCTCTATCTTGTGACCTATGAATCAACCATTTGTATGGTTATCATCCAAGAATGTAAGATGTGCAATAAACACATAATCTATTATATTACCAAAGCCCTTATTGGTCTGAAGCTTCACTATTCCCACATTAAGAATTTGGATTTGGTAGCAATCCATGTTTTCGAACCTTTATGGCATTACATACTCTTGAAAAATGACATGGTGATTGCTATATCCAACCCCATGAAACATATCCTTAGGTGAAAAACCATTGAAGGAAAATAATTTAATTCGATTGTTATCCTTTACGAGTTTAATTTGGAGTTGTCCATTCCAAGTGCAAGAAAACATTGGTATTCATACATTTAATGTTTGATTTACCCTGAGTTGATGAGAAACTCATGGTTGAGCACTTGTTACTTAATTAATCCTTATTTCTCACTATATCTTATAATCCATCATATGGGGATGTAGTACTCTATCTCCAAAATCAATGTTTTAGGTCTAAGTTATCTTGAGATGACCATTCACATATACATCATTAAGCTAATAATTATATTATTATCATTAATAATATTTTTACCACGTAGTTGATTTGGTATTACATTAATGTATCACTCATTAGGAGGATGAACAAGTGTTAAATTATTTCCATGACAGAATAGAGGATGTATATTGTTAAGTCAAAAAATAGTAGATTGAGGCTCAAGTATGGTTGACTATTCCGTTGAATCTACAATTGGGAGGATAGTTTTTCCCCATACCTTCATTATGGAGTTGTTGAAGGGGAATCAGAAGGGAGTTGGGAATTAGAAAAATTCTAGTAAGTAGGATTCATTCTTCAAATAAAGTTATATACCTTTGCTTATACTTCCATAAAAGTATTATAGCATGTGGAAATCGTCTATCTAGGTTTTTCACTACACAAAATATTTTATAGACCAAGTGTTGAATAGAGGATAGGATGCTACTTTTGAGCATAGTGTTGTCATTGATTGGAATTGGAGATTATTGAGAATATCATTGTCATTGATTTTATAGTGTTTCCATTGATGTCAAAGGAGTATCAAGATTAGGGGATCTTATTGGTATTTGAGTTATTTAGTTGACAACCATCATAATAATAAGATAAGTAATGATTCTTTAAAAGCTATGATTATGACTATGATTTATAGTTGTTGAGGTATTTGTTGAAAAACTTCATGGCTATATTTGATTACTTTCTTGAACAAGTCTCTAAAGAGTGGTAGGAAATCACAGTAAGGAACTTTGTTTGTAGAAGATCATGTATGATGTCCCTGCAAAGTATATAGTTGGATAATTCTCTAAAAGACATTTCTAATGTTATATGGAACTTGATGAATCTCCCAATGTTTGAAAAGATAATGCAGTTTGAAGTTGGGAAGTAAGCTATAACAGAAGAAATTTGGAGGTCCAAACCTTTGAGAGATAAACTCTTGGTGCATGTGTTACACTAAAAAATGTCACCTTGACTACTTACAGTTAGTATGGCTCAAATCAACAATCATGCTACCCTCTTGGGCAAGTCTCATGCCTCTGTTATCCATCTCAAACTCAAAGAAGAGAGAAAGTCTTGTAAAAACTATGTTTATCTCTGGGGTCGCAGGTTCTCTCTAGCCTTACCTGCGGGGACGCTGACCATGTTCACAAAATCTGCGTCCATGGACGCTCTGTATGTTAAGGGACAGGTGCGTCCCTCTATAAAAGGCAAAATGCGCGAGTTTTATCTTGAAAAAGTTACTTGTGGTTACTTCTAGAACATTCTAGAGGTCGGTTTGATGAAATGGATGCGCCTCCAGTTGGTTCATGTATCTCTATTAAGGGGGAACTTATCCCATCAATAAGGGAGCTATCCCACCCAAAGAGGGGGATGATCCCATTGATAGTGGACCTGAATAACCTCTTTACAGCACTATAAATAAAGACATTGAGCCAGAGGGAGAGGAGGTGGGAGCTATACATTTTCTTTGGGTAAATGCTGCAGGATTTAGGTCTTCCATTAGAGCCTTTGTGAGGAGAGATTGTCTTTACTTGATTCTACTTGGAAGAGGGTGAGCTTTGTCAAAGTAGAGGAAAACCCTTGATGGACCCTGGGAGGAACTTGCACAACACCAAGGCCAGGTTGTAAGAGTTTCTTTGTTTCGTTATTAATACAAACTGGTTTATTTTTCTCAATAGCTTGTGTTAATGAGTTATTTCATGTGTTCCTTGGTCTACATGTTGAATATATGTTTTATTATATGAAATGCAAGTGCTTGGTAATTGTTTGATTGTTTGTGGTTGCAGGAATTGACTTGAAGGAGGAGCTCATCCGGATTGGCAAGAACAAACTACAACAACAGCGTTTTGGAATAAGGTAAGCCTAAATACTTGTAGTTTTCATGTTGTAAAAGGTGTATTTAGAGAAAGATCACTCCATTTTGTCTTGTTTGTCATTAGAATGTCTTAGACTTCTAGGAAGGTCAGCTGTGTCCGCACCCTTGACCAATTCTGTGCGACAAATTGGCGACTCCGCTGGGGACTCCATTAATGCGAAAGTTTTTTCCTTTGTGTGAACTTTGCTCTGAGAAAATCATTTTTATTTTCTGGTTTTTGACTGTGAGAATTAGTATTTGGGTGGCTTAGCTTTAGATTTAGTTAGATTTGGTTTTTCTTAACTTTTCCAGAAGGACGCACCCTCTGAGTACTGCACAGTGCGTCTTTGGACGCGCTGTTGCCGTTTGCACAGAGTGGGCCCGCGCCTGTTCTAACGGGCTGCCTGCGTCTTCCTGTAAAAATTTAGGAAAATTCCATTTTTGCTTTAATTGCTTTTAGATTTTGTTTTTTCTTAGTGTTTTCTGCCCAGATCCTTTAGTACCCTGTCAAAGATCTTCACCTAAGCTTGTTCCTGCTCTTAGCTTTCATCAATTGGGTGTTTTGAGTCTCTTTCTTGAGAAATTCTTGATTTGATTTCCTTTGATCATCGCCTTTGAGTGTTTTTATGTTTTGATCTTTGGAACTCTCACCCAATTTTCTCGACTTGCACTTGATTGGTTCTTAGATCACATTAGAATCGTCTTGTGTTTGAGAATTCTCTTGCATAGATCACATTTGCATAATTAGAATTCTCATTTTCAGAATATGAATGAAAAATGTGCATAGATTACATTTGCATACTTTTCAAGTGAATTGTGCTTAGATTACCATTGCATAGTTTATATTCTGAAAAATCAATCGTAGATTTAGATCAGCTTTCTTTGATTTGAATTTACACAAAAATAAAAATAAAAAAAATGGTTTGGAATTGATTTGCATTAGTTTTTCTTGATGAAATTAGTGCATTAGAGAATTTGTTATATTTTCTCTTAGTGATCAATTTTTTGCATTGTTGGAAGTGAATGGAAACTCTCTCCTTACTCTAGTTAGGATTCATCGAATTGAAAGGATTGCATTATCATATTCGATTGCATTCAGTTGAGTCGGGTCATAACACCATTGGTTTCATCTCCATTTACCCATTTGAGTAATAACAGCCTTAATAACACAGCGCTTAATTAAAATTCATCTAGTAATTTTTACATTTCTAGGGCTCTGAAACACCAACATAGCTTAGGCTAGGGTCTTGGAGTAGGTGAGTACTTAACTCTCCAAGACTACAAAACCAAACAGATAATTTATCTTGAGTAGAATAAATCCAATTGTTTCAATTGCACTCTGGGAAAGCTCCTCTTAAAGGAGAAGCACGAGCTCGTGTCCGAACCAGTGAGGGGATCATTCCCCCCTCGTTGGGAACGACGCCAGACAGTACGTATTACAAACGGTAAACCTCGGATTAACCATTGTCGAGGAGCCAGGGGTCACTTATCGGTAAACCTTGGATTGTTGTCAAGGAGCCGGTAAGGGGATTGAGCTTGCTACTCTGCCCTTGCGTGCTGTCGGAGTTTAGACTGTTCCCCCAGGTGTATTTGTTACTGTTGGTGACCTTAGTGACCATAATCTTTAGGGTTCTACCGAGGTGACGGTGGAGGGAAGGTCCCACTGTACCTGGAGCAGACGTTGGTTATACTCACTTGGATTTTCCGGGGGGTTCACTTCACTTCGAGACGGTTAAAGTGGAGGAACTTGTGTCGATCTATTCATTAAGCAGGTTGCCGGGGTAACTGTTCCACCCGCCATTTCTGTACTGAATTCTGCGAGGTTGGGCTTCATCACCAACTAGTGTTTTCGGTCCGGAGAGCTTACTGTTTGTGTGTGGTTTGACTCCTAGATTTGATAGCGCGTGTTAATTTGTTTGTTTTTACTTTTAGAGACCATAGGTGTGAATTGTGAATTTTAGTTGTTAAGTGTGAATTGTGAATTGTTAATTTTAGTTTTAAATTGTTAATAAAATTCACTGAAGTTGAATATAATGGCAAATGTTCCGGAATTTATCAACCTAGGAACCCCTCCTAATGAGAATCCTAGTACTTTTCCTTACTTTGGAAATGTTGGTCCTCCTTATATGGCTACTTTGTCATTACCTGGATTTACAATAGGTTTACCGATATGGTTATTTTCAACTTCGTTGGCCCAAAGTACTCCAATTGTTCCACCTCAACCGGATGCTTCACCTCAACCGAGTTCACCATCTCAACATCACAAACCTTCTGTTGACCCTTTACCTTCTTCGCCTAATTTTTCTTCCTCCATTTCTTCCTCTTCGCCTGGTAAAAGCCTTGATGCTAGTAACCAGGAGGCTAAGAAGAAGAAGAAAGGGAAGAAGAAAAAGAAGAAGAAGAAGCAAGATAAGGAAAAAGTCAACCAACCAACCATGGCTGTCAGTGTTAGTTGTGTTGAGGAAAACTCCGACATGCATCGTAAACCCAAATACCCTTGCAGACTTTGTAAGGGTGACCACTTCCTTGTCAATTGTCCTGGTATTCGAAAGGTCTTGGAAGTATGGTCAGAAAAATCTCATCAACTTTCCATTGATCCATCAACCAGTGATAGTCAGGTTCCTGGGAAAAAGGGTAAAGTTAGGTTTCCTTGTAAGTTATGCAAAGGGAGTCATCAAACTCACATTTGCCCTCACATGGATGAAGCCTCAACATTGTTGGAAAAACTTACTGTTCCACAGCAAGAATTTCCAACTGGTTACCGTAAACTTTCTCCCAACCTACCATCAACTGACGGAGTGATTGATCTAAATTCAAGTACAGTCAATCACACTCTTCCATTGGAGAGTGAAACTCATGTCACTCAGGTTGATGATCAATTAGTTGATCAAGTGGTCAATTCAATTTCACATTCGATCGATCACACTCTCCCTTTCGAGAGTAAACTTCATACCGCTGATGTTCTTCTTGTTACATCAGATTCTTCTATGCCGGGGGGCATTTCACCTGTTTCTACAGAACCCCCTCCAAGTAGTGAGGTCTTTTCCTTTCATTGGAATAGACTGACAGAACCTCGTCTTCCTTCCTCCATCCCTTTCCAAATCATTGTCAAGGCTGGTGGTAGGGACATACATCGTACTCATGTAGATGAAGGTGCTTCTATCAGTATTTTATCCTCAACTGTTTGGAAAGCTTTGGGTTCCCCTCAGCTTGCGCCTATTACGCAGAATCTGAAAGCTTTTAACAGAACCATCAGTGAACCTTTAGGGATTCTTCCTAAGTTTTCTATTACCTTGGAAGGTAAAACTGTCTGTATTGATCTTATGTTAGTTCGAGGTCCCTTGGATTTCAATTTACTCCTTGGGCGAGACTATGTTTATGCAATGAAAGCTGTCGTATCGACACTCTTTCGCGTGATGTCTTTCCCTCACAATGGCAGTATTGTGACTGTAGACCAGCTTTCGTTCCCTAGTCTTGTCTCAACTACCAATAATATGACACCCCTAAATGTTCCTGATTCTAAAGTGGTATCTACCCTGCCACGGGTTAATTATGTGGCAACTGGTCCCATGTTTTCAGTTACCGATGTAAGTGAGCCTCTCACTATTGATTTAGATCCGGTAATTGACATGGAAAACTCTATGGGATTATTTGAACATGATGTTCTTATCCCTTTTGAGTCCCTTGACGTGTGTTCCTTCCAAAAAACTATTCTTCCTTCGGATGAAGACCTTTTGGAAGCCATGATCAAGGTGTGTCCATTGACATGTCTTTCTTCCAGTTGGAAGCCATGATCAATGTTACGAGGATAGTTTGTTCCTCTCTCAACCTCGTTAAAAAATGAAATTGGATGTTACGAGGAAAGTTCCTGTTACTGAGTCAACCTCGTTAAAAAATGAATCAGGTATGAGGATAGTTCTTTTACTGAGTCAACCTCATTAAAAAATGAATCAGCTAGATTTTAGGATATGTAGGTAGATTGTAGAAAGTAGGATGTTGAGGACAGTTCCTGTTACTGAGTCAACCTCATTAAAAAATGAATCAGGTTTGAGGACAGTTCCTGTTACTGAGTCAACCTCATTAAAAAATGAATCAGGTTTGAGGATAGTTCCTGTTACTGAGTCAACCTCGTTAAAAAATGAATCAGGTATGAGGATAGTTCCTGTTACTGAGTCAACCTCGTTAAAAAATGAATCAGGTACGAGGATAGTTTTTTCCTGTATCAACCTCGTTAAAAAATGAAATAGGCTGTAATGAGGATAGTTCTTTTACTGAGTCAACCTCATTAAAAAATGAATCAGGTAGATTTTTGGTTATGTAGGTAGACTGTAAAAACAAGGGTTTTGAGGATAGTTCCTATTACTGAGTCGACCTCGTTAAAAAACGAATCAGGTTTGAGGATAGTTCTTTTCTTGTGTCAACCTCCTTAAAAAATGAAACAACTCCCTTTTCAAGTTAAATATTGAAATTAAACCTTCATTTCATCCAGCCGGTTGAATGCAATGAAGCCTGGGGGGCATGTACCTCGCTTTGCATCATTATGCTGGGGGCATGCGAACTTCTGAGCATAGTTCCTTGTCTTGTGTCAAGCTCGTTAAAAAATGAAACAAGGGTAGGTTAAGTAGGTAGATTATAGAGAGTAGTCATGAGCATAGTTCCTTGTCTTGTGTCAAGCTCATTAAAAAATGAATCAAGGATTTTAGAGCATAGTTCCTTGTCTTGTGTCAAGCTCGTTAAAAAATGAATCAAGGTGTTAGAGTAAAGTTTTTGTTAGGTAGATTGTAGAAAGTAGTTATGAGCATAGTTCCTTATCTTGTGTCAAGCTCGTTTAAAAAATGAAACAAGGGTTTTTGAGGATAGTTCTTTTCCTGTGTCAACCTCACTAAAAAAAATGAAACAGCTCCTACAAGTCTTTCCAAGATCTTGAAAGTAAAGCTTCATTCCATCCACCTCATTGAATGAAATGAAGCTTGGGAGGCATGTACCTCGTTTTGCGTCATTATGCTGGGGGCATGTGAACTTATAACAAGCATAGTTTTTCGTTTCAAGCTTGCGTCAACATGAAACCGAATCCGAGCATAGTTCTTTTCCTGTGTCAAGCTCGTTAAAAAATGAAACAAATCCTCCTCTACTTGAGTCGAGAGATTGACTAGATCTTAGATGTTAAGTTGTATTTTTAGGTTAGTTATTTCAGTTTTTGCATAGTTTTCTTATAGTTTTAGGTCGAATCTTTCAAATGATCTCGTAACTCAACCTTCATTTCATCCAAATGAAGCTGGGGGGCATGCGCTCTAGCAGTTATGCTTAGGGGGCATCAAGCACAGTTTTCTCTCTGTTTCAAGCTTGTGTAAAAATGAAACTACTTTGAAGCATAGTTTTTATCTGTTTCAAGCTTTTGTAAAAATGAAACCTATCTCGAGTCAATTTCAGTTATTTTCAAGACTCATTAAACTCATGAAAATCTCGAGATTATTTTGCTATCTTTCATTCTCGTAAAACAAATGAAAATGCCGAGTTCTTTCCGTATTTTCCTGCTCGTAAATTAAATTGAAAGTCGGCCATATGAGTACATTTTTATCATTTTTTCGAACTCGTTAAAACTTACGAAAAAGTGAAAACCATGAGTACATTTTTATCCCTTTTTCGAACTCGTTAAAACTTAAGAAAAAGTGAAACCTTGGAGTTCTCTTTTAAGCCCTTTTCAGACTCCTAAAATATGAAAAGATTGCCGAGCTTTTCTTTTACACTCGTTAAAACGGAACTAAAAGACGGTCCCCTTATAGCTCTTTTCTGACCGTAAAAACAGGAAAAGATTGTCGGGTTTTTGTCGTTTCAAACTCGATACGGAAATAAAATGACGTGTCCTTGACCTCTTTTTACTTTTCAGGTCAGTGGCACTAATTATGAAAGTACTCCTTGGTCGCAAGATCAAGCGGTTCCCCCAGGTATTATTTTATACTTTTTCGGGCTTGAGGGACACAAATGTACGAAAAAGTTCAACGTGGAGTCTCCTTTAGTTTTTTCAGACTCTCTAAAATTGAAAAACGCCGAGTTTCTCCTATACTGGGCTCGTTAAACTTTTACAGTAGAGGATCTATTCAATTACAAACAGGAACGAACCACTCCTTCCTAGGGTTCGAATTTAAACTAGGTTGGACTCGTCCGAAGGATGAGCTTATAATCAAGCATATGTTATCCTCCTCAAGCTTGTTAAAAATAAAGAGGTACTTGCCAGAAATGGTGGGGGAAAAGAGAGAAGAATGAACCTGTTTGTCACCTTTTGTCTCAAAAGAAACTTTATTACCGCTCTTGAACACGACACTTTTTATTCACCTGGGTTGGGAAATCTTTTACCTCACAGTTGACCAAACCACTTTGAAAGTCTTTAACCGGGTTCCGGGGATTAACTTTGAGTTATTCGTCACCAAGCCATCTGTTGTGTCGTTATGTGTTCAAGAGGTCTGCAAGAAAAACTTTCATCTGCAAAATACTTGTCATCCATTTGACCATCCCTGAGTCAGTCCTTACAGCAACATTTCTTCAACTTGAACAATGATTTTGTGTTGTGGGCTTGCCTGCAACGGGTCGCTTTCTATCGACATCGACACATTATCTAGAAAGATGACTTAGGAATCGACAGTACCTTGAAGTCTGCATGCATCAATGGCAGGTTTCTCGCCTTTGACGTCAGTTTACATCATTGACTTTCGATCAAAGGATTCCGTGAAGTGTTCGACATCAAAACATCTATTCACATTTCACGGGTTGTGCTTGGTACTTTGAGAACCATTGACATTACTGGTGGTTTCTCTCACGCTTGTTAACAGTTTGCATCATCGACTGGTAATCAAGTGGTTTCTAACATGTTCGACATCGAATCATTTAATCACATGGCTAGAATCGTACCAATTCGGGAAGTAGAAGTGAAGACCCTGGATCTAGTTTCTACCATCCAGGCTGCGAGGAGTTTTGTATTCATTATCTATGTAGACTAATCATAAACAGATGGCTGCGTCCATACTGTGTCTACAAAAGTCTATAAAAATGATGTACTGCAAGATCATTCCTGTATCAGAATAGTTAGTCCATTAGTTAAAGTTTTGAATCTGAGTATGGGAATGCCTACCTCAGTGATGAGATAATCTTATCCATGTATTTTGTGTTGAAAATTGCAGGTTCCAACCAGGCCATCCACAAGACAATCCTTGAAATGATAAAGCGCTTCACCCTTCCTAGAATTACAAAACCCTACTCTATTCCAGGCTTCGCACTTTAGGGGGCAGTCTGTTACACTAAAAAATGTCACCTTGACTACTTACAGTTAGTATGGCTCAAATCAACAGTCATGCTACCCTCTTGGGCAAGTCTCATGCCTCTGTTATCCATCTCAAACTCAAAGAAGAGAGAAAGTCTTGTAAAAACTATGTTTATCTCTGGGGTCGCAGGTTCTCTCTAGCCTTACCTGCGGGGACGCTGACCATGTTCACAAAATCTGCGTCCATGGACGCTCTGTATGTTAAGGGACAAGTGCGTCCCTCTGTAAAAGGCAAAATGCGCGAGTTTTATCTTGAAAAAGTTACTTGTGGTTACTTCTAGAACATTCTAGAGGTCGGTTTGATGAAATGGATGCGCCTCCAGTTGGTTCATGTATCTCTATTAAGGGGGAACTTATCCCATCAATAAGGGAGCTATCCCACCCAAAGAGGGGGATGATCCCATTGATAGTGGACCTGAATAACCTCTTTACAACACTATAAATAAAGACATTGAGCCAGAGGGAGAGGAGGTGGGAGCTATACATTTTCTTTGGGTAAATGCTGCAGGATTTAGGTCTTCCATTAGAGCCTTTGTGAGGAGAGATTGTCTTTACTTGATTCTACTTGGAAGAGGGTGAGCTTTGTCAAAGTAGAGGAAAACCCTTGATGGACCCTGGGAGGAACTTGCACAACACCAAGGCCAGGTTGTAAGAGTTTCTTTGTTTCATTATTAATACAAACTGGTTTATTTTTCTCAATAGCTTGTGTTAATGAGTTATTTCATGTGTTCCTTGGTCTACATGTTGAATATATGTTTTATTATATGAAATGCAAGTGCTTGGTAATTGTTTGATTGTTTGTGGTTGCAGGAATTGACTTGAAGGAGGAGCTCATCCGGATTGGCAAGAACAAACTACAACAACAGCGTTTTGGAATAAGGTAAGCCTAAATACTTGTAGTTTTCATGTTGTAAAAGGTGTATTTAGAGAAAGATCACTCCATTTTGTCTTGTTTGTCATTAGAATGTCTTAGACTTCTAGGAAGGTCAGCTGTGTCCGCACCCTTGACCAATTCCGTGTGACAGCATGGAAAAGGAGACAAAATTTGCACTAGTCCACACTCATCCAGATATACAATATTTTCAACAGATTTAGGAGTGCATGTTAAGAGAAGCTTCGAACCTAGATTTTTTGTTAGAATTCCATAGTTCTTATGGTTCCAGTGTAGTCCTAGCAATCATCCCTAAAGAACTTTGTATAAAATAAAAACAGTAAAAACATCATGATTCGAATTTACTGCTCTTTATAGATTGATGGTGTGTCATTATGATGGGGTAAATGATGTGGATTATAGGTGGTGATGGTTGGATCAATGTGATGATGTGGGAACATGACAAAGTGATACTTGGTAGGTAGTTTTGGAGTTTTTAGATGGCCAACTAGGCCAAATCCATATGACACATGGCACCACTAAATTTTTTCCATGTGGCATGTTGGAATCAATTTTATGTAATAATGATGTCATATGATGATGTGACACAATGTTGGGATATTTTCCATAGTTTTTTTTTATAAGCGAACTCCCCTATAAATGATTTTTCAGAAACTTGGTGAAATCAAGGAAGTGGGCCTAATACACTAGTTGGCTCGACATATCCTAGGTATCTAGTGTTTGGGAATCACAGTAGGAGTATATAACTTAGTCATTCCTGGAATCTAAATGACAATGCGATGAAATGGTGCCCGAAAAGTAACCTGATGTGGAAATATTGGTAGGTGGGACTAGATCAAGGTTATTTAGACATTCAAACATTTACGTGATTTGTACATGTGGACAAACAAAAATATCTCAACCTAGATATGAGCATAAGAACTTAAAACATACAATATTTAGTCCTTACTGTGGTCACATGGCAAAAGGGGCTAAAATCGTCAAGCACATGAATATTCATGATTTGGCATCGAATACAATTATAAAAAGTAAAGGAATTGTTGCATAACTAAACTATAGAAAATGACATGACCATGGGATTAGATTAATTAAGAGAAATGACATATAAAAACTTGTAGAGAATTAAATTTCAGATTGTGTGTGTGTGTGTTATTTCCCAATTGTAACTTGTGGAAAAGAAGTTATGTACAAAAGAGTGGTTGGTGGAAATATTTGTGTGGAATGACATTTAGAGGTTGGGACAATGTGTTAGAAGGTATCTTAGAGAAATTAAAGGAGAAAAATAACATAATGTATTTGTAGTGATGTAAAGTAGCTCAAAAATTTGTAGAATAATTAATGAAAATCCTCTTTGAGCTTTGTGTGAATTGAATGGAGCGCTTATTCTTGAGTAGTGTGTACTTTGATTTGAAGAAAAAGTAGAAATGAAAAAGGATGTTGTTGTTGCAATGATATAGAGTGTTTTTAGATTATAAGAGTGTAAATTAGGAGTATTTGATATGAATAGTGAGTGAACTACAAAAGTGTGATGCAGTAAAATTGATTTGAAATAGAATTGAAGAATGTTTCCAGAGGTTTGAGTCTGAAAATTTAAGAAATATATATCTGACTGGTTACAGTAGGGTGGTGCCTTTGAAGATATGAGTTTGGTGCCTCTAGCAAGTTTTTACTTTCTAATATGAGAGGGTTAGTTACTCGTGTGAGTGGGTTCTCACAAAAATTTATGTAATCAACATTTTTGTTCTTTATTTACATCATAATAATAACAAGCTTTGGTGGTTTTTCTCCAAGAAGGGTTTCCATGTTAAATCACTATGTACAAATATGATGTGAATGTTTTCCTATGTGTAAATTACAAATGATTAAATTATTGGTTAAATAAGTGTAAAACTTATAATTACTTATGCACACCACTCCCCCCCATTAATTTGTGATTCCCAATAATTGGTATTAGAGTGGGTTCCTTTAGGAAATATTAAACCAGTAGAAGGGAGATGTGTAGGGAATCGTGGTAGGTCAGGAAAATTAGGATATCTATTCAAGAAAATTAAAAAGAATTGATGGAGTCAATTAGGTATTCTAGAGAGTCATAAGGGAATCCTACATCATGTCTCTTAGTGTGAATGTATGGGCCTTTGGAGAAGTTGGATACATAGCGCCAACAACTCCTTCGAGAGATCTTGATGAAAGGAGAGCCTATAAAAATAATGAAAAGGCCAAGAACGTAATCATGGTTGGTTTTAAACAATCCGAGCTACTAAACATGATGTAGTAAAAACAGGCTAAGGAGGTCTGGGACAAGCTTAGAAGGTTCTATGAAAGAGATGACAAGGTAAATAAATCCAAACTCCAAATTTATAGAAATATGGAAGTCTAAGAATTAACGAGGATCAAAGCATTGTTGAATACTTACATAGAATTTTTGAAGTTACAAATATGATTACATGTCTTAATGAATATATTAAAGAAGAAATAGTTGTCCATAAAGTATTAAGCTTTCTTCCAGTGAGATTAATGTTAAGATATTGGCTATAGAAGAAATTCCATAGTTAAAAAATCTCATAATGAAGTATCTACATAGAACCATAACTTCCTATGAGATGAGAATGGGAAAAGAGAAATCATATGCAAAGGAAGCAACATCCAATGTTCAAAGAAAGTAAAGGACATCAAAATTGCTCCATCTTTGACTCATATCAAGAGATGGCCCAATTCATAAGAAAACTAAAGAGAGTCTCAAGAAAATAGAAATTTAAGATACCCTTTAAGTGTTTTCATTATGGTAGAGTGGGACATTTTTCCTGAAAATTCCTAGGCACTAAAGCTAAGAAGTAAGAAAAGGAGAAAAGAAAAGGCAGAGAGAAAGCTTAGAAATATCAAAGGAAGAAGACTCAGAGAAAGAAGGTCTTCTACTCTAAAGAAGACAATGATACATATAGGGCCAATAGTGAGGAATATTTTGAAGGAGAGCATGATGAATTCCTAGATATGAAATTTGAATCTAAAGCAAAATTTGAAAACAAATCATATTCCAGGGAAGAAGGACTAGCAGAGCTGATCAATGCAATAGAGGAGCTGAAGAGGGAAAGGAAAAAAAGAATTAACTGAAGGAATAGATTCTAAGAGTCAAGAAAGGTATTTGTCATTTTAACAATGAAGAGTTTAATATTTAGAAAGTAAAATTGAAAGAATTTGTTAAGCTCAAAGATATGCTAGTGCAACAATTAGAAAAAAAAAAACAAAAGAGTCATGATAAATTAGAAAATGAAAATGAGGCTATAAAGTTACAACTGTAAAAAAAGAAAGGAAATATAGAATCAAATGTATATGATGGAGACATCATATCTTTGAAAACTTAGTTTGAAGAATCCAAAATAAAATAGGAGCTTCTTATGAATTAGGTAGGAGAATGGGAAAGGAACAACGAAGAGTTAGAGGTGGAATTTGTACCACTGAGAATAGATATGGTGAAAACCAAGGCTAAGAAAGATTTGAATCTTATATTTACTAAAGGTTCAGAGACCTTGAATGATACTCTTATCTCCCAAAATTCATGTACAAGTAAAACTTGTATGCGATATAACGAGCCTCAATACATCTCAAAACGAAAATACAATACCATCTCCCAATAAAATGAATCACATCAGAGTTACATTGAAGAACTTAAAGGAAAAGCTACAAAATATGAAAGGAATACGAGTCTAAGAATATATAAAATATGCGACAATCCTATGAAGACGAAAAATGTACCTTAGCACAAAATTATCCATCATCAAACAAGATATATGAGTTTTAATAGATCTACCCAAAATTAATAGATGCATTATTTTAGGTTCTCATTTTACGTTGTGGTAACTATTATACTTGTCATAACTTTTGTCATAAATTTATTGCTTTTAAAGATAAAAAGGTTGAAATATATGAAAATCTTAGGTCTAGTCATATTTTAAATTTCAGATGTAGAAAATCCTCTGCTACACAAAGAAACTCATTATCACCTCTTATGAATGACACTGGATGTTATATATTCCATAAATATGGGAACAAAGCTAATAAGTGTCATATAAAATTGTTTAATCCTACTAGACAGTAGATGCCTAGATAGGCAGCTCCTCACAAAAATGTGAAGAAATAGAAGCAAAATATCGAAGGGACTAAGGAATTTAGTGGTGTCATGTATGCTCATGACGAAGAAAAAAAGTTGTATGTTGATATCGGATGTTCCAAACACCAGAATGGAGATAGAATTAAGTTACAATTTCTGAAAGAGAACAGGAAAGGTAGTGTCAAAATTTGGGAGCAATGCTCCATCTGAAATAAAAGGGAAAGGAACAATCACCCTGGATGAGAAGACCAAGGCTCAGAATGTCCTATATCTAGATGGCCTTAAACACAATCTTCCAAGTGTTAGGGATATGTTTGATAATGACTATGAAACTATATTTTGATCTAAGGATTGTAAAACTAGAAGGGTATAAAATGGTAAGTTGGTATGGAAAATGATCAAAACTACCAGCAATGTATATGTCTTCGATGACCCAAGAGTAAAATCTTACTTGAGTACAATGAAGATGAGACATGGATATGGAATATGAGGATGGATCATATAAACTTTGATAAATTAGTAAAACTAAATAAGATATAGGCAATAAAAGGTTTAAGAAAACTATTAAAACAATATATATCAATATGTAAGTCTTGTTAGTTTGGTGAATCGGAAAGAGTTCATTTTAAAAAAAAGGATTACTCATCTTCCATACGTCTAGAGTTGATCCATATATACATATATGGTGTTACAAGGACATAAATTCCAAAAGGAGAGAACCATATTGTTTTGTTCTATTATGTTTTCACTAGAGCTGCATGGACCATGTTACTAAACAAAAAATTAGAATCTTTATGTAAACTCAAAATCAAAGCTTAGGTTGAAAATGAGAAAGATCTGAAGGTCAAATTTTTGCAGTCAAACAGAGGAGGATAGTACACCTCAAGGGAGCTTGAAAATTTCCATGAAGAACACAGTATTAGAAGGAAGTACTTTGTGGCTAGAACCCCTCAGCAAAATGGGATACTAGAACAAAAGAATAAAACCATTCAAGAAATGTCTAGAGCCATGATAGATGAAGGAAAAGTTGCAAATATATTTTATAGAGAAGTAACCCAAGATGTTATTTATTTGGCCAGTAGAACTTAGCTTTAGGCTAATAGTTATAAGAATGCCTATGAATTATGGAAGGGAAGTTGAGCCTCAATGAAGAGCCTTAATATGTTTGGTAGTTGTTACCACCAAAAAACTGATCATCTTCCCTTATTTTGACTTTGTTGTTTCATGATCTTGATTCATACACTTGATGGTCTAGTAATGCAGCAAATTCTACCAATGATTTCCAGGTGTGTGTGAGATGTTTCAGCTCTCATGAGGGGGTGGCCCTTCAAGAAGGCCCCCGCATGCTTGAATTCCTTCATATTATGCTACAACCTCAGATGTAGTTCTGCAGATTTGATGGGTTCACTTCCTATCGATCGTAGTATGCACGTCTCCTTCAGATGATCCATTAAATTTTACAGATCCCTTCCCTATTCAACAAGGATTCTTCGGTTTTTCTACCCTCTCTGCCACCCATTTTTTGAGGGAAGGGCCATTATATATCACGTAATCAGATGATATTGTATTCAGCCCTCACTCATGTTTTTCCTAGGTGCATTATTTATGTGGGACACATTGTATTATTTTCTAGCTCAGTTATACCAGTGTGTCATGTACCATTCAACATGTACTTCATTGATCATTTTTGTGCTTATAAGCACATCATTATTTTTGTACTAAGTTATCTCGGTGGGTATAGGTACGCCTCCCCCACCTCACTGAGATCTGGTACCATAACATAAAAGGACACTTGCATTGGTCTTGCCCCCTCTGTCCCTTCCTCTTTCGCTTAAGCTCTATTGGTCTCTCTCTCTCTCTCTCTCTCTCTCTCTCTCTCTCTCTCTCTCTCTGACTCCACTTCGTTGTCTAGTGATTGTGTCTTTAAAACGTACTTCGGTGATATGTTTTTCTCCTAACACTCGTATGTTGGGGGGATTTTTTTTTTTACCAAAATTTTTATCCTGTAGCCTTAATTTACTAGATGGATCGAAGTACACCATGTAATGCCAATTTTACTGTAGTAAAATTTCTTTCATTGTGATAAATTACTTAATATACCACATTTGTTAAGTAATTTATAATTAAACCCATGAAGAATAATTAAATAAATCACTATTTATTTAATTATCTTCTAGGAATAATTAATTAAACCATTTTTTAATTAATATTCGTTGTCACATTTGACCCAGTTATGAAAAATAAATAGTTAAATTAATAATTATCTTATTTTTCTCTAGGAATAATTAATTAATCACTAATTAATTTTTATTCCTTGTCAAATTTGACTAAATTCGTTAGGAATAGTTAAATAAATCATCATTATTTTTATTATTCATTAACCATATTTCTTGAGATGATAAATAAATCATTTATTTATTTATTATTTCTAACTAGGAGTTTAAATAATTTTTCCCTCATAACCAAACATAATAAAATATTTTGAGTGGTTATTCCTACAATAGGGTTAATAATATTTTATTATTGCTCATTATTTGAGGATAACTCAATATTTTGTTATAAATAGAAGGGTTTTCAATTCATTATTCACTTTCAATTATTTTGATTGGTGTACTCACCACTGTAACTTTGATTATTGTCACTGTCACACAACATTTTTCTTTCCGTTTGAGTTCCCATTGAGCTCAAACATTTTATTTGTTGGGTTTACACATTATAGAGGAGAGAGGTTCTAAAAAAATTGAAGACATTTGAGGATAGCCAAGAACCCATACCATAGAGGGGGACTGGTAACATTTACTTGTTCCTTTCACAGGTGTTATTTAGTAAAATATATTCTTTGTATATCTAGTTCCCATTGGATTATTGGAATTACCCGCATTTATTACTATTTCATTTTGTTGTTTAACTATGATTGTGGCATATATCATGACTTTGGCAAGCTTTGTTTCTATCATTTGCTGCAAATATACAATGTTTAGTAGACATTTATATTGTTGAGACTATTTGTCATCCAGAGTCTTAGGTGATTTCTTTTCGTACACCTTTGAGAAGAAAACATTATAACAATAGAAAATATTATATAAAAGGAAATGATAAGAATCTTAGTAAGTTTAACTCTCACGGATATGAGGGAATTTTTATTGGCTGTGAAATAAGAAGAAAAGGCTACAAATGTTATAGTAAATAGACCCATAAGATTTAATAATGCATTGATGTTAAAATGGATGATGTTGTACCTGATGAAAAAAGCCATAGTAGAAATCAGATGTGGGTGATGACCATGTCTTCAAATATGAAAAACCTAAAGAGCTAAAAGAAGAAGAGGAATAAGAACATGAGGATGAAGAAAGAACACTTCAGAAGCACAAAATTTAATTTATATATTTGCAGAAGCAACATCCCGAGATCCAAATAATTAGGGACAAAGATCTCGAAGTGCAGACAATATGTACATTTATATCTAGTCCTAGATAAGAAAACTTTGTTCTATTATCCGATATAAAACCCAAAATCTTTACCCATGCAAGTGAATATTTTTTTTTTGTTAAGGGAATGGATGAAGAACTAGATCAAATATAGAAGAATGCCACTTCAGAAGTGGTTCCTAGACCAAAGGATAAGAGAATCATTGATACCAAGTGGGTGTTTAAGAATAAGCTGAATGAAGAAGGAAAAGTGGTGAGAAACAAACCCAGGTTAGTATGTAAAGGTTATTCTTAAGTAGAATGTATATACATTGAAAAAAAAATTACCGATGTAGCAAGACTAGAATCCATTAGGATGTTTTCAAAATTTTCTAGTCATAATAACTTTAAAGTATATCAGATGGATATAAAGTCAACATTCCTCATTGGTGAATTGGAAAAGGAAGTGTACATTGAATAGCCATAAAGCTTTCAACTCTCACAAGATGAAAATAATGTTTGTAGGCTAAAAATCCTTGTATGGGCTGAAGCAAGATCTAAGAGCTTGGTATGCTAGGATGGATAACTATATACAACAAGAAGGATTAAGAGAGGAATAAAAAATAATAATTTATACATTAATCTGAAAATAATAATTTGTTGATCATTATTGTGTATGCAATTGATATTATTTTTGGAAGTGAACTAAAGAAAATGGGACATCAATTTTTTGAAGCAATGCAAAAAGAGATTGAAATTTCCATGCTAGGAAAGTTGTCATTCTTTCCTGGGTTCAAGATTACTTAGTCATCAAAAGGCATTTTTATCTCCCAATCCAAGTATTGTAATGAAACCTTGAAAAAGTTTGGAATGGATGATTGCAAATCTATTTGTGCACCTATAGTGACTAGTTGTAAACTGCGCAAAAAGGATATGTCTCCCATTGTAAATGAAATGATTTATAGTTTAATGATTGGAATTTTGATGTATTTAACTGCTTCAAGACTTGATATAACACAAGAAGATAGGTATGGTTGTGAAATTTCAAGAAAATTTAAAATAAATCCACGGAAATGCAATTAAAACGATATTTAAATATCTTTAGGGAACATTAGAATTTGGTCTATGGTATGAAAGAGGTAAGTATTTTGCTTTAATAACTTACATTGACGTTGACTGGATGGAAGTATTAATTACACATAAAGTACAAGTGGAGACCCATTATTTTTGAGGAATTTCTTGGTATCTATGGTAAGTAAGAAACAAAATCCAATCTATTTTATCTATAGTTGAAGATGTTATAGGATTTAATTATTGGTTGGACAAACAAAAACCATCTTAGGTTCTCTCAGAAACCTAGGACAAACCAAATAAGAGAAACGTTGTTCCAGGTTTGATCCTTTGAGTGATGCAAGAAGTAAGGAAGAGATTGATAAGAGAAGTGAGAGAGAAGCATGTGAGTCCTTGCATGTAGGCTTGTTGGAGTTTTCAGTGTAGTTGGGAAGTGCTCCTAGCTAGCTCCAAAGCTTTGGTCCTACACATAAGGAATAACAAACACACTATTCACAACATAATCAAATTATCAATCAAAACCATTACAAACAACTAAACATAACTGAATGAATAAATATAAACCAAACTTTGATACATTAATTAGTTATACAGAAGAAGTAAAAAATGAATAGAATCATATGGAAGTAAGAACAACTAATCTATATTACTAAAGGAGATGGAGGCAAGTTACAACCATCAGATGTAGTTGCAACATCACCTCTCCCAATTCCTAGTTCCAAAACTTTCCCTCTCAAGTCAAATCTTAGTAGAGTAACAATACAAGAATTACCCTCTTTTTGTCAATGGTGAAGCCTCCAATATATAGGCAAGTGAAGGCTATGAATATTTCCCAAATTCATCGTTAGTTCAATTTGGGAATTTTTTTTTGGGTTTGTAATATTTCCTCATATAAAAATGTCTTTTTCCACTTTTTAGATGCTTTTGTGCTTAGGAAAAAGCTTCCCCATGATTTATGATTGTTTCCCACTTTTCTAAGCTTTTATTGTGTAGGAAAAAGCTAAAGATGAGTATAAAGAGATCACATTCAACCATATGAGTTTCTAAATGTGAACAAGAGTGTCAAAGTCTAGTGAAATCGAGATTTTTGCCTTGTGATTGAGTGAGAATTTTGGGAACACCAATTAGATGAAGTCGACAACTTGCTATAGAATATGATAACGTGGTCCTAAAGGTACATAACTTGTCTTATAGTGTTATAGGGGTTAGGAGAAAGTGGTATGTCAACCAACAACATAATATTCTCCTTTGCGTTGATGAGGATGTATTTTCATGTATAACAGATGCCCCCTAAAGTGTGAGCTTAGAGGGGAAGGCGATGGCCGAAATACTTTATAAAAAAACCAAGGAGAGAGAGTTTCAAAGTATCAGAAATGAAGGAGGCCTGCAAACAAAATCAAACATATGTCACATATACAAATCATGTCCTGAGTCAGGCATTCCCATGCTCAGTAGATATAACAATACATTGTGGATCCATATAGAATATGATATATCATGTCCACTCGTAAGTAATGTGGAACTTTGTAATAGTGTAGTCAGGCTGAGATACGTTGTCTCTAGAAACAAAATACACAGCTTGGGAGAGGAAACAAGGCTGAGCGATGTAAGCCTCTACGAAGGTCCTCGTCACCGTCACTGAATAGCATAATTTTATAGATGTCAATAAATCAGTTGATGTCGAACATGCGAGAATTCATTTGATTACCAGTCAATAATGAAAAGGTTAACATATGCGAGGATGGCCATCGATAAGGATGATGGTCTCCAAGATGCTCAATCCAATATAACAAGTGTGAATAAATGAGTTTAAGTCGAACACTCGTAGAATCATTCAATCATGATCCAATAATGAAAACCCCTGATCAAGCACATGGAAAAATTCCACTAAGGACTTTAAGTTCCAAGGTACTGTGGGGTTTCTCAAACCACTTCCAAGATAATTTGTTGAAGTTGATAAGAAGGGATCTGTCGAAGGTGGCCAATAATGAGTCCCACATCAATCGACATGAAATGGTAAAAAAGTGATTTATTTTGCAGTGATATGGAATAGGAAGGTGAACGGACTCAAGTCAAATGGAAATATGATATAGTGGTTGATGAGGTCAATAGATAGTAGACAATCCCTTGAACAATAGAAGGCGTGACTCTAAAGAGACCAGACATCTTAGAATCAACAACACCAAAGAGTGTTAGGATACAGGGATGCAAGGACATTAGGGTATCAAGGCTAAAATCATAGGATGGTAAGGCTCAAAGAGAAGTTGGCAATAGAGGAATATGTTGGACAAGTTCCATGTTCAAGGGATGGAAAGTAGACTACTTCAATCAAACTTTCGATAAATATAGATAGTAATGATTGTTCTTCCTTCCATTTTTCTCCCAATCTGATTAAGTAAACTCAGTGGTCTTTTCACATTTAGAGAGTGAAAATATTGTAAAGACAACTCCAAGGGGGTACTACTTTCATGGTTGATGACTAGGTGTGACAAAGGATTAATAGTATACCCGACACAATGCCTTTTCCGTAAGCTAGTTGATTGAGTCCCAATAAAGTGAGAGACCTATGCCCAATAGACATCTACCTCATTTTGTTATGAGTATGAGGAAACAAAGTAAAATCGATATTATTCAAGAAATTTTAATGAGCTAGACAAAGAAAAACTCGATATATCTTCATAAAAGTTTAACGAGTCTAATGAAGAAAACTCGATGTATCTTCATAAAATTTTAATGAGTCAGATGAAGAAAAATTGATATATATTTTTTAAGTTTTAGGGAATAAGAAAAAGAGATGAAAATAATTTCTCAGATCTTCTTTGTAGGATTTTTACGAGCCCTATAAAGGTAAATCGTCGTTTTCTAGATTAACGAGTAAGAAAATTACCATAAAAAGAATTCTCGACCTTCTTAATGCAAGTTTAACGAGTCTGAAGAAGGAAACTCGAGGTTTTTCAAATTAACGAGCAAGAAAAATACCATAAAAAGAATGCTCAACCTTCTTCATGTAATTTTATTGAGCCTAAAGAAGTAAACTCGAGGTTTTTTAGATTAACAAGTAAGAAAGATACCATCAAAATAATGCTTGTGCTTTCTTCTTTCCTTTAAGCTTAGCAACGTCTATAATAATTTTGTGAGAGGTTAGAGTCCAAGGCAAGTTATTGTTGATGGTATAATTTTTCAACTTGTATAGATCCAGGAAGTACAATGTAACCAGAAAGGAAATGGAGTAGGTGCAGCCATGTCAAACCAAGGAAGAGCAGATTGACTAAAGGGATGAGGAGGTCCTCCCATCAACGATTTTCTGGTAGGGTACATAGATTGTGATGGATAGTAGATTCCATGAGGTAGCAGTGGGGTTATTTAAAGTGATGGGCCATAATTCATTCCCCCAGCTTGAGGAGGGATACCAAATAATGGGTATCTGCCAAGATAGAGGTTTCCCCCAATAGATGTAGATGGTTGAGTTTAGAGGTGTCAGTGAGATGCAACGGGTCTAGAGAATGGAACACCACTGGCCACATAACACAGGTTAGGTATGAGACCACCACCAATGGGGTAACCACCAATAGGAAAAGAATCAATCAGAGATGGAACCTATCGATCCACATATTTCATGGGTGTAGGAATTCCCCCAGCAGGTGGATAAGTACCAGAGACATTGCCCCACTCTGCAATGTTGGGGGAGTTGAACCAAGAAATGGATTCCAACCAAACTAATTGTTGAAGGTTATCAAACACAAAACACAAGGAGCTGAAACAAAAGAAGCAGGGGCAATGGAGGAAGCAAAATGTTGAGAACCACCCCAAGTGGGTGTAACTAAGGTTCCTGGATGAACCATAGGTCGTACAATAGGATAACCCACAAAAGGTTTGGAACTTGAGATAGGTGGGTTGATTGGTGGTGGCACAAATATGTCCACAAAATACCATGACTCACTAGTAGTCATGGGGATGTTCAAAGAGGAAACCAATGAAGACACCAAAGGTAAGGTTGCTATTTGAATTAAGATATGCCCAAGAGGATCTGCAAGTGGAGGATTACAAGGAGGTACTAGGACTTTAGTAGAAGGGTCCTTAGACATAATAGTGTCTGGGTCAATATGGTGTGATTCAATGTTTGAAACTAGAGATTGACCCCCTTAAGCAGTGAGGGAATCTTATTCACTCATAATTCTTCCACCGAAAGTGGACGAAGGCATTACAGGTATCAAGATAGACAACGAGAACATGGGGTTGCCCCAATGAGTATATTTTACAAAGTTTTAAGTCAAGTGTAATTTTTATAAGTCTCAGTAGCAAGGATCACACATCTAAAACTAAAAAAATTCTAAAGGGAATCAACAAGAAGCTAGGGAACATAACCTTGTCTGATAGCCACAACGAGTTAGTGATGAAACCCAGTATCGAAGGGGATAAAAGAGAGAGAGGACCAAATGTACAATTATGATTACTCTTGAGCTTCACCTGAACCTCGGTAAGAAGGGTGTCTGGGTAATTTAGTGTCCTAAATTGCTTTACATAAATTATCAATCTGGGTATCGTAAACTGATGAAGTGTAGTTTACTGTTTGTGCTAGCTAACCCTTCTTACTTCGTTGTTTCTGTGTTTTATGTTGTTTTGGGGGGTTTTTGGTCTTTTAATTCCTAATTATTTACAATGTAATTTTCAGAACTTAAATCTAACTTTCGTAAAGACTACTCAAAATCTAAAAATGAAAACAGAGCTTATGAAAGAAATGAAAACAAAGTTTATATTCCTAGTTTACCATTATTTACAAATCATGAATTAGAACTAAAAGTGAAATTTTCAACTGATGTCTAACCATTACAGAAATAAAACTAAATGAAATTCTTGGCTACTCTGCCTCTCAATTTTGGGAGAAAATCTCCTTGGGATGACATTTGAGTAATTATGTACTTCATTAATCTAAGAGAAAGCAAATACAGAGATGCAGAAATAACTCATTGCATAGATGAAATGTTCAACCACTCAGCTAAGGATGGATTATCAACTTGAAGGGTTTTCCATAAACATTCATTAACACCATGAGTTAGTAAGCTAAAAATGAAATGGCAAAGACAATAAATGACACCGATCAGTTTAATTGAGAATTTAAACTAGCGAAACAATAAATGAAGTAAACTATTCAACAATGTATCTTTATCATTTCTTCAATCCTACTCTCATCCTGAAACAAGATTAGTTTTTAATTGAAGAAACAAGATTACACCATTGAGTTCTATCTTCTAAACTACTGATAAAAACTAAAAAGAGATCAAGCAAATGGAAACTAGTCTAAATTATAAACATTGTTAATAATAAAATGATGGAAATTGCATTATAAACATTCTTAGTAAGAAAATGATTATAAAAACTGTGAAAGAAAATAATGAATTTACAGTTAACAAGAAGAAGATAAATAAAATGAGATGAAACCTTCTTCAGTGCAGGGGCCCTTTGCAACTGATTAGGCTACGCTTGCTCAATCAACTCCAATAAAACTCCTTTAGATTTTCATAGAAACATGCAGTCTTTTCATATTAAAACAAGGACACAAAATGCCCAGAAATTATAGAGTCTAGAACTTCGATTTCATAATAAAAGTATTACTGTCACTACTAACTTCTATGGTCCTTTACACAGGTATTTATAAGAAATATCATATAATTGTTTGTGGAGAGAAACATGCTACAACCAAACACGTAGAAGACAGATATGTGGAATTTCTTCCTTGGATGCTGGAGACATAAATCCAAGACATGGTGGCTATTGGATTTGTTTGTACAGGTGGCCGTTGGAGTCCATAGGTACAGGTAATTTCTCTGGATAGTGCTTCCCATCATTATGATATGTATTAATCAACTCTGAAATAGAGTCCTGTTACCTTCGGTCTCTCTGTGTTTGACTTATCTATTGACCATAGACCTATGCCATCTTCTTTGTCAACCTAGGCTAAATGAATAGGACAGGGTCCATGTCACGATGATTTCCAAGCTGCCCATATGTCTAGTTTCTCCTTCTGACACCTGGAACCTGTTAGAGCACAAAGGTAGCTGCGGAACAGCTTATTAGCTACAGAATAGGCTGCATTCCATAGCTAATATAGAAAAATTTATTCAAGTAGAAAAACATAGAAGCATAACATGTAAATCACTAAATGTCCTCCTCAAGACAGTATATACTGGTCATTGGTGATGAGAATGCATCTTTCTTATGGAAAAACAAAGAAAACGAGTGAGAAGAGTTGCTAGGGAAAGAGTAATGTTAAGGCTCAACATACCTCCACTGCAAAATCATTGCATGTCCCCATGCAATTTTCAAAAATGTGAACTTCTTTCTCCTATTGCATCTATTCTGAAACTTCTGCCAGCACATCCAACTTCCTTTCCTTACTTCTCCTTGCACTGACTGCCATCCTGGGCTTCTTCATAAGAAGTCTATATTTGAGGTTGATAAGTGTTCTGCTCAACCTCCTATTTTTCCTCTTCAACTTCTTATTTTTCCTATACCATAATCCTAGGTGTAACATTGTGTTGTCATGAATGGCTCTATCCAGCTTTTTCTGTCCCCTCAAGGTTTCATTTTCTTTTGAATGCGCCTATTCAAAACCTCTAACTCAAAGATTTCTTGTTTAAGAGAGCTAGTTAGAGGTTCTTGTGGATTGATAGGCTGCTCTAGATTGGTTGAGGATCCTGTATCCATTGAGGTATTCTTTTTCTCTAATGACTCTATGTAGTCATGGATTTGTTGTTGTACTGGATCGATGCTAGGAGAATCTCTGCTTGGGCTGCCTTCAAAATTCTGTGGAGGAGAGTTTTGTGGGCTGTGTTCAAATGGAATATTGTCAGGAGATTGAACTAGGCTTTCTTCCTCTAAGTTTATGAAATGGGCTTCTTTTGATGTTACCCTCTTCACCTTACCTCAGAGTCTAGAGCTCCTTCTCAGGTTTTTGAAGCTTATGGTTTCTTCTCTTGTGCCTTCTTCCTCTTTCCTATCTCATTATTTTTCTTGATTTTATTCTTAACCTTGGTCAATATTTTGGAGAATAATTGTTCATCTTCTTGTGGTGATGAAGGTTTAGGAATGTCTTCATTGATTTCTTTAGCTCTCTCTTTCATTTTTCCTTTATGTTTAGTCTGCTTCCTAACCTCTAGTTTAGAAGATGTCTCTACATCATTATTTTGGGAGGAGGTTTGAATATTAATGTTGATATTTCTCCTCCTACTTTTATTAACATGACTCTCCTCAAGTGATTCTGGATCATCTTGGAAAAAAAAATTACCAGTAAATCTTCCCATGTATCCCCTACATTTTTCAAATGGAATTCAACTAGTATTTTCACTAATCCATGATGATACATAGTTGTTTCTATGGATTCAATTTTCTTTTGGACATTTGTAGCCATCCTTCTCAGAATTTTTAGGAGGAAGAAGGGAAGGTTGATGGATCCATTTTCTAAAACATTCATTTTTAAGAGAATATGGTAAACATACATAAACCCAAATATTCCTTCACATGTAATGAATTTTTGCAATATTAACAATCTATTACTCCATTTGTTCTTGAGTGCTGAAATATGAATTCCCTTCCTAAATACTGTAGCATCCATACCTAGGTTTCTAAGTATCAATTTCCAAGATTAACCATGAAATTCCTTGTTTTTAAACCATCTTTCTCCTTGTCTTGGTAGCTTTGTTTCTTCTGCTATGAATGATTCTATGACTGCAAATTTGATATCTCATATCTCCACTTTTTTGCCATCAAATGACCTTGCAAAATACTTGGTAATTTCCTTGTGGTAGCTGTCAAATTTCTCAATAAAATTTAACCATCCAGCCTTCTGTAGCATCCATTTAAGATGTGGATACCCCTCCATATAGTTTATCCCTGCGGGTTCTGTCCTGACAATAAGCCGCATATCCCCTGTTTTCGGTTAACCTTCAAAATTACTCTCACTATCTATAAAACGAGTGCTATTTAAGAAAAGGAATGACAGTGTATATATGAAAATGGAAAGACTGTTTGTATATGAGAAATGGAATGACTGTGTATATAGAAAATAGAGAGATTGTGTATATGAAATGACTGTGTGAATATGAGAGAAAAACTTAAGAGTTTGCATGTAATAAATAGACAATAAGGGTTTAGATAGTCATAGATAGGTAGGTCACATCGTTATCTTGACCGTTAACAGGTGTAGTTGTGGAGGGCCGTTTGAGTACAGGTTATGGAGTTTGAAGCAGAGATTTGTAATGAAATAATCATTGAGACCATTTGTCATTAAAGATGGAAGATATGGCGAAGACATAGTGGCGGTGAAATCAAATTATGGTTGATTAAGGAGACATGTGATTATACATATTGTACAAACTTATGTTTTCAAATTTATTTTTGAAATAAATTTTTGCATTTACCTTTGGAAACTTTACCTTTCGCTTGCTAATTTTTTTGATGTTGATCCACAGGTACCTTGAGCATGGTTGGTCTTCAAAAATTGATTTTTCTTCAACTCCCTACATACATGATTTTATTATGAACTATACACTTGTGCTTGAACTGATAAAAAAATTGCGTCTACGGAATTAGATAGCTATAAAATAGAATCAATTGCAGAACGTGAAACAGAAAGTGAAAAATGGCTTATGGATCATTAATGAAATGGATGTGGCTATGTAAGTTAAATGAAATGAGATGTAAGACAAGATGATAAATGAAATGGAAAAAATGGAATGAAAACTGTAAAAGGAAAATGAAAAAAAAAATTATTGATGGAGCATGACAATGAGATGAAGTGAAACTGAAAAAATAAAATGGAGTGAGGTGGGATGAGATAATGAACTTTTCAGAATCTACATTGTAGAGTGATTGTAGCTTTTTATCATTACTTATTACAGAAATAAAATGGAAAATATAGGGTGTCAGAAATATTTGATTTTCACCCTGTATTTTCTGTATAAGTATGCCAATCAATGATTGGTTTTCAACCTTATATAATTTATGATTATTATTATTATTATTATAGGAAAAATAAAGACTAAGTGAGTGGAGAAGAAGGATTCTTCTTTACTAACTTCATTTCAGAATTGTCTTCGAAAATCTTAATGAACTCATCTTTTGAAATTGGTTTCTGATGTATCTTTAACCTATGACCATTCACAAGAAGAGGAGTTTTACATTCATCTATTGTTCTTATCCTCACTACTCCATTACTAAATATAGTTTCAATATCATATGGCCCAAGCCAATTAGTTTCAAACTTCCCTTGAAAATCTTTAAAATTTGAATCAAACAATAGCACCAAATCTCCCACTTGAAACCTCTTATCATTGATATATTTTTCATGCCATTTAGCCCTCTGTTGTTGGACTATACCAGTCCTTTGAATTGCCTCTTGCCTAATTTCATCAAGTTCATTTAATTGCTTCAACCTATGCTTTTGTGCCTCTGATAAATCTAGTTCCAGTTGGACTGCCATCTTGAAAGTTCTAATTTGGAACTCTATAAGGAACATGACTTTTTTCCCATAAAAACGTTCATAGGGTGTATGTCCCATTGTGCTCCTCCATGTAGTTCTATAGGCTCATAGGGCTTCAGGAGCCCTTTCTTCCCAATCTCTTCTATGTATATGCACAGTCTTAGTCACGATTCCTTCAATCACTTTATTTGTAGATTCCACTTTACCATTTTCTTGTGGATGATGAGTAGATTTCCGATGTTTAATCTTGTATTCGTCCACAAGCCCTTCCACCAGGTTAGATATAAATTGAGATCTCTGATCTGTCACAATTTTTCTTGGAACACCAAAACGAGTGAAGGTGTCCTCAAAAAGAAAATTAACTATAAATTTTTCATTAGCAAAAGGTAATGCTTTGGATTCTACCCATTTAGTGGCATAATCAGTGCATACCAATATATAATTTCCTGCTTAGATGGAGGATTAATTGGCCCAAAAAAATCTAAGGCCCATTTTCCAAAAGGTTTGATGAGTACCTGAGTTTGTAATGGCATTTCATTTGAGGGCGCAGGTTTCCCTACCCTTTGGCAACTGTCACATCTCCTAACATATTCTTTAGCATCTTTGAAGATGGATGGCCAATAATATCCTAAAGAAAGGATTTTATAGGCTATCCTCTTGTCATCAAAGTGCCCACCACACAGCTCATCATGACATGCCTTAAGAATATCGGGCATTTCATCTTCCCTGACACACCTTATAATCATAAGATTTGAGCCTGTTTTATACAATTCAGTAGTGATCCATGAATATCTTGCACTTTCCTAAATAATTTTTCTTTTCTCTATAGGAAACAAATGTGAGCGTAACTTGCCTGTGACCAAATAGTTAGCAATATCTACAAACCAAGGAGTTTGAGTAGTTACTGTAAAAAGATATTCTTCAAGAAACTTATCTTCAACCAGAGAATCTTCTTTGATATTCTAAATCTTGTACAAGAAATCAGCAACTGTGTTTTGTTTTCCAGGTCTATCTAGCACAAATTTTTGCAAAAGTAAAAGCCATCTTGCAACTCTACCATTAGTAATAGGTTTATTCATCAAATATCTAATTGTAGAGTGATTTGTATGCACAAAGGTTTCATAGCCTGTTATATAGTGTCTGAACTTGTTAATTGCATGGACAACTAAAAATTCCTTTTCAGACACAGTATAATTTAACTCAGTGGGAGTCAAATTCTTGCTTTTATAGTAAATGGCATAAGGAATAAGATCTTTTTGTCCCAGTATAGCTCCTAGAGCTGTCTCTGACGCATCTGTTGAAATATGGAAAGGGAGTTTCCAATTTAGACCTCTTAAAATGGGTGCTTTAGAAATTTTTGTTTTCAAGGTTTCAAACGCCAACTGGCAATTAGAATTCCAATTGAATTCACAATCTTTGGTAAGAAATCTGAAGAGTGGGGATGCTATTTAGTGAGATTTTCTATAAACCTTCTATATTATCCTATAAATCCTAGAAAAATTCTAACATCCTTTTGGCAATTTGGAATTGATAATTTAGAGATGACTTCAACTTTAGATTTTTCAACTTTAATCCCATCTCTTGAAATGTGATGTCCTAAAACAACACCTTCTATAAGCATCATAAAACATTTTTCATGGCTTAGTGAAAGGTTTGTTTCCTTACATCTTTTAAGAACTTTTTCCAAATTTTCCAAAGCTTCTTCAATTATATTTCCATAGACTGTAAAATCATCCATATATACCTCTACACAATCATGTATCAGATCAGGAAAAATTCCTAGTACAACTCTTTGGAATGTTCCAAGTGCACTATATAACCCAAAAGGAAGTACTCGGTAGGGATAAGTTCCCCTTGGATAAGTAAATGTGGTCTTAACCTAATCTCCAGGTGCTACCTGAATTTGATTATAACCACTAAAACCATCCAAGAATGAGAAATACTTCTTACCTGGTAATGTATCTAACACTTGATCTATAAAAGGAAAGGAAAACGATCTTTAAGGGTTTCTTTATTCAATTCTTCGTAGTCAATGCACACCCTCCATTTACCATTCTTTTTAGGCACAATTACCAATGGAGAAACCCATTGGATATCTGAAATTGGGTAAATGAAGTTTACATTCACTAATTTTTGGATCTCTTCTTTCACAATATCTCTAAGATTTTGATTCATCCTTCTCTGAGGTTGTCTAATAGGTCTACAATTTTCCTCAATATAGATGTGATGGATACAAGTATTAGGATCAATGCCTTTCGTGTCGGTCTATTCCCATGCAAATGCAACAGAATGTTTTTGTATTGTTTTGATTAGCTCTTCTTGTTGTAGTTTCTCCAAGTTTTTGTTTATGTTCAATGTCCTACCTGGAAAGATTTCAATTGTAGAGCTACCAAACTCTTCCATAGAATAGAGAGATATCTACATAGATGACAAATATTCAACATCAGATTTTTCTTGAAATTGCTCATGGTCATATTCTGAAGATGATTCAAAATTTTCCAATGTATTTAAAAATTGACTATCTTCACTAATATCTGAAATAGTAAACAAAGGTTGAATATCACCTTCATCATCAATCCATTCTTTGTCATCTATTTCTGTGATTTTTTTTGCTGGAGGATATAGAGTAAAATTCTTTGTTGAATTACCATCAGAAATATACATGTCACCAGGTTATATGGGAGAGAGGTTATACTTCTTCTTCCTCACCAGGTATTCCTAATTCTTTAACTATAATGTGTTCTCCTATGGAGGTGAAAAAGGCTATCCCTGTTGTTCGAGATTCAAGATTTTTCTCCCCTAGGACTGACTTGGTAGATGAAGTAGGAGATTCTTTTCACTGGATTTCTGTCCCTGGAACTTCAGGAGTCCGATGGTTGGGAGTATGAGTTTGGGATGCAGGTATATATTTTCTTTTTCTTGGTGGAGTATGTGGTGTTATAAGAATTGAACTTCTGTCCCTAGCTATAAATCTAACCCTAGAGTCTCTTTCTCTGTTAATTTTTTTTGAATGTAAGAGATAAGGCTACCTAGTTACGCTTCCCCGACAGTGGCACCAAAATGTATGGTGAATTTAGTGTACTAAATTTCTCTACATAAATTATCAATCTGGGTATCGTAAACTAATGAACTGTAGTGCACTGTTTGTGCTAGCTAACCCTTCTTACTTCATTGTTTTTGTGTTTTATGTTGTTTTGGGGGGTTTTTGGTCTTTTAATTCCTAATTATTTACAATGTAATTATCAGAACTTAAATCTAAATTTCATAAAGACTGCTCAAAATATAAAATTCAAAACAAATCTTAAGAAAGAAATGAAAATAGAGCTAAGAAAGATTTGGAAGAAAAGCTAAGAAAGAAATGAAAACAAAGTTTTTGTTCCTACTTTAGCATTATTTCCAAATCATGAATTAAAAATGAAAGTGAAATTTGCAACTGATGTCTAACCAATTACAGAAATAAAACTAAATGAAATACTTGGTTACTCCGACTCTCAATTTTGGGAGAAAGTCTCCTTGGGATGAAATTTGAGTAATCTTGTACTTCATTAATCTAAGAGAAAGAAAATACAGAGATGCAAAAATAACTCATTGCATAGATGAAATGTTCAACCATTTATTTAAGGATGGATTATCAACTTGAAGGGTTTTCCATAAACATTCATTAACACCATGAGTCAGTAAACTAAAAATGAAATGGCAAAGACAGTAAATGACACTGATTAGTTTAATTGACAATTTAAACTAGAAATATAGTAAATGAAGTAAACTATTCAACAATGTATCTTTATCATTTCTTCAATATTACTCTCATCCTGAAACAAGATTAGTTTTAATTGAAGAAACAAGATTACACCATTGAGTTCTCTCTTCTAAACTATTAATAAAAAATAAAAAGAGATCAAGAAAATGGAAACTGCTCTAAATTATAAACACTGTTAATAAGAAAATGATCGAAATTGCATTATAAACATTGTTAGTAAGAAAATGATTATAAACACTGTGAAAGAAAATGATGAATTTACAGTTAACAAGAAGAATAAAAATGAAATGAAATGAAACCTTCTTTAGTGCAGGGGCCCTCCACAACTGATTAGGCTATGGTTGCTCAATCAACTCTAAGAAAACTCCTTCAGATTTTCATAGAAACATGCGGCCTTTTCATATTAAAGCAGGGACACAAAATGCCCAGAAATTACAGAGTCTAGAACTTGGATTTCATAATAAAACTATTACTATCACTAATAACTTCTTCGGTTCTTTACACAAGTATTTATAAGAAAAATCAAATAACTGTTTGTGGAGTAAAACATGCTACAACGAAACACGTAGAAGACAGATATGCATAATTTCTTCCTTGGCTGCTAGAGACATAAATCCAAGACATGGTGGCTGTTGGATTCGTTTGTACAGGTGGCTCTTGAAGTTCGTAGCTACAGGTAGTTGCTTTGGATAACACTTCCCATCACTGTGAAACGTATTCATTAACCATGAAATAGAGTCCTGTTACCTTCGGTCTCTCTGTGTTTGACTTATCTATTGACCATAGTCTTATGCCATCTTCTTTGTTGACCTGGGCTAAATGAATAGGATAGGGTCCATGTCACAATTATTTCCAAGCTGCCCATGTGGCTAGTTTCTCCTTGTGACACTTGGAACTTGTTAGAGAATGAAAGCAGTTGCGGAACAGCCGATTAGCTACAGAATATGCTGCGTTCCGTAGTTAATATACAAAAATTTATTCAAACAGCGAAACATAAAAGTATAACATGTAAATCACCAAATTTCCCCCTCAAGATAGTATATACCAGTCATTGGTGATGAAAATGTGTCTTTCTTATGGAAAAAAAAAGAAAAGGAATGAAAATAGTTGCTAGGGAAAGAGTAATTTTGAGGCTCAACAAAGGGGCCAAGCACTCTTGTGAAGTTGAAAACCCTCCCCAAAAACCAAAGATGGAGTAGGTTTGTGCGTTTAGGTATCAGGGAAGCCTTCCCCATTCACCTTGTGTTCATCCCTAAAAATTATGCCCACTAAGGTTACCTAAAATCACAAACACCACTGGGCGGTCATGATCTTATATAGTACACTACGTGAGCAAGTTACTTGTGTCTTCGAATCAAATCCGATATCCATGAGGTGATCCCTAATACACAGAATACCCATAGAAATGAAATCGAAGGTGGGATACCTTCTCTTACACTCTGATGTTGTCTCATGCTTAACTCTATTGTAATTGGAGCAGTCTCAGATGATATGAGTGAAACAATATTTTACTCTCATTATTGACATTAGTCTCAGTTCGAAATCTTGCGTAGTTTACTCACCATAACCTAGCCCAATATTCTAGATTAAACTAATATGTTTGTATTCTAAAAAAGAGCTGTTCAGTAATTTTTATTACGAGATTGATTTTAAAGGTACTTTATTAATTTCTTCGAAAGAGGTGTTGACAATGAAGTTTTATGAGACCCTGACTTAAACCATGTAGAAAATATGCCTTTCAATTTCAGTTCGATGAAGAAGGATTTCTACAACGAGAGAGTAACTATATGCCATTTTCCATAATAAACAAACAAAACTACAAGTTCCAATGCACCTAAAAAATTTCCGACAATGATATTCCAATTAGATGCACACTAATGTATAGAATATCAAGCAGATTAAGCAGATAATCAATTTTTTTCTTTTTTTTCTTTTAAGATGTATGCAATGAAAGATAAAATAAATTAAAAAATAAACAATGAATGCAACCATGATAATCATAGTCTAATACATCAAATACCTTAAGAAACAAACAAGCAAAACATATGGAGTGGAAATCACTAGAAAAGTGACAAATTAGAGGTTATAAGTACTAACACAGGCTAAGAGACGAACACAATGTGTTATAAGAACGATTAACGCACTATCAATAAGGGATATATAACATTATAGTTCTTTGTTGTCCACTGCATATAACATTACAAAAGTTTAACTCAAAACAAGAGGGTTCAGGTCCAAGAAAATTATTCAGATCAGTTTTCATTATTAAGCACGCAAACAATGGATGGGAATTCAAGCAAGGAAAAGATCAAAGAGAGGGAAAAATAAACCAGGAAGAATAATTCTCCCCAACTGAGTCGTCACTTCTACTATAGGATTTAATGCTTGGTTGGAAAAATAGAAAACCTTCTCCAAGTCTCCCGAAATCCTAGGGCAAACCAAATAAAATAAAGGTTGTTGAATGTTTGATCCTTTTAGTGATGGATGAAGTAAGGAAGCTATTGATAAGAGAAGTGAAATACAAGCCCGTGAATCCTCACATGCAGGCCTGTTGGAGTTTTTAGTGTAGTTGGGAAGCACTCATAGCTAGCTCTAAAGCTTTGGTACTGCACATAAAAGAGAACAAACAAACTATTTACAACATAATAATATTATCAATCAAAACCATTAGAAACAAATAAACATAACCGAATGAATAAATATAAACCAAACTTTCATACATTCATTATTTATACAGAACAAGTAAACAATGAATAGTGGCATATGTAATTAAGAAAAATTGATCTATATTATTAAAGGAGTTGGAGGAAGGTTAGAACCATCACATGTAGTTTTAGCAACACCTACCCCAACTCCTAGCTCCAAAATGCTCCCTCTCAAGTCAGATCTCAGTAGAGTAACAATGTAATAATTCCCCTATTCTCTCAATGGCCAAGCCTCTAATATATAGGCAAGTGAAGGTTATGAATATTTCCCAAATTCCTCATTAGTTGAATTTGGGAAAAAACGTTTGGGTGAATAATGTTTCCTCATATAAAAATGGATTTTTCTACTTTTTAGATGCATTTGTGCTTAGGAGAAATCTTCCCCATGATTTATGACTCTTTCCTGATTTTCTATGTTTTTCTTTTTTAGGAAAAAGCTAAAGAAGAGGATAGAGAGATCACACTCCACCATATGAGTTTCTAAAAGTGAACTAGAGTTTAAAAGTCTAGTTAACTCGAGCTTTTTTCCTCATGACTGAGTGAGAATTTTGTTAACACAAGTTAGATGAAGGGGACAACTTGTAATAGATTAGAATAACTTGGTCCTCATGGTAAATAACTTTTATTATAGTTTACATAGGCTAGGAGGAAGGGGTATTTCAACCAACAACATAGTATTCTCCTCTGAGCTGACGAGGAGGTATTTTCATGTATAACAAAAGTTGACTACATAGCTACACCTACTTGCTATACTCAAATTATTTGGATGAGGTAGATATTGAAGGATTTCAAAGTCAACTTTGATGATCCCATTACCCTTATGCATGATAATACAAGTGTCATTAGTAGATCCAAGAACCTTGCAAGCATTCAAAGACTAAACACATCCCAATTAAATATCATTTATTGATAGATAAATTTGTTAACGATTTATTATATTGGAATATGTGGCTAGTAATTAATAAATTATAGTTATTTTAACAGAACCACTTCCCAGGGATTCGTTTGAGTACATTAGACAGAAATTGGTAGTGATGTCTCTCTCAAAAACCTGACTCAGCTTCTTTAATGTTAGGAAACTACTCAATTTCCTGAGTACATTCATGAGTCAGCTACAAGAGAAGAATAGTTTACAATGGAAACTATATTGGTAATGAAAGGCATGGTCTTAGAGGGATATTTTCTAGCTCTATGCACCGTTCACCATTAATGTCAAAGGGGGATAAGATGAGTGGCACAAACATTCATATTCAGGGCACACAATTAAAGGCAGTGAAGAAGAGCCAAGATAACTGTAGGAGAGTAGAGTGTAATCAATTATGGAAAGTACCAGATCCAAGGGGAGAATTTTGAGCCCAACTGGTGTCAACGAAAGTTTTGCTCCATGTTGTTGCCATCATTGCCTCAAATTATTTTTTTTTAAGTTCCCATCAATTCTGAAGGGCGGTATTACTCACAAAAGGATATGATGATACTATTAAGCACAATGTTGTCAATGGTTGACATTGGAGATTACTGAACATGATGTTTTCATTAATGCCATTGTGTGGCCATTGATTTCAAAGGAGTATCAAGATTAGGGGATCATGTCGGTATTTGAGATGTTTAGTTGAAACCATCATAGTACTAAGATACATGATTAATCATTAAAAACTAAAATTATGACTATTATTTCTATTTGTGGAGGTATTTTCGTATAACCTTCATAGCTATGTTTGATTTCTTTCTTCAAAAAGTCTTCAGAGAGTGGTAGGAAATAATAGTAATGAATTTTGTCTATAGAAAATCAAGTCAGATTTCCCTACAAAGTCTATAGCTAGATATTCCTTTGAACTACCTTTCTAATGATATATAAAACTTAGAAAATGTCCCAAGGGTTGAAGAGATATTACAGTTTGAATTTGGGTAGTTAGCTATAGCATAAGAAGTTTGAAGGTCCGTGCCTTTGAGAGACAAACAATTACTAAAGGGAAAAACATCCAAAATATGCACTATTATAGACTCATCTAGATATTTTTGATTCCATGACATTCAGGGCTACATGCTAAGAGAATCCCAAGACATGAATTTGGGGTCATAATTCCATGTTCGTTGTGATTCTAGTGTAGTCTAGGCATTCGAGCCCAAAGAATGTCTTCAAAAGAAAAGCAATAAATTCACAGGGATATGGATTTTATCTTCTCTACAGGTTGATGGTGTGGAAATATGATGAGTTCAGTGAGGTTGCTTACAGGTGGAGTTCATTGGGCTAGTGGGATGATGTGGGACGATGACAAGGTTACAAATGGTAGGTAGTTTTGGAGTTTTTGGATGACCATTTGTGCCAAATCAATATGACACATGGCACTAATTACATGTCTCTGTGTGGCATGTTGAAATTAGTGTGATGTAAGAGTGATCTCATTTAAGGATGTGACGCAACATTGGGATCTCTACCAAAGGGTTGTGTTTATAAACAAAATTTCATGTAAATTATTTTTTAAAAATTTGTTGAAATCAAGTAGGATTAATACATGAGTTGGTCTAATAGATTCAGGGTATTCGAGGTTTGGGCATCACAATAGGAGTACAAAATTGAGTCTCTTCTAGACTCTAAATGATAGTGGGACAACACAATGCACCAAAATCTGGCATGGCATTGATTAAGGGGGTTAGGGCCTCTTCTGAGTGGGTTCTTGTAAATATTGATGTAATCAGAGTTTGTGCTTTTGATTTACATCACATTAGAAACAACCTTTGTGATTTTTCTCCCTGGAGGGTTTCCATGTTAAATCACTTTGTACAAATATGATGTGAATGTTTTCATGCTATGTGTAAATTGGGAATGATTGAATGGCTAGTTAAGTGTCAAATTTATAATAATTAATTCAATATCTCCCCTCTTAGTAATTCATTATTCCCAACACCAAGTACTTTGTCCCTCGATATTTAAATATTGTATCATGGTGGCCTAGAAGTGCCACCATTTTGTACTTTTCACTAAAAATATGCTTTCACACCCTATGGTTGTCGTAAGAACATTAAAAAATGTGGCATAGATTTCATGTAGTGTAAACCAATTTCATCCAATTAAAACCATTGCATAATTTTGCTAGTGGACTACTTTACTATTTTTGTTGAGGCAATTTCTACCTTCTCTAATGATGGAACCATTATGGCACTATTCATGTTCAACCACATTATTACTAGGTTTGCGATACCCAAGACAATTGTGACTAATCATGGTTCTCATCTTCACAATCATATGATGAGCAAAATAACCACGAAGTTCAAGGTTTACAAAGAACATTGAACCTTCTATCATCCCTATGCTAACAAAGAAGTAAAGGTTGCAAACCTTGGCTTGAGTACCATGCTCTGATAAATGGTAGGGATCCATAAGTCAAATTAGCATTTCATGTTTTTTTCCAAATTATAATCCTATCAAACCTTAGTAAAACTAATACAATATTTAATACTTTTCATTTGGTTTATGGGGAGGAGATTGTACTTCCCATTGAATGTGAGATTCAATCTTTGAAACTAGTTATAGAACTATTACCAAACACTTCAACCAAAGAAGAATGTATCCTTCATTTAACCCATATTGATGAACATAATCAATACGTTGTGATATCCAGTGAGACTCATATGAAGCACGTAAAATCCCAATATAATAATTTTATTTGACCTCATGCTGTTGTATAAGGGAATCAAGTTATAGTCTATGATTACGATCAAGAAAAGTTAGGTGCAAGAAAGATATAACCCCTCTAGCATGGTCCCTATATTGTCAAACGTGTTCTCAAGAAAAAGTCCTACAAGGTAGTGGATCATGATGGGAACCCTTTCTTGGGGTTTTAATATGGGTTTATAGATTTATTCCCTTTCACATTTATTTGTCATTCTGGGGTTCGTTAATTATTTTAAGGTTATCGTGCAAAGTTTATGCGAGCCACAAGTTCCCTACCTAGTATTGAACAATTACAAAATACAAGGCCCAATGAATGCTACGGATCGAGTGAAAACAAAGTAAATAACACTAACAACAATCTAAAGTAACAACAATTAGGAATCACATCAAGATTACAAAGTGGAAAAGAAAGAAACAAAAATTATAAAAAATTAGCAATATAACTAAGAAGCATACCTATTCACATGATTGAATCCAACAACACCTAATTGAGAGAGCAGGTCCAAATCTCCAATTAGGGCTATGGCTAAGAGTTAGATATCACACTAAATTATAGAAAACTAGAATTCACATTAACCAAAAAGAGTTACAAATAAAGTTCTATTTTTACATGCTCCAAGGGAATGTATGGCATTATTCTTTGTTGAGCCTTACTTATACATTTAATCATTACATGAATAAAATTTAATGAAATAAAAATTCATGGCAATTGTGTCTTTCCACAAATATACAATCATTTCTCAAATATAAATAGAATACAAAGATAGAAATCAGAGTCAATTTGTCATTTGTTAGACAGTTGAGCAGTTTAGCAGTTCAATAATTAAATACCACAACCATCTCATCAACAACATCGTGTTGGATTATTTTTTGCTGAACAACATATGACATGAATCTGTAGGATAATTTTGTTAGCAAATCATCTAGGCATATTTCCCCTAGGACTACACTTCATTAATTAGAATTTTAAGAAGACATACAAATAACATATACCTTTCATTGATTGAGATATAAATTGACCTCATAAAAGCTATGTAATGGATAAAAAGGAACAGGTAAAAGTGGGTAAAATTAGTTAATTCTATTAGCCAAAATCTTCCCCAAACTGGCTTGGTTTCATGTTCTCATGCAAGTCACTTCTTGCGTAGATTAGTGTTTGAACTGTTGTGACTAGCATCAAGATGAGTAAGATTGTATTGTTTTTCCATCTTAATCCTAGGTAGATGAAATCCATCTGTATGAACGATGTCCTTCCACCAGTCTTCAACCACAACATAAACTGACCCATACTGATCAGAAGGCAACCAGATAATAAGAAATTATAGCGTTAACACTAGCCAATGAACTCCACAGTGTTGCATGCAAGTAGTATAGCATGGAATTCTCCCCAATTCTCTTACAAAGTTGGGTTCCCCAAATGGCTCTTGTGCCCGTACTATTTACAATGAAATCATGCAACACTTTTGAAAAGCGTCCTTGGCTTCTTCCTGAAAAGTGAAGATCTTTCTTATGCACAATTCGACACACCATTATTGCGTCAAAATAATATGATGTTTTCACCTTTTGAGTTTGAGAAACCGATGATGTTGAGTAAAAATATCCCCAGAATGGAAATGCTCCATTCTGATCATCAATGGGCAATTTTCCTATTTTGCCTTGAATGTATCAAGGGCCTTTTTCCATTTGACTTGATTAATCACAAAATATGTAAAAGCTCTCAATATAATATCTCCTACAAATGGTACTGGGTTGAATGATTGATCAGTTTCTGGGATATAATCATATATGCATAATCCACATAACAAATGTTGGTTAATATGATTAACTCTTAGAATCCTCAACAAGTGCATGGGATCCTCTATGTTGTGACTTAACTCCTAGTGTGTACTTTCCAAATAGAAAAACATATAATTTTCATGAAGAAAAAGGGCATAACAATTAGCGGGGGCCTGCATGCCATTATTTGTTGTGTTAAGGTGAAAATCTCATCCTTATCAGTCTCTAGCAACTGAACCTATCCCTGCAATTCCTTGATCTTCTTCTGCAATTTTTCTTGTTATTGTTGAGCCATTTTTATCTGAGTTGTATAATTGGAAACCATCCTTGCTGCATTCTCCTCAATATCTCTTATTTCTTTCCAATGAGCCTCCATGGAAATTTCTCCACGGTGGAAATGAAAAGTAGTGGCCTTCCATTTCTAGATTTATGTTGCCGAAATAAACTCCCTGGTTTCTTCAGGATGGAGAAGTGTCTCAGTCTGTGTGGATGCTGAGGTAACCTCCTTATCCTCTATCTTTACTACCACTGAAACTATCACACCAATTCCAGGGGTTCTAGTTGCTTTGCCAGTATTAATTTTTCACTTTCCTTTTTCCCGTTTCCACAATCGTATCACCTTTTTACTCAGTTTGGTAATTTCTATCCTTAGCTGAATATTTTCTTTGAACAATAGTCTGTATGGGCTTTGAATGGGGGATTTAATTTATTCAAGCTCTTCGACAAATTATTTTTTTACCATATTATCCTCCATCTGTCTCGAGGTTAGTACTAGTCCTTATGGAGCAGTATCAACAAACTCGTCAACAGGTCCATATTTTATCACGACTTTCTCCATTTGTTTGGATGTAGGTACTTTTGGAGTGGCATTGGTACATTATTATTCAAACTATGGCACTACCAAATTTCCTTCTATTTGTTCATAGGATGGTATTGGTTCTTATGGATCAGTACTAGGAACATTTCCTTCCCCTAATTTCCCTAAAGCTGATAGTGGTTCTTGTGGAGCAGTATTGGAAACATTTTCTTCCCCCAATTTTTTTGAAGCCGATATTGGTTCTTGTGGAGTAGTATCGGCAACAACCTCTTCCTCCAATTTCTTTGAACTCGACACTGGTTCTTGTGTAGTAGTATCAACAACAACTTCCTCTCCCAATTTCTCTGAAGTTGATAGTGGTTCTTGTGGAGCAATATTGACAAAAACTTCGTGTTCCATTTCCTCTGAGGCCGACACTGGTTCTTGTGGAATAGTATCGACAATATCCTAATCTTCCACTTGTTCTAATTTCAACATTGGTTCTTGTGGAGAAGTATCGATAACAACCTCTTCTTATAATTTCTCTAGAGCCAACGCTGGTTCTTGTGGAGCAGTATCAGAAATATATTCTTCTTTTGTAATTACTCCTATAAACTTCAATTTTGGAGGAAATACTTCTTCTATCACTGCCTGGATAGGAGAACAAAATTTCCTTGATCCTCTTGGTAGGGAAGCCATAAGTGGAGAATGAGGGGTATTAGTTTTAGTTTTCATTCTGCCAAAGTCCTTAATTTCAATCTCCTGAATTCCTTCCCCATTTCCCAAATCATCTTGTTGATCTCTCATTTCTTCATCCCATTTTTCTTCTACCTCCTTGGGTATTTGTTCCATCACTTTCTTTTCAATAAATTACTCTTCTAGCCTTATAGGGATCATGGCTACAACTTCCTCCTCCGATACTTGAACCAATTTCTTCCAAGTTAGAGGGGTCTATAACAAGGCGTGAATTACCAATAATATAACGAGCCCATGATTCGTAAGGATGTCCAATGTCCGACACGAACAGTGCATAGATTAGGCCATCAATTTCAGATTATTCAAAAGGAAGAATGAGATATTTATGGAATGCATTTGATAAAATTGGAGACAGACTAGGAGCTTAAAATGGTATTTAAATAGGATAGAAAACCTACCTTCATAGGTGATATATCGTGTTAAGAAATATGCATCATCTTCCCAAGGTTGTGGAAGAGATTTCCAGTCATAACCCTTTCCTTTCTATACGACGTTCTCCTTTGTCTATAGGAATATCTCTAGAAGCTATGGCATGGACTCTCTTCTAATAAACCAATTCTTTCCATCCTGTGGAAACCCATTGAAAACTGTAATAACTTCCTTAGTTAGTTGAACTTCTAGTCCGCGGACATTGGAGTGATTTCCTTCCATATTTAGTGAAAACTCAATTGTCATGCCTTCATCAAACCTGTGTAGCCTCTCAAAGTAAGTATGATAGCTAGCATTTTGGAAGATCTGCCATAGTTCTAGTCGATGTCGAACCTACTTTTTGCTCTCTGGTTCATGTCTAATAGATTTTCCACTCATTATACATGTCAGTTACTCTATAACAGTACTCAGAATAACAGCAAGTTGTTAAGGGAATAGTTAGTCGATAAAATAGGCGATAATGAGAGTGAAGGTAAGGGAAATGAATTTGGGTGAGAATGGTAAACATGGTAATATTTATGGTAAGTATTCTGATACATTGGAAATTACCGCATTTTAATGCTAGCATGCATATTCGTACATAGTGAAATTTCCAATGAGTATTGGTATATGTGAAGTATACGGGTGAGGATATGATTCGAGTCAGTAATGATGCCATATTAATGGTATGATTTGATGATTTAAATAGTTTCTTAATAAGGTACGATAATAATGATAAATGTGGTATCGTTATTATTAAATATGATATTGTTCCCCCCCAACTAAGGTATGGCCATCCTTGGCCCTGATTGGTCATGTCATTAATGAAACGTTGATTAAATTCATGGAGTCGTTCGGGGACATACCTAATGACTTATCTTAGTGGAGTATCAAAATTGGCATAATATCAACACTAGTGGAGTATAAATTGTGGTGGAGTAACAACATCAATAGAGCATCGCATCAGTAGAGTATCAACACCAGTGGAGTATCAACATCAGTAGATGCTAAAATGGAGTGAGCTTATATGTTGCAAGAGGAATAGTAGTAGAAAAATGTTGCAACTGCAGTATCAACAATGGAAAGGGAAGATAATTGTAAAAGGGAAAAAGAGGGCTGCAAGTGGAGTAGTAGCAGAACTCAACTTTATTTTGTTTATTATTATTATTATTATATATATATATATATATATATATATATATATATATATATATATATATATATATATATATATATATATATATGAGGTATACAAGAAGAAATTTTTTGCACAAATGATTTCAAAACCCGAATCATCACAAATTTTCCTAATAAAGGAGTCCCTAGAGGTGAGATAGTGATACAACCTGAGGCAGTGTTTGTTTACAAGTAACAGAGTACGTGCTTCATCTACTATTATGAGTTTAACAGTTCCATTGTCAAACATTGTGTCAACCTCATATGGTCCCATCCATCTTGTGCAGAGCTTTCCTTTAAAATCTTAGAACCAAGAATCACAGAGCAATGCCCAATCACCTTTTTGAAACACCTTTTTCTTAATAGATTTATCGTGCCACTTAGTTCATTGCAGCTAGATTGTGGCAGTGTTCTGTATGACTACCAAACAGATTTCATCTAACTTGTTGAGCTGATCTAGTTAGTGTTTCTGGGTTGCAGTAAGAGCTTATCCTACCTGTAGAGTTATCCTAAGCATTTTGACCTTGAATTCCACTAGAAATAAAGGGGATTTTCTATACACAAGATCTTATGGTGAAAACCTCGTTCCATTCTACGATGTAGTTCTATATGCCCAAAGTGATTTAAGGATTTTTTCAGCCCAATTTCGACGATGGGTAGCCACAGTGTTTGTAAGAATATTTTCCAATACTTTATTTGTTTTGTCAACCTAACCATTCACCTGAGGGTAATATGGGAATGTGACCTGGTGTTTGAATCCATATTTCTCCATAAGTGCTTCTATTGAATGTGATGTTAATTGTGCCCCTCCATCTGAAACTATTTCCCTAGGGGCCCCATATCAAGCAAAGATTTCTTCAAATAAGAAGTATGAGATAGTTTTTTCAGTGGCATTTGAAACACATTTTTCTTCCAACCATTTCATCACGTAGTCTATATAGAAAAGGATATGGACTTTCTGATGAGAGGGAGGATTAAAAGGCCCAACGAAATCAATAGCCCATTTCTCGAAGGGCTCTAGGACTAGTTAAGTCTTCAGTGACATTTCATCTGATCGAACAGGTTGGCACATTCATTGGCAATTGTCACACCCCCGAACACATTTTATAGCATCTAAAAATATAGAGGGCCAATAATATCCCATATGTAGCACCTTTTGACTAGTTTGTTTATCAGCAAAGTGTCCTCCACAAGGTTCATCATGGGTAGCTTTCAGAACATTATAGATCTCAATCTGGCCTACACAACATCAGATTTTCTTATCTGGTCTGGTGTAGAAGAGGTAGTGTTAGATCCCTATAATACTAGTGATTCCCCCATTACTATTTTCCATGTAGCCCTTATTTTTTTTATTGTGCCCCTATTGTCCCCATATTGTTATTAGTGTGCCCCATAGAAGTCCACTATTATTATTGTTGTCCCCTTCTTCTATTATTTTTATGTCAGCTTTGATTATATTGTGACCCCTTAGACTCCTATATATGGAAAGGAGGTTTAGTCATTTGTATCATCAAAGAATTGTTCATTTGTGTAATGTAAAGGAGGTTTCCCCCTTAAAAAGGCTGATTTTGAAGTCGTTAATCTATCATTTATATCCTTTTGTGAGTTGGTTTCATAACATTTGGTATCAGAGCTTTGGATTCTAGGATTTTGCTGCTCCAAAATAGGTCATCGTGGCATTTTTTCTATAACATTGTTTCTGCAATGTTCCAAAAGATAAAAGAAACACCCATTTGAGATGAAGTCTGGATGATCCTCTGGTCTAAATTTTAGATATTGTCCTGCTATAGTTTCGGAGATATGAACCAAGAAAGTTAGAATTTTTGCAAGCTCTCGAATTACATCCCAAACACGTGACCTTCGGAAAATCATAATAACTCTCTCTATGAGTATCATATTGCAATTCCATAAGAAGTTATAGAAAGAGGATAGACCTTAGTTTCTATGCAGCATTTTCAGGTCCAAAGGTTGAAACAATGACACGTGGCACTTCGTACAAGTTCACTCTACTCAAAAAGTGTATAAAACGGTCATCTTGGGAGATTGGGCATCATTCTTTCTTGGAGAATCTAATTTCGATCAGATTAGTGGCATTGGAAAGAGGACTCAGAGGGCTACAACATTTTTCAATTTTAGCCCTTAGAGATCTAAAATTTTAGAGATACCTTAGATTCAATATTGAGCTCTAACAAAGTGAAAAATAGTGTGTAGTTTTTTTTTAAATTTTGCATAAGTTTGGGCATAGTGAATAATCATTATCATTAATTGATTCCTCGAAGAAAGGAAATGGAAACACCTACTAAGAAGAGTGAAATATCTAGCATGACTCATGAAGAAGAGGAAGAAATGCAACATGATATATCAGAATTACCAACCAAGTGCAACAAATTTCACTCTCACAAAAAGTAACAGAAGCTAAGATGGATTGTTTAAAGAAATCCAAGGAAAATAAGATGGATGGTTTAAATAAAGGTGTGGAAGCTAATATGGATGGTTGAAAGACAACATTGAAGATTTCAAGAATGACATGGAAGGTTTGAAGGAAGGTTTGACAAATTTTCTACAAGGAAGGCTTCCTAATGATGAAAAGGTAATAGATAAAACTCATGATGAGAACAAAATAAATGTTAATCATGATTTCATACACTCTAACGGTGGATTGAAGACCCACCATGTTCCAAAGATTGATATGAGTAAGTTTGATGGCAAGGATCCTGTAACATGGATACTACATATGGAGCAATATTTCGATCTCCATAATGTGAAAAACACACAAAAGGTATGTATTGTAACTTTATATTTGGAACCAAATTTGTTTGAATGGTATCAATGACTTTTCTCTCATAAACAAATTGTCACTTGGGTAATTTTTATGGAAGAAATGATAGCACATTATGAGGATACAAAAAGAAACACTTTTTTAGCCAATTGATAAATCTCAAACAAAAGGGTTCAATGATCGATCACATTGAGGACTTCCAGAAAGTGAATATAACGATAAAAGATATTATAGAGGATCATAGGGAATTTAAAGGATAATGTCCAACATGAGGTTCACCTTTGGGAACCTGATTCATTGGAGAAGGCATTCAGGTTGGCAAGAAAAATGGAAAGCAAAATTATGGCAACAAGGAAGCCTACCATCACAACTATAAAGAAGGAAGTGTTGTTGACCCTAGCCTTCCACAACCTACCACAACAATTGGAAGATAAAAGAGAAAAAGGGCTTTGTTAGAGTTGTGATATAAAATACAATAAAGGTCATAAGTGTGCTGAGAATAAATTATTTTACATAGATTATGAAGAGGAGGAATAAAAGGAACAAGAAACGTCAAAAGAAGAGGATATACACCAAGAAAATACCCTAGTGAAAGAAGAAATGAATCCAACCATATCTTGCAATGCATTGCCTAGAGTTACCGCTCCTCAAACTATTAAGATAGAAGGACATATTGATCGCAGAGCTAGCCTGCAAATCCTAGAATCTCATGACAACTATTTATTCATCTCAGCTTTTTGTTCAAATCAAATCCTCAATGTCCATTTACATGTGGAAGCTAATATCTTGTTCAAAATATTTCACCATTTGTTTCAAAATTTTCATTAAAAGCCATGAAATTATATCAATTCCAAATTTACTTCTCTTCAAGCAAATTCATGCTTTGAATCCTTCAAGCAAACCCAATGATAATATGAGTTCAAATATTCCTCAAATGGAATAAATTTCATTCATAATTTTGGTCTATGCACTTATGCCCCTTTCTATGTAGAATTCGTAACATTCTATATTTAATTCAAATCAAGCTACATAACAAGATTTCGATTTGAGATTAATACAAATTCAAGTTCCCATTTGATAAGCGCACTTTAACAATTTACTTGACCATGACAGTTCCTATAAAAAAACTTAGAATTTGATCAATCATACCTGTCCATCTGACAATGGATACAGATTGTGTTCAACTTCAACGATCTGGCAGATGTATCAGTTCTTACAACTTCTAAATGTGTTCAAAAACTTAACACATTACACTTGAGATGTATGAATACTGCTTCACAATACTGACAACATTTAAAACTCAGCGCAGAGCCTACTTACTCTTCAAAGCATCAATACACTTAACATTAACGTTGTGCTTACTCTGCGTTAACCATTTATGACAACCCAAAATCAAAGGAACATCGTCCTGCTCACATTCATCAACTGGCGCTCACCACATTTTATCAGATTCGAATTGGTTTGTTTAATGCCGCACTTCTGGTTTATACAATCCACCATCATTCTGCCTGTACATTGCATTTTCACGCTTCTGTACTAATATTCATTACAAAGAACTTTCAATCGATGGATATCAAATCATCATCGATTCGATGCTCTTCCTTCCACAGTAACCACAATAAAAACCGTGGTTAATTTCAACGATTACCACTCTCCGTTCACAAATTCTGGAAATCATTATACTCTTCTTCGACCCTTGAGATCATCGCTATTATCATTTCATAATTCTCTCTATCGAATTCAATTAATTACAACTGGAGTTTCTGCTTTCAAATATAAATTAACCAGAATCTGATGTTTCTGGCATTCTCAAAAGCCCATCGATTCTTCAATACAGATTTAAAATTTTCCAGTTCAATTGAATTAAGGCTCTTATACAAAATCGATATCACCATTTACCTTTCAATCGATATCATCGTTTACCTTTCAACCGATTGTTCCTCTATTCAACGCAGACGTTTGCTACTTGACATTCCAAACATAAGTCGAATTATCTAATTCTGGATTGTTGTGCTTGAAAATCGATCCACAGATCTGAGATTATTAACCATTGGTTCTTCTAATGCGGACAAACCTTACAATCTGAAATGCTTTCCAATACCAATTAAACCCTCTTCACAAATTAATATTGCAATTAATCGATTAAAACTTTTGTATCGATTTCCATATACATTGTCGAACCATTTAAATGGAAACAACGTTCAACATAATCTTAATTTGCAGGCAGAATATCATTTAATGAGAATAGCGCCCTATCATATTCTTCAGCCCTTCAATGCTCTATACACAGTGAATCGACTTCTTCCCAATTGGTATTTAAAATCTTAAATTGCACTGAACTTCGGTTTCATTTCAATTACAGAAAATGAACGCAAATCCACCAATAAAACTTTAAACACAGCTTCAACCACAATTAATAAAAAAAATACCTACAATCCTGGTTTGGCCTGATATTCGTAATCTATGGCCCTTACAAACGGCCCGAAGGCATCTAATCAGAAAAACCCCTCACTCTCTACTAACTCAATGTCTTGTTCTCTCAAAACCCCTTCCTATTTATACAATTTTTAAAAAATGGTCTAATTAAATGGTCAATCCCCTTAATATCTCAACAAATCCCTAAATCTCTCAACATCCCTAAAAGATAGATTCTCATCCCTAAAACATAGAAACTAATTCCAACTTAGGCTCCCTCATTAATTCTAAATAATCTAGAAACTAATTTCTCTCACATTTACAATTTCTCACAAATAATTAATTAATCACTCAAAATAATATTAATATTTACATGAAATTTTGATATTTCTTCAAAACATGAAACCCCCTAGCTTAGGTGAAATACAAGGTGTTTTTTGGAGATGATGCTCCTGCATCAGACTCCCAATGTAAGAAAATTCATGACCACCTAGTCATAAGTCTGGATATTTCCTCCTGGATCCCAAATTTTATTTTGTAATTTTTCTTTGCTTGTCAATTGCTTTACTGTTGTTGTTATCTGCTGTTGTTCTCTAGGTTTCCATATTTTTTGCTGTAATGCTCCACTTGCTATGCTCTTGCAATCTTTCGTTGTCTTTCTCTTGTTGTCTTTTCTTTTCTTTCTTGTTGCCGCTGGTCTCTTCCGGGATTCTTTTGTCATCAGTCTTCTGATACTTTCAATCTCTCGGTCCAAATAATTTCCCGGTTCTTGATTTCTTGTTGCCTGCAGAGCTCAGACGGCTTGCTCAGTTTTTTCTTTCTCTATTTGTACTGTCACTTGCTAACTTCTTGCTTCTTTGCTTGTTTCTGTTCTGACTGCCACCCGATCATCCATACCCTCTTGTCTTCTGGAACATAAAACTTCTTCTTCCTTCATTTGACTGCTCAACTGAGTCAAATGTTCTGCAACAATACCTGCATTCACAAAACACTTGTTAGAATAAAAATCAGAAGGCATCAGTGCCTTGTCCTCCTTTGCCGGCACTTCAGTATGCTGTTCTGAATTCTCCTCCACTATCAGCACATCAATATGTTGATTCTCTTTACCCAAAGAATTCTCTGAAGAATTCTCAAGACTGTTAATCAGTCCTTCCTTCACACCATCTGTCTCCATGATGTCTTTCTTATTTTGTTTACTGTAATGAACTCTTTCTTCTGCCATCTCCCTGTCATACTCTGAATTCTTCAACAAATATTCTAGCAATGCAATTTCTCTATGACATTGCTGAAGCATAACATCACCATCACTTACAGTCCCTGCATTCATACACAAATCTTCAGTTTGAAAATCACAAAGTTCAACAGTCTCAACTGTTGGTTTATATACCAGCTCCTCTTCTTCATTCACAAGAACTCCCTTTTGTACTGCAACAGCTTCAAGTACAAACACATCGCTGCTTTCTTCTTCTGAGTATTTATCTCCTGAAAGAGTCTTTTCCATACTTGTGACAGCTTCACAAGATTGTGCATCCTCCTCAGTAAAACCTGTAATCACATCACAATTGTCAGTTGTAAAAACACAAGAGTTCACATTATCCAGCTAATCTGGATCTGCCCAATAATTCAAGAAATCATCAATGATCTCCTCCTCTGTTTTATCAATGGAAACCTCCTCTTCCAACTCAGCTGCTCTGAGTTGCATACACCTCAACTGTACATCTATCATTTGCTTGAACTTCTTCAGCTCTTCCATTAACTGCATGTTTATCTGTCGATCTCTTTTCTGTTGTAGCTTCTACCACTTCACTTTCTTTCCCTTCAGTGGAAAGATCCATCCTCTATTCTGGTTTTCATGCTCTTGCAGCCATTCTTCTAGTACCTTCAATTGTACCTTTATTACTGCAATATCTCTTTCTCGGACCTCATCAGTCATCTCACCTCTGTGGCATTCCTCTGAACCTCTTCTCTGATCCTCCATGATCATCTTCTCCATGAGTTTCTCACTCACCATGAGTTGCACTAGCCTCTATGACAACAATCTCCCTTGCTGCCCCTTACCTCACCAAGCTCTCCTCACTCAGTCTTTTGGTAAGTACTAGTTCGCTGCCTCTGGAACCTCTTGAGCACTCCTCTGCTCTCTCTAGGCTATCTCTTCAACTCACTTCCTCTTCAGGACACTGCAACTGTCCTCCCTATCCAGCCTTCAACTGAATCTTAGGTTCACTTCCATCATCTTGTCTGCAACCATAAACTTCAATCATAAATTTCAAATCAAAAAAAGCATCTCACCTTTAAGATCTTGCATGATCTTATTTCCATTCACTTCTGCCATCCTGTTCACTACATTTGTGTAGCTTGCATATCAAATTTAAAACTTTGATCTTCCTCTCAATCATTCATCATACATTCAAAGAAACAAACTTTAGTTTTCAGCAAAACTTTCTGTCTTCATTCAGAAAACAAGCACCGTTTCAATTTCAACAGAGCCAGGCTCTGATACCAAAAATGATCGCAGAGCTAGCCTGCAAATCCTAGAATCTCATGAAAACTATTTATTCATCTCAGCTTTTTGTTCAAATCAAATCCTCAATGTCCATTTACATGCGGAAGCTAATATCTTGTTCAAAATTTTTCACCATTTGTTTCAACATTTTCATTAAAAGCCATGAAATTATATCAATTCCAAATTTACTTCTCTTCAAGCAAATTCATGCTTTGAATCCTTCAAGCAAACCCAATGATAATATGAGTTCAAATATTCCTCAACTGGAATAAATTTCATTCATAATTCCGGTCTATGCACTTATGCCCCTTTCTATGTAGAATTCGTAACATTCTATATTTAATTCAAATCAAGCTGCATAACAAGATTTTGATTTGAGCTTAATACAAATTCAAGTTCCCATTTGATAAGCGCACTTTACCAATTTACTTGACCATGACAGTTCCTATAAAAAAACTTAGAATTTGATCAATCATACATGTCCATCCGACAATGGATACAGATTGTGTTCAACTTCAACGATCTGGCAGATGTATCAGTTCTTACAACTTCTGAATGTGTTCAAAAACTTAACACATTACACTTGAGCTGTATGAATACTGCTTCACAATACTGACAACATTTAAAACTCAGCACAGAGCCTACTTACTCTTCAAATCATCAATACACTTACCATTAACGTTGTGCTTACTCTGCGTTAACCATTTATGACAACCCAAAATCAAAGGAACAATGTCCTGCTCACATTCATCAACTAGCACTTCCCACATTTTATTAGATTCGAATTGGTTTGTTTAATGCCGCACTTCTGGTTTATACAATCCACCATCATTCTGCCTGTACATTGCATTTTCACACTTCTGTACTAATATTCATTACAAATAACTTTCAATCGATGGATATCAAATCATCATCGATTCGATGCTCTTCCTTCCACAGTAACCACAATAAAAACCGTGGTTAATTTCAACGATTACCACTCTCCGTTAACAAATTCTGGAAATCGTTATACTCTTCTTCGACCCTTGAGATCATCGCTATTATCATTTCATAATTCTCTCTATCGAATTCAATTAATTACAACTGGAGTTTCTGCTTTCAAATATAAATTAACTAGAATCTGATGTTTCTGGCATTCTCAAAAGCCCGTCGATTCTTCAATACAGATTTAAAATTTTCCAGTTCAATTGAATTAAGGCTCTTATACAAAATCGATATCACCATTTACCTTTCAATCGATATCAATGTTTACCTTTCAACCGATTGTTCCTCTATTCAACGGAGACTTTTGCTACTTGACATTCCAAACATAAGTCGAATTCTAATTCTGGATTGTTGTGCTTGAAAATCGATCCACAGATCTGAGATTATTAACCATTGGTTCTTCTAATGCGGACAAACCTTACAATCTGAAACGCTTCCCAATACCAATTAAACCCTCTTCACAAATTAATATTGCAATTAATCGATTAAAACTTTTGTATCGATTTCCATATACATTGTCGAACCATTTAAATGGAAACAACGTTCAACATAATCTTAATTTGCAGGCAGAATACCATTTAATGAGAATAGCACCCTATCATATGCTTCAGGCCTTCAATTCTATATTCTTATACATACAATTTGTCAATGCTCTATACACAGTGAATCGACTTCTTCCCAATTGGTATTTAAAATCTTAAAGTGCACTGAACTTTGGTTTCATTTCAATTACAGAAAATGAACGCAAATCCACCAATAAAACTTTAAACACAGCTTCAACCATAATTAATAAAAAAAATACTTACAATCCTGGTTTGGCCTGATATTCATAATCTATGGCCCTTACAAACGGCCCAAAGGCATCCAATCAGAAAAACCCCTCACTCTCTACTAACTCAATGTCCTGTTCTCTCAAAACCCCTTCCTATTTATACAATTTTTAAAAAATGGTCTAATTAAATGCTCAATCCCCTTAATATCTCAACAAATCCCTAAATCTCTCAACATCCCTAAAAGATAGATTCTCATCCCTAAAACTTAGAAAATAATTCCAACTTAGGCTCCCTCATTAATTCTAAATAATCTAGAAACTAATTTCTCTCACATTTACAATTTCTCACAAATAATTAATTAATCACTCAAAATAATATTAATATTTACATGAAATTTTGATATTTCTTCAAAACATGAAACCCCCTAGCTTAGGTGAAATACAAGGTGTTTTTCGGAGATGATGCTCCTGCATCAGACTCCCCATGTAAGAAAATTCATGACCACCTGGTCATAAGTCTGGATATTTCCTCCTAGATCCCAAATTTTATTTTGTAATATTTCTTTGCTTGTCAATTTCTTTGCTTGTCAATTTCTTTACTATTGTTGTTATCTGCTGTTGTTCTCCAGGTTTCCATATTTTGTGCTGTAATGCTCCACTTGCTATGCTCTTGCAATCTTTCATTGTCTTTCTCTTGTTGTCTTTTCTTTTCTTTCTTGTTGCCGCTAGTCTCTTCCAGGATTCTTTTGTCATCAGTCTTCTGATACTTTCAATCTCTCGGTCCAAATAATTTCCTGGCTCTTGATTTCTTGTTGCCTGCTGAGCTAAGACGGCTTGCTCAGTTTTTTCTTTCTCTATTTGTACAGTCACTTGCTGACTTCTTGCTTCTTTGCTTGTTTTTGTTCTAACTGCCACCCGATCATCCATACCCTCTTGTCTTCTGGAACAGAAAACTTCTTCTTCCTTCATTTGACTGCTCAACTGAGTCAAATGTTCTGCAACAATACCTGCATTCACAAAACACTTGTTGGAATAAAAATCAGAAGGCATCAGTGCCTTGTCCTCCTTTGCCAGCACTTCAGTATGCTGTTTTGAATTCTCCTCCACTATCAGCACATCAATATGTTGATTCTCTTTACCCAAAGAATTCTCTGAAGAATTCTCAAGACTGTTAATCAGTCCTTCCTTCACACCATCTGTCTCCATGATGTCTTTCTTCTTTTGTTTACTGTAACTGTAATGAACTATTTCTTCTGCCATCTCCCTGTCATACTCTGAATTCTTCAACAAATATTCTAGCAATGCAATTTCTCTATGAGATTGTTGAAGCATAACATCACCATCACTTACAGTCCCTGCATTCATACACAAATCTTCAGTTTGAAAATCACAAAGTTCAACAGTCTCAACTGTTGGTTTATATACCAGCTCTTCACGTTGATCCTCTTCTTCATTCACAAGAACTCCCTTTTGTACTGCAACAGCTTCAAGTATAAACACATCGCTGCTTTACTCTTCTGAGTATTTATCTCCTGAAAGAGTCTTTTCCATACTTGTGACAGCTTCACAAGATTGTGCATCCTCCTCAGTAAAACCTGTAATCACATCACAATTGTCAGTTGTAAAAACACAAGAGTTCACATTATCCAGCTGATCTGGATTTGCCCAATAATTCAGGAAATCATCAATGATCTCCTCCTCTATTTTATCAATGGAAACCTCCTCTTCCAACTCAGCTGCTCTGAGTTGCATACACCTCAACTGTACATCTATCATTTGCTCGAACTTCTTCAGCTCTTCCATTAACTGCATGTTTATCTGTCGATCTCGTTTCTGTTGTAGCTTATGCCACTTCACTTTCTTTCCCTTCAGTGGAAAGATCCATCCTCTATTCTGGTTTTCCTACTCTTGCAGCCATTCTTCTAGTACCTGCAATTGTACCTTTATTACTGCAATCTCTCTTTCTCGGACCTCATCAGTCATCTCACCTATGTGGCATTCCTCTGAACATCTTCTCTGATCCTCCATGATCATCTTCGCCATGATTTTCTCACTCACCATGAGTAGCACTAGCCTCTATGACAACAATCTCCCTTGTTGCCCCTTACCTCACCAAGCTCTCCTCACTCAGTGTTTTGGTAAGTACTAGTTTACTGCCTCTGGAACCTCTTGAGCACTCCTCTGCTCTCTCTAGGCTATCTCTTCAACTCACTTCCTCTTCAGGACACTGCAACTGTCCTCCCTATCCAACCTTCAACTGAATCTCAGGTTCACTTCCATCATCTTGTCTGCAACCATAAACTTCAATCATAAATTTCAAATCAAAAAAAGCATCTCACCTTTAAGATCTTGCATGATCTTATCTCCATTCACTTCCGCCATCATGTTCACTGCATTTGTGTAGCTTGCATATCAAATTTAAAACTCTGATCTTCCTCTCAATCATTCATCATACATTCAAAGAAACACACTTTAGTTTTCAGCAAAACTTTCTGTCTTCATTCAGAAAACAAACATCGTTTCAATTTCAACAGAGCCAGGCTCTGATACCAAAAATGATCGCAGAGCTAGCCTACAAATCCCAGAATCTCATGACAACTATTTATTCATCTCATCTTTTTGTTCAAATCAAATCCTCAATGTCCATTTACATGCGGAAGCTAATATCTTGTTCAAAATATTTCACCATTTGTTTCAACATTTTCATTAAAAGCCATGAAATTATATCAATTCCAAATTTACTTCTCTTAAAGCAAATTCATGCTTTGAATCCTTTAATCAAACCCAATGATAATATGAGTTCAAATATTTCTCAACTGGAATAAATTTCATTCATAATTCTGGTCTATGCACTTATGCCCCTTTCTATGTAGAATTCGTAACATTCTATATTTAATTCAAATCAAGCTGCATAACAAGATTTCGGTTTGAGCTTAATACAAATTCAAGTTCCCATTTGATAAGCGCACTTTACCAATTTACTTGACCATGACAATTCCTATAAAAAAACTTAGAATTTGATCAATCATACATGTCCATCTGACAATGGATACAGATTGTGTTCAACTTCAACGATCTGGCAGATGTATCAGTTCTTACAACTTCTGAATGTGTTCAAAAACCTAACACATTACACTTGAGCTATATGAATACTGATTCACAATACTGACAACATTTAAAACTCAGCGCAGAGCCTACTTACTCTTCAAAGCATCAATACACTTACCATTAACACTGTGCTTACTCTGCGTTAACCATTTATGACAACCCAAAATCAAAGGAACAACGTCCTGCTCACATTCATCAACTGGTGCTTCCCACATTTTATCAGATTCGACTTGGTTTGTTTAATGCTGCACTTTTGGTTTATACAATCCACCATCATTCTGCATGTACATTGCATTTTCACGCTTCTATACTAATATTCATTACAAAGAACTTTCAATCGATGGATATCAAATCATCATCGATTCGATGCTCTTCCTTCCACAGTAACCACAATAAAAACTGTGGTTAATTTCAACGATTACCACTCTCCGTTCACAAATTCTGGAAATCGTTATACTCTTCTTCGACCCTTGAGATCATCGCTATTATCATTTCATAATTCTCCCTATCGAATTCAATAAATTACAACTGGAGTTTCTGCTTTCAAATATAAATTAACCAGAATCTGATGTTTCTGGCATTCTCAAAAGCCCATCGATTCTTCAATACAGATTTAAAATTTTCCAGTTCAATTGAATTAAGGCTCTTATACAAAATCGATATCACCATTTACCTTTCAATCGATATCACCGTTTACCTTTCAACCGATTGTTCCTCTATTCAATGCAGACTTTTGCTACTTGACATTCCAAACATAAGTCGAATTATCTAATTCTGGATTATTGTGCTTGAAAATCGATCCACAGATCTAGGGTTATTAACCATTGGTTCTTCTAATGCGGACAAACCATACAATCTGAAATGCTTTCCAATACCAATTAAACCCTCTTCACAAATTAATATTGCAATTAATCAATTAAAACTTTTGTATCGATTTCCATATACATTGTCGAACCATTTAAATGGAAACAGCGTTCAACATAATCTTAATTTGCAGGCATAATATCATTTAATGAGAATAGCGCCCTATCCTATGCTTCAGCCCTTCAATGCTATATTCTTATACATACAATTTGTCAATGCTCTATACACAGTGAATCGACTTCTTCCCAATTGGTATTTAAAATCTTAAATTGCACTGAACTTCGGTTTCATTCCAATTACAAAAAATGAATGCAAATCCACCAATAAAACTTTAAACACAGCTTCAACCACAATTAATAAAAAAGTACTTAAAATCCTGGTTTGGCCTGATATTCGTAATCTATGGCCCTTACAAACGGCCCGAAGGCATCCAATCATAAAAACCCCTCACTCTCTACTAACTCAATGTCTTGTTCTCTCAAAACCCCTTGCTATTTATAAATTTTTTAAAAAATGGTCTAATTAAACGCTCAATCCCCTTAATATCTCAACAAATCCCTAAATCTCTCAACATCCCTAAAAGATAGATTCTCATCCCTAAAAATTAGAAACTAATTCCAACTTAGGCTCCCTCATTAATTCTAAATAATCTAGAAACTAATTTCTCTCACATTTACAATTTCTCACAAATAATTAATTAATCACTCAAAATAATATTAATATTTACATGAAATTTTGAGATTTCTTCAAAACATGAAACCCCCTAGCTTAGGTGAAATAGAAGGTGTTTTTCGGAGATGATGCTCCTGCATCACATATCAAGAAGAAAAAGGTAACAGTGTTGATTGATTCGGGAAGTACCCATAATTTGATTCATTGTATGATAGCCAAGGAATTGAATTTCTTCCTATATCCATCACCAAAGTGTCAAGTATTTGCGGCAAGTGGAGGAACCATAAATTTCTCTAGAAAGTGTTATAATAACAAACTATCCATGGGAGAATATGTATTGAATAGCCCAATGCTTTCCATTCCAATGGGTGGTGATGATGTTGTACTAGGAGTCCAATGGCTACAATCCTTGGGTACAATAGCTTTTAATTTTCAAGAACTTTTCATGAAATTTTATTTGGAAGGAAGGGAAGTTGAATTAAGGTGTATCACAGGGAAACAGAGAAAGATAATTAGATCTAATGAAATGAAAAAGCTTCTAAGTAAAGAACAATGAGGCATAAGTTCAAAATTATGTTCACTAGTGGTTCCCACATCGAAATCATCTATTTCTCCAAATCTCCAAAAAGTCTTGGACAACCATTCGAAGATATTTGAGACTCCGAAAGGCCTCCCACCTATTCATGATCATGATCATGCTATTCATTTGATTCCATGAAGTGTTCCTTCAAACATCAGGCCTTATAGATATCCCTATGACCAAAAGAGTGAAATTGAACGTATGGTTGCAGAAATGATAGAGGCTCATATAATTCAACCTATTCAAAGTTCTTTCTCTACTCCAGTAGTATTGGTGCACAAGAAGGATAGGTCATGGCACACGTGTCCGAATTATAGAGAGCTCAACAAGCTCACTATTAAATATAAATTTCCCCTTCCTGTCATTCATGAATTATTGATTGAATTGCATGGATCAATTTACTTCACCAAGTTGGATTTTCGTTCGGGATATCATCAAATCATAATGAAGACTGAAGACATTGCAAAAACAACATTTAGAACTCATGATGGTCATTATGAATTTCTGGTCATGCCTTTCGGCATTACCAATGTACCTTCTACATTTCAAGGTTTGATGAATTCCATTTTCAAACCCTTCCTTAGAAAATTTTTGTTAGTATTTTTTGATGATATACTAATATATAGAAATTCTTGGAAGGATCATGTTCAACATGTTGACAGGGTGCTCAAACTATTGGAGGAAAAACAATTATATGGAAAAAGATCCAAATGTTTCTTTGGAGTACAAGAGGTGGAATATATGGGTGATATTGTATATCATGAAGGTGTTAAGGTAGACCTTAGAAAAGTTAAAGCCATTAAGGAATGGAAAATCCCCACATCCATAAAGCATCTGTGACGATTTCTTGGGTTGACCAGATATTATCACATGTTTGTTAAGATTTATGGGAGAATAACAACACCTCTAACAACATTATTAAATAAAGACACATTTTCATGGACTCTGGAAACAACGAAGTCCTTTGAACATATTAAAGAGGCAATGTGACAAGCACCAGTCTTAGCTACGCTGAACTTCACAAAAATATTTATTGTGGAATGTAATGCCTCAGGAAATGGAATTGGTGTTGTTTTAATGTAAGAAGAAAGACCCATTGTTCTCAAAGGTCGTCCAATCACAGGAAAGTATTTACACAAAGATTTTTATGAGAAGGAAATGTTTGAAATACTACATGCACTTAAGAAATGGAAACCCTATCTAATGGGAAGACACTTCAAGGTAAAAACAGATCATGATAGTGTTAGGTCCCTATAATACTAGTGATTACACCATTATTATTGTAGTTGTATCCCTTATTAATATTGTTGTGCCCCTATTGTCCCCATATTGTTATTACTGTGCCCCATAGAATCCCTCTATTGTTATTTTTGTGGCTTTATATTATTATTGTTAGGTCAGCTGGGTTATATTGTGACTCCTTAGACTCCTCTATATAGAAAGGAGGTTTTTTCATTTGTATCATCCAAGAATTGTTCATTTATGTAATGTAAAGAAGGTTTCCTCCTCGAAGAGGCTGAATTCTAAGGCGTTGATCTATCCATTCTATCTTTTTTGAGCTGGTTTCATAACATTTGGTATCAAAGCTTTGGATTCTAGGGTTTCGCTGCTCCAAATAGGTGATCGTGGAATTTTCGCTATAGATTTTTTTCTGCGACATTTCAAAGCTAAAAAAAAACCCATTTGAGAAGAAATCGTACTGAACCTCGGATTCAAATTTCAGAGCTTTTCGTACTATGTTTGTGGAGATATGATTTGAGGAATTTGGTCTTTTTGGAGACTCCTGAATTACATTTCAAATAGGTGACCTGGGGAAATCATCATAACTTTCTCTCTGAGCATCGGATTGAAATTTTGTAAGAAGGTATAAAAAGAGGATGCAATGTAGTTTCTTGTATATATTTTTTCAGAGAAAAAGGTCGAAATAGTGACTCGTGGAATGTCGTACAATTTCGCTCTACTGAACTAATCTATAATTAGGTCATTGTGGGACATTTGGCATAACTCTTCCTTGGAGAATCCAATTTGGATCAGACTAGTGGCATTGGAAAGAGGACATAGAGGACTGTTGCAGGTCACTAATTTAGAACTAGATGATCAGAAATTACAGAGATACATCGGAGGAAATATCGAGCTCCTACAAAGTGAAAAAAGGTGTGTAGATTTTTTAATTTTTTCTTAAGCTTGGCTTGAAAAATTATTTTGAAGAATTCAAAGGGCATAGTAAAGCATTATTATCAGTAACTAATGCCCCGAGGAAAGAAAATGCAAACACTTAGTAAGTAATCTAAAATCCCTAGTATGACTAATGAAGAAGAGGAAGAAATGCTACATGATATATCAAAATTACAAGACCAAGTGCAACAAATGTCACTCTCACAAAAGCTAACAGAAGCTAAGATAAATAGCGTGGAATCTAAGATAAATGGTGTGGAATCTAAGATAAAGGGCGTGGAAGCTAAGATGAATGGCTTGGAAACTAATATGGATTATTTGAAGATATATTTGAAGACAGGGATGGAAGATTTGAAGACAGATTTGAAGACAGATTTGACAAAGTTTCTACAAGAAGTGCTTACTAATGGTGAAAGGGTAGTAAAGGAAACTCATGATGAAAACAAAAGAAATGTTAATCATGATTTCATAGACTCTAATGCTGGACCGAAGACCCACCATATTCCAAAAATAGATATGAGGAAGTTTGATGGCAAGGATCCTGCAACATGGATATTACAAATGGAGCAATTTTCCGATCTCAATAATGTGAAAAACACACAAAAGGTACGTATTGCAACTTTATATTTGGAACCAAATTCGTTTGTATGGTATCAATGGCTTTTCTCTCATAAAAAAATTATCACTTGGGTAATTTTTACGGAAGAATTGACAGCACACTATGAGGATACAAAAAGCAACACTTTTTTTAGCCAATTGATAAGTCTCAAATAAAAGGGTTCAATAATGGAGCACATTGAGGAGTTCCAAAAATTGAACATAAGGGTAAAAAATATTCCAGAGGAGCATGGGATTGATGTGTTCATAGAGACTTTAAAGGATAATATCCAACAAGATGTTCACCTTTGGGAACTTGATTCATTAGACAAGGCATTTAGGTTATCAAGAAAAATGGAAAGCAAAATTATGGCAACCAGGAAGCATACCACTCACAACTATAAGGATGGAAGTGTTGTTGCCCCTAGTATTCTACAACCTATAAGTTTGACACCACAAAAATTAGAAGAAAAAAGAGCAAAAGGGCTTTGTTACAGTTGTGATAGAAAATACACTAAAGGTCATAAGTGTGCTGAGAAGAAATTATTCTACATCGATTGTGAAGAGGAAGAAGAAAAGGAGCAAGAAAGGTAAAAAGAAGAGGATATACTCCAGGAACAAAGCCTAGATAAAGAAGAAATGAATATGACCATATCTTGTAATGCATTGGCTGGAATTACCACTCCTCAAACAATCAAGATAGAAGGACAAAACAAGAAGAAAAAGGTAATAGTTTTGATTGATTCATGAAGTACCCACAATTTTATTCATTGTTAGATAGCAGAAGAATTGAATTGCTTCCTATATCCAACACCAGAGTGTCAAGTGATGGTTGCAAATGGAGGAACAATAAATTGCTCCGGAAAGTGACATAATATTGAGCTATCCATGGGAGAATATGTATTGAATAACCCAATGCTTTCCATTCCAATGGGAGGTGTTGATGTTGTACTAGGAGTCCAATGGCTACAATCCTTGGGTACAATAGCTTTTAATTTTCAAGAACTTTTCATGAAATTTTTTGTGGAAGGAAAGAAAGTTGAGTTGAGGGTATTACAGGGAAACCAAGAAAGATAATCAGCTCTAACAGTATGACAAAGTTTCTAAAAAAGGAACAAAGAGGTGTAATTGCACAATTATGTTCGCTAGATGTTTCCACATTGGAATCATCTATTTCTCCAGATCTCCAAAAAGTCTTGGACAATCATTCCAAGATATTTGAGACTCCCAAAGGTCTCCCACCTATTCATGATCATGATCATGCTATTCATTTGATTCCAGGAAGTTTTCCTCCAAACATTAGGCCGTACAGATATCCCTATGCCCAAAAGAGTGAAATTGAATATATGGTTGCAGAAATGCTAGAGGTGGGTATAATTCAACCTAGTCAAAGTTCTTTCTCTGCTCCAGTAGTATTGGTGCACAAGAAGGATGGATCATGGCACATGTGTCTAGATTATAGGGAGCTCAAAAAGCTCAATATTAAAGATAAGTTTCCCATTCTTGTCATTGATGGATTACTGGATGAATTGCATGGATGAATTTACTTCACCAAGTTGGATCTTCATTCAGGATATCATCAAATTAGAATGATGACTGAAGACATTCTGAAAATAGAATTTAGAACTCGTGAGGGTCATTATGAATTTTTGGTCATGCCTTTTTTCCTTACCAATGAACCTTCTACATTTCAAAGTTTGATGAATTCCATTTTTAAACCCTTCCTTAGAAAATTTGTGTTAGTATTTTTTGATGATATACTAATCTACAACATGTATTGGAAGGATCATGTTGAACATTGTTGACAAGGCGCTACAACTATTGGAGGAGAGACAATTATATGCAAAAAGATCCAAATGCTTCTTTGGAGTACAAGAGGTGGAATATCTAGGTCATATTGTATCTCATGAAGGAGTTAAGGTAGACCCTAGCAAAATTAAAGCCATTAAGGAATGGAAAATTCCCACATCCATAAAGCATATGCGAGGATTTCTCGGGATGATAGGGTATTATCGGAAGTTTGTTAAGAATTATGATAGAATAGCAGCACCTCTAACAACATTATTGAAGAAAGATGCATTTTCATGGACTCCAGAAGCAACAAAGGCCTTCGAACATCTTAAACAGGCAATGTGCCAAGCACTAGTCTTAGCTACATTAGACTTCAAAAAAACCTTTATTGTGGAATGTGATGCTTTAGGAAATGGAATTGGTGCTATTTTAATGCAAGATGAAAGACCCATTGCTTTTGAAAGTCGTCCAATGAAGGGAATTTTTTTACACAAAGCTATTTATGAGAAGGAAATGTTGGAAATACTCCATGCACTTAAGAAATGGCGACCCTACCTAATGGGAAGACACTTCAAGGTAAAAACGGATCATGATAGCCTTAAACACTTTTTAGAACAAAGATTATCCTCTAAAGAGAAACAAAAGTGGGTCACAAAGATGTTGGGTTATGACTTTGAAATAATTTACAAAAAAGGGAAGCAAAATGTGGTGGCAGATGCACTATCAAGAAAGGATGAGGATGTGGAAGCATTGTTGTGCGCCATTTCTATTATCCAAGCATATTGGATCAACGAAGCAAGGGAGGAATGGAAGAATGATGAAGAAGTGTGGGCACTTATTCGAAAGTTACAACAAGATTTTAGGACATCTGATACACTTAGCTGGCAAAATGATTCATTATGGTACAAAGATCGCTTATATCTCTGTAAGAATTCCCAACCAAAACAAAAGATTCTTATGGAATTGCACACTTCTCCCTTAGGAGGGAACTCAAGATTTTTAAAAGCTTACCACAGGGTTAAGAAGGAATTTTTTTGGGATGGCCTTAAATCAGATATTCAAAATTTTGTGGCAAAATGTTTGGTTTACCAACAAAAAAAAGTTGAAACAATTAAGACACCAAGTCTATTACAACCTTTATCCATTCCAAGCCAATGTTGGGAGGAGGTTTCAATGGATTTTATCACAGGTTTACCCAACTCTGAGGGAAACAGTTTCATCATGGTGGTAGTTGATAGAATTACCAAGTATGCACACTTTTGGGCATTATCACATCCATTTAAAGCCAGCACAGTTTCTACTGCATTTGTGGAAACATTTCAAAGCTACATGGAAACCCAAAGATTGTTGTAAGTGACAGAGATCCCATTTTCACTGGAAATTTTTGGACTGAATTATTTTCTTGTCTTGGTACTCAGTTAGCTCATAGCTCATCTTATCATCCTCAATCTGATGGGAAAATTGAGATAGTAAACAAACATTTGGAAGGATATCTTCGTTGCTTTGTATATGATAAATAGACACAATGGGTCAAATGGTTGCCTTTGGCTGAATGGTGGTATAACACTTCCTTCCATATAGCAACAAAAATGACCCCTTTTATGGACTTTTTGGATATCAGCCACCATCCATCACATCATATTTAAGAGAAAATTCTAAGGTTCAAGCAGTGGAACATCACATCGAACATCAACAAAAAGTCCTAGAACTCTTAAAGGATAACCTCGTGTTGGCACATAATAGAATTCAACAACAGGCAGATCAACATCGCAGTGAATGAAGTTTTGAAGTAGGTGATTGGGTATTCCTACGACTAAAACCATATAAAAAAATGTTCCTCAAGCAAGCTAAGAAGGATAATAAATTATCACCAAATTATTATGGTTCATATAAGGTGTTGCAAAAGATTGGTACTATGGCTTACAAATTGGAGCTTCCTGCAACTTCTCGATTGCACCTAGTTTTCCTTGTTTCATCTTTAAAAAAGGTTATAGGCGACAAGCTCCCAGTTCAAACAATATTTCTAGAACTTGATGAGGAAGGAAAAATTATATTGGAACCGGAAGCAGTCACAAAAACAAGAACTCGACAGCTACGAAATCGATCAATTTTGGAGTATCTTATCAAGTGGAAGAACTTATCCACTAAAGATTCCACATGGGAGGATGAAACTTTTGTACAGAAGCATCCATAACTACTCAAGCATTGAGGACAACAATTTTTTGAAGGAGAGGGGCATGTTAGGTCCTTATAATACTAGTGATTACCCCATTATTAATGTAGTTGTATCCCTTATTAATATTGTTGTGCCCCTATTGTCCCCATATTGTTATTATTGTGCCCCATAGAATCCCTCTATTGTTATTTTTGTGGCTTTATATTATTATTGTTAGGTCGACTGGGATATATTGTGACTCCTTAGACTCCTATATATAGAAAGGAGGTTTTTTCATTTGAATCATCCAAGAATTGTTCATTTATGTAATGTAAAGGAGGTTTCCCCCTCGAAGAGGTTGAATTCTAAGGCGTTGATCTATCCATTCTATCTCTTTTGAGCTGCTTTGAATTAAGGTGTATCACAGGGAAACTGGGAAAGATAATTAGCTCTAACGAAATCACAAATATTCTAAATAAATAACAATGAGGCATAATTTCATAATTATGTTCGCTAGAGGTTCCCACATCGAAATCATCTATTTCTCTAGATCTCCAAAATGTCTTGGACAACCATTCCAAGCTATTTGAGACTCCCAAAAGCCTCCCACCTATTCATGATCATGATCATTCTATTCATTTGATTCCATGAAGTGTTCCTCCAAACATCAGGCCTTATAGATATCCTTATGCCCAAAAGAGTGAAATTGAACGTATGGTTGTAGAAATGATAGAGGCTCGTATAATTAAACCTAGTCAAAGTTCTTTCTCTACTCCAGTAGTATTGGTGCACAAGAAGGATAGGTAATGGCACATGTGTGTGGATTATAGAGAGCTCAACAAGCTCACTATTAAATATAAATTTCCCCTTCCTGTCATTGACGAATTATTGGTTGAATTGTATGGATCAATTTACTTCACCAAGTTGGGTCTTCATTCGCGATATCATCAAATCATAATGAAGACTGAAGACATTCTAAAAAAAACATTTAGAACTCATGATGGTCATTATGAATTTCTGGTCATGCCTTTTGGCCTTACCAATGTACCTTCTGCATTTCAAGGTTTGATGAATTCCATTTTCAAACCCTTCCTTATGAAATTTGTGTTAGTATTTTTCGATGATATACTAATATAGAAAGTCTTGGAAGGATCATGTTCAACATGTTGACAGGGTGCTCAAATTGTTGGAGGAAAAACAATTATATAGAAAAAGATCCAAATGTTTCTTTGGAGTACAAGAGGTGGAATATCTGGGTCATATTGTATATCATAAAGGTGTTATGGTAGACCTTAGAAAAATTAAAGCCATTAAGGAATGGAAAATCCTCACATCCATAAAACATCTGTGAGGATTTCTTGGGTTGACCAGATATTATCACAAGTTTGTTAAGAATTATTGGATAATAACATCACCTCTAACAACATTACTGAAGAAAGATGCATTTCCATGGACTTTGGAAACAACGAAGTCCTTTGAACCTATTAAAGAGGCAATGTGCCAAGCACCAGTGTTAGCTACGCCGAACTTCAAAAAAATCTTTATTGTGGAATGTGATGCCTCAGGAAATGGAATTAGTGTTGTTTTAAGGCAAGAAGAAAGACCAATTGCTCTCAAAAGTCGTCAAGTCAAAGGATATTATTTACACAAAGCTATTTATGAGAAGGAAATGTTGGCAATACTACATGAACTTAAGAAATGGAAACCTTACCTAATGGGAAGACACTTCAAGGTAAAAATGGATCATGATAGTCTTAAATAATTTTTAGAATCAAGATTATCTTTAGAAGAGCAGCAAAAATGGGTCACAAAGATGTTGGGTTATGACTTTGAAATCATCTACGAAAAAGGGAAGCAAAATGTTGTGGCCTATGCACTCTCAAGAAAGGATGAGGATGTGGAAGCATTTCTTTGCGCCATTTATATTATCCAACCAGATTGGATAAACGAAGCAAGGGATGAATGGAGAATGATGAAAGTGTGGACACTCATTCAAAATTCACAACAAGATCCGAGTACATATGATACATTTAGTTGGAAAAATGATTCGTCATGGTACAAAGACCACTTACACCTGCATAAGAATTCCCAATTGACACAAAAGATTCTTATGGAATTGAAAACTTCTCCCTTAGGAGGGCACTCAAGATGTTTAAAAACTTACCACAAGGTTAAGAAGGAATTTTCTTAGCATGGCCTTAAATCGGATATTCAAAAGTTTGTGGTGGAATGTTTGGTTTGCCAACAAAATAAAGTTAAAAAAATTAATACCCCAAGTATATTACAACCTTTATTTATTCCAAGCCAATGTTGAGAGGAGGTTTCAATGTATTTTATCACACATTTACCCAAGTCTTAAGGAAAGAGTGTCATCATGGTGGTAGTTGACATACTTACCATGTATGTACACTTTTGTGCATTATCTCATCAATTTAAATCCAATGCAATTTCTAATGCATTTATGGAAACAATTCAAAAGCTACATGGAAACCCAAAGATTATTATAAGCAACATAGATTGCATTTTCACTGGAAATTTTTTGACATAATTATTTTCCTGTCTTGGTACTCAGTTAGCTCATATCTCATCTTATCATCCTCAACCTGATGGGAAAACTGAGATAGTAAACAAATGTTTGGAAGGATATCTGTGCTTCTTTGTCTCTAATAAATAGGTGCAATGGGTGAAAAGGTTGCCTCTGGTTGAATCGTGGTATAACACTTCCTCCCGTACTGCAACAAAAAGGACCCCAGTATGGCAATTTATGGATATCATCCACCATCCATCACATCATATTTAAGAGAAAATTCTAAGCTTCAAGCAGTGGAAGATCACATCGAGCATCAAAAACAACTTCTCCAACTCTTAAAGGATAACCTCAGTTTGGCACAAAATAGAATGAAACAACAGCTAGATCAACATTGCTGCAACAAAAGTTTTGATGTAGGTGACTGGGTATTCCTACAGCTACAACCATATAAACAAATGTCCCTCAAGCAAGCTAAGAAGGATAACAATTTAATAGCAAATTATTATGGTCCATATAGGGTGTTCCAAAATATTGGTACTATGGCATACAAATTGGAGCTTCTTACAACTTCTTGAGTGCACCTAGTTTTCCATGTTTCATGTTTGAAGAAGTTTATAGGTGATAAGATCCTACTTCAAATGATATTTCCAGAACTTGATGAGGAAGGAAAAATCATACTGGAACCTGAACAAGTCACATAAACAAGAACTCAACAGCTATGAAATCGATCAACTTTGGATTATCTCATCAAGTGGATGAACTTACCCGTTGAAGATTCCACATGGGAGGATGAGATTATATAGAAGCATCAAGAACTACTTAAGCATTGAGGACAACACTTTTTGAAGGAGAGGGGCATGTTAGATCCCTATAATACTAGTGATTCCACCATTACTGTTGCAAGTGTATCCCTTATTGTTATTATTGTGCCCTTATTGTCCCTTGTTGGGATGGGGTCCCTGAGGGTCAATTTTGGGCACAAGGCAATTTTTTGGCGAAAAAGCCCAATTTTGTTATATAAAGATGTAAAGTCTCCGCAAATTGTTTTTCATGGAGCACATAGTTAGTTAAAGAGTCATAAAGGGTTTTACCCTTCTTTATGTAAGTTGAGTCGACTTTTTGAGGATCTTCCCATGGTTCGCAGACCATATGATTGTATAAATAGGTGTGCCTTAGGATGTCTAAGGAAGAGATGGAAGATGAATATGAATGTAATGGGTCAGTAAAAGGAAGATCATAGAAGTCTTAGAGTAGAAGGAAGGCTCTGCAACTATGTGCACAGATGCCTAGAGTAGAGTCCACGACTGAGTGTGCGGACCCCTGCAACTCAGTGCACAGGGAAGTTTTGAGTCTGTAAGCTGAACATAATATTAATAAAGAAGATTTTTGCAGAAACAACCATGTTTATCTCTTTAATTATGTCTTATATGAATGTGCCTATGTTATGATGGGTTTATGAAATAATGATGTATTGATGCGTGACTTTACACGATTTATACTGTTATATGAACGCAATTGATGTTAATTTTTTATGCAAAGATTATCTTGTTGTATGTTGAACTTATCAAACACTTAAGCTGATTTGAGTAATTGCTGGGTTAACAATAATCTTTGGTGCATGTAAGTAGTTGATTAGTATTTTCAAGATCCGCGAAAGACAGTCATAGACCTTTACGAAGGTCTAGAAGCTGATTTAAGCGAGTTATAACGATAAGCCATAAAGGCTTATCGATCTGCATGAAGGAAAATTTAGGGCATAAAATGACATCGCATTGATCTCTGGGCGTAGAAACTTGGGTCCAGCATCCCACCATACTACTTTGGGTGAGACTTTGGTCTACGCTCTGCAGATTGATGCGAAAAGGACCATTAGTGTAGTGATTTGTTTGGTGCAACTAACTCTGAACCTGGGTGAAGACCCACTAAGCTAAAAAATGGTTTTTTTGCCAGTACTGAGATCTGGATAAAGAGATGTGTGATGTCGCATCACTAGAATTTGACAAAGAAAGAAATTACGAAGTGGTTGGGTAGAAAGATCCATGAATTTATGACACAAGAGAACAGAAATTCATGCCTGACAAAAGAATAGTGGTTGGACAGGTATCTATACATAGAAATACACAAAATTTTCTTCTAAACCTTCTCGATCGAACTGTATGAGTGGATCACTAAATTGATAGATGGCCAAGCAAGGTGGAGGCTTGATGGTCCAATAATGTGGACCCTGGAGCTAGTGCAAAGTTTTTGTTGAAATATGGTAACAAGAATATTCCAATTTAATTTGTCCTTGAATTAAATTGTGAATAAAAATCAAATTCAGTGTTAATAAATACTTGAAAATAATTAATTTATTTATTTTAAATTAATTAGTTGGAGAAATTCAAGTTAGAAGTATTTCTAAAGTCATGCAAGAGTTATCCCTTAAATTAAGGAGATAAGATTGAGTTATATTTGAGTTGTAATTAGTTAACTCAGTTTACTGAGTTAAGTTGAGTTAAATTAGTTCCAATTTGTTTTAGGAACTAATAGTGAGTTAATAGTCAGTTGATGCATTAATGCACTCAACTAGTGCTACTCCAGTTAACTGAAGATTCCCTCATCAGAAAAACATGCATGTTTATTCTGAGAAAGACCCAATTGAGATTAATGTTCAAGGATAGTGTACTATCAGTTGCATGTGTTTTCTCATGAATAAAACTCATGCATGTAATCAAGGATTCATCTTCCGCGATTGCATAATTTTGAAGGCTTGTTTTTCCACTTGGTAATGGGTTAATCATCTTGTTATTGGGAAATCTAGTGTCTATTTAGAGCTGCTAGTCCCACTAAGACGAGTTTCTATCTTAGAAACAAACAGATTAAACTCACTTGTTTTTCATTTACGAGAGAGAGATGGGAAAGAAGCAGAGAGTACCAACCTTAGTCTTTTGTTTGGCTCCTTGCTTGTTTCCTTTCCGCTTTAACAGAACCTCACCACTTCTTCCTTACTTGTCCCACTTCAAAGAGCACCTGTAGATTCATAGCAACATAATATCATCAAAGCATAGAGATATTTCACTGTAAACAATATAGGATCAGATATATATTGACCATACAAATGCATATAACAAACACAGTATTCAGAGATATACAAGAATATGGAGGAAAACACAAATAGCTTTATTAGTAAAAGTCATAGAAGAGAGGATTACAACTACTTGGGCTGACCCAGCACCGTCCTCCCAGCTTGAAAGCCCTCTTCACCTCACAAAAAGCAAGATCACCCAACAATGTCTTCAAAGAGAAACCAACAGCACCTCTTTGCAAATTACCAAATTCCAACCTCTGGATCTCTTGGATGAGGGATTCATTTATAGATATTTGCAGGGGGGTAAGTCAGCTTCTAGGATTTTGATTAGTTTCATCTCTCTGGTAGTTCTTGGTTCCACATGGAGATTTTAGATCTCTTACTCATCCCTGGGCAAACTCAGAGAGGCAAGTGTCAAATGAGCAACTTCTAGAAGATTCTCTGGGTTTCCACCTAGCAAACTGCTTGTGCCATTTTTATGCTCTCGTTCATCGCACCCTATAGAAGGGCTTTCCAGTATGCATCACACTTTTTTCATGTGGTAGGTGAGATGCATTGCACCTTTAGCACTGGGCAGTTTGTATGGTCCTGCTTTGACCAGTTCTGAGTAGCTTTTTATGGAGAACTTCTGGGAGATGATGTAATCAGTTGACCTTTCTCCTTTAGGGTATGAAAAAAAACTTTTAGGGACTTAGAAGCCCTTGGTTTATGGACATATGTGATTGGGGTTGCAGTTCCCAAATATGTCTATAAAATTTGCCCCCTAAAGCATGACGTCGTAAATCTTTTGATGTCAGGTGACATCCTTTATAATGAGGATCCGAGGTTTTTCACACTGGAAGGTGACCTGTATAAGATACAATAAAATGCATTATCTTCATAATATTTTCATGATCTAGCTAAGGTAGGCATTCCCATGCTCAACTTGATAAATTCATTTTCATGTACATAGGGCAGACAACCATCTGTGTGTAGACTGATGATTCTGGTAGAGCCATCCCTTAGTTTGGATGATTATCTGTGCAACAATGACATACATTTGATGTCTTTATTTTCCTGATTATATCACAGCTTGGATGGATGAAACCAAATCCGGGGTCTTCAAAACTCATTCAATCTTCGCCCGAAGTACAAGTCGATCCATGTGAGGAGATGTTCTGATGTTGAACATTGAAATACGTCGCCTAATTACTAGTCAATGATGTAAATTGTTAACAGGTGCGAGAGGAATAATTGATTATGATGATGACCCTCAAGGTACTGTGTTACAATTCACATGGTGTGAATACATGAGTTTATGTCAAACACCACGCAAAATATTTCGGTCGAAGGCCATTAGTGTAAACCTATCGTTGGAAATGAGAAAACTGCCATTGAGGCATGCAAGCTTCAAAGTATTGGAAGGGTTGTCCCTAGGTCAAGTTCTTGGATAATGAGCTAATGTCAACAAGAAATGACCCGTCATAGGAGGGCATTAACGCATCCCACATCTATGACACAGAACGGAGAAAATGATTTAGTAGAGGTGAAAACCATCTGGTGATACAAGGTTCAGGGTGGTGGTCATGAAAGAATGAAGTGTGATGGTATTGTAGTGGATGAGACACAAGGTGGGTAGGTGAATTCTTTGAGAAACTTCTCTTGAACATATTGGCGACACTGAAATGGATTGGTAGCGTTAACCCCAAAATTGGATGGTACGGTGGACCAATGGTGATATGACCAGTGAACGGAATAACCCAACCCGACTCAATCATGGTGATGGAGTGAAAGTGTCATGTTCAAGAGCGACCTACTACCAATAAAGTTTCTTCAAGTTTTCTTCCCAATTTTACCCAGCCATTTCTGACCAATAACTCTTTATCTTTTTCAAGCTTGAGGAGGATAACATATGCTTGTTCTATAATTTTCCCTCTAGGCAAACCTGTTGTTGTGTTTTAACGAGCCTAGCAATAGTGAAACTCGCTCTTGTCTAAATGGACAAGTTTGTCACTATTGTTTTAACGAGTTTAACGACAAGGATAACTCGGTCCTTTTCAATTTGAGAGAGTCTGAAAAGAGATGGAAAGAATACTCCAATATTCCTTTTTCATACCATAATCCCTTAAGTCTGAAAAAGTATAAAACAATGTGAAATGGATGTCTTTTCGATAGTTTTAACGAGCCGAAAAGACAAATGCTTGATCTTTTTGTGTAATAATCCCTCAGGTCCAAAAATATTAAAATCTAGAGGAGGGATATCACTTCAAATTACTTTAATGAGCTAGAGAGGCCAATCACTCGACAATCTTTTCATATTTTACGAATCAGATGAAAAGAGCTTAAAGGAGACTCATTTTTTGAGGAACGAGTGATGTTTTCGAATAGCAGCTGGTTCTAGGTAAGGTTTGGAACTTTCCAATCACAGAAGTGTAAAAAGGTGGCTAATAGGATCACTCATCACAGTTGTTCCTCAAAAGGGGAAAACAATCAAATGGAGGTGAATGATCGGCAACAACAGAGTGGAGGTGACGGTAAGAACATGACCAAGGCTCAAAATCTAACGAAAATACATTCACAATGGTTATTTAGCGGAGGTGGGTTCATTTTTTAATGAGCTTAAACTCTAGTGGAACATATGCTCATTGCTAGGTTTAATTTTTAACGAGCTTGAAATTCGCGTAAAACTACTCGTGCCAGTCATATAATAAGGATGTCTCATTGATAGGTTCATTTTTTAAGGAGATTGCACCATTTGAAATTATGCTCCGACTCCTTTCATTATGTAAGCTAGGAATGACCAATCCTACGAGTTTAACGGGTTAAGAATCTACAAACTAAGAAAATAAATGCTTGCTTTTCACTTTCACGCAAAATGTTTGCATGCCCCCAGGTATAGCGAAGTAGAGTTTCTGAGGTTACCCCTCAATTTGCAGACAAAACACTTGTTCTATCGGGAAAAGCCTACCTTTCCAGGTTACCCTTCAATTTGTAGACAAAACATTTGTTCTATCATCAAAGGCTTACCTTCTAACATAAGTATCTTATTCCAGTGTAATCCCATTTTCCTAAACGGATGAGTGTGTCAAACTAGTCATATATCCTCTACGGAAACCTACCCTATACCTGAAGTTTTCCTACTGAAGTAGGTCAGGATGCATGCCCCTCGGATTTTAGTCTTGACCACCAAATCACTCGCGCTCATCAAGTGGGTGGACTGGAGATTGATGAGACATTCCTTGTGCAAAAAGACCTATTAGGGATGGCATTTGACTATTAGCTATGTGTGAACTGGGGAATGAATGTTGTTCTATGAGCTGGACCACTCTACCTTCATGCAGAAAACACATTACTCGAAAGAGCGAGGAGACGATGGCTCCCATGCTATAAATGTAGTCACACCCAAGGAGTATATTGTAATCTAAAGGTCCTTGGACTACCATTATGTTCAGATAAACAGTTTTCCTTCTCAAAGTTATAGGCAAATTTCGAGGGAACCCTAACGGTCGATTGGTTCCTTTATCGAAGCCTATCGGATATCGCATCTCAGGCAAAAGCAATGGTGAACCAAGTACTTTCCAAGAAATTGAGGAATGGATACTCATAGAATCCCCTTCATCTACGATGGTACCAACCATGACCATTTTGTAAGTTTGCACTATGATTCGAAATGGTACATTAGATGGTAAATGGGGTCTGCCTAGTAGATTCCAATCGAAGGAAATGACTAGGTTGCTTGGAGGTGGGACCGAATAAACGGTCAGATACAACTCTGATGAATTTCCTTCCTGAGGTAAAGGAACTGGTAGATTTCCCCCATGCGCATCAGAGTCTGTGTTTACAAAAAGAATTTGAACGGTGTCGTTCTTATTCTCTTTGGTGCCTGTATCATCTGAAGGTAAATATTCTGAAGTCAAGATGGGGTCAACTGCTATCTTGACCTATTGAATCTGGTCCAATGTGGACTCAGAGGGTTTATCTTCAATGATAGGTGCTTTGACCAACTCCAAAGTTGGGTCAGTTGGGTTTTCAACTAGCAATGGATTCGAAAAGAGTTTCTTGTACCCAGGAGGAAGTCGTTGTGGTGATACAGGACGATTATCCAAGAATCTTTTAGCTTCATCCAGGAAGGGACAATGGTGGAGGTCATGATCGCCTTCACGCAGTCTAGAAGGAAATTTAGATTTTCCTTCTTGTCCGGTGACTTCACTTTCACTAGTTGACGGTGTAGTTTCAACATGATCATCAGAGGTTGACGACACCGGATTGTGTAATTGGGGAGACCAATCCCTTAGGATTCATGGGATGCAAGGACAATCTCGGTGATAGCCGTCTCCCTTGTAGATGACACATGGAGATTTATGTTTGGACGGTGTGGTGTATGGATTTTCACTAGACAATGTATGGTTGCCCCTTTTTGCCGTTGGCTCCTTCTTCTTCTTCTCCTTCACCTTCTTCTTCTCAGTTACTTGGCTTTTAGTTTTACTATCTTTACCAAGTGAAGAGGAAGAAGGAGAGGGAGAGACAAATGAACTAGAAGTTTGGGGGACTCTCTGGTATAATCTAGTTGCTGATTCGATTATTCAGGAATTACAGTGCTTTGAACGAGAGAGGTCGAGAAAAGCCATAACGGTAGGCCAATTTTCAATTCTGGAAGGGACAATGTGGCCATATGAGGTGCACCAACATCTCCCCAAGAGGAGAAAGGACTAGGACTTACCCCAAGGGGAAATCCTTTGTTGGTGGACTCCATTTTCTCAACCTAAGACCAATGAGGGAACAGTGACATTATTCCAATTAAAATAAATTTTAGACGCTTTGACACAACTTTCTTTTTCACTTTTTAAGAGTCAAGAAAAAGCTAAAGATGACTCTAGTCGCCTTCGATTTTTAGTGAGCCTGAAGTGACAAGTGATAAGATTGACCTTTTCCTTTAAGGAGTCTGAAAAGGAACGAAAGAGATTGCTCTGGAAATCTAGACAGAGGGATTACCAAACCAATCGCGAAACTGCAGAATACTTTTTATGGTACGGTAGTTAATCTTCCTGAATGTTGTGTTCAGTGCATTGCGATCGATAGGGCGGCAGAGATGGCGTCCTAAGGATAAAGGATATAGCCTATTGTGGTCTCCCAATATATACTCGATGGTACCTGGGAGCACAAGTCCGTACTAGCACTTATAGTCTGAAAGAGGAGGAAGCACCCAACCTACGATGAAAGTGATAGTTACCAGGCTTTGCAATGCCGGAATACATCTCTAGCATAGACTTCTAGATGTTGTGCGTTAGGTTCCAAAGTGTTTTTATGTTCATTGAAATTATTTTATAGTTGATCTTTCTTAAGAAGTTTTCCTTTAAGGTTGACCGTGTGATGTAGATATACAATTCCTAAAATGATGATAAACAGTCATTTAATCTTCTCTTTGCAATGAAAATCTTAGCTACTAAGGAAAAGAGAAACGAAATCTTTTCAACATAGAGCAGAGAGCACACACTAGATGCACTGTCCTAAATCAAAATCAACAAGCAGTCTAAATGCAAATGCACATGCATGTATTTGTTTTCACTTTCTTAATGTGTGAATGACAAAAGGAATGTTGAATACAAATCTGAATTATCTCTTCTTTCAAAGCGACAGTACTAGCAATTTTCTTTTCAAAAAATGATAGGAAGGCAAGACGACACTTTGCGATTTTGTATTGAAAACTGCTTTCGACACTTGAAATACTTATAAATTCAGATCAAATACAAGAGTAATAGTATAATCGACTATTAAGAACCATGGGATTATTTTCTTTGACTAAAAATGGCACTTGCGACACTTCCAAATCAAAAGACGACAGTTTGATTAAGCTACTATTTTGTAAAATAGAACTATAAATGGCACACAATACATAAAAAAATTCACAATTCTTTGTATAGTAGAGGTTGGATGATGCAAAGAAGGGGGTTTCAATAGTGGTCTACTGATCACAGACAGCAAAACTCCTGAATAAAAATGAAGACAGTGAAGAAAAAACCAAAATATGGAGGTAGATCTAATCTTGTTTGATCATCGCACCTGTAACATAGGGAAACAGGGATGCATCCCACCTTCTGCATATGGGAGGTGAAATGCATCCAGATTGCCAAGAAGACAAGGTGTGATGGTCAAGGAATGAGAGTTTGGCTTGGTTTTTGTTCACAGTTTGCAGTTTAGTTCAAGGATTTAGGCCGAGCAAGTGATATTCAGTAACTAAAGAGTATAGGGCTGATGTAATGAGGTTACTCAAGCTACCTCTAGGGATCTTAGGATGTTTGCAAGTCAATTCTTCAGCTCATAAACCAACCTAGAGATTCACTGAAGCAACGTTGATCTACTTTGCACTTGCATAGCAAATTCAGTTCGAAGGCTAGCTGGCTTGAGCCTGTGGTTTATGAATCAAACAAATAGAGACAAGCAATCAAACTGATCGGTCCCCGGTGGAGTCGCCATTTTGTTGTCGGCAAATCTAGTGTCTATTCAGAGCTGCTAGTCCCACTAAGATGAGTGGCTATTTTAGAAACAAACATATTAAAGTCACTTGTTTTTCCTTTACAAGACAGAGATGGGAAAGAATTAGAGAGTACCTGTCACATGGAATAAGTCGATCTTGCAGACAAGATAGACCTTCCTAGAATCTAAAGAAGACCTAATGACAAGCAAACCAACCAGACACTATCTTTCTATAAATATGTTTTAATAAACAAAGGCAAACAAGTGTTTTTAGGGCCTACCTTAGGTCCAACGCAAGTTTGTGGATGCCCTCGCTCCTTCGATCCAAATGATCTCCTTTGTCGCGAATTTCCAAGCACAAACAAGCAAACAAACTAAATAGCACCTGAAAAGCCAATATCATAAAACATATTTAACATGAAAGTCAAGGAGTTCATGAAATAAATAACATGAGATACTTGTTGAGAAAAATGAGTTTGATTGTATTAATTCAAAAGAAGAAGAACTTTACAACCTGTGCCTTGACGTTGTACAAGCTCCTCCCAGGGTCTAGCAAGAAGTCTCCTTACTTTGACAAGTTTCACTCACTCCCCAATGAAGCCAAAAAGTTATGTGATCTCTCCTCTTAAGCTCCACTAGGAAGTCTTAATTTCACCAGCATTTACCCTAAAAAATGTTCAGCTTCTAACCTCCCCAGCAACCAGCCCAATGCCTAAATTTATAGTGCAATGGAGGGAGGTTACTAGGTCCTCCTTCAAAGGGATAAAGCCCTCCTTCAAAGGGATATCTCCTCTCTTCAAGGGATTAGCTCCTTCTCTCTTGGGATGCATGAACCACCTAAGAGCGGAAAATCCACGTCAAAATTCCTTCTAGAATCATTTAGAATTAACCTAAAGTGAGTTTTTTAGAGTAAACTTGCGCCTTTTTTACTTTCACAGGGGTCTGCACCCACACCTTTAGGGACAGAGCAGGCAGGTCCGTATTTTTTGTAAAAAGAAGGTGTGGGACCGCAGGTAACAGTGAGAGAAAGTGTGGAACCAGTGTTTCATTGATTTTTAATGTCTTTCTCTTATTTCCAAAGCTTGACTTGAAGAGCTGTGGTCTGAGACTTGCCTAGGAGGACAGTACAAGTGATGATAGACCCATACTGACTACGAATAATCATGGTGACGATATTTTTGTGTAACAGTACAACCATTAGTCTTCTGCTTGGCTCCTTGCTTGTTTCCTTTCCCCTTTGACGGAATCTCGCCACTACTTCCTTACTTGTCCAGCTTCAAAGAGCACCTGTAGATTCACGGTAGCATAATACAATCAAAGAACAGAGATCTCTCATTGTAAACAATATAGGATGAGATATATATTGACCATACAAATGCATATAACAAACACAGTATTCAGATATACACAAGAATATAGAGGAAAACTCAAATAGCTTTATTAGTAAAAGTCATAGAAGAGAGGATTACAACCACTTGGTCTGACCCAGTGCCATCCTCCCAGCTTGAAATCTCTCTTCACCTCACACAAAGCAAGATCACCCAACAATGTCTTCAAAGAGAAACCAGCAACACCTCTTCGCAAATTACCTGGATCTCTTGGATGAGCGATACATTTATAGATATTTACAGGGGGCTGAGTCAGCTTTTGGGATTTTGATTAGTGTCATCTTTTTGATAGTTCTTGGTTCCAATTGGAGATTTTAGATCTCCTACTCATCCCTGGGCGAACTCAGAGAGGCAAGTGTCAAATGAGCAGCTTCTAGAAGATTCTCTGGGTTTCCACCTAGCAAACTGCTTGTGCCATTTATCAGCTCTCGCTCATCGTACCCTATAGAAGGGCTTTCCACTATGCATTACACTTTTTGCATGTGGCAGGTGAGATGAATCACACCTTTAGCACTGGGGAGTCTGTATGGTCCTGCTTTGCCCAGTTCTGTGTAGCTTTTCATGGAGAACTTCTACGAGATGATGTAATCAACTTACGTTACTCCTTTAGGGTATGAAACAAGACTTTTAGGGACTTAGAAGCCCTTGATTTATGGACATATGTGATTGGGGTTGTAGTGCACAAACATGTCTACAACACATCCACAAGGAACAATGCAAGGAAATAAGAGCTTGGAGGGAAGACAGGAAGGCTAGGGAGAAGCCAAGATTGCCTGTGAGCATCTGTGAGGATTATACTGAGAGCTGGCTAGTTGTGAGAGATAAGGCTTGGTATAATACCTATGTATTTCCACCATGTATGATAATACAATAGTGTGGGGTTCTTATCTGAGGCTTTCCTCAAAGTATTTTCTTGTGTATTGGGCAATTCATTCTTCTTCTTCTAGTTATATTGTTCAGGTCGATATTTAAGCTTCCACAAATTGATAGTAGAAGTAGGTTATAGTATTCTTCTTTGATTTATATTTCATTATCGGGTTAACCTATCATAGATTTTCTAGATGGTATTAGAGCTATGAATAGTATACTGAGAAGAGAATTCAAAGTTTGAAGTTTGGGGTTGCAAGTGAAAATCAAATTCATATCACACTTCAAGGTTGGTCAATGGAATTTTATGGCTTGAGACTCGAGTATACCTTGGAAGGTAGCTCAAATTACATGGCATGGAAAGATAGAATGGAGGATGTATTAGAAGACAATGGCTAGAAGGAATTCATTGATCAAGAAATCCCAAAGCTAGCTTCAGCTAATGCACAAGAGTTGGCTAAGTGGAAGAAGTGTGTGGTGAAGTTGAGATGGATCATCGTTGAGGGAGTTCGAGACCATATTGTCTCGAGTATCCATGGGAAGGATACTCCATTTTAAATGTGGAAGACATTGAAGGACCTCTATGAGAATAGTAGCGACCAGAGGAAATTGGTGCTCAAGGACAAGCTTCGAAGAATGAAGATGGAGAAGGGCGATACTATTTCTACATATCTAAAAAAGCTCACCACCTACAAAGATGAGCTTGGAAATGTGGGAATAAATATTTCCGATGATGATATGGTGAGACTCGCTCTAATTGGCCTTCCAAAGAGTTGGAATAACTACTAGGACTCTATGAATGGAAGGGAGAAAGTATTGGATTGGGACTAATTGCGGTCGAATCTTATGAAGGAGGACATCAGGAGGATCACACGATATGGTTATTCATCGAAGAATGATGATGAAGAAAATCTGGCCTTAGAAAGTAAGGCAAGGAAAGGGAAGGGGAAGGCTTCCCATTACAGATCGAATTCTTCTCATGGATGGAAGAAGGGCGACATGTGTAAAGTAAGATGCTTTAATTTTCACAAAATGGGACATTATGCGACTAATTGACCATCAAATAAGTCCAAGAAGGGATCCTTGGAAGGATCGGAAGGTGAGGCATTAGACTCTCAGTTCAAAATGGACCTTACCCTCATCGCATGAATGGTGTCATTGATGATGGGTTGTGTTTGGTATCTTGACAGTGGAGCCTCATTCCACATGACAGGTGATAAAAAATTATTTAGTGCCTTGGAGGAGAAAGACCTCAAGATGCCCATAGATATGGGTGACGACGGAAGGTATAGTGTTTCAGGAGTGGGCACGGTTGCTTTTCAGAGGGAACATGGAGCTCCTCTCACCTTGATAGATGTGATGTATGTGCCTGGACTGAAGAACAACTTGGTATCAGTTGCAATGTTGGAGGACAAAGGCTACGATGTTTTCTTCATTAAAGGAAAGGTGTTCCTAAGACACATTGCCATGGATCAGGCCTAGAGGGTAGGGATTCATCTGAAGAATATCTATAAACTAGAGGTAGATGATTGTGCAGCATTGAGTACCAAAGTAGAATTGGTGCAAAGCTAAGACATTGAAAAGTTGTGGCACAGGCGGTTGGGCCATTTGCATCATGGGGCTTTGATGATAATGTAGCAGATATCTACAGGACTTCCCAAAGGTAAAATTGAGCAAGTTGACACATGCAAAGGTTGTACCTTTGTAAAGTAAACCAACTATTCCTTTCATGATCAAGACAGTCGAGCAGAGGTTATCTTAGAGTGAGTTCATACTAATTTTTGTGGACCATTCTCGACAGCATCCACAGTGAAGAAAAGGTATGATGTGATTTTCATTGATGACTATTCTCATAAATGCTAGATTTATTTCAAGTAGAATAAGGACCAAACTTTCACAAAGTTTTGTGAGTTCAAAGCTTTGGTTGAGAAAGAGTCAGGGAAGAAGATCAAGGCCTTGAGAAGAGACAATGGTTGACAATATGTCTCTCAAGAGTTTAAGGACATCTGTGCAGCAAAATGAATTAAACAAGAGTTGATGGCACCTCATAACCCACAACAGAATGGGGTCGCAGAGAGGAAGAACAGAACTATTGTGGGTGCAACACATGCAATGTTGCATGACCAAGGCCTACCACTCCACTTGTGGGCCGAAGCATGCAACACAGCGGTCTATTTGCAGAATAAAAGCCCACATTGAATACTTGGGATGAAGACACCAAATGAAGCTTTCTCCACTAAGAGACTAGTTGTGGTTCAGTTTAAGACCTTTGGCTCATCGTTATATTGCCATGTTACAGAGGATGCATGGAAGAAGCTTGAGCCAACAACAAAGTTGGGGATATTTGTGGGGTACACTGATACACCTAGCAACTATTGGGTGTACTTGCCTACCAGTCGGAGGATAGTGATTCGCAGAGATCTCAAGTTTGATGAGCAGAAGACCATGCAAGTTTCCCTTGAGAGGGAGCTCCAACTACAAGCTATGGAGGAACTGTTGGTTCTAAGGAGGAGGAGCCTCAAAATAATGCAGAGCAGACGCAGAGCTAAAGTCGATAGAAAGCGATCCGTCGTGGGCAAGCCCACAACACGAAATCGTAGATCAAGTCGAAGAAATTTAGTTGCAAGGACCGACTCAGGGATGGTCAAGATGGATGACAGATATTTTGCAGATGAATGGATTATTGGCAGTGACCTCATGAACATATAACAACACGACAGATGGCTTGGTGAAAATTGACCCAAAGTTAATACCCAGAAACTAGCTGAAGACTTTCAATGTGGTTTGATCAATTGTTAGGCAAAGGATTTCCCAACCTAGGTGAATAAAAATGTCGTGTTCAAGAGCGGTTACAAAGAATGACAAACAGGCTCATTTTTCTCTCTTTTCCCCCACCATTTCTAGCAAGTACCTCTTTATTTTTGACAAGCTTGAGGAGGATAACATTTGCTTGATTATAAGTTCATCCTTCGGATGAGTCCAACTTAGTTTAAATTCGAACCCTAAGAAGGAGTGGTTCGTTCCTGTTTGTAATTGAACAGGTCCTTTACTGTGAAATTTTAACGAGTCTAGTATAGGAGAAACTCGGTGTTTTTCAATTTTAGAGAGCCTGAAAAAACTTAAGAAAACTCCAGGATTGACCTTTTTCATAAATTTGTGTCTCCCAAGCCCAGAAAAGTATAAAATAATACTTGAGAGAACTGCTTGATCTTTTACGACCAAGGAGTACTTTTCATCATTAGTGCCCTTGATCCGAAAAAGTAAAAAACAATCAACGACACGTCATTTTATAACCAATATCGAATTTGAAATGACAAAAATCCGGCAATCTTTTCATGTTTTTACGGTCAGAAAAGAGCTGTAAGTGGACCGTCTTTTAATTCTGTTTTAACGAGTTTAAAAGAAAAAATCAGCGATCTTTTCATGTTTTAGGAGTCAAAAAATAGCTTAAAGGTGACTCTAAATGTTTTTCCGTCCAAAACGATAGATTTTGCCTGAATAATCCATTATCCTGAACAAAAACGCAAACATTACTCATACCTGTTTGAAATGGATAAAAATGTCGCAAAAATACCTTTCCAAAGTGAAACATAAATAAATTTGCAATTTATTTATTCAAAAAACTTATAAAAAGGGCTTTCGTCAATTCATTTTTACCGTTTGAGTTCTGGGTGAGAAAATAGTGCTTTTGTTCAGGAAACTTCCCGCGAAGATTGCGGAAAATCCAACCGTCGGAATCGAACATCGTCTTCTCCAGGTAATCCACATCATCTTACTCTTCATTTTTAACCATTTCAATTTTTGTTTTAGTCATTCATTTCATTTTTTCGGAGGTTTTTTAGGCTTAAAACCCGCGTACGGGGGCCCGCAGGTTTTCCACTGCTGGCCTGTGGACCCCAACTTTTTCTCCATTGGGAAAATGTCAGGGGTCCACACCTTCCATGTAGACAAGGTGCGGTCCCACGCACTATGTCTAACCCAGAGGGTACGGTCCACGTCGCAAGGGTTTTTAAACTAAAAATTCTCAAAATTGGACCAAACAAAATAATTTCTAGCATTTTAATTTATCTTTTTACTTGATGCAGAGAGTACATCATGCTAGATTGGCGTGAACGAGAGCATTAGGACGTGGATGCTTCCACATGGAATTATCAGCCTTCACTTGGTGCTTTGAGGGGGTGCGGCTTGTACAAATTCTGGGCCATTCCTGGAATGAGGGCTCAGGTGGATTGCTTACAGTGGCTGGTTGACAGATGGAGCATACAGGACCAGTGCTTCTTCATTGGTGGCCACCAGCTCGAAATCAAGCCGGCGGACATATATTTCTCAACTGGTTTGCCTAAGAGAGGCAAAGACTTGACTCTGTTTGGGGCTAGGCCAGGTGGCCAGTCTGTCAATAGCCTTTGGCTAGAGTTCTGCAACAGCCAGGCTAGAGACAAAGGGATAGACATAAAGACCATATCACGTCCTGAACTCATGGTGATTGTGTTTACTGTCACTAGACTTTGCGGCGCTGCCGCATTACATATTGCCACTGGATCCAAAATGCGTATGGAACTTGATTGCTTTTGAGGCACCATCTTCAACTGGTGTGATGCTGTGTTGGCCAATCTAAAAGGCCAACTGACAAGGGCCAAAAACGGACAACTAAAGACCTTTGGTTATGGGGCTTTGGTTGTGAGTTTTGGCCTGGAGAGGGTTCCCATGTTGATCCCGCAACACCTTACTATTGGAGCTGGGCTTCCTTGAGAGCCCAAACTGATGCGATGGGTCGCAGTTATGGCCCGTCACCCAGATGAGAGGACAGAGGTTGCTCGATTCAAACCTGAGTATTTCCAATGGTTGGAAAACCAGGTCTTTTCTATTCAGGACTTCCCTTACGCTGGGGTAGATTTTCGTGGCGACCTAGACATGGCTCTTCCACCGGGAGAGCAGTGGGATGACTCAGGTAAAATCATTTTCAACATTTTTCATATTTTAATTTTTTTATTTATTTTTCCATCGTCTCAAAACTGATAGCAAAAGTTTCAAATGCAGATGTGGGTCCACAGCGACCAGCCGCTCTCAGGTCTTACGAGAGGAAACAACTAGTTGCAGCAGGGCCAGCCCCACAGGATGAATCAATAGAGGTTTTGGCCGAGTTGGAGGGTCATCTCGAGCGCTTGACAGGAGATATTCCGGAGACCACTATAGATGACATTCCTCGTCGATTTCAGCGCTATGTGATTGGGGTCCCGGGACCTTTTAGGAGGTTCCTTTGCAAGGTGGCCCGTGCAGTGGTTTCTTATCGAGATCATCACCAGTCATAGGATGATCGCCTATTGTGGGCACATATGACATTTTTTTTTTTGTACTTATCATTTTTGCCGATAATAAGGTGTTTTTCAACCTATGATCGAGGATGATGTATTTTTTCACACTCCATATATATATATATATATATATATATATATATATATATATCACTATTACCGGCTTACCTTGTAAATCATGTTATGGAATGGTTTTAAATTTACATGTATGATTATTGCAAATGTCTATTTAACATTCAAGAAGCAATTGCATCTACTAATGTATTTAAAGATCTTGGAATATGCTAATATTCAATATAGTCAAATTTACGTTCTAAGAGACGCGCTCTCAATAATAATCTTAATAACACTGTATTTCTAATGGCATACACTCTATTAAGCTGTAATACAACGAGTTCAGAATCTAACCTCACTATCAAACTCCGAATCCCAAATGAAATAGATTCAAATAATAACTCAATCACTGCACTATACTCGGCAATGTTGTTCATTGTTTGACCGAGGCTTACCCCATGCATAGATACTAACTCGTCAGAGGGCGAATAGATAACCCAAGCTGCGGAAGAAATGTTCCGTGTATTACGACAAGAACCATCAACGAAACCAATGTATGTTTGGAGAGGCATCAACATCTACAATATCAGGAGTAAAACCAAGATAAGTAGGAATAATGACGAAAAAAACACTCTCTAAGCTAAGCACATTGTTTAAACTAAAACACACCAGCTAGAAAGAAAAACTATCCTAACTAAAAATCTCCATACCCATTCTTTAAGCATAATACCTCTTCAAGTAAAGACCATTTCTTGGTTTACCCAAAGGGTCCCCGTCAAAGTCTACCAATTCATAGGCCCCTTTTGCTAGCTTTCACTCGAAAACATAGGGACCATGCCACATAGGAACGAATTTTCCAGCGCCTAATTTATCATTAGCTTGATCGTAAACTAAGACTAGATCTCCTTCCGAAAAATTTCGAGGGGTCACATTTCGATCATACTGAGCTTTCATGCGTTTTGCGTGAGTCTCGATCGCCAATGCAGCATCACATTGATTCTCATCTAATTGAGCCAAGTATAACAAATGCTTTTCCTCTTCGGAAGTGGCTGGAGGTAACTCGATGGCCATTTGCTGTGATGGGATTTCGCATTCAATGGGTAACACAGCTTCCAAACCATAGACTAGTTGAAAAGGAGTGAACCCTGTTGATGTTTTTACTGAAGTGCGGTACGCCCAAAGCGCTGAAAATAGCATGTTATGCCAATTCGACCAATGAATCCCAATGATTCGTCGGATCATGATGACTAAAACTTTGTTGATGGATTCAACCAGACCATTAGCTTGTGGATAATAAGGAGTTTAACTATCATGACGTAAACCAAGCTAGCCTGTAAGTTCGGTCATCATAACGTTTCGAAAATGACACCCACGATCAGTGATTATCGCTTGTGGGACACCAAACCTAGCAATTATATGATTGAACACGAAAACTGCAATTGTCTTGCCGTCTGCCTTAAATGTAGGCATCACCGCGGCCCACATTGTAAAATAATCTACCGCAAGGATGATATACGCATGCCCCTCGGCCGAGTGAGGGTTACATGTAATAAAATCGATACCCCATTTGGCAAAAGAACCAACGGAAATTATAGGGTGGAGAGGAACAGGTGGAGCGCGCATCTTTCGATAAAAAATTTGGCAGTTGTGGCATTTTCGGACCGCCATAATACAATATTCAAATAAAGGCGGCCAGAAGTAGCTAGCGCGCAATATCTTTTGGGCTGTGGCATACCCAGACATATGACCGCCGCACGCTCCAGAGTGACAGTCATTTAGAACCCTTTTATCTTCTTCGTGAGTTATGCAATGTCGAAAAATAGAGTCCGCCCCACGGCAATAAAGAGTATCTCCAATAATCCTATATTGTTGGGACTGGAATCGAATTTTCTGACGTTCTGATCTTGAAATTTCTGGCCGAAAGGATTGGGTCTGGAGATAAACGATGATATCCCCATACCACGGATCTAAAGTACTAATAAGAAACAAGGATTCATCCGCAATGGGCTCCTCTGCCACAGTTTTCGTATCAGTACGCGAGAAATCACACATTAACTCCGCAAAGACTAAAGATTTATTAGACTTAGATTTCTCAAATTTCAAGTCAAACTCTTGTAGGATAACAATCCATTTAGAGTACTTTCCCCCTAGCAATTGCTTAGTCAAAATGTAGATCATAGGGTTGCAATCCGAAATTACTGTAGTTTTACGTAGTAAAATGTAGTGACGAAAATGTTGGACAGCTTGAACAGCTGCCAATGCCAATTTCTCCACATGTGAGTATTCTAGCTCAGTTGGATTTAAAGTGCGACTAAGGTAATATATCACATGTTCATTTCTGAATTCATCTTCCTAAACTAAGACCATTCCAATGTTGGAATGAGAGGCGGCGAGATACAAGAAGTAATCCTGGTTGTAGTTGGGAGGATGCAATAACGGTGCATGGGTCAACGCGTGTTTGAGTGCATCAAAAGATTTCTGAGCTATCTCGTCCCAATAGAATGGAGTATTCTATTTCAACAACCGGGTAAAACCCTTTGTAACCTCGGCGTAGTTAGGAATGAATCGTCGTAAAAAGTTTGCTTTCCCTTGTAAACTTTGGAGTTGGCGAAGACTCGAAGGAGGAGGCAATTTGACGATGGCTTCGAGCTTAGAGGGATCGATGCAAATGCCAGCTTTCAAAACTACAAATCCCAGATCGACCCGTTTCTATACAGAAGACACATTTTTGTCGGTTCAACCGAATCTGATAATGCCTACACCTCATAAAGATTGCTCGTAAATGGACGAGGTGATCAGCTCGATGTAATGAATGAGCAGGCAAGTCATCGAGATACGGTTGCACAATGTGCTTGATGTCATGAAACGCATAAGACATGGCCCTTTGAAAAGTTGCTCCGGCATTCTTGAGCCCAAAAGGTAACTTGAAATAAGAAAATGTCCCCAATGGACAAATGAAAGCCATTTTTGGTTGATCGTCATGTAGAATATTGATTTGATTGTATCCAGAAAAACCATCAATGAAGGAGAATATTTCGCTGCCGTCACAATCATCAATAATTTGATCGATATAGGGAGTTGGGTAATTGACCTTTGGACAGGTTCGATTAATGTCCCTATAATCGATGCATATTCTTATTCTTCCTTGCTTTTTGTTAACCGGAACAATATTCAATACCCAATCCGTTAACGGGATCGGATAAATGAAACCTGCTTTGAGTAATTTTTCAACTTCTGCTTTAATTGCAACATCTTTTCTTGGGTGAATCTGACGCAAACGTTGCCGGATGGGTTTAGTGTCTGGGTAAGTCTTGATCTCATGAACAACAATCGCGGGATCAATTCTTGGCATTTCCTCATAGGACCAGGAAAACACGTCATGGAATTCTTGAAATAGGGCCTTATATATCTGAATTTCATCATCTGTACACGAGGCACCTATATGAATGTTCTCAACAATTCTGGGCTTAACCGAAATGTCAATAGGAATAGTTCGAGAAATGCTTCCCAAATTTAACTCTGAATCGAGGTGTTTCATTGGATTCTGAGATTCCTTGACATATTTAGTCGTAAAAATTGACGAGAAATCATTTTCAAAACGATCATTCTCGGGTAAAAGCGAAGATCTGTGATGGATATCTTCCCATGGTAAATCATCTACACATAGGATTTCACGAATTTACTCATTAGAGTGAACAAGTTTAGAAAACGTGATTAAATCTGATCTTGATGTGAAAAGTGATTCCTCATGGGCCACATTCATGAAGTCATTTTCGGTTGAAAATGGGTCGGTAAACGATTGCACGGCCTCATACGCAATTTCATATGGACTCAAAGGCATGGCATCACCAAATGAGTCTATCTCAGATTCAGAAGGAATGATCCAAGGATCATCATAACCAATGGTGTCTGATGTAATCATATGAATGGTTGCAAATGAAGACGATGCGTTGATCGAAGGAAAAGGAAAAGTTCCCAGTAAACCGGCATCTTTAACTAGTCCTACTCCAACATCCTTATACGGGATGGTCATTTTACCGACATGCTGAATACTTTCCGAAGAGGCTGGGTTGGATGAAAAGTAAGCCAGCTGGTCTATTGTTAAGATCTTTCCATTATGAGGAAACTTTATAACCCGAAAGACCGATGAAACGACCACTGTCATAGCGTAAGACCAACTTCGAACCAAGAGAAGGTTGTAATCTAGAGGAGCATCAACCACCTCCACATCTAGATTAACAGTTTTTCCTTCAACCCCTATAGGAAAATCCTGTAGAATGCCAAAAATATGAAACCCACGGCCATCAAAGGCCTTTAGAATTGTCGGGGATTGGTTTAGCGAAGGAGAACCAAGCGATCTCCAACACTGTATCGACATAATACACGTTGAGGCTCCCTCATCAATCACAGTCCGATGAATAGGCCTGTTTTTTAGTATCACTGGGATCTGGAAAGCCATTTGATGAGGCAATCGCGGTGTACTATTTTATAGATAGAAAATTATTAGGTTCGAGTCCTAAACATCAACAGCTCCTATAGCCGACAAAAGTAATTTACTTTGTGCTGGACATGATTGCAGCACTTCCAAAGCCGACATTGCTGAGGGTGAAATAGCTAAATCCTCAACAATGTTATAGTTCTGAGCCGCTCTCGCATGTGGATTGAAAGATGACTTTCGAAGTATACCCTTGGTGGGCAGTTTGATTACCAAGTCTGGATTAGGTTTCTCGATCTGTAGTGGATCGAAATAGGGAGCTGAGGTTGATGGATTAGAATGAGAAGACTCTTCTTCTCTACCATCAACAGGACTTTTACTACCATAATCTTGCGATCGAGTCGCAATCCGAACATGGGACATCATCAGTATGGGTTCTTCATTGGCGCTCGAGGATGAACCTATCATCTTACTGTCTTGAGCTGGAAAAGGATCCTTCAAAACAGCAGGAGTTTGGGAACCTTTGAGAATCTTCACAACCTCTACACGATGAGGGAAGTCTCTTGTAAAATGTTCATCGTCACAAATGAGACAAGGATAACGAGGTTTGCGCTTTTCATCATTGGATTCCAATTTTTCAGGTTTCTCCTTTGAATTTTTGTCCGTTTTATTCTTCTTCTTTCCTTTCTTCTTCCCACCAGATTTTCATTTGGATGTAGATGACTCTACAACGTGAATATCGGTGGAAATCTCTGCAGAAGAATCTCCTGTTGGGGAATCAGGCAAGGTTATGATAGGAGAAGAATTCTTGGAATATTTCTTCTTACTTTTAGTGTTAACCGTACCAGTCATACCATCGGCGGCATGAGATCCCGAAGGAGCTGCAGTGATTTGATTTTGCTTGGGAAGATCAGGGATTTTCTCATGTAACGTACCTGACTGAGTATAGACCAAGTCAAGGTACTGTGCTTGAGCAATTACTTGCTCCTCAGTAACAACTTCGGCTTTAGCTACGTCTTCAGTGATCTTTGGCGACAAAGATTTTACAAACCACTCGGCCAAGATCTGATCCGGAATAAAAACCTTCACTAAACACCGTTGACGTCTCCACTCATGAATATGATCTGAAATGTAAGTGGATGTCGATTGTTTTAACGAAGTTAACAATTCCATGCCATTGTCATATCGGATTGGCAACTGAAAATGAGTTAAAAACGAGGTAGCTAACTGACTAAAATTATAAAAAGTGCCTCGTGGTAACCCAATGTACCACTTGGCTGCGAGACCAGTTAGAGTGTGTTGGAAAATTCTAAGATGGATTGAATCATCTGAAATGGAGTTAGACGCACACCAGAGGTGGTAATTCATCACATGGTTCGACGGGTCCTCTCCTAATTTACCTTCGAACTTAGGAGTGTCACTAGGCAACTTATTCGGCATTGGCGGCCAAAACGGAAGATAATTAATGGGATCGTTCGTTAGGCGTGACAAGTCAGGTAAGTCCAAAGTTGTGATAAACGGTAACTGACGATTAAGGTCCCTAAAGCTCTCGGTCATGAGACCAGCCCCAGGAGGAGGATATCCAGGATAACTAGGAATAGGAATTGCATTTGGGATATTGTATCCTCCCGGAAAACCAAGATTAACCGGACCGTACTGGGGTTGTTGATAAGTGTACCCAGGGTACGGTTGATACTGATAGACTGGCTGCTGCACAACAGGACGGAATTGGTACTGTCCCTGGTACGGTTGATAAGTAAATTGTGGTTGACTTGTGACAACCGTACTTGAACCAGGTTGTCCTACAGGCATCTGAACTGAAGTTTGAATCATAGATCCAGACGGTGGTAAAGATGTCTGAGGAGTAGATACAGGAACAATAGAAATCGGAGCTGTTGATACTCCAGAAGTAGGTGGAGTAGATTGAACAGATGTTGCGGCAGTTGTAGTAGTCGTTTGAGGCAGAGTACGAGGTGTACTAGGCCCAAGCTGAGAAACTTCTGAAGGTATAGAAGTTTGAATGTTAGACTGAACTGGTTGCTGGGGTGTACCAGAAACTAAGGATTGTCCAGTTTGAGATGACAACTGTACATTTGGCTGCAACACATGTTGAGTTTGCGATGGATCCCACACTATATTCATTCCAGGGTACTGACCCATAACAGGTTGAGAATATTGAGGACCATAACCAGGTTGAGGGTAGGATTGATAATTTAAAGGTACATTTCTCATTCCTTGAACATACATTTGACCGGAGGGTGGTTGGAAACCTTGGTTCGAGTACTAACCTTGGGGTTGATACCCTTGAGGCACGTACTGATACTGGGGTTGACCTTGAGGTATAAATTGATACTGGGGTTGACCTTGGGGTACATATTGTGTCTGGGGTTGACCTTGAGGAACGTACTGTCCCGTAGGTATGTACTGTCCTTGAGGTTGCCCCCCAGGTGATAATTGGGGCTGCCCCCCAGGCAATAACTAGCCACCTTGAGGTTGAGGATTGGGAATAGAACCTGACATCATCAGAATGTCTTCTACGCTCAACGGCTTAGTACCATTGCTTCCAGTTAATAACCCTTGCTCAATGGGTTGAGGAGATGCTCCTGAAAAAGTACCAGAAAGTGACTGATACCTAGAGGGAATAGAAGGACCGCCGTACAATAAGGATTCGGGCGATTGAGTAAACATGGACAACTACCTTGACATATTTAACGGAGGATAATAACCTCTAGGTGTTGGGTGATAAGGAACGTGAGGTGGTGAAAAACTTAACCCTGGGTTTTCTAAGAAATTAGTCAAAGAAAGATACCAAGTACTGCTCCCAGGTGGACTGTAAAAAATTGATTCACGCTCCCTTAGTTCAATAACAGGTTGATTTTTAGGGATAGGGATGCCTACTTCTTCTTCCGGAGTAGCAAGTTCTTCAATAGCAATAAGTCCAGAAGGAATATCTTGGGTGATTACTCTTTCTACCCTAGGTGAACAAGGACCACTAGAAGCTAGAGAAGCAAACCCCGATGTCGGAGTAGCAGCAAATTCACTTTCAGGCTCGGATATTTTAGGTTCCTCACCTATATCACTAGTAGTTGAAAAGCTACCAATAACTTTAGAAACAGACACTGACTGTGGATTATAATCTACTACTAACGCTTGAAAATCAGGATGTACTATCAAAGAAGATTCTCCTTCTTCAGGTGACCCAACTCTACTGTCTCTAGGAGTTACGAGGACTTTCAAGCCTTCAAGTTGGCTCGGTGAAAACTCAAGAGGTTGGCCCTGAAGTCTACGGGAATTCCTCGGTAATTCAGCCACGGTTAAAAACTTTTAACTACTTCACACGCAAACAAAGTAAAATCTCAATGAAAACCACCTAAAGTCTCTAAAGAACCAAACAAATTTGAATCACACGCCTAAAGAGTCTAGGAGATCAAACACACACAAACAGTAACTTTCCGTACTGAAAACACTAGTTGGTGATGAAATCCAGCGTCGCAGAGTTCAATACAGAAATGGCGGTTGGAACAATTACCCCGACAACCTACTTAATGAATAGACTGGCACAAGTTCCTCCACTTAACCATCTCGAGTGAAGAGAACCCCCCAGAAAATCCAAGTGAGTCTAGCCGACATCTGCTCCAGGTACAGTGGGATCTTCCCACCACTGTCACCTTAGGAAGAATCCTAAAGAATATGGCCACTAAGGTTACCAACTGAAACAAATATACCTGGGCAAACAGTCTACGATTCGATATGCACGCAAGGGCAGAGTAGCAAGCTCAATCCCCTTGAAGGCTCCTTGACATAATTCAAGGTTTACCAACAAGTGACCCAGGCTCCTCGACAATGGTTAATCTGAGGTTTACCATTTTTAATACGTGAATATCTGGTGTCGTTCCTAATGAGGAAGGATTGATTCCCACACTGGTTCGGACACGATCTCGTGCTTCTCCTTTAAGAGGAGCTTTCCCAGAGCATAAATGCAACAATTGGATTTCTTCCCTACCACAAGATACAACTACTTGTTTGTTTTTACTGTATTGGAGAGTTAGTTACTCTCCTACTCCAAGACACTAGCCTAAGCTAAGTTGGTGTATCAGAGCCCTAGAAATAAAAATGTTACTAGATGAATTTTACTTTAAGCGTTTATTTTTATTGGTTTTTGCTTAAGTCAAAAGGTGTGGAGATGAAACTCGTGGTATGAAGACTTGACTCAAAATCACTAAAAATGCACCTAAGATGATTTAAACAATCTTTTTCTCTTCAATGAACTTCTAAACTAAGAAAGAGTTTGAGAATGCAAATATTTTGTAAACACAAATCCTTCTTAAGAAAAAAATTAAAAGAAGGGCTTTTGTCCTTTCCAATGCACTCAAAACGAGAAAACTAGTTATTTCACAAAAAATTCCCTTTTTCGTTTCAAAGCACTCAACCACTACAAAAACAAACTTTTTTCAAAAGAGATTTTTTTTTTTTTTATAAAACACTCAAAACTGTGGAAATGACTAACTTTGAGATTTATAAACTATAAAAACCTATTTGAAGTCAAATCCTACAAGATGTCTTTTTTAAGGATGTTTTACTTAGCTGGATGTAAGCTAAGGACCAATTTATGCAGAATCACAAATCAGTTAAGAACAACCAATTTTGTTTTCTTTTTGAAAATGAAAATCCAAACTTTTAAACACAATCTTTTCGAAGTTTTGTAAAGAGAAAACTCAAAGCGGATTCCTCAACAAGGGGAGATTTCATAAATGGTCAGACTCATAAGAAGACTGGTAGAAACCAAGGTGATCTGAAGTCCCTACAACTTCTAAGCTCAGAGCCACTACACAACCAAAATGAAAAACAAGCCCAACAAGCAAAACTCCTAGGAATTTCACCTAAAACCCTAACACTAATGAAATCAACCTAAGGAATGCTTCTGACAAGTTATATGTAGGTATGGGCAGTGGATAACAATTTCTAAACAAAAACTAAGCTGACTAACAGAGGAAATCTTAGGTTTTTCAAAATTTTGACAGGGTCCGCAGGCCCACAGTTAACACAGGTGAGGTCCCGCTCTGTGCTAAAACCAAAGGTGCGGATAGGTATGCACTGTGTCAAAAGGCAAGGGTGCGGTCCTCTCCCAAAGCTATGAAAAATGAAAAATAACCCTGGATCTACAAATTCTACCCAATTTTACACACAACAAGCCAAAAAAGAAACAAAAACACAGTTTCTTAGGTCAGAGTAAAAACAAGGAAAACAATCAAGTCCCCAGCGGAGTCGCCATTTTGTCACACGGAATAAGTCGATCTTGCGGACAAGATAGACCTTCTTAGAATCTAAAGAAGACCTAATGACAAGAAAACCAACCAGACACTATCTTTCTCTAAATATTCTTTAATAAACAAAGGCAAACAAGTGTTTTTAGGGCCTACCTTCGGTCCAACGCAAGTTTGTGGATGCCCTCGCTCCTTCGATCCAAATGAGCTCCTTTGTCGCGAATCTACAAACACAAACAAGCAAACAAATTAAATAGCACCTAAAAAGCCAATATCATAAAACATATTTAACATGAAAGTCAAGGAGTTCATGAAACAAATAAGATGAGATACTTGTTGAGAAAAATGAGTTTGATTGTATTAATTCAAAAGAAGATGAAATTTACAACCTGTGCCTTGATGCTGTACAAGCTCCTCCCAGGGTCCAGCAAGAAGTCTCCTCTACTTTGACAAGTTTCACTCACTCCCCAATGAAGCCAAAAAGGTATGTGATCTCTCGTCTTAAGCTCAACTAGGAAGTCTTAATTTCACCAGCATTTACCCTCAAAAATGTTCAGCTTCTAACCTCCCCAGCAACCAGCCCAATGCCTGAATTTATAGTGCAGTGGAGGGAGGTTACTAGGTCCTCCTTCAAAGGGATAAAGCCCTCCTTCAAAGGGATAGCTCCTCTCATCAAGGGATTAACTCCTTCTCTTTTAGGATGCATGAACCACCTAATGAAGCCAAAAAGGTATGTGATCTCTCGTCTTAAGCTCAACTAGGAAGTCTTAATTTCACCAGCATTTACCCTCAAAAATGTTCAGCTTCTAACCTCCCCAGCAACCAGCCCAATGCCTGAATTTATAGTGCAGTGGAGGGAGGTTACTAGGTCCTCCTTCAAAGGGATAAAGCCCTCCTTCAAAGGGATAGCTCCTCTCATCAAGGGATTAGCTCCTTCTCTTTTAGGATGCATGAACCACCTAATGAAGCCAAAAAGGTATGTGATCTCTCGTCTTAAGATCAACTAAGAAGTCTTAATTTCACCAGCATTTACCCTCAAAAATGTTCAGCTTCTAACCTCCCCAGCAACCAGCCCAATGCCTGAATTTATAGTGCAGTGGAGGGAGGTTACTAGGTCCTCCTTCAAACGGATAAAGCCCTCCTTCAAAGGGATAGCTCCTCTCATCAAGGGATTATCTCCTTCTCTTTTAGGATGCATGAACCACCTAAAAGCGGCAAATCCACGTCAAAATTCCTTCTAGAATCATCTAGAATTAGCCCAAAGTGAGTTTTTTAGAATAAACTTGCGCCTTCTTGACTTTCACAGGGGTCCGCACCCACACCTTTAGGGACAGAGTGGGCAGGTCCGCAGTTTTTGTAAACAGAAGGTGTGGGACTGCAGGTAACAGTGAGAGAAAGTGTGGAACCAGAGTTTCATTGATTTTTAATGTCTTTCTCTTATTTTCAAAGCTTGACTTGAAGAGCTGAGGTCTGAGACTTGCCTAGGAGGACAATACAAGTGATGATAGACCCATACTGACTGCGAATAATCATGGTGACGATATTTTTGTGTAACAGTACCAACACTAGTCTTCCGCTTGGGTCCTTGCTTGTTTCCTTTCCCCTTTGACAGAATCCCGCCACTACTTCCTCACTTATCCAACTTCAAATAGCACCTGTAGATTCATAATAGCATAATACCATCAAAGAACAGAGATCTCTCATTGTAAACAATATAGGATGAGATATATATTAACCATACGAATGCATATAACAAACACAGTATTCAGATATACACAAGAATCCAGAGGAAAACTCAAATAGCTTTATTAGTAAAAGTCACAGAAGAGAGGATTACAACCACTTGGTCTGACCCAGTTCCATCCTCCCATCTTGAAAGCCCTCTTCACCTCACACAAAGCAAGATCACCCAACAATGTCTTCAAAGAGAAACCAGCAGCACCTCTTTGCAAATTACCTGGATCTCTTGGATGAGCGATACATTTATAGATATTTACAGGGGGCTGAGTCAGCTTCTGGGATTTTGATTAGTGTCATCTCTTTGATAGTTCTTGGTTCCACATGGAGATTTTAGATCTCCTACTCATCCTTGGGCGAACTCAGAGAGGCAAGTGTCAAATGAGCAGCTTCTAGAATATTCTCTGGGTTTCCACCTAGCAAACTGCTTGTGCTGTTTGTCTGCTCTCACTCATCGTACCCTATAGAAGGGCTTTCCACTATGCATTGCACTTTTTGCATGTGGCAGGTGAGATGCATCACACCTTTAGCACTGGGTAGTCTGTATGGTCCTGCTTTGACCAGGTGTAACTTTTCATGGAGAACTTCTACGAGATGATGTAATCAGCTGACCTTACTCCTTTAGGGTATGAAAAAACACTTTTAGGGACTTAGAAGCCCTTGGTTTATGGACATATGTGATTGGGGTTGCAGTGCGCAAATATGTCTACAACACATCCACAAGGAACAATGCAAGGAAATAGGAGCTTGGAGGGAAGACAAGAAGGCTAGAGAGAAGCCAAGATTGCCTGTGAGCATCTGTGAGGATTATACTGAGAGCTGGCTAGCTGTGAGAGATAAGGATTTGTATAATTCCTATGTATTTCCACCATGTATGATAATACAATAGTGTGGGGTTCTTATCTGAGGCTTTACCCAAAGTATTTTCTTGTGTATTGGGCAATTCATTCTTCTTCTTCTAGTTATATTGTTCAGGTCGATATTTAAGCTTCAAAAAATTGATAGTAGAAGTAGGTTATAGTATTCTTCTTTGATTTATATTTCATTATCAGGTTAACCTATCATAGATTTTCTAGATGGTATTAGAGCTGCGAATAATATACTGAGAAGAGAATTCAAAGTTTGAAGTTCGGGGTTGCAAGTGCTAATCAAATTCATATCACACTTCAAGGTTTGTCAATGGAATTCTATGGCTTGAGACTCGAGTATACCTTGGAAGGTAGCTGAAATTACATAGCATGGAAAGATAGAATGGAGGCTGTATTAAAAGCCAATGGCTTAAAGGAATTCATTGATCAAGAAATCCCAAAGCTAGCTTCAGCTAATGCACAAGAGTTGGCTAAGTGGAAGAAGTGTGTGGTGAAGTTGAGATGGATCATCCTTGAGGGAGTTCGAGACCATATTGTCTCGAGTCTCCATGGGAAGGATACTCCATTTTAAATGTGGAAGACATTGGAGGACCTCTATGAGAATAGTAGCGACCAGAGGAAATTGGCGCTGAAGGACAAGCTTCAAAGAATGAAGATGGAGAAGGGCGATACTATTTCCACATATCTAAAAAAGCTCACCACCTACAGAGATGAGCTTGGAAATGTGGGAATAAATATTGCCGATGATGATATGCTGAGACTCGCTCTCCTTGGCCTTCCAAAGAGTTGGAAAAACTACTAGGACTCTATGAATGGAAGGGAGAAACTATTGGATTGGGACTGACTGTGGTCGGATCTTATGAAGGAGGACATTAGGAGGAGCACACGATATGGTTATTCATCGAAGAATGATGATGAAGAAAATCTGGCCTTAGAAAGTAAGGCAAGGAAAGGGAAGGGGAAGGCTTCCCATTACAGATCGAATTCTTCTCATGGATGGAAGAAGGGTGACATGTGTAAAGTAAGATGATTTAATTGTCACAAAATGGGACATTATGCGACTAATTGACCATCAAAGAAGTCCAAGAAGGTATCCTTGGAAGGATTGGAAGGTGAGGCATTAGACTCTCAGTTCAAAATGGACTTTACCATCATCGCATGCATGGTGTCATTGATGATGGGTTGTGTCTGGTATCTTGACAGTGGAGCCTCATTCCACATGATGGGTGATAAAAAATTATTTAGTGCCTTGGAGGAGAAAGACCTCAAGATGCCCATAGATATGGGTGATGATGGAAGGTATAGTGTTTTAGGAGTGGGCATTGTTGCTTTTCAGAGGGAGCGCGGAGCTCCTTTCACCTTGATAGATGTGATGTTTATGCCTGGACTAAAGAAGAACTTGCTATCAGTTGCAATGTTGGAGGACAAAGGCTACGATGTTGTCTTCATTAAAGGAAAAGCATTCCTAAGACACATTACCATGGGTCAGGCCTAGAGGATAGGGATTCATCTGAAGAATCTCTATAAAATAGAGGTAGATGATTGTGCAGCATTGAGTACCAAAGCAGAATTGGTGCAAAGCTAAGACATTGACAAGTTGTGGCACAGGTGGTTGGGCCATTTGCATCATGGGGCTTTGATGATAATGTAGCAGATATCTACAGGACTTCCCAAAGGTAAAATTGAGCAAGTTGACACATGTAAAGGTTTTACCTTGGTAAAATACACCAACTATTCCTTTCATGATCAAGACAGTTGAGCAGAGGTTATCTTAGAGTGAGTTCATACTAATTTGTGTGGACCATTCTCGACAGCATCCAGATCGAAGCAAAGGTATGATGTGATTTTCATTGATGACTATTCTCATAAATGCTAGATTTATTTCAAGTAGAATAAGGACCAAACTTTCACAAAGTTTTGTGAGTTCAAAGCTTTGGTTGAGAAAGAGTCAGGGAAGAAGATCAAGGCCTTGAGAAGAGACAATGGTGTACAATAATGTCTCTCAATAGTTTAAGGACATCTGTGCAGCAAAAGGAATTAAACAAGAGTTGACGGCACCTCATAACCCACAATAGAATGGGGTGGCAGAGAGGAAGAACAGAACTATTGTGGGTGCAACACATGCAATGTTGCATGACCAAGGCCTACCACTTCACTTGTGGGCCGAGGAATGCAACACAGCGGTCCATTTGCAGAATAGAAGCCCACATTGAATACTTGGGATGAAGACACCAAAGGAAGCTTTCTCCGCTAAGAGACTAGTTGTGGTTCAGTTTAAGACCTTTGGCTCATCATTATATTGCAATGTTATAGAGGATGCACGGAAGAATATTGAGCCGAAAACAAAGTTGGGGATATTTGTGGGGTACACTGATACACCTAGCAACTATTGGGTGTACTTGCCTACGAGTCAGAGGATAGTGATTCGCAAAGATCTCAAGTTTGATGAGCATAAGACCATGCAAGTTTCCCTGGAGAGGGAGCTCCAACTACAAGCTATGGAGGAACTGTTTATTCTAAGGAGGAGGAGCCTCAGAATAATGCAGAGCAGACACATGTAGAGGTTCCAATATTGGAGACATCCACTCAAACAGAGTCTTCCAGATATGGACAGAAGTGCACAAGAGAAGCTGACAGATTGTTGCAATATACGAGAGAGATTGTGGGAGCATCATCTTCTCAACGCAGACAGAGGAGGTCACCTGAGAGGTATACTGGATACATGGACCTTGTTGGGGAATGTGTTGAGACTGAGCCATCTTCCTTTCAGGAAGAGGTGTACATAGAGCAGCCGGAAGGTTTTGAGACGTTCGATCGTGAGTCACATGTGTGCTGACTCAAGAGAGCGTTGTATAGGTTGAAGCAAGCACCTCGTGCTTGGTACATAAGGATAGACAACTACTTCACCGGTTTGGGCTTCAGAAAGAGTGAAGTGGATGCAAACCTATACCACATTGTGGTGAAAGGTAATTTTTTTATCATCGTACTTTATGTTGATGATCTCATATTGACTGGTGATGATCAGTTGATCATGTCTTGCAAGGAGGACTTTGCAAGAGAATTCGAGATGAAATACATGGGTCTTATGCATTACTTCCTTGGCATGGAAGTGTGGCAGAAGGATGGGGAGTTGTTTATGTCTCAGGGCAAGTATGCCAATGAGATACTCAGGAGATTCCACATGGAGAAGTGCAAGCCCATGTAGACTCCTCTAGTAGGTAACTGGAGGAAGGAGGTTGCTACTTCAAGTGAAGTGGTAGAGGCTATTTTGTATAGGCAGCTTGTGGGTTCACTGATCTACTTAATGAACACGATACCAAATTTGTGTGATGCGGTGAACTAGTTGAGTCAAGCGATGGTTCAGCCTACCAAGATTTTTTTGGAAGGCGAAAAAGCAAGTATTGAGATACCTCAGAGGCACATCTCAGAATGGATTATGGTATAGATGGATAGAGGGAGTGAAGCTATAGGGCTTCACTAATGTAGATTGGGCAGGGAGTCTATCAGGTCGGAAGAGCACATCAAGAGGTTTTTTCAACCTCAGGTCAGTGGCAGTTTCTTGGTACAGTAGGAAACAGAGGTCGGTTGCACTCAGCTCAGCAAAGGCAGAATACATGTCTGCAAGTTAGGCAGCATGTGAGGCCATCTCGATGCGGAAAATCCTAGTTGGTTTGTTTGATCAGAGGATGGATCCAACTGTGATCTATTGTGATAATCAGAGTTGTATCAAACTCTCTAAGAATTTAGTATTTCATGATAGGTCTAAGCACATCGTCATCTGATACCATCATCTTAGAGATTGTGCAGTGAGGATGATCATGTTGTTGCAGTATATTTCGACAAAGGAGCAAGATGCTGACATTTTGACAAAGGCATTGTCAAAATTTAAATTCGAGTTCCATAGAGATAGGATCAGGGTAGCAGAGAATCCCTTTATTGTTGAGCGGGAGTGTTGAAATATGGCAACAAGAATATTCCAATTTAACTTGTCCTTGAATTAAATTGTGAATTAAAATCGAATTTAGTCTTAACAGCTACTTAAAAATAATTAATTAATTTATTTTAAATTAATTAGTTGGAGAAATTGAAGTTAGAAGTCTTTCTAAAGTCATACAAGAGTTATCCCTTAAATTAAAGAGATAATATTGAGTTATATTTCAGTTGTAATTAGTTAACTCAGTTTACTGAGTTAAGTCTAGTTAAATTAATTCCAAAATGTTTGAGGAACTAATAGTGAGATAACAGTCAGTTGATGCATTAATGCACTCAACTAGTGCTAGTCCAGTTAACTGAATATTTCCTCATCAGAAACTCATGCATGTCTATTCTGAGAAAGACCCAATTGAGATTACTGTTCAAGGATAGTGTATTATCAGTTGCATGTGTTTTCTCATGATGAAAACTCATGCATGTAGTCAAGGATTCATCATTGAGGATTGTACAGTTTTGGAGGCTTGTTTTTCCACTTGGCAATGGGCTAATCATACACAAGGAACAGCGTAATGAAATAGGAGCTTGGAGGGTAGAGAGGAAGGTTGGAGAGAAGCCAAGATTGCCTGTGAGCATCTGTGAGGATTGCACTCAGAGCTAGCTAGCTGTGAGAGTTAAGGCTTTGTATAATTCCTATGTATTTGCACCATGTATGATAATACAATAGTGTGGGGTATTTATTTGAGGCTTTCCCCAAAGTATTTTCATGTGTATTGTGCATTGATTCTTCTTCTTCTAGTTATATTGTTTAGCTCGATCTTTAAACTTCTGCAAATTGAGTGTAGAAGTAGGTTATATTATTCTGCTTCGATTTATATTGTATTATCAGGTTAACTTATCACGGATGTTCTACAGTTCGGAATCTTTCGAAGATAAGATCATGCGTGCTGTCGATCACTAGATTCATTGAGCCATAGGAGGATTTGTGATAGAATCCATGGTCGATACCTTAGTCAGCTATAGTGAAGTAGAGCGATGATTTTTGAAAGGACCGTGAGGTAAGTATTTGAAATCCTTGAATACTTGGATTAAAATTCTCTTGTGTGAAAATCCGGTTATGCCACTGCCTTGATATTTGGATCTACGCGAAGTGGACGAATATTTAGAAATCAAGAAAGAGCAGGTCCTGAATATATCCCATTGATAGAACCTCCTTCGAGTGATGAGGAGGGAGTGTTACATGCCTCTCTGTGAAGTTCTATATAGTTGATAAAGCAGGATTTTCCATCAATACCTCATCAGCCCACAACATCTCCACCTTCACCTCCCCAACATACACTTTCACCCACACCACCACCACCTCTGCCACCATTCAGTATGTCGAACACCATGATGTTTCCGATTTCCAAGGGCTTAGGAAGTGAGGACCCAGATTAGTTTTTGATCGTTGCAAAGGTTGTATGGAGGACACATAATATTACAAATGATTATATGAAGAAGGTGTAGTTGGTTACTACCCTACAAGATAGAGTATTGACATGGTACTGTTAGCTACCTATACCAATAGGTTTCATATTTCATGATGGCTATAGAAGTTCCAAATATGCTCTGCTTTGATTATGCAAAGATCCCATATTTCCAAAGGAGTACAAGGTGTGTAAATAGCTTAATGGTTCCAAATTTTGATGGATGATTCAACAGTATAATCTGGATCATGCCATGTTTGAATTTTCTGTTGTAGAATAGAGAAAGAAGTATGTCCAAACTGTCTAATCTTGGCAGACAAAGTAGTTCAGGTAGAGAAAAGAAGGCTCCCAACAGCTTAATCTGGGACCTTGGAAGAAATAAGGGCAGAAGTAGATAGAAAACAAAAGAAAAAAAGCCAAAGAAAAGAAAAGGAAAGCAAGGGTCTGCAAGTCCAAATGCGCCCTCCAAGAAGGAATAAAAAATGCTAGGCAAAGTAGTTGGGTAAGTAGATGGGGTTGCAGAAGTGATATTCAGATCCAGAGTGAATCTTGATGGTTCAGATAAGAGAACAAGGCAAAGGAGCATGTCTAATTCCCCAAATCCCCTTCCATTCCTATTACTAACATCCCTTCATCCATGGAGAGTTATGAAAAATCTGAGGTGTTATGATGGTTCTTATGACTCTAGAAGCCACATTTCCTATGTAAAAATTCTTTTCATTTTGATCTACTCCCTAAACTAAGTTAGTCTCAAAAAAACTTAGTATTTTCTCTCTTCACTCATTTCCCCCATATTAACTCTAACTTTACTATGTAAATCCCCTATATTACCTTTCCCCTACTAGTATTAACACCATGGTGTATAAACCCCAAATTTTGTATAAATACCCGTCCCCTTGGCATTATAGCTAATAAGTTCTGTGTCAGGGATCAAATGACACCTGGTCATCTTGATGAACCTAAATCTAACCCCCTCCCCTCTTCTGAAGTAATTTGGCCCCTTAGAAAACTTCATTTGCCAAAAGAGCCTCATAAATGACCTTGTTTTACCCATACCCGCTTCATTTGCAAAAATAACCCAAAATACCCACTTTGTTCTCTCATCCAAAGTATTGGGGTTGTCTAATTGCACATTGGAAAACCTTACAAAACCCCTTTATCCATGAAACCCCTTTGAAACTACCAAAAAACCCTGAAAAACCCACTTTCCGCTGCTTAAACCAAAGTTTGCGCATATATTCAATTTTTCGGAATATATTGAAAATACATTAAAAAATATATATTTATTCCTTCGCCCGTAGCCGTATCGACCTATCATGTCATTATCCCGTCCACCGTCGGATCAGATCCAAGAGATCCGACGGTCCTTATGGATGTCGGAGCGGTCCCCGTGACAGAGGTTTAGCGCCCGAGAAAGTGACGTTGCGTTGCGTTGTTGACGTCATCCGAGGCTGACCCCACCCTATGACGTCATGCTGACGTCATCACAGAAAAAGTGCCAAATTGCAAAAGGTCCATATTTTAGCCAAAAAACGCGTTTTTTCATACTCTTCGCTCATTTGCTATTATTTCCTCTGCATGCTATTTCACGTCCTGAACTGCGCCACCTGCGGGAAACGACCTGAAGATCTCCAGAGCAACAATTCCACCCACAGTTACGACCTTTGTTCGCGGTTAGCCAGGTATTTCTCATAGTTCATCCTCCATACGCCTAAATTCACTGTAAATTGCTCAGAACGCTTAAGGAACACTGAAACTCACTATTTCACCGACAGTTTTCCTCTGCAACATTTCTAAATTACAACTGCAACCTTGAAACCACCGACTGAGCCTTCATTTCCCGAGCTTTGGTCGAAAACTGTAAACTGCTCGCGCAAACGTGAGACAGTTGGTCAAGCTATTTAAACCTGCCAAAGAAGACAGAGGGAGACCAGGCATTGGTCTTATTCATAATTTGAGCAGTATTTCAATTGTTGTGTGTCCTCTCCACCCTCTGGTCCCTGTAATTCACAGTTGCATTGCAAAAAGTCACTTCTGTGCTATACTACTCACTTGAACTAATTCACCTGCAAGACAGAAACTGAATAGACCATGGAGACTCCAATTGCACTGAATATCAAGCCTCTCAATGCCCCTCACCAGGAATTAGAATGGAAAGCCCTGGGAGATATGGATTATCAAATGCTAGACTGGTTTCCATTAGGCTCCAAATATAATATCCAGATGCTGAATGAGTTGAGAGCCTAGCACCTTAGTGGAGCTGACATCCTAGGGATTTGGGACTCAAACTTGCCCATCTATAACCTCCCCCAGGTAAATCCTATGCCAGAGTTGATCTACAGATGCCAGGAGTGCTATGATCCAGGCCAAAGAGTTGTCCTCAGCCCTACAGGCGCAATTCTGTTTCATATCACCCCAGAAAGCATAAATGAGATGCTGCACTTCCACACTGCAAATCCATTGACCCCCCTCCACATGCAGGACTTGATAAAGAAGGGGAATAAGTTGTCAAATGACCAAACCATCAAAATCAACCAGCTGTTTGTAAAACCAGGGTCTGAAGCCATCAGAACTCCTCCTATTGGATATCATTACTTGAATGAATTGGGCAGAATGCTAGTGGATTTGATCAGCTATGTCCTAGGCTTCAAGGGAATGGAGGAGGTAGATGAAATCATAATGGCAATACTGTCTATATTCTCTCCTGGAAAACCCCCAGCTGTACATTATGACTATGCCACATACATTGCAGATAAGATCCATGACCAGTTCATGAACTTGAAGAGGGAAAGACTGTTCAGGTATACTTCATACATATACCACCTATTCTTGTTTTATCAGCCAGCCAGCTTCTCTATTCCCTTGAAACAAGTCAATGCCCAGGGGAATCCAAGGTTAGTTATGTTTTGGACCTCTGTTTTTCATTGTGCCTCTGTATCACCATACACATACTCTGAGTTCATAGACTTATTCATTCATCCAGCCATGACAGTATTGGATGGTGTTCCTCCTCCAAGGTTAACTGATGACATGAGGAGAATTCTCCACCTGAACAAAACCTACAGCATTGGTAATTGGTACCTCTACCAAGACCACACAGTCATCAGAGTATATGGCTGTGAGTTGAAGCCTTTTAGGTTTCCAAGGTATGTCCCCATGAGGCTTTTTTCCTTAGAATATTTCAGGCAATTTGGGAATGCCGACTACCTCCACTTTCAAAGCAAGAACAAGAAGGCACAGTTGAAGGTAAGGAGCCATCTGGGCCCTTTCCTATACAACAGAAAAGAGGAGGGGTGGAAAGAGGCAAACAGTATCCTAGAGGCCCTCAAATTGCAAACTAGCTTTGAATGGATACCCTATGATCCCAATCACTTTGTCTCCCTCAGGAGGATAAGATACAAATTGGGCAGCTATTCACATGTAAGGCAGCCTGAGATTGAGTAGTATGCTAATAAATTAAGCTGGGAAGAAGGTACCCTAGAAGAAGAAATTACTAGTGAGGAGCTGCTAGAGAGAGAGGCTAGAAATATTCAAAAGAAAGTTGACTTAGAAACTTGTGGACAGGTTCCCCTCTCATACAAAAAACAACTTGGAGCAGCTGCCTCGTCCTCAACAACGCACCATCAAGCTGCCATCAATCCTCCACAGATAGTCAACAAAGGCAAGGAAAAGCAGGTGGAACAGCCACCTCCTATGACCGAAGAGCAAATGGAAACCCTAATGCAGCAACAAGAAGAGATGGAGCAGCAGGGAGAAGGGTAGCAACAAGAGGAGCAGCAACAACAACAAGAACAAAGGCAGGAACAGCCTGCCCAGCAAAAGCAAACAGCAGAAGCCCCTAAATCCACTAAACAAACTGAGCCTCCAAGGCAAGAAGTTTCACCTGATGCAACAATACTTCAAACTCCACAAAAGGAGGACACAAGCAGGAAAAGGGACAGAGAAACTCCCCTTACAACATCAGCAACTCATGGGGAGAAGAGGCAGAGAATCAATCCTCTTTCAGAGGAAGAGATACCAATAAGGCAGCCTCTGGGTATGGTCCCACCCAGCAGGGAAACATCAGCAAGTTCCTTTCAACAGGAACATGATAGAGCAATGGGAGGAGAAGTGAGTTCCTCTAGGCAGCAAAGGGAAGGTGGGCCTAGTATTAAACAACAGTTCATCGATATTAAAATGAGAAATGAGCCCATCAAGAGACAACTGTACAACCATCTGCTAAACTTGGCTCCCACCAATCAGCAAAGACTCATGTCTGCATATGATGTGCAGGAAGGCAAAATGATCATGAGTCATTTCATGCCAACAGCAGCACAGCCCCAATCTGCCTCTGATTATTTGAGGACTAACTTGCAAGTCCTTGCCAAGGATATCCACCCAATGGACAAGATAGAACTGCACAAGCAAACGGGTGAGATGGTCTATGCTTCCCTGGCAGACCAAACCTTGGATAACTATAAGCTGCAAAATAGCCTTAACAATACAGCCTCTCAACTGGAGTTGGAGAGGGCATCATCCCAAGCAAAGGACAACAGAATAAGGTCCTTGGAAGACATAATCATTGAGATTGGACATGATCCCAAAGATATCAAAGGGATACAAGAGGTATTGAAGTTGAGGGATGCTGACATGGCAGCCTTGAGGAGAAAGATCAAACTCCCTGCCACAATCCACCCTCAAACAGATCAGGTGGCCCAGCAAAGGCATGATCAAGAGGCCACGACCCTGTTGATATCTCTATACAAGGAGCTAATCCGGACTCAAGACAAACTAGGAGAATCTGAGGCTGCAAAGGCAGCACTACAGGCAGCACTGAAGCAAAGAGAAGAGGGTCAAACCTCCCAGCCTCCCCCTGAAATAATCAATCTTGAGGAAGCTCCTCCAACAACTACCCCTCCTCCTCAGCAAACAGGGCCTACAGCACCAACTACATCGACAACTGCACCAACAACAGAGCAGACTCATAGTCTGGATATGCAGAAGCTCCAAAATGAAATTCAAGTCCTGGAAGCTCAAATGTTGGAGCTCAATTCAGCCAAAGAATATTTGGCTAAAGTAAATGAGAGATATGATAAGAGCAAACAGAATGCAGCTGAAAAGGAACGAGAAATAAAAGCTTTAAAGAAGAGGATAACTGAGCTTGAGAAGGAGCTCACACTAGAAAAGGTGACAGCAGAGCTAAAAGCAGTCCTTTGGGCCAATATTGGCCGGTCTATCACCAATCAGTGGCAGTACATTGAGACTATACATGAACAATCAGTACTCATTGCAAAGGCAAACAGGGATATACACAGAGCTAGAGCAAGCCTTGGCAACATGCCTGATGCTGCCACCAGAATGATCAATATTTTAAATAACAGGACAAGCTCTCAACTGGCCACCATGGGAATTGCTCACAGGACTGAGACAATCTCAATGGTTAAAAGGGTCTTGACACTACGAAACCTGGTTGGAACATTGGAAAGAAGAACCCAGGATATGCAGACTGAAATCAACAAATTCATGGACAGATTTCAGGCATTACAAAACAGAGGCCTCCCCAGCATATTAAGCAGTGTAGGAAGACTGCTTACCCTTGAAAACTACACTAAGAGGGTTGATGCCTATGCTGCAGGACAAATTGCAAGACAGCCCAGCACTTCAGCAGAATCAGGGCCAGCATCAGGGCAAACTTTATACAATAGGGTGGACAACCTATTTTTTATTATGAATGAGATCAATCATCTGTTCGATGTGCCTCCAAACTTTTTTAAGTATACAGAAGCAGATGAAACCATAGAGGCAATTGTGAATCACCAATTGCCCACACAGGAAGTCTGGAAGAATTTGACACAGATAATATTATCAAGCCAGAAACTGTAAATGTTAATTTTTTCCAGTTTATAAGTAAGTCATACACAGGCAGAATTTTGATAGATAAGCATACAGAGCAAAGATGAAAGGCTGAGCCAACTCAGCAGGGCTATTCGGTCGCCACAGCAGCAATCACAGTCACAGATGGCAAACCCGAGAAAATACAGCGCAGCAAGAAATAAAGACGCGTTATTCAGCATTAAAGCAAAGCGGCTCAACCGTCTCAATGACCTCCAAAGGTCAAATTATCCTCTGACAGACATAAAGAGCATTTATGCTGCATTCAAAGTTGCAATAACTTCTTTTCTACTTTCTGTACCAATCTATGAAGATATTTTCTCTCTCAGATGACTCAATGCCTGAGATATTTTGTATGAACATTCCTATAAAGTCCCCTTCGCATGAGCTTGCAAGGGTTGTTGTTGATTTCTCCTGAAGAAGTTCTTATGCTGTAATCCTTTCAGAAGTTAATAAAGAAAGTGATGGAATTTCTCGGATTTCTGAAGTGTTGAATGCGTACTGGTGTCTGTTGGAAACTGCTGGATTCCTGTGTATTTCGCCATACAATAAGTCTCTGTAACTCTCTCTGTTATGTATTTTGTTTGTTAAAATCCATATGTCATCTCACTTTAAATATCTAGCAACAAGGAAAAAGAATAACTTTCAGGATTTATTCAATGAATACCCTGAGTTCAATCCGCGTTGTTAATGAATGTTTTCTTCAGATGCAATCTTGATAAGTGTAATTCTTAATTGATGCACTTTCAGAATACATCTTTCACAATAGCCTTTGTCACAGGAATTCAAGTTTGCTCCTGTGCAGCGTGTTACACTTTCACCTCACCAGCTTAATAGAAAATTCTTAATTGCTTTCTATTGGTTGACATACATCACCATTTAAGCTAAGTTTGTTTGTCTAGAATACACAATAGGCCCTGCAGTTTGAACACCACCAATCCTGCATATCAAATCATTTCGCAATTCCAGACTCCATTGCCCAATGGTATTTCACTCATCAAACACTGCACCGTAAGACCTGAAAGAAGTCCTTCAACCAAAACATAAACCAAAACCTGAGCATAATACCTAGCCTAAAACAACATCATAACAGAGACAAATCATAAAGAGAGAGCCCTCTCTAATTACAGTTTGGCTAGAAGTTGTGATCCAAAGATTGGTTAGTGGTTACCCCGGCCGTATTCCCTTGGGAGTCATAGGGAACAACCTGGGTAACAGGTACATTAATTACGACATCAATAACCCATTGGCATCATTAGTGGACACTCAAACTACTCTGAATAAGGAATTTAGTAGGCCCAAGTCTGAATCGCAATCAATCATTGGATTCAAGGAAATCATGATGAGGCCTGGTGAAAGACCGTGGGAGTCGGGTTAGAGACTCAAGTGCCAGATCCATGAAGCTAACATGAACCACATGGATAGTGAACACCACAAATGGTTTGTAGCCTTGCTTATGCCCCACCTAAGGGTTTCTTTCTTGCAGCAAAAGATAGGGACCCAGGCAGAAGCCCTGGAAATTGATATGAGATTGCATGAAACGCCTATTCAAGACACTGTTTTGGGAGTTCAATAGACTCATGTGGAGTTGTAGAACCTCTTCTTAGAGTTGCAGACTTTGAAGAAGGAAAAATCTGCTCATCCAGAGGTGCGGGAAGAATTTTGGTGCCTAAAATGTAAAAGTCAGGGGCACAATAAAGATAACTGCCCTGTTTTTGCAAATTATATTATAGTGGGAGGTCCAATGCCCCTATGATAGGAGGCTATCACGGGACCAAGTACAGGGCCCGTGATATGGTGTGCTATCTTCCAGGTAGCTGGAAAACATGTAATGGACAATTGTCACTTGCTGAAAAAATTTGTACAGACATTGCAATAGTTATTCGGCAATTTTTATAAATAGGTGGGCCATGATGAGCGTAACTACTGTAGCTATGAATTGATGATGGAAAGAACACCCATGTACTCAATGCAAATAGTAAATAGCCTCTAGATCAAGGCACTTGGGGAGTGCGCAGAGGATATCAGGGGGGCAGACGAGGCAGAGGATGAGGAGGACCTGGTAGAGGTCGGAGATAAGTTATTTGCTACAATTGCGGAGTAACATAACACTACACATGGGAATGTATGAGCCAGACATGACCGTTGTGTTGGTACTACACTCAGTTTTACCACGTGATAGAAGAATTCCCTATACTAATATCTAAGATGCAGGATAAAAAGGTGCAACCTCAAGAACCTACCCAGAATTTAAAGATGATGAGGGCCGAGCCGTGTAAAGAGGATCCCAATGTGAGTATTGTGTTGCGAAGTGGAATGATGAACTGTGATGACAAAGGAAAGCAACCTAAATAAAGTGAGTGGGTTCGCAAGGATCCAAAAAAGGAGTTTGGGTTTGATTTGGAGTGCGTGAAGGAAATGTCCATGGAAGCGAAGAAAATCTTTGCTAAGCCCTCTACCTCAGGAAATCAAGACAAGCTATCTGAACAAGTTGACCCCTCCATGCTCATTGGTGAGCCCCGAATTGGGTAACTTGTTGGGCTCATTTTGCCTAATTGTCCTTGTTCAATCCTCCATTGTTCATAGATTACGCATGTTTTTTTAGTATGTTTATGTTATTTGAATGAATAAGGGTAGTCACTCTACCAAGAAGGCTAATACGTGGTTATTTCAGGTTTTTTGGGGAAATTCTGGAGCAAAACCAAGCAATTATGGGCCAGGTGACAGCCAAGATTGAGGTGAGGATTCATAGGGAGGTTTTATTTGGCATTAAATGGCCCTTCCTTGAAATCTCCACCTCAACTCTGAGCTCAACAGGCCACCAAAACGAATCCTAAAGGCAGCCGAGCAGCTTTGGGAAGAGTGACTATTTACTAGCAGTTGGAACAGCCGAGTCCCTTGAATTTAGGAGGGCTGCTAGGCCCCTTGTAGTGTATAAATAGGAAGGCCTCAGCCTTCGTAGTTTACTTTTTGAACTATTGGTATTTGCACTATAGTGCTATCATTTTCTCATCTCGTTTTCTTGTATCTACTGCTGTATAACTTTCTTGTGATGATTATTTTTGAGTAATGAAAAGCATCTTTACTTGGCTTTAGATCTAAGTTATCTATAGGAGCTGGCAGCTCTTGGGGTTTAGCCCAACCCGAGTGCCAAGGCCTCGTTTATGTATTGTTATTTGTTCATTATGTATTTTCAAAATCATTTCTGTTAAGTAGATTAAGTATTGTTGATTAACTAAGTCACTGTTGATGATTAGAAAGACTTTTGATGTTCAGATTTAGTTGATAAGATATTAAAAAGGAAAAGCTTCAGAGAAGGGCCATCAAGCACCTCTGATTTCACCTCTCCCTTAGTGGGATCAGGAGCTGGGATCAAGGTGACCTTGCTACCCACAAAAACACTGACTTTGGTTTGCCATGCAATCATCATTGTTTGATTTTTGTTTTCAGAAGTTGGTTACATGTTCAGATTGTTGATTTCTTCGTTGCATAGTTAGTATACATGGTTTCAATTCAATTAAAACTTCTGTTCATTCTCTTTACTATCAGCGAGTTCAGATTAGGTCAACGTAACTAGGTCTTTGATTTTACAAGTCTTCGTTGGTTCAGTTGGAAAAAAAACTTGCAGAGCACCTGTACCACTTCTCTATCTGCCCATACTCCATCAATCCCATTTTCTCCATCCCCTAACATGGATTCTTGCCTCACGTTTTCCATTTTCTCACATAACCCTAATTTTTTTGCAACATTGCTTCATTCCTCCTTGAACAAATCTAGCCATCTTCATCTTTCCTCAACTCCATCCACCAAGTCCTAGAATTCCTTACACCCGTGTCATATCTCCATACTCACTCCTTCACCTTTCTCTCTCCATCCATCCTTCAAAATCCCATTTCTGAACAACCTGTAGAAAATTACAGACATCCTGTAGAAATTCCAAAACATCCTGTAGAACCCCTACAGACTTCCTGTAGAGGCTCACGAATGCGTTTTGTTGATAGCCAAACTCTGTGAAACTCTCTGGAAGGGTGTTAGGGACCCCTTAGGCCCTCTCTGAACCTTCCCAACCTCCTCCAAGCATTTTCCTCTCGCCAATCCACCTCTGCACAGTCAGAAACAGTTAGATCGCATGCATGATAATTCTGGCAACTTATTCAAAAGTAAAAAAAGATGTTTTTTTCAGATGTTACTGTAGAAGTAGCTTAGACACATGTATTTTTCCTTCCTAAAAGTCAATGGCATCTCTTTCAGTAGCTTGCATCGTCTTTCTTGTATTAGTAGGGCTAGCTGGTAAAATTAGGGTTGTTAGGGTTTATGTTTCCTTTCAGCTTTCCAGTTTCTTTCTGCAAGTAGATCTGTTAGGCCCCTATACTACTAGTGTAACCCCTTATTGTTATTAGTACAACCCCCTTATTATATTGATATACCCATGTAGTGCCCATATTGTTACTCTTGTGCCCCATAGAAGCCCACTATTGTTATTATTGTGCCCTTACATTATTATTGTTATGTCGGCTCTGATTATGTTATGCCCCCTTAGAATCCTATATATAGGAAGGAGGTATTTTCATTTGTATCATCCAAGAATTGTTCATTTATGTAATGTAAAGGAGGTTTCCCTCTCGAAGAGGCTGAATTCTAAGGCGTTGATCTATCTTTTCTATCTTTTCTTGAGCTGGTTTCATAACATTTGGTATCAGAGCTTTGGATTCTAGGGTTTCGCTGCTCCAAACAGGTCACCGTGGAATTTTCGCTATAACTTTTTTTCTGTGATGTTTCAGAAGTTGAAAAAAAAACCCATTTGAGAATAAATCACATTGAACCTTGGGTCCGCGTTTCAGAGCTTTTTACCTGATATTTCTGGAGATATGATTTGAGGAAGTTGGTCTTTTTGCAGACTCCTGAGTTACATTCAAAACAGGTGACCTAGGGAAAATCGTCATAACTTTCTCTCTGAGCATCAGATTGAAATTTCATCAGAAGGTATAGAAAGAGGACAAACTGAAGTTTCTTGTATATCATCTTGAGAACCAAAGGTCGAAAAATTGACACGTGGAACTTCGTACAATTCGCTCTTCGGGAAAGGTCTATAATCAGGTCATCTTGGGATATTGTGCATAACTCTTTCTTGGAGAATCCAATTTGGATTAGACTAGTGGCATTAGAAAGAGGACATATAGGGCTACTATAGGTAGAAATTTCAGAACTTAAATATCCGAAATTACAGAGTTACAGTCGTTGCAAGATCGAGATCCTAAAATCAAGAAAAAGCAAGATGAGGAAGTTTGATGGCAAGGATCCGGTAAATTGGATACTTCAGATGGAGAAATATTTTGATCTACATCGTGTACTATTGTTACAAAAGGTATGTATTGCATCTTCATATTTAGAACCGGATCAATTTTTATGGTATAAAGGGCTTTGTTCTCGTAAAAAACTTGTTACGTGGTCAATTCTCACGGAGGAAATGATAGCACATTATGAGGATACAAAGAGCAACACCTTCTTTAGAGCAACACCACAACAATTGGAAAGAGTAAAAGGGCTTTGCGACATATTGGAAAGTAAAATTATGGCAACAAGGAAGTCTACCCCTCACAACTATAAAGATGGAAGTGTTGTTTCTCCAAGCCTTCTAGAACCTACAAGGATTACACCACAACAATTGGAAGAAAAAAAGAGAAAAAGGGCTTTGTTACAATTGTGATAGCAAATGCACTAAAGGTCATAAGTGTGTCGAGAAGAAATTATTTTACATAGAGTATGAAGAGGAGGAAGAAAAGGATTAAGAAACATCAAAAGAAGAGGATATATGCCAGGACTCAACCCCAGAGAAAGAAGAAAAGAATCTGACCATATCTTGTAAACTATTAGCAAGAAAGACCACTCCTAAAACTCTCAAGATAGAAGGACATATCAAGAAGAAAAATGTGAAAGAAGTGAAAGATCACATCAAGAAAGAAGAAATGAATCCAACCATATCCTATAATTCATTGGTCGGAATTACCACTCCTCAAACTATCAAGCTAGAAGGACATATCAAGAAGAAAAATGTTCAAGAAGTGAAAGATCACATCGAGCATCAAGAAATGAATCCGACCATATCATGTAAAGGATTGGAAGAAATTACCACTCCTCAAACTCTAAAGATAGAAGGACATATCAAGAAGAAAAAGGTTCAAGCAGTGAAAGATCACATCGAGCATCAACAACAAGTTCTCCATCTTTTAAAGGATAACGCCACTTTGGTGCAAAATCAAATGAAACAACAAGTAGATCAACATCATAGTGAAAAATGTTTTGATGTAGGTGATTGGGTATTTTTGCTGCTACATATAAATAAAACTATTTATGAGAAGGAAATATGGGCAACACTACATGCACTTAACAAATGGTGACCTTACCGAATGGGAAGACTCTTCAAGGATGAGGATGTGGAAGCATTGTTTTGTGCTATTTCTATTATCCAACCAGATTGGATAAATGAAGCAAGGGATGAATGGAAGAAGGACAAAGAAGTATGGCCACTTATTCAAAAGTTGCAAAAGATTCCAATGCAAACAATATTGTCAGAAATTGAAGAGGAAGGAAAAATCATATTGCAACCTGGAGTAGTCACAGAAAAAAGAACCCGACAGCTACGAAATCGGTCAATTTCAGAGTATCTCATCAAGTGGAAGAACTTACCTGCTAAAGGTTCCACCTGGGAGGACAAGAATTTTATACAGAAGCATCAAGAACTACTCAAGCATTGAGGACAACGCTTTTTGAAGGAGAGGGGCATGTTAGGCCCCTATACTACTAGTGTAACCCCTTATTGTTATTAGTACAACCCCCTTATTATATTGATGTACCCATGTAGTGCCCATATTGTTACTCTTGTGCCCCATAGAAGCCCACTATTGTTATTATTGCGCCCTTACATTATTATTGTTATGTCAGCTCTGATTATGTTATGCCCCCTTAGAATCCTATATATAGGAAGGAGGTATTTTCATTTGTATCATCCAAGAATTGTTCATTTATGTAATGTAAAGGAGGTTGCCCCCTCGAAGAGGCTGAATTCTAAGGCGTTGATCTATCTTTTCTATCCTTTCTTGAGCTGGTTTCATAACAAGATCAGCCTTCTTTGAGTTAGCTTTCATCCATCAGTTAAAGAGCTTCTTCTCAGAGCTCATAGAAGTTGGCTTAAGCTCCTAGCAGACTTGTGCTAGCTGACCAGGTGATAGCTGCGGCAAGATCTAGTACTTGTGCATACAACACCGTCACTTCCAAGTTTGTTATGAACTACCAGGTTGATAAAAGTAAAGAAGGTAGTCGCATGAGTTGTAGCATTATTGCTGCAATACTGGAGCCCACCATTCTTTTTTAGCGTCGTTGCTGGGGAAGCGTCAGTGTATTTGTGATTGTTGTTTTTCTTCTATTTTCCACTACAACCTTCTGCTAAGTAGTTTATTTCATTTCATTTCCACAAAAGCAGAGTAGAAATTTCCTGCTTTCATAGATTAGCATTTCAATTCTACAATTTCAATTCTGCAAGCATAGATTAACATTTCAATTCCGCAATTTCAATTTTGCAAGCGTAGACTAGCATTTCATTCCTGCAGTTTCATTTGAGCAAAATAGATTAGTCCTTTCCTACTTGCATCTCAATTCCAAATTTTCATTTCTGCAAGATAGATTTAGTTAGTTGTAGTTTCATTTGTTTCAGTTTTGCAGGTACAAGCAGAAAAAAGCAAAAACAACCAAAAATACTTTCATGCCTCATAGGAACAGTGATAATACCAGAAAATTCCTACCCAACACCCCCACCACTTCACTGAGTCACCCTTCTCTCTTCTTTGGTGGCAGTGACCCAGAAGAACCTATAGGTGAACCTCCTGAGGTATACGAAGATCCTATAACAAAAGAAGAGCAAGAAAACATTCCTTTTGAGACCATGGCTAAAAACATAAATGGTAGAGACAATGATGAGAGAATAGAAGGTACCTTCCCCATCCAAGAGACCAACAGGGACATGAAGATGAAGAACATAAGTCCCTCAGGATTGCCTCATTTCCATGGATTGACCACTGAAGACCCTGATACCTCCCTGTTTGAGTTTGCTATCCTTTGTTGAACTTATGACTATGCAAAAGACGAGCAAATGTTGAAACTCTTTCCCTCTACCCTCAAGGATGCAGCATTACGCTGGTTCATGGGGTTACTTGGAAACAGTATCACCACTTGGGCTCAAATGTAGCAAGTCTTTAACAACAAATACCAGGATTACTGTAGGTCAAAGGAAACAAAGGGAGAAATCTTTCGGATGACCATGGGAAATGATGAGTCTTTAGAAGATTATGAGGAAAGGTTACAACTCAGCTATAAACGGGCTAGGTGCACACTTGACCCTAAATCTCTAAAGTTGGTCCTGCTTTGAGGAGTCCCTGAAGACCTTCTAGATACCCTTCACATGCTAGCTGGAGGAGACATATACCAACTACCTTATGAGGACATAAAGACTGTGTTTAGAAACCACTCTAGGGCAGCCCCGGAAAATAGGTAGGGGAAATCCACTGTCAGCAAGTACTACCTTCTCCAAGCATGAGTTTGCTAATCAGATGGCAGACCTCAAAAGTGAGATGAGACAGACCATTTCCATGTAGCTTGATACTTTCTGAATCCAACAAAAGAAAGAGGAAGCTGAGAGGGCTTTGGCCATTTTTTTTCCTAGATGTACGAGGAAGCACCCTAAGAACGAGTGTCCATTACACTCAGTAGAGGTATGTTTTTTTTGTGAGGAAAACTACCCCACAAACCAATGCCCAACCTTGCCCGGATTTAAAGCCATGTACCAAGGGACTGAGGCAACCACTGAACCTCTCTACTTCCTCAACCAAATGAGGTCGCATGGGCGCAGACCTTACCAGCAGGGGATGCAAGGGACATCCCAAGCTTACTATAGCCCCAACCAATCTGTTCACATGCCTTCTTGGGGTCCCCCTGCTCATCCTTCCTGGTCCGTGCCTCCTCCGTGGTCTTATCCACCTCAATACCATACTCAACTCACTGCTCATTCGTTTCACTCACATGTCCAGCCACAACCTCAGTGGAATGCACCTCAACCGAGGTGGAGGCCCTAGTACAACTCTCCTCCTGCCATTCTGCCTCCACCACCGGCTTAGCCACAACCATTACCTCCTGCTCCTCCAAGACAACCCCAGATGCCTGCTCAACCGAACCCGAACCCCAACAACCGAAAAGCCCAGCAGGTATACACTAGGGAGACAACATTCCCTACCTATGCTGTGGAGATCCAGGAGATCAACCTACGATCTGGAAAGACCCTTCCAGATCACCAACCTCCTCCCCCAGAGGATGAGGAAGAGAAATAGGAAAATGAAACCAAAACCATTCCACCCTTTCCTGATTTACTAACAGTAACCATGCAGCCAAACCCCGAGGAGACTGAAATTTTGGGAGAAATTAAATAGTTGTGTGTGAAAATACCACTTCTCTAGGCCATAAAAGATCTACCAATATACAACAAATTGATTAAGGAGAAGTGTTTTAGGCACCCAGGTAGGAAAAAGAGAGATGCATCGACTATCAATGTCATAGGACAGCTGTTTGATTTAATGTTGGGGCTAGTAATCTGTCCAAAGTATTTGGACCCTGGGAGTCCTGTAGTTGATGTCCACATTAATGGCACTATAATCCCCCATACCTTGATTGATCTACAGGCTGAAATTAATGTGATGACCAGGGACACCATGCTTAAACTCAACCTTCAGAGTTCCTTAAGGAGGACCTCGACAATCCTGCAGTTAGCAGATCGCTCCATCGTGACTCCTGAGGGGATTGTGGAAGATGTCTTGGTCTTTGTTGACTCTTGGGAGTACCCTACAGACTTATTGGTCCTTCAGCCAATGGCAAAGATCACTGGATACCCCCTCATTTTGGGAAGGCCTTGGTTAGCCACTGTGGATGCTTACATCAGTTGTCGAGCTGGAAGCATGACCATCAAGAATGGGCCCATTTCTAAGCAGCTGGTCCTATATCCTCCTGCCCAACATCTGCTAGAACATGACTTACCACTCTGGTTGGAAGAAGGAGATGAGGATGAGGTCTACTCTGAACCATTGTGCACAGTAGAAACCACTAGGGGAGGCCCTCAAACCAATGATGATTTGATTGAGACTTTGATTCAAAATCCACCTCCCAGTGCACTGTCCTTAGAGGAATTGGTGGAAGATACCCAAGCCAGAACCTTAGTGGACCTCTGTGTGACTTACCCGACCTCTCCTAGAGTTAAGAATGAGGAGTTTGGTCCTGAAAGAACTTTAAAGATCAGCTCCTCCCTATCTCCCTCCCAGGAGAAGGAGGTGTGTGGCTTACTGAACAATCATTTGGATGCTTTCGCTTGGAGCTATAAGGAGATGAAAGGAGTCCACCCTTTGGTCTGTACCCATCACATCTACATTAAAGAATATTGTAAACCAATCAGGCAGCCTTAGAGGAGAATGAATCCAGCCCTTGAAGACATTGTCAAAGAAGAATTGCAAAAATTGTTGGATGCAAGATTCATCTACCCTATCTTCGATAGTGAGTGGGTCTCACCTCTAGCGTTTGTGCCCAAGAAGAACAGGAAGTGGAGAATCTATGTAGATTAGTGAGAACTTAACAAAGCCACCAAGAAAGACCATTTCCCTTTGCCTTTCATAGACCAAGTGTTGGATGGACTGGTAGGGAATAAGTTCTTCTCTTTCCTATATGGGTTTAGCAGGTATAACTAGATCCAAATAAGCCCGGAGGACCAAGATAAAACCACCTTCACTTGTCCATGGGGTACCTTTGCCTACCGAGTCCTTCCCTTTGGGCTATGCAATGCTCCTGCCACTTTCCAGAGAGCAGTATTGAGCATCTTTTCTGAGTTGGTCCATGATTCAGTAGAAATCTATATGGATGACTTTACTCCTTATGGGTCAAACTTCCAAGAAGAATTGACTAATCTAGGAAAAGTTCTAACCAAGTGCATTGAGATGAACCTATCCCTCAGTCCCGAAAAGTGTGAATTCCTGATGACTGAAGGGATTGTGCTAGGTCATACCATTTCCCGACAAGGATTATAGGTGGATCCTAACAAGATTGCTATCATCCAAAAGGTCCCACCTCCTCAAAAGGTAAGAGATGTTCAGAGTTTCCTAGGCTTAGCAAGATATCATCGAAGATTCATTAAAGATTTCAGTAAGCTAGCCTCACCATTGTTTGGCCTCTTATGGAAAGATTTTGAGTTTAAATGGACTGACGAATGTTAAGGGGCTCTGGAAGAGTTGAAAGATAAGCTGGTGTCCGCCCTGATCTTGACAGGTCCAAACTGGGCCCTACCTTTCCACATCCAAACTGATGCCTCAAACAAAGCCATAGGGGCAGCCTTAGGACAAGTTGAGGAGAAACTACCATATGCCATATACTTCGTCAACAAAAACCTGTCCAAGGTAGAAATGAACTATACTGTAACCGAAAAAGAGTTCCTGGCTGTAGTCCATTCCCTAAACAAGTTTAGACAATACATCACTGGTTATCAAACATTTGTACGCACTAATCATGTTGTGATTAGATATTTAATGAATAAGCCTGATGTCAATGCTCGTATCATTAGATGGTTACTTTTGTTGCAACAATTTGATATGACTATTGTAGAAAAGCTAGGTAGGGAAAATGTTGTTGCTGACTTCTTGTCTAGATTGGATTTTCCTGCAGGTGAAGAACGAATAGTGGATTACCAGATGCCAGATGAACATATGTTTGCTATCTCAGTACTCTCTCCATGGTTTGCTGATATAGCAAATTACTTGGTCTCAGTACAGTTCCCTCCACATCTATCCTCAAAGGAGAAGAGCTAAATCGTAAGGAAGAGCACCCTATTCACTTGGATCGGGGGCAACCTATTTAAACTTGGCCCAGATCAAATCTTGATGCATTGTGTTAGGGAGGAGGAAGTCTTTGACATCCTCCTAACCTGTCATGATGGACCTTGTGGAGGCCACTTTGCAGCAAAAGGGACTGCCTTCAAAATTCTACAGGCAAGCTACTATTGGCCTACTCTTCATCAAGATGTCAGAAGATACATCAGCCAGTGTGACCAATGTCAAAGGATGGGGAAACCGACTCCAAGGGATGAAATGCCTCTCCAACCTCAAGTGACCTTTGAGCCATTTGAGAAGTGGGGCATGGACTTTGTGGGTCCTATCAACCCTCCTTTAAAGCAAAGGTCTTACATCATTGTGTGCACCGACTATCTAACAAAGTGGGCAGAAACAAAGGCAATCAAAGCAGCAACAGAAGAAAACGTGGCTGAGTTTTTAAGGGAAAATATCTTCTACAAGTTTGGCTACCTAAGAGAGTTAGTCATAGATCAAGGAAGCCAATTCACCTCCAACCCGATTGAATACTTGCTCGCGCATCACAAGATCAAGCACGGGACTTCCACCCCATATCATCCTCAAGAAAATGGGTAGGTGGAAGTCATTAATAGAGAATTGGAAGGGATTTTGACTAAGGTGGTGAGCAGCAGCAGAAAGGATTGGGCAGATCACCTGGTTTAGGCCACCTGGGCCTATAACACCACTTGGAAGACTACAATAGGTTTCACACCTTATGAGCTGGTCTACGTGAAGAAAGCTTTGTTGTCAATAGAGTTCGAGTACAACACATTGAGGGTGGCAGCTTAGCTGGACCTAGATCTCAGCCATGCTCAACGTGAAATATTATTGCAGCTGAATGGATTAGATGAAAAGCGAATGCAGGCCCTCCTCCAATCAGAAGTAGTTCAACTCTAGAGGAAGATATGGCATGACCGACACCTTAATGAAAAGCAATTCCAGTTGGGAGAATGGGCGCTGCTGTATGACTCAAGATACAAGGATTTCCAAGGGAAGTTGAGGACAAGATGGTTAGGACCATATACAGTGGAGAAATGAAATGACAATGGTTCAGTCCCTATCAAGACCATTGATGAAGAATCCATCCCCATGCTTGTCAATGGGCATCGATTGAAAATCTACAGGAAAACGTTTCGAGGCAGGAGTTCATTGAAACATTGGAAAAATCAGTGTTGGTAGTGGAGCAGGGTTCTACCTCTAATCCACCCACACCTTGATCATCAAAAAACAAGGGGGGGGAATAAAAAAGGTCCCTGGTTGAAAACCTCTCTGAGGCACCCAGGGCAGATAGTGAGGGTGAAAACCTCATGGAGGTGCCCCAGTTGTCTCTCAGAAAATAAAGAAATGGAATAAAAAAATATCCTTGGGTGAAAACCTATCTGAGGCGCCCAGGGTAGATAGTGGGGGTGAAAACCTCATGGAGGTACTCCTGCTGTCTCTTAGAGAAAAAAGAAAAAAAAAAAAAGGAAAAAAAAAAAAAAAAAGTAAAAGAAACAGGTCTAATCTCTAGAATTATTGCAGGTTGCAGGGAATACAATGCAGATAAAGAAGTTCTAGCAAAACAAGGACATGCGTGCATACCAAGATACTAGACATCCTCACAGACACTCCCTCCATGGCCACTCACCTTTTTCCAGGTTTTGAACACATTCGGGTCGAGATTCAACCTCCTACAGGAAGTTTTGAGCTTTCTATAGGAAGTTTTGGGGCTTTCTATAGGAAGTTCTGCATTTCTACAGGAAACATCTTGTAGAGCCTTCGGGCAGGCCAAAATCAATTCTAGAAAGGGATTTAAAGCTTGAATTCTATTGATGAGGCCTGCAGCCACCCCTCTCTTCCATCCATCACTGGTTTCATCTCTTTCCACCGCCATTGCAACAATCTGGTTATGTATTCCTGCATAGTCATACAAAGAGTCCTGTTTTCCTCAGATTGAATTTTTTTTTTTCCCAAGTGATGAATCAAGCACACAAATGCTTGCACACTCTACCTGTCAAAGCTCCATCAGGACCCTTCATCTGTGAATACAACCTTTCTCGTTTCAGCATGCATCCCAGGAGGAGAAGCAGCTACAGGATGTCCTACAGGAATCCTGTAGCAGCTGATCCATCTGGAGCACATACTATGGAGTCAATAGCAGCTGAAATCGACACAGGGGACATGTAACAAGCTCCACTTGGATGTGAACACCTCCTCAATAGCTGAAATCAGACGGAGCCTGTGCAGGCATCATTTACAACCAGAGGATCGGGTCTCGAAGCCTTGCATACAGCATTAGCCAATGTAAGAAGGAGTTCCAGTGCCTGTGCACCAAGAAACAGTGAGCAAAGCCATCGTTACACATCCCAAAGCCCGCAGAACACATCCATGGCTACATAGGTAAGTATCTAACCTTATTCGTCAAATTGCATAGACTATACTCTGAAAACTGCATGTCTGTGAAATGGTGTGGATTGAACGAATTCGGTGGCCAGTCAACTTGCCACGCACAGTCAGTCAAATGGCCTTGTGGGATCCAAACAAGCTCGGTTACGCCAAAGAGACATGTAGCCAACACGTGGGAAGTGTCCAATCGGGGAGAATCGGTGGGATTGGCAAGGTGGCGGCGGTTAATGGCAGAGAAAGGAAATGGCGGTTAGAGACACGCTGAGGAATGATGGTTGAGATGTTGGCTAATGGATTAGCTTGGACACCTCACCCCCTCGCCATGAATTGCACTGTAATTCAAAATTTCTCGGCGAAAGAACTCACGATGAACCGCTGTCATTTACACTTGCAACCATTTTCAGCAAAGTACACATCCTCCTCCTCTGTAGTTTGTTAGCCCGAGCTTCTCAGCCCGTTTCAAAATCCTCCTGTGTCCCAGGCTCGTTCAAAAGTTCCATGACGTCCTCTAGAAGTTGGCAAAGCTCTCTACAGGAAGGAGCTCTACACGAAACACGACATAGCCTCCCAGAGCAGAGAAACCTAGACTTTCTGCGTCGAAATTGGAGTTTCGAAGAGAGGTAGGCTCGAAAACACCATTCCCATGTATGATATTTAGAAAGGTGGTGAATTAAAATATCTGGAGTAGGAGAATGAGAAGCAAGTCTACTTGTGGGTCAAGAATAGTAGTTTGCCTCTGTGATACATGGAATTTTTCAGTTGGTTCTGCGTCAAATTCTCCTCCACAGTTCCTGTTAAGAAATTCCTCCTATAGAAATGATAAACCACTGTGAGGGCGAACATGTGCACAAAGAATGTGACTTTTCTGTGGTTGGGGATGAAAATTAAGCTCTACATTCTGTCTGTGGGAGCCTAATTCCCTTTTGATAGTCGAGTTGTGGGCAGCAACAACATTATAACCAGGGAATTGGTGAAAAGTGAAATATAAACACCTGAGGGATATTGTCTTCAAAGTTCTGGGGAGGAAACCATACACGGAATCCCCCTCTGATCAGAGCACAAGCCAAAACAGAGCATTCTCACCATGCCAGCAAGGTTTATCAGAAAGGAACCCTTGGATTCTAGGAGATTGCGAGAAACTCATGAGGTGTTAGACCTATTTACCCATGCCAATTGGATGACCTTCTATGATAGAATTCAAGGTCATGACGATGAGGTAATAGAAGAGTTCTTAATGTCCTTGCAACCTAAATCCAAGACACTGGGCACTGTAAATTTCGGAGGGTTGACCATAAATCTTACCCCACAACTCATTAGTCGAGTCACTGATCTTCTATTGAGGATACCCTGGAACAAAGAGGAGAGGGCATTGGGCCAAAAAGCCAAGAAAGAATTCTTCCTACCAAAGGAACAGTTTTCAGAGGATAAGAACGGGGTCCAGAGAGCCAGCCTACACCATTTTTGGAGAAAGGTCAGCCTTCAGATCATGAAATACATTACCTGTGAGGGGCAGTTTAGTATTTTTTATGGTTATCACTTCCGGCTGCTAAGTGAACTCAGACATAGGATGGATTTACCACAAGAACAAAAGTTAAGCATCCCCTATTTCGTCCTATAATCATTAATGGAGTGTGGCACAAAATTGAAGTAGGGGACACTAGACTAGCTGTCCCGTCATGGGCTTATCAAGCTTCTAGTGGAAGATGCCCTCCACACCTACACTATCCCTCTCTCCTGGGAGATTTTCCGCAATATGTCCAAGGCTAATGATATTTGGATTCTGGACGAGGAACTCACTTCATCCAGCAGTGAGGAAAGGGAGCATATTGAGGTAGAAGAGAAAGCCAAGGGTAGGGGAACCGAGGACAAACCACCACAAAAGGAACAAGAAGAGGAATGAGGGAAAGACCAAGCTGCTGAGGCCAAGACTGTGGGTGGAAGAAAGGCACAAACACCAAGGGAGAAACGATTGCAAATCAGGGTAGAGAGGACTAAAAAATTCCAAGCAAGTGAGGGCATACACAAGGCAACCACAGCGGAGTTAAAAGGGAAGGCACCCCCAGCCAAGCAGGCCAAAACAGTGAAAACCATTTCTACAGGAAGCCAGAAGACCGTTTCTACAGGAAGCCAGAAAACCATTTCTACAGGAAGCTAGAAAACAGTCAGCACAGGACTTTATATAGGAAGTCTAGAAACAGGGCAACAAAAGGAAAAATTGCCTGAGACTTTAGCTAGGGAGGTAGCAGCTATGCTGGCCACCCTAAGCACATCTCCAAAGTAGAAAGGGAATTGAAAGAGGGAGCCTCCCATGTATTTTAATGCAAGAAGGAGCATGAGGATAAAGACTGGCAGACCCCAGCCACCGTCAAAAGAACCAATCACGATTGTAGACACTCCAGCTACACAAAAGGAGAGGTCTCCCTCCAAGGCATTCATCACTTATGAACGGGGAAGCCTGAAGACATCCACCTAGAGAGAAAGAATGAAAATGTTGGACACAAAGGCCTCTCTACAGGATGCTAAGACTATTCTATAGGAAACAGTGGCTAGGCTAAAGGAGACCGAAGAAATGGAAGGAGAGGCAGCTAAAGCACCATAGGAGGAAGAAAAGGTGGAGAACATTATGGAACCTAGCCCCCAGCCTAGCTTGGGCTCCTACTATAACTTCTTAGAGGCCAGAAAGATCATTCCTAAAAAATTCACAGTGCCACTTTTCCTTGCACTCGAAGAAGAGAGAGTGAGGACCCACACTTGGATGAAGATCGCTAAGTCCAAGGGTGTGGCAGATATAGGTGCTCTGGGGGAATTTCTCAAAGAGGCAAGAAGGGAATTGGCTATGGTACGACATGTGGAGAGCAGCCAGCGGGTCAAGCTACAGGAAGAAAATGAACTGCTTAGACAGCAGCTACAGTTACAGGGACAGAGGAAGGAAGATAGGCCTCACATATTGGGAGAACAACAACAACAGGAGGAGCCCACAACAGCCAGAGATACCACTGATGAACAACAGAGAAGGGAAGGGATGCAGGCTGAAATTGAGACACTGAATCGATAGCTACAAGAAAAAGAATTGCAAGCAGGCCTAGAGATACAGTCTCTGAAATAGCAGGTACAAGAACAAATCCTATGCCCTATACCTCAAGGATCAGTGGTTACAGTTTTAGATCAACACCTTGGCCCAAAGGGGCATCACCCCATTCCAAAATTATCATCAGTTTGCAGCTCTATGTAGCAGTAGTTCATCAAAGGATAGGGCCAAATTATCAGAGTTCCACTTGCACAACTTCGCCCTTTCGAACATGAATGCATGGGATCCCAACACTGTGATAGGATATGTCCAACTTATGGCCATGGCCTCTTGGATGAGTCATGAGGAGAAGAGAGCAGCAGACGTCCGCAGTATCATAGGCAGAGAACCTAGTGAGCCACTAATGATCATAGCAGAGCCGGATGACCCCTCAGTAGTGATAGGCACCCACCAGCACTTGGCCAACAGCCCTCAGGATCTACCAGAATACATTGAGCAAAAGGCTCAAGCTATTGCCCACTTTGAGGACATGGAGAGACTATTGGGAGAAAACTGCCTACATGCTTGCACAAGGTGGTGGAACACACTACCTCACAGCTTGAAGATAAAGGAATAACACTCTCCCACCAGGATGAGGGAAGCCTTTGCAAGGGTACCTCTCTACAAACAGTTGATGCAGAATCTGTAGGCCAATTGGATTGGCCTAAAATTTAGTCCTCCTCTGTTTTTGGGATTGCTAGAAGGAGTTAAGGAAGAGGAGGAAGGTAGACAATGGGAGGAAGTGGAAAGGAAAGCAGATTCCACGACCGGGAAGAGCATATCACCACAGAGGCCTGGGATGTGAGGGAAGTGGTCAAAGCCATAAAGGATGATGAGCTGGACTAGTTGCTCAGAGGATGAGCAACCCATTAGCCGGGGGTGATGATGAGCCCCAAATTGGTAACTTATTGGGCTCATTTTTCCTAATTGTCCTTGTTCAATGCTCCATTTTTCATAGATTATGCATGTTCTTTTAGTATGTTTATGTTATTTGAATGAATAAGGGTGGTCACTCTACCAAGAAGGCTAATACGTGGTTATTTCAGGTTTTTTGGACAAATTTTGGAGCAAAACCAAGCAATTATGGGCCAGGTGACAGCCAAGCTTGAGGTGAGGATTCGTAGGGAGGTTGTCTCTAGCATTAAATGGCCCTTCCTCGAAATCTCCACCCTCAACTTTGAGCTGAACAGGCCACCAAAATGAATCCTAAAGGTAGCCGAGCAACTTTGGGAAGAGAGACTGTTCACTAGCAGTTGGAATAGCTGAGTCCCTTGAATTTAGGAGGGCTGCTAGGCCCCTCATAGTGTATAAATTGGAAGGCCTCAACCTTCGTAGTTTAGTTTTTGAACTGTTGGTATTTGCACTATAGTGCTATCATTTTCTCAGCTCGTTTTCTTGTATCTACTGCTGTATAACTTTCTTGTGATGATTATGTCTGAGTAATGAAAAGTAGCTTTGCTTGGCATCAAATCTGAGTTCTTTATAGGAGCTGGCAGCTCTTGGGGTTGGGCCCAACCCGAGTGCCAAGGCATCCTTTATGTATTGTTATTTGTTCTTTATGTATTTGCAAAATCATTTCTGTTAAGTAGATTACGTCTTGCTAATTAACTAAGTCACTGTTGATGATTAGAAAGACTTTTGATGTTCAGATTGAGTTGATAGGATATTAACAGGGAAAAGATTTAGAAAAGGGCCATCAAGAACCTCTGATTTCACCTCTCCCTCAGTGGGATCAGGAGCTCGGATCAAGGTGACCTTGCTACCCACAAAAACACTCACTTTGCTTTGCCATGCAATCATTAGTGTTTTATTTTTGTTTGAAAAATTTGGTTGCATGTTCAGATTCTTGATTGCTTCGTTGCATAGTTAGTATGCATGGTTTCAGTTCAATTAAAACTTATGTTCATTCTCTTTACTGTCAGCTAGATCAGATTAGGTCAACGTAACTAGGTCTCTGATTCTACAAGTCTTCGTTGGTTCAGTTGGAAAAAAAACTTGCAGAGCACCTGTACCACTTCTCTATCTACCAATACTCCATCAATCCCATCTTCTCCATCCCCTAACATGGATTCTTGCCTCACGTTTGCCATTTGCTCACATAACCCTAATTTTTGTGCAACATTGCTTCATTCCTCCTTGAACAAATCCATCCATATTCATCTTTCCTCAACTCCGTCCACCAATTCCTAGACCTCCTTACACCCCTATCCTATCTCCATACTCACTCCTTCACCTTTCTCTTTCCATCCACCCTCCAAAATCCCATTTCTGAACAACCTGTAGAAAATTACAGACATCCTATAGAAATTCCAGAACATCCTGTAGAACCCTTGCAGACTTCCTGTAGAGGTTCACGAATGAGGTTTCTTGATAGCCAAACTCTCTGGAAGGGTGTTAGGGACCCCTTAGGCCCTCTCTGAACCTTCCCGACCTCCTCCAAGCATTTCCTCTCGCCAATCCACCTCTGCACAGTCAAAAACAGTTAGATCGCATGCATGATAATTCTGGCAACTTATTCAAAAATACAAAAAGATTTTTTTCAGATGTTACTGTAGAAGTAGCTTGGACACATGTATTTTACCTTCCTAGAAGTAAATGGCATCTCTTTCGGCATCTTGCATCCTCTTTCTTAAATCAGTACGGCTAGCTAGTAAAATTAGGGTTTGCTAGGGTTTACGTTTCCTTTTAGCTTTCCAGTTTCTTTCTGCAAGTAGATCAACCTTCTTTGAGTTAGCTTTCGTCCATCAGTTAAAAAGCTTCTTCTCAGAGCTCTTAGAAGTTGGCTTAATCTCCTAGTGGACCTGTGCCAGCTGACCAGGTGACAGCTACGGCAAGAGCTAGTACTTGTGCATACAACACCATCGCTTCCAAGTTTGTTATGAACTACCAGGTAGCTAAAAGTAAAGAAGGGAGTCCCAGGAGTTACAACATTATTGTTGCAATACTGGAGCCGACGACTCACCTCTTTCTTGGATACTTGTATGAAGTTGTTGCATGACAGAAAGGCCACGGAACGGCTACAAGAACTAATAAATAAATGTGCCAGTAAGGAAGGCGCTCTTGAAGGAAACCACACAGTCAAAAAGGTAGGCAAACACAAGACAAGAAGAGGCCACGAGATGAGGCTTACAATGAAAATAGGAGAGTACGAGATGGATCAAGTTATTTTGGATCTAGGGTTGGATGTGAACGTTTTTCCTAAACTGGGATCAGAAAGAATGGGGAGACTTGCGCTGCAAAGGTCTCCTATTTAATTGAGAATGGAAAATCAACAGAAGGCTATCCCTATGGGGAGATTGCATGGAGTGACCATAGATATAGAAGGTGCAAGCGTGTTGGTTGATTTTGAAGTGACAGAGATTGGTGATGATAGCAATCCATACCCCACACTCCTCAGAATTTATTGGGCTATCGACATGAATGGGGTAATCAATTTGAAGAAGTAGACAATGTCATTAGAAAGGAAATCACTCCATGTAGTAGTATCGTTGGACCCTGCAGAAGGACTATGTTATACTAAACCATTCCATGACTATGAGGAAGGTGATGATGATTTTAGCCAGATCTATAAAATAATAGCACAGGGCCAAGATTGGGTTAATCCGACAGCCGATGGATGAATCATATGGGATATTGAAAGCTCCTTTACCTCAGATTTAGATGAAGAATTGGAGCATTGGCAAAATAGGTTGCACCAAGTATCTACGTTGCATTGTAATATGATGAATAAATCATTGTGTTGTGTGTCATCGTGTTGGCATTATGATTCAGGTTTGGCGCTATGACACAGGTGTTGTACTTGATGGTAACTCACTCAAGTGGCAGATCTTTGTTCAGGCTCTCAAAATCATGAAAAATGAGATACCCATAGGTGATCCTAAGAGAAGCTGCGGACCCGTAGGTACGCCGGCCAGGAACTGTGGACATACCCGCAGGTGCTCCATTCAGAAGTTGCGAACCCCAATTCACTCACTCCAATGCATAGAAAGCGCGCACACGTGGGAATTCTTATGTCTGGCCCATGGTATTTAGCCCGATGTTCATGATCCTATGGTTTTGGCCCGTGGTATAGGATCTAAATTATTGAACCCCAGTTTGGATCCCTTGTATTGGTTTTCGATGGTTTTGTCCCATGGTGTGAATAAGGGCTTGCCTATAAAAAGGAAAGGAGATCACTTGGCTAGTCACTTGTGAAATTTGAATATCTTAAGATCTAAAATTTTGGGTAATCAGTTTAAAAAGCTAGATCTAAATCAAGGTGAAATCTGTAAAATGTAAGGCGGATATGTTGATAGGTCGTGATCTCTTGGGGGCATGATCAGATCTGTGGATCTAACTGTCTATGGCACATTGGAGGACTGTTAATTTGGCTCTATTCAGAGGTCCGCAGGTGATCCATGGCACAGGTACGGAGGTCCGCAGCGCAGCAGAAGGCGCAGGTGCGGGGATCCGCAGCGAAGCAGAAGGCACTAGTGCAGAGGTACACAACGCAGAGGAAAACACAGTGTGGAGGTACACAGAGGAAGGGAAGGACCAGGTGCGGAGGTATGATTTTAAGCAGACAGTGCAGGTGCGGATCTGAGCAGAGGTACGTAGTGCAGCGGAAGGAGTAGGTGCGGAGGTATGCAGAGCAGAAGAAGGACCAGGTGCGGATCTGTGCAATTTAGACACAGAAGAGCTGCAGATATCCATAGGTTTATATTGGTGAAGTTGGAGAATTTTCTTGAAATAATTATTGGCTGCCTTTTATCTATTGCTACAGAGTTCTGGGTTTAGGTTAATGGTGTTGCTTTTCTGTTTACAGCATTCTGATAAGTTGGGTGATTTATTGGTTGATTGTATAAGGATATTGGTTGATTCACATGTACTTGATGATTATTTGATGTTCTTGGATCTAGTCTGAAAATTAATAAAACGTCGTCCTTAATAAGTAGAAGAGCTAAGGGGGTTGTAGCTCCCTTCCAGGAGAGACTGGAAAACGAGAGAGAGTTGTAGCTCTCTGCAGGTTGTAGCCTGCGTACTAGTAAAGGACTGCACCAGTACAAAATCATTGTAAAAGAAGTTTCTAATTGAAAGAAGATAGAGACATATTGCAGCAGGTGGTTTTCTCCCACATTGGGTTTCCACCTTATATCTGGTGTTCTTTGGTGTGATTATCCATTTTTTTCTTGTTCTTGCCCATTATTATATGGTACTGACATACAAACTAATGATCAATATCTGAAGAATAAATTAAAGTATAAATCTAGAAGATATATTGAAAAGAATTTGATAATACTGATTCACCCCCCCTCTCAGTATTATTTCCAACAATTGGTATCAGAGCAGGTCCTTCTGAAGAAGCTTGATCGCTTGGAGGAAGATCCATCATCATGAGAAACTACGAGAGAGAAGCATCTATCAGGCCACCAATTTTTGATGGGACAAACTTCGTATATTGGAAGGTAAGAGTTACTGCCTATCTTCAATCACTCGGTACAGAAGTCTGGGATATCATAGATACAGGGTACACTTTTCCTTCAGCAACTCCTACAGATCTGACTGAGAAGAAGAAATATGAAACAAATGCAAAAGTAGTCAATATCCTATTAGGATGCCTATCTCAATCAGAATTTTTCAAGGTAATGCAGTATAAATCCGCAAAAGAAATATGGGACAAGATTGTTCTGAGCTATGAAGGAGATGAACAGGTAAAACAAGGAAAAATTCAAACCCTCAGGATTCAGTATGAAAAACTCAGAATTCACAATGATGGAAGTGTGGCTAACTATTTCCTTTGTGTAGATGAGATTGTTAATTGTATGAAAAACTTGGGTGAAGAAATAAAAGAGGTTGTTGTGGTTGAAAAAGTTCTAAGATCTTTGTCCCCTAGGTTTGAATCTAAAATTTCTGCAATAGAAGAAAAGGAGAATCTTCCAAACCTTACCATGTCACAGCTACACGGGATTCTAATTGCTTATGAAATGAGGAAAGGAGGACCATCAGACAGGAGAGAAGCAACTTTCAAGGCTTCAGGAAAAGGAGACTACTATGAGTTAGGACATGCGTCAGAAGAGGAAGAAGAATCAAATTTTGTCAAAAACCTTCAATGGGGTACTGGAAGATTCAAAGGTAAGTTACCTTTCAAATTTTTTGCTTGTGGGAGAGTCGGTCACTATGCTGCAAATGTCCTCATAAGGATAAAACTGACAAAGGGAAGGAATCTGTTAGATGGAACAAGAAACAAAATGTAACTAAGAAAAGTTACTACACTCATGAAGATAGTGATGGTCTTTCAAATAGTGATGAAGATGAACGAGGTAATAACTATAAACTTTTAATGGCTTTTGAAGAGGATGATTACATGGATGCTATAGATGTGGATGGATTTTATGAAGAGATTTTAGACTCAGAACATGTTTAGAAGAAAAGAATGTGATCACTGATACTTTGCAATTCGAAATTGATGAAAAAGAAAAATGTCTTGAGAAGTTAGAATGTGAAATTATTGGCCGTAGAAAATAAATTGAGAAAACAAAGGCTCTCAATCTTAAATTTGTTAAAGGATATGAAACTCTGGATGAGATTGTCAATGTACATCATTCTCCACTAATCAAGATAGGTATGGGGTATAATGGAGAAGCCTCTCAAGCATCCACCTCAAAGAGTTATCTCAATGCAGCAAGGAGGAATGAGAAAAAGCCCAATGGAGATCACCAGGTAAAACACAGATGAATTACATCAAGAATAAACAAAGACTACCAGGTAAATCAGGGGAAATCCTTGAGGATGAACAAAAGCTACAACCAGCCACAGGTAAAATCTTCTCAATTTGCCTCAAGAATGGATGACAATAGAAACTACAATCATTTGGTAGGTAGAATTGATAATCGTAGAAGTTTCTTCAATGGCCAATGTTTCTCTTGCCATAACTTTGGCCACAAAGCAGCTCAATGTGTTGCCTATAAAAAAATCATGACTAGAGAATCTCAAAAACAAAGGAGTATGACTGGGATCACGAAAAGGACCTATAACAACTTTTCGGCCCTTGAAAATGAAATTGAATGTTATATTTGTAATAACTTTGGTCATGAAGATTCTGAATGCAGGAGAAGGTTTTGGCAGACAAAGGAACAAGCCTCAAGTACCAGAACATGGAGAATAAAGGAACCACAACCAGAAAGGTGTGGGATAGCTTTTTATGCAGAAGGACAGGAAAATCAATGGTACATCAACAACAGATGTTCGAAGCATATGATAGGTGATAAAGAAAAACTTGAGTCATATAGTGCTTTAGAAAAGGGAAAGAAAGTTTCTTTTGGAAATGATACCCCTGTAGTCATAAAAGGAAGAGGCACTACTCAGTTGAAAGAAAAGGTCAAAGCTGGAAATATTTTGTATGTTGATGGCTTGAAGCATAATCTACTGAGTGTCATTCAGATGTGTGATCAAGGAACCGAGGTAATATTTCGATCAAATGGATGTAGTGTTCGTGATATTGATACAGGAAAAACAGTGATCAAAGGCAGAAGAACTCCAAATAATTTATACATATTTGAAGAAGCACAAAAAAAATGCTATTTGAGCAAGGATGATGAACACTGGTTATCGCACCGGAGGTTGGGGTATATAATATTTTCATAAATAAGGAAAGCATGCAAATACCAGGCAGTTTGTGGTCTTCCAGATATCAAAATTCCAGACAACACCATATGAAAATCATGTCAATTTGGTAAGCAAACCAAAACTAATTTCCCTGAGAAGGAAGGATCAACTAGCAGGCCTCTTGAACTTGTCCATAAAGATGTATGTGGTCCATTCAGGACAAGGTCACCTCGAGGAGAAGAATACTTTATATTATTCATTGACGACTTCTCCAGGATGGTTTGGTTAGGACTTATTAAACACAAAGACGAAGCATTCGAAAAATCTAAATCTTTCAAAGCCTTGGCTGAAAACGAATCAGATCACAAAATTAAGTGCCTCAGGTCTAATAGAGGTGGGGAGTTTACCTCAAATGAATTTTTCGATTTCTGTGAAGAACATGGAATAAGAAAGGAATTATCTACAGCTAGGACTCCTCAGCAAAATGGATTAGTGGAAAGGATGAACATAATGGTTCAACAAATGGCTCATGCTATGCTTGATGAGTCTGGAACTCCCGCAACCTTCTGGGGTGAAGCTACATTTGCTGCAGTTGTTATTCTCAACAAAACAAATGTTCGAGTGAACAACACTAAAACTCCTCATGAGCTCTGGTATGGTGAGACTCCTTCGGTAAAGGACTTCAAAATTTTTGGAAGAAAATGCTATATTAAGAATAATGATCAATAGCTTGGAAAACTTGAACCTAGAGCAGATGAAGGCATTCTCCTTGATTATTCTCCGCACATCAAAGCATATAAGTGTTACAATAAAAGACTTGGAAGAATTGTTGACAATATTGATATGGTGGTTGATGAAAAAGGAAACATTCCTAGGCAAGTAAATTATGAAAATATCGAAGAGGATGAGGACTACCCTCCAAATCAGACTGAAGATGAAGAAGAACCTCAAGAGGCACCAGAGGAACAGACAAGGATAGAAGAGAGGACTCCATCCAGGTATGTTCAAAAGAATCATCCAGAATCTCAAATCTTGGGGCAAAAGGAGGTAGGCGTACAAACAAGGAGAACAATTGCAGAAGCTTCAAGCTATTTGGCATTACTCTCCTCCACTGAACCACAAATTGTAAGAGAGGCATGCAAAGATGAATGCTGGGTCAAGGCAATGGATGAAGAACTTGAGCAGATTGAAAATAACAACACTTGGGAGTTGGTTCCTAGACCAAAAGTTAAGAATGTCATAGGGACAAAATGGATCTTCAAAAATAAGTTGAATGAAAATGGAGAAGTAATTAGAAACAAGGTTAGACTTGTTTGTAAAGGGTATGCTCAACAAGAAGGAATAGACTTTGAAGAAACTTTTGCTCTGTTGCAAAACTGGAGGCCATCCAAATGTTCCTTGCTCTCTCAAGCTTTCAGAAGTTCGAAGTATTTCAAATGGACGTAAAATCAACCTTTCTGAATGGAGACTTAGAAGAAGAAGTATACATTGAGTAGCCAGATGGTTTCATTCTTGGGAAGGATCCAAAACTTGTATGTAGACTAAAAAAGGATCTCTATGGTCTTAAACAGGCTCCAAGGGCTTGGTACTACTGTTTGGACAAATATTTTCATCAACAAGGTTTTTCAAAAGGATCAGCAGATAGCAATCTTTATATAAAAATTGAAAATGAAAAATTGCTAATACTTGTTGTGTATGTAGATGATATTATCTTTGGTAGCAATGAAGAAGCCATGAGTCAAAGCTTTGCCTTGGTGATGCAGAAAGAATTCGAAATGTCTTTGCTTGGAGAACTGACATATTTTCTTGGTTTGCAAATCCAACAAAATGAAGACGGTATCTTTTTGTCTCAAACCAAGTATCTCAAGCAAATCTTGAAGAAATATGGCATGGAAGATGCAAAACCAGTATGTACCCCCATGGTTACAGGATGCAGCCTCAGTGAAAATGATGAATCAGTAGCAGTGCATCAGCCAACCTATAGGTCTATGATTGGAAGTCTACTTTATTTGACAGGTACCCAACCAGACATCATGCATGCAGTGGGAATAGTTGGAAGATTTCAGGCAAACCCAAAGGAAACTCATCTTCAAGCAGTGAAGAGAATTTTCAAGTACCTTCAAGGAACTCAAAACTATGTCTTATGGTATCCTAGAAATATAGATCTCACTCTTCATGCTTATACAGATGCAGATTGGGCTGGAAGCGTGGATGACAGAAAGAGCACAAGTGGTGGTGCATTCTTTATGGGTTCCAGATTAGTATCTTGGTTCAGCAAGAAACAGAGTTCGATTGCTTTATCTACAGCTGAAGCGGAATATGTGGCTACTGCATCTTTCTGCACTCAACTTCTTTGGATGATGCAGACCTTGCAGGATTTCCAAATCACTTGTACACCACCTATCTCCATCTTTTGTGATAATACAAGTGCAATCAACATTTCTAAGAACCCAGTCATGCATTCAAAAACCAAGCACATACAGATCAAGTATCACTTTCTGCAGGAACAAGTGTTGGAATAAAAGGTCAAATGCGAGTATGTTCCTTCTAAGGAACAAGTTGCTGATATTCTCACCAAACCACTGCCTAGGGAAACATTTGAATACCTCAGGCAAAAGCTGGGGGTAGTTGATGCATCATCTTGTTGTTGAATCTCATATGTTTCAGAGATTATTTGTTGTACGCGAGTTTCATATGGGGTATACGCGTACATTTGATGGGTTATGGATTGGTCGAAGATCGAATGGCATAGGTTCAGGGGGAGCATATAATATTCTAATAATGCATTGTTGGCATTATGGTAGAAGATCTTGGAGGGGAAAGTACAGAAGGAGAACATGGATGCTGATCTGAATATTGCTGCTAATATGTCTCTATCTCTTTTGTCAAGGTCATGTATGGTGTATAGTAGATTATGGTTCTTCTTGAAGAATTTTTCTTTTGCAGATCTGGTTTATAGTCAGGGGAGCTCATTCAGAAATTTCAGCAGGCACTCAGGGGGAGTATGGACAGCAAATGAAGAGAATATCTTGGTCCACCCTTTGCCCTTGATGTCAAAGGGGGAGAATGAATTTGAGGATCTTGGGGTTGCCATCAAGTCCAAAGGGGGAGATTGTTGGCATTATGATTCAGGTTTGGCGCTATGGCACAGGTGTTGTACTTGAGGGCAACTCAGTCAAGTGGCAGATCTATGTTCAGGCTCTCAAAATCATAGAAAATGAGATACCTGCAGGTGATCCTAAGAGAAGTTTCGGACCCACAGGTACGCCGACCAAGAAGTACGGACATACCTGCAGGTGCTCCATTCAGAAGGTGCGAACCATATTTCACTCACTCCAATTCAGAGAGAGCACGCACATGTGGGAATTCTTATGTCTGGCCCATGGTATTTAGCCCGACGTTCATGATCCTATGGTTTTGGCCCATGGTATAGGATCTAAATTATTGAACCCCAGTTTGGATCCCTTGTATTGGTTTTCGATGGTTTTGTCCCATGGTGTGAATAAGGGCTTGCCTATAAAAAGGAAAGGAGATCACTTGGCTAGTCACTTGTGAAATTTGAATATCTTAAGATCTAAAATTTTCGGTAATCGGTTTAAAAAGCTAGATCTAAATCAAGGTGAAATCTGTAAAGTGTAAGGCGGATCTGTTGATAGGTCGTGATCTCTTGGGGGCATGATCAGATTTGTGGATCTGACTGCCTGTGGCACATTGGAGGACTGTTAATTTGGCTATATTCAGAGGTCCGCAGGTGATCCATGGTGCAGGTACGGAGGTCCGCAGCACAGCAGAAGGCGCAAGTGCAGGGATCCATAGCGAAGCAGAAGGCACTAGTGCGGAGGTATGCAGCGCAGAAGAAACCATAGTGCGGAGGTACACAGAGGAAGAGAAGGGCCAAGTGCGGAGGTACGCTGTCAAGCAGACAGTGTAGGTGCGAATCCGAGCAGAGGTACGTAGTGCAACGGAAGGAGTAGGTGCGGAGGTACGCATAGCAGAAGAAGGACCAGGTGCAGATCTGCACAGTTTAGACACAGAAGAGCTGTGGATATCCGCAAGTTTATATTGGTGAAGTTGCGGACTTTTCTTGAAATAATTATTGGCTGCCTTTTATCTATTGTTGCAGAGTTCTGGGTTTATATTACTGGTGTTGCTTTTCTGTTTACAACATTTTGAGAAGTTGGGTGATTTATTGGTTGATTGTATAAGGAGATTGGTTGATTCACATGTACTTGATGATTATTTGATGTTCTTGGATCTAGTCTGAAAATTAATGAAACGTGGTCCCTAAAGAAGTAGAAGAGCTAAGGGGGTTGTAGCACCCTTCCAGGAGAGACTGGAAAACAAGAGAGAGTTGTAGCTCTCTGCAGGTTGCAGCCTGCGTACTAGTAAAGGACTGCACCAGTACAAAATCATTGTAAAAGAAGTTTCTAATTGAAAGAAGATAGAGACATATTGCAGCAGGTCATTTTCTCCCACATTGGGTTTCCACCTTATATCTGGTGTTCTTTTGTGTGATTATCCATTTTTTTCTTGTTCTTGCTCATTATTATATGGTACTGACATACAAACTAACGATCAATATCAGAAGAATAAATTAAAGTATAAATCTGGAATATATATTGAAAAGAATTTGATAATACTGATTCACCCCCCCTCTCAGTATTATTTCCAACACATCATACGTAAGAAATTTACCTTAATATGATGGTTTGACTGATGTAGATACATTTTTGGATGCATTTGAAAGGGAAGTACCTGAGAAGCATCGCTTCCAAGCACTGGATTTGGTACTGTGCACTATGACTTCACGGTGGTGGGGTGCACATAAATACATTTTTTATGAATGGCGCGAGTACAGAAGAACGATGTAATTGCAGTTTGGTCACCTGAAATTTTGGCTATCTGAAAAATACGATGGGAGGAATGATCCACGTGATCATTTAGCAAAATGGTCTAAGGTTTATGGAATGAAGCCACAGCCAGAGTGGGTACATACTTTAAGTCACACTTTGGACATCATTCCTATGAATTGGTACTTGGAAACAGACCTCCACCATGGTATCGCGAAGTGTGACATCTTAAGAGAATGAATTCTTATGACCTTCAACTTTGAGGATGGGTTCGAAACCATCAACGAAGTGATACAGGAGGTTAGGGCAGCAATCTTCAGAATACTACATGATCCCTTAGAATTGATTCAACCAGATTGGAGCACCCATCTAGATCATGCGTTGGAGTGCTATAATGTGACTGATAAAGGAGATGATGAGGATGCAAGGAATAGTAACATCCCAGAGGCCAATGGCCACCATGAAGTTGAGGGACTACAGATAGAGAATCCAGACATCAGCACACCATTGCAGACTACAAAAGTGAACATTGGCATAGAGGCGGAGCCGAAATTTGCAACGATTGGAGATTACTGTGATGATGCTGCATTAGATAAAGTTATTGAGTTTCTCCGCAAATATCAGGACTTATTTCCTACTTGGAACTAAAAGGCATCATAGGTGATTTGGGAGTGATGAAAACTACTTTGAAACCTGAGGTGAAGCACGTTAAGGAAAGGCCATATCGCCTAAATTCCAAATACAAGGAAAGGGTCATCTTCAAGTTTGACAAGATGCTTGCAATAGGTGTTATTGAACTGACAGAGGAACCTGATTGGGTGAATCCAATGGTAGTTCAACAAAAGAAGAAGAAGGATGAAATAAGGATTTGTATAGATCTTAAGAAGCTTAATGATGCTTACATTCATGATCCTTTTCCGACTCCATTCGTAGATGAAGTATTGGATAATGTTGGAGGGAAGGAGGCGTACTCATTCACTGATGGGTTCTCTGAATACCATTAGATTAATATCATGCAAGAAGATAGGACTAAGACCACCTTCACGACAGAATGGGGATGTTTAGTATACAGTGATGCCTTTTCGACTTAAGAATGCGCCGATGATCTTGTCGTGCATAGTCATCGCGGCGTTCAAAGAATTTATTCACACGTTCTTGGAGGTATATTTTGATGATTGGACAGTGTTTGGTCTAGTAAAGCTCCATGTAGGCAGTTTTCACTTGATGTTGGATACGTGTCGAAGGTATCAAATTGTGCTAAACATGAAGATTTTCTTGTTTTGTGTCCCTTTCAGAATCTTCCTGGGTCATTTGGTCTACAGCAAAGGACTTATGGTGGACCCTGCTAAGATCACGGTAATAAATAATTTGGAGGCACCAAGAAGTGTTAAATAGTTGTGCGCAATACTGGGCCACATTGGGTACTATCAAACGTTCATCAAAAGTTATCCTCAGATTATCGCACCTATGGAAAAGCTACTGAAGAAGGACATTACATTCTGTTGGGATGAACAAAGTTAGCACATCCTGGATGTATTAAAGGAGAAAATAGTCACCGCGCTAATCCTAGTCTTTTTTTGGCTTGAGGGGACCTGACCCAGTTTCAGCATTAGTTAGCCAAACAAATCCCTACACTACTGGCCCTTTCGGCATTAGCCCACAGAGCGCAGACTGAAGTCTCACCCAAAGCAGTATGGGGGGATGCTGGAACCAAGCTTTTGCACCCTTGAGATGGTTGTGATGTCGTTGATCTCTTGTATCCCTACCTTCACATAGGTGATCTCACTCTAGGGCTTGTCGGACAAACCCTCTATTCCAGCCTTAAATACCTTCGTGAAAGTATACGATCAACCTTCACGCAACCCTATTGTGGGGCTTAGGTACTTTCATGTTGTTATGGTAGCGAGTCATGTAGATTCCTTAATTATCCTAAGCGTTTCACTTTTCTTATTAACCAATCTTAGTTAGCTTCGCGTAAATAGATGTTCTTACTTGCATTCACTTAACCAACACATTTACATATATTTGCACATCATATAAGAATTATAAGTGAAATTCATACCCAATATAACAAGATTTAAATAGGAAGTAAAGACACAGAAATTGTAGAATACTTCTCTTTATTGATAATTTTGGATAATTACATACTGGACCTGCCTTGCACACTCAACTGCAAGGGTCCACGCACTCAATTGCAGTCTACTACTTTAGGCCTCTACGCACTCAGCCACAGAGCCTCTACCTATGCTACGACCCAAGACTTAGACTTCCTGCCCTAAGCTATCTCCCATAAATCATATCTTCTTGAATTCTTTATATCAAACTACTTAGAGCTTAGCTCTATTTATACAATCCCATGGTCCGCGGACCATGGGTAGATCTTTTACAGCTGACATTATATTTCAAAATAAATGTGGACAACCCTATGACTGTTTAACATCTACATGCTCCACAACCACAAAATGCGGAGTCTTTACACTTGGATTACAAAATTTTCTCAAAAATGGGCTTTTAACCCCAAAACTATCCTTGGGGGATCCCCTACCCAACAGGCCCCCAACACAAGCATTGTGACTCACCCTCGAGTCACTCTGCAGGCATAGAGATCTTAGCGAGAACACCCCCCAACTCTATTTGGATGATCGTAACCTTGGCAACGCATTGAGCGGCCACCTACTGGACTTCTTCCACTCTCTGCTTGGTGACTACCACTGAACTACCACCTTGAACCTTCTGCTGAGTTGCTTACAGTGTCATGAGCTTCCCTTTAGTGGAGGCTATTATTGTACATGCCTCATCTATATATGGTTGTAGGTGTGCTTTTAAGACCGCTTCTCTATGCTGAGCAACATCCACCTGTTCCTTAAACTCCTTTGCCTCCTACATCCATGCGAGCCTTTGCGTAAGGGAAATTGTCTACGTGGTCGCTTTGACCTCGTCATAACTTTTTTGGAACTCATGTGCCTCTGTCTCTAGCTACTCTACATTCGGGTCCTCCCAGAGGGTCGTCAGGACATTGAATTACTGTTCGGAAAGCTGCATGCAATCTTCTATTGCACTATCGACCACCACTATTGTTGTTGCAACAGTGGTGGCACATTTTTCACTAACTTTTGGTGGGGTTGAAGGCTAAGCCCTCAACTATAATTCTATGATTTACAGGTTCAGCTCGAGCTCAATCCTGGCCATCTCTACTCGGGCGTCGCATACCCTTGTGGCTAACCTGCCGACGGGGGCATCAATCGATTCTTCTACCTGAATGTCCAACTCCGGGACCATTCAATAGGCTTCCTCCACCACCTGCATGATTTTCTTGTTCTTCTCGACTACCTCACTGCATTATAGGCCCAGCTACTCGATGTTGATGCATTTCTTGCTCATCACCTATAGAGCATGACTCTCTTGAGCCTGAAGTTCTGCGGTGACTCCATCTTGCAAGAGGTGGAGTGTCTCTCCATAGAGTGTGGCCATATTCAAACCCACCACTTTCAGGCTGCTAACCATGGGCCTGTCAGCCTCATTTTCTGTAGTAAGTGCCCCATCTGGTAGCACTATTTTGTTGGTCACCTTTGTGTGAAACGTCTCCACAAAAACTAAAGTGTCGATCATGAGGCTAGTGGACACTGTGCCTGCCTGTGGAGTGTGAGTCTGAAACTCCTACAACTCTATTCAAAGAGCCCCTAATACTAGTTTCTACTGCTTTTCAAACTGTTAGATAGCCTCCATGGTAACATCCCTCACCATTTCTCCAATGTCGTGTAAATCCACCTCAGTGAGGGTGATTGGGTCAAAGGATGTCTTTGAGGTGTTGGTTTTCTTTTGAAGCACTGTCTTTCTTTGCGGACGCTGACGCTTGAGTTGGGTGGACATCATCTGCGGGTTCACACCACCTTGTTCTATTAGCTCTGCTATTTCTACTTCAGTCCTTGGTGAAGGTGACTTCTTTCCTTCACGCTCTTCTCCTCCTATTTTCTGTTGTTTTGCCAGTTTTGCGATGTCACGCACTGCCTGGGCCTTAGCCTCCACTTCCTCATTTCTACACTTCTCAACCAGTTGTGCCATTTGGATTTTTCTTTCTTCCTTCTTACACTACATGGTGAACTTGTCCAGTTCCACCACAGAGCCTGTTATAGTGAGCCACTCCGGTGGCCAAGACTCGAGGACTGAAAAAATAACATCATTAGTCACCAAATATGGTAAGTTATGCCATGTCTTTGTAGGGTCCTTCCACGCCCTGATAAAGACATGGTGGAAATCTTCTTTGAACTCTGCAAATCGCTGCAAAGTGGCATAGACTGTGGGCGAAAACCATGGCTTATGATTGATCCCCATCCATATACTCATCTCCATCAAGATCTAAAAGATCTTTCTTTCTTTTATGTGCTACACGTCCTTGGTTTTCCACAACGAAGCATACTTCGCTGCCTCTGGAAGGTCCGGTGTGATCGAAGGGAATTGGTTGTCTTTTAGCTACTCCCATGCCACCAGTACAATCGAGAGCAAGAGCCACGCATAGTGGAATGTATTTCCCTACTCCTGTGCCTCGTGACAATTCACAAGGAAATTGTCGCATAGATAATTCACCTAGTTGAACTGGAATCCCTCAGTGCATTAGGTTGTTAATGCAATCACAGGCGGGGGCACCTCATCCGCTTGGCACTTCTGCATCACCTTCCCTACTAATAGTTGTGTCACTACATTGATTGCAGGTTTGTTAATGATGGAGATGGAATATCCCCGCTTCTTCTCCAACTTGAATTTTGTCTTCATAGCCTCTACGAGGGCTAGCTCACCACACTTTTATTGCAATATATTGGCTGGATTCTCCGCTGAGTAAGTCAGCCATGTGATACGATGAATCAAGTGGTTTGTGATGGGAATGGGCTCCTCCAGCCACAAACACCCATCGTGCACCAAGCAGATCATCTACTTGATGATGAAGACGGTCACTGGGTCATGGTGGTAATGCGGTACCCAGAGAAGGTTGGGCAGCCTAGCTTTCTCTACACCCTTCATCCATCTCCGCAACTTTAATTCAATCATTCCAGTAGATGTATCAATCCTTTGGCACATTAAATGTTCATTCACTAAATGAGGGAATTTCTCATGATCTACAAGGTCCCAATCTTTGGATTTTAGTATAGGAACCCACCCTAAGTGTGCCCTCTCAAAAACATTATCATCAAGGAGCAACAGAGTTTGTAGGTTGCTCTTGTTCTCATCTATGTCCTTAGGAACCTTGGCTTCACCCTTGCGTAGTGGAACATATTCTAGTAACTTGGTAATATGGTCCGCACTCTGGGTTCAACTTCCATTCCCACATCTTCCTCACCCACCAAGATTTCCTCTGATTCTTCCTTGTCTGCCTCCATGTTAATGGCCTTCCCCTTCTCCTACAAGGTGATCTTGGTCCTCTATGAGTTTCTTGGTGACATGTACACCATTAGCATAGGTTGCTTATGTTTATCCTTCATTGGTCTTGGTTTCCTGGGTGATTTAGGGACTTCAACTACCACTCCGGCACTCTCTGGGGCAACTTCTACTACCTCAATTTGTTGTACAGCTTCAACTTCTGCATCCATGCCTTCTGCAGGTGTCAACATCATTCTATTCAGGAGGTCCTAAGTCTCCTTCGTCAATCTCTCAAATGTTGAACTTGCTCTCAAAGCTTCGAAATTCGCACGGTCCATACACAGTTGATAGCACGACATATGAATTTTCCAAATGCCAAGTGTCTTTTGCTAGATAGCCACTTGTAATTTATAAGGCCTTTTGAATTCAAATCTAACCGTTCCCCCCACATTCGGCCCATTAATGCAAGATTAGCAGCAGATTTTCAAGAATCAAACCCATAAATTTTGTCTTAAATGCCTACCGCCCGCTCGATTTGGCCTCAATATGACCATCAAATCATGAATAGTGACTTTAACGATCACTTTCCGGAGGACATATGCACTATTTCCATTAGTAGTGCAGCCCCCTTCACACTATTGCAGACCTTATGACACTTCCCTGCTTCGCGCAGTCCTAAAATCGCACAGCTCCCCAGCCTGAGCAGTGTAGTTTATAGTCCCGCACCTCCTTTCAGCTGCCTGGAGTGATAAGACTGTGTTGCTTTCCTTTAGTCAGCTTGTTGAGCCACCTATGTATGGCTTCAATTGACTTGCATTCACCTTCATGGGAAGGAATCTCCATTCAACTTAACCAACAGGACCACGTCACCGTCAATAATCTCCTTAATAACATAGCGCTTGAGCCAATGCGTTTTGAATTTCCCTAGAAACTTATCAAACTTACTATCATACAACAATACAAAGTCATTCACCTTAAAGGTGTGCAACTTAATATCTTGGTCATTCCATGCTTTTCACGTTGCTTTTGGGCTTGTTGATGAAATCTAACCAAAAATCTCTCTTCTTCAAGCTCATCTAACTGCGCGGGCCTCTCTTTTAGGGCTTTGTGATTTGTCATTCACTTCAATGTCATTATGCACAAAATAGGTACAATGTACTCCATGGGAATCACCTCTTCAACACCATATACCAACCTAAAGGGTATCTGTCCTGTTAACTTCTTGCACGTCGTTCGATAAGCCCATAGTATTGCAGGTATACATAGGTCCCAATCACTTCCCTGAGTATTGCAAACCTTGGTCAACATGTTTTCAAGCACTTTGTTGAATGCCTCCACTATCGCGTTAGCCTATGGGTGATAAGGAGTACTTTTTTGGTGATATACCTGAAATTCTTCTGTCAACATGCTAATCATTTCGCTCAGAAAGCGCGTACCCTAATGACTCATCAAAATCTTTGGACATCCAAATCGCTTCAATACATGCTAAAATAGGACGTTTGCAACCATTACACATGTGAAATCCTTCATAGGCTACGCCTCTGCCCATCGTGTCAAATACTCTACCATGGTGATGATATACCTAGCCCCTGTCTTGCCTTGTGGCTGAATGGGTCCTATAAAATCTATTGCCCATTTCTCGAAAGGTTGCAACATCATTTGTGGATTCAAAGGCATTTCATCCCTCCACGATGGCCTACCCATTCACTGACATACATCACATGCCTTGTAATATGCATTTGAATCCTGATCAAGGGTTGGCCAACACAACCCTACGCGGTTTCTCTCCCCTCATAATGTCCTCCCGGGGCGCCCCCATGAGTGTCTGCAAGGATTCTCCTTCTCTCAAACTCCAGTACATATATTCGTAATATCACATCAGTCCCCATTTTGTATAGATGCCCAACAATGATAGAGGAATTTGTCATACACACCACTAATTCCTTCTTTTGTTGGACAGAGTATCCTTCCAATGCAGTCCCTGTTGTTATGAATTGTATTATATCCTTAAAATGTCCATGGGCGATGTGCAGAGTGAAGAGCTATTGTTATAGACATTTTTGTGCCCTACAACTCCAAGCATGAAATGTCCATAAACCAAGGGCTCCTAAGTCCCTAAAAGTGTTGTTCTAACCCCTAAAGGAACAAGGTCAACATATTACAGCTTCTCCCAGAAGTTCTCCACTAGAAACTGCTTAGAATTGGTAAAAACAAGATCATTGTAGCTGCTCCATTGGCTAAGTGCGTTGAATCTCACCTAAATACACTGTGAGGGTGCGTTGCATCTCAAAATTCCCTTCTGTGGGGTGCGATGGGCGAGAAATGACAAATGGCAGTGTCATTCCGCGAGGTGGAGAGGCAATGGAAGCTTCCAGAATCTTCCGCTGTGACACTTGCCTCACTGAATTCGACCAAGGATGAGTAAGAGGCCTTCAGTCTCCAAGTGGAAACAAGAGCTATCAGAGAGAAGACACTAATCAAATCACAAGCTGACTCATCCCCCTTACAGATATCTATATATGGATCCCTCATCCCAGAGATCCAGAGGCTGGAATTTTAGATATGGTAAGGAATTGCTGTTGGTTTCTAGAGACAAACATCAGATTGTTGGGTGATCTAAGCTTTGTTTGAGGTGAAGAGGGGCTTCTTTACTGGGAGGTTGATGCTGGGTCGAAACCACTGGTTGTAACTCCTCCTGGATCTTTTCTTGTTTATCAATAAAAGCTATTTGAGTTTTCCTCCATGCTTTTGTGTCATTGATGCTTGTTACATTTGTATGGTCAATTTAAATATGATCCTAAGTTGTTTATGAATATAGATCCATGTCTTTGTATAGTGCTATGCTTCTGTGATCTTACAGGTACTTCGTGAAGCTGGGCGTGCTAGAGAGCAGGTAGCTGGAGACTATCAAAGAAGAGAGGGATCGAATCAAAGGATTAGCGCAAGACAGAGGTTGGTTCTTTCTATTCCTCTCTATCTATAATTCATAAAGGAAATACAAAAGTAGCTTTTCTCTGTTTGTTTCTAAGGCAGCTGTCACACCTTAGTGGGATATAGCAGTTCTAAATAGACACTTTTCCCTGTAACAAAATGGCGACTCCACTGGGGAAGTAATTAGTTTGTTTGTTTATCATTCTTTGTTGTTTGTTTCATAAACTTATAAGTAGCATTCGAACTGCATTTTCCATAACAAATGCAAAGTAGATAACTGCTGCTTCAATCCATTCACTGGATCTGTTTATGATTTAAACAGCTGATTCACAAACTATCTGATTGCCCTTGTGATAGCTCTTAGATCCTCCTTAGATCTACCCCTGATTGTTGCATTACTGATTGCTTTTTACTCGGCCAAAAACCAAGAACTGAACTGTAAACTATGACCCGAAACCCAGAAAGAGTCTCGTTTCTGGCCCAGCGTAGGTACTATTCAGAGATTCTAAATTTCAGCGCACTTCTCGAAGGGACAACTTGCGCTACATTTCAGATTCCCTGTGTTACAGGTGCGCTGATCAGACTAGCTCTGTGCAGTTGTGGCTTCTGTGGATCATCCTTTCCAGTTCTATTCTTGAATTTTGCTGCCTGTGATCAGTATATGTCTGTTTGAAACCCCTTTTCCTTGCTGTTATTTCGCCTCCTTTGTACAAAATAAATGTAGATGTTTTTGTGTGTTTGTTGAGTCATTTACAGTTTTCCTTTGCAAAAGTAGCATAGTCGTACTGTCGTCCTTTGATTTGAATCTGTCGGAAGTGTCAATTTCAATCGTAGGAGAAAGTTTGATTGCTGTTGATGGTCGATTATCTTGTTACTATTGCTTTTGGTCTGAATTTGTAATTTTCTAGTGTCAAAAACAAGTATTCATTTCAAAATCGTAAGGTGTCGTAATCATCTCTATTTTTTGATTTCGAAAAGAAGCTTGTTTATATTTGTCGCTTGAAAAGAAATTTAGATTTGTGCATCAACTTTCCTTTTAGCATCTATATACTAAGAAAGTCAAAAAATAAATGCATGCATGTGCATTTGCATATAGACAGTTTGATTGGCTTGATTTAGGAAAGTGCATTTATAGTGTGCTCTTTGCTCTTTGTGAAAAGATTCTGTCTTTCTTTTCCCTAGTAGCTAGGATTTTCATTGCACAAAAGAGATAAAAGTTTGTTTATCATCTTTAGATTGCATTTTAGGAATTACATCTACATCTCGTGGTGAACCCAAAAGGAAAAATTCATAAACAAGATCAACTTAAAATAAATTCAATGAATCTAACAACGCTTTGGAACTTAACGCACAACATTTAGAGGTCTAGGCTAGAGACGTATTCCAGCGTCGTAAAGCCTGGTAACTGTTGCTCTCACTGATGGTTGGGTGATTCCTCCACTTTGAGATGATAAGTGCCAATACGGACTTGTACTCCCATGTACCGTCGAGTATATTTTGGGAGACCCCTATAGGCTTAAATCCTTTATCCATAGGAAGCCTGTCTGCCACCCTATCGATCGCAATGCACTGAACACAGCATTCGAGAAGATTGACTGCCGTACCGTAAAAAGTATTCTGCAGTTTTGCGATTGGTTTTGTACTCCCTCTACCTAGACTTCCAAAGTAGTCCCTTTCGTTCCTTTTCAGACTCCTTAACGGAAAAGGTCCATCTGAGCACTTGTCACTTCAGGCTCATTAAAAATCAAAGGCAACTAGAGTCATCTTTTGTTTTTTCTCGACTCTTAAAAATTGAAAAAACAAGTTGTGTCAAAGCGTCTAAAATTCATTTAATTTGGAAACATACTTCCCCTTTATTTTAGTTGATCGAGTAATTCGCAATCGTGGAAGAAAGTCAATTGAAACCCTGTCGTTTGCGGAGGCTTACGAGTCAACCGTCTTTGTCTCCGGAATCGAAGCCAGTACAGACAAAGCGAACTCGTTTAACCGGTTCCAAATCTCCTATTAAAGTTAGAAGAAGTGTTCCAACGACATCTGAGAATCCGGTTACTCCAAACATTTATGGAATCCCTGCCTATATAGAAGAAGTTCAGGAGCCATAGAAGGACAGTGATACTTATCCTAGTCTGAGAGTAAACACTTGTGTTACCGAACCAGTTCCATCTACAACCGGTTCGGAAAGTCTTGCTCTTCAAACATTTGTCGCTACTGATTCCATACCTTATTCGACACCAGAAGTATTCTACGGACCTGACGGTCTTCCCCTTCCACCTGGTCTGATTGCCATAGAAGAAATTGTAGAAGATCCTCCAATAAGTACTCCAACCCAATTTGGAGTCGAGATCACTCTATATCCTTCTTCATGAGAAGTTAGCCTACCACCAGCGGAAGCTCCTGTAGAATCGCTAGGTAATCTTTTGGATAGACTACAAATGTCTGAAAAACCGTCAACATCTAGGACTGTGTCGTCTGACACGGCGATGGCAGAACTCCCTGCTATCACTCCGATAATGTTCGCCGGTATACCATCTGTCCCGACTAGCCCTCAACTGCTAGAAGGAGCCCACTCAGGGGATACTTCGACAGTATGGTCTGTTCCTGTTTGTTCATCCGGAATAATATCCGGAAACTCTTATGTTGAGTCTCAACAAATTGATCCATTTGGAAGTCAATTTGGGCAGTCCGGCCCCCAAGGGCAAACCATTCCCTTGAGTTCTGGATTACCACCGTATGGGGGGAAGTATGCCCTTTCATTATCCCCTTAGGGAGGATATCCATACGTGAGTTCACAACAACATTCAGGTTATACTGGAATTACCTCAAGCGGTTGGGTACCTATACTTCCTCAACAACTAAGAGTTGCATATTCGATGCAACAATGCTTACCTATTTCAAACATACCGACTACGCCAGCTATTGTGATAGTGTCGCAAGTTCAAGCGCTGCCTGTTGTATGCCAACCTCAGGTTTCTCAGTTTGTAATGCAACAGCCCCTTGACCCTGCAGCTCAACCACAATCGCCGACTGGTGGAATGACACAGGATCAGACGGGTATAATTACCCCTCATCTTGGTCAAACTGTTAGTATCGGTCAACATCACATGGCTTCACAACCATGGCTAGTACAATACCAACAACCGCAATTCCAACAAGTATGCCAAGGTTCTGAGCAACAAATCTTTGCTAATAGTGGGCAACCGTACATTCAAAACGGTCAAAATCAACCATTTTACAATGGTCATGCCCACCAACCTTACCAAAGTTACCAGCATCAAATGCATTATGCCGGTATGCAAAGACCAACTGCTCAGGCAATCCCATCTTATCCTAGGTATGCTTCACCTAACCTGAACCAACAGTTACCCTTTGTGGCAACTTTAGAGTTACCTGATTTAAATTGGTTAACAAACGATCCAATCACTTACGCCCCTTGGTGGCCAGCAATTCCGCATAAACTTCCATCAGATATTCCTAAATTTAATGGAAATCCGGGTGAAGATCCATCGAATCATGTGATCACCTTTCATCTATGGTGTTCATCAAACACCTTAAATGATGATTCGATAAGACTTTGCCTCTTTCAGAGGACGTTAACGGGTCCGGCAACAAAATGGTACATCGAATTGCCTAGAGCTTCGTTTGACAACTTCAATACCTTAGCCACAACCTTTTTAACCCATTTTCAGTTACCAATAAGGTACGAAACGGGAACAGAACTTCTTACCAATTTCAAATAGACAACAACCACTCACATATATGATCATATACATGAGTGGCGACATCGTCGTAGAATGGTAAAAACGTATGTCCCCAATCAGCTATTAGCTGAATGGTTTATCAAGTCATTACTGCCTTCCATCACGGAAGATGTGGCAAAGGGGGGAGTTGTAACAAAAGAGCAATTTATCGCTCGTGCGCAATATCTGGACTTGATTTACACTCAGTCCGGCACGCTCTATGATAAAATACCTGATGCCCCTAGACCGGAATTCTCAATTCCTCCTCCTCCTAAATTGAACAATGACTCTCATGCCGGCGATGGCGTGATTGGCACAACAGACACGAAATCGAAAAAGGCTGCATCCAAAAATACCCATAAGATTTCAGGTCAAAATGAAAAAGATGAACTTCTTGCTATGGAAGTAAATGTCGTATCGACAAATAAAGGCAAAGAAACCAAACAACCAACGAGAAAGAAGAAAGGAAAAGGGAAGAAGAAGAAACAGGAGGAATCATCACCTAAAAAATCTTCTTCAAACCCTCCTGGAGATAGGAAACCAAAAAATCCATGCTTGATATGCGATGAGGATCATCGGACTGCAAGTTGTCCGCACAGAGCTGAGGTTAAAAAATTCTTCAAGAATTCGAAAACCTCTGCAGTGTTAACTGATCCGTTTCCAAATCCAGGAACAAATCTGGTTGAAAGTGAAAATGCTTCCCCGTCTCAAGTGCTAATGTTGTCGGTTTCAAAACAGCAAAATGATGCTTTGATATCGACAAGGAACAAAGATTATGGGAATCCACAGCTGTCGAACAACAAGGATAAAGATCAACCTAGTAGTTCGACAACAACTTTGACAGAAGTTGCGCCACCTACCATTCCTGAATTGACGATAAAACAGCCAAAGGGAGTAGTACACAAGTCGACATTTAATCCCCGCGCTAGAGCGGCACAGCATTATAATATAGTGGAAGATTTGGCCCAATCGCCACCCGCTATGTCGACTCTTGAAGTACTACATAATTGCCCATCCCAAAGGCAGGCTTTATTATCAGCAATTGGTGGGATAGACCCAAAGGATTCCAATCTTGTATCCTTCGATCATAAAGGATACAATCCTCAATTACCAGCTCAACTAGCTTTCCTTGTTCAAGTGAAAGCCCTGAACAAAACTGTTCATCGAACAATTATTGATGAGGGGGCATCTACATGCATCATGTTAATGAGTTGCTGGAAAACTTTAGGATCTCCAACCTTGTCGCGATCTTCAATGACATTAAAAGCATTCGACGGAAGGACATATACCCCATATGGTATTCTAAGTAACTTGAAAATTGAACTAGGAGGGGAAACGGTAGAAGTAGATGTTGAAGTAATCGATGGAAATCTTGATTACAACATCCTACTAGGAAGGCCATGGATATATGCTATGGCGGCTATTGTGTCGACCTATTTTAGGAAGATTGCATTTCCCTTTCGAGGAGGGATTACAATCGTCGATCAACAAAACTTCCTCCCCAACGGTTCTCAAGTTACAGGAAGCATTCCCATGATCCATGGAAGCCCTCATTCGCTTCAAAATATCGGAGTAGGACTATTAAAAGATCCTATACTAATGGGAACTTTCACCCTTCCACCTCCAATCAACCTGGCAGAAGTGGCGGCGATAGGAACTTGCTACATGATATCTTCTAAAAATATCTCGGAAAACGATATCGACATGGATCATGCAATGGTTTTGCCCCCAAGCCCAACGGAAATATTGTAGCAATCAATGTTCCTAGCAAGGGAGGCAAACCCAAATCAACGCTCATCAAGCGTTTGGATAGATAGGTCTAAAGAATATGGTACCCCTTCAGATCCTTGGTCACAAGTGCATGTCACCGACGAAGGAATTGTCCAATCAATGGTAATTGAAGGAGCACCATGGAATGATTCCCACCATCATTCGCTTCTTTCGAATTGTGGAGAAGATACTCAATATGACCTTTATCATCCTTCAGTTTTTGATTTTCTATCAAATACTGTAAACATGGTGGATTCCGAGCGAAACTTGTCCAATATTGAAGAGACTATCGCCATAAATATCTCAACCAAAACAGATGTTGTAGAGAATATTTATGTCAGCAAATGTTGTTCTCCTTCAGAACTAGAGATATATAACGCTCTTTTTCACGAATTCAGAGATGTCTTTTCTTGGTTATATGATGAAATGCCAGGCATTGACTCGAGTATCGTTGAACATGAAATTAAGATGTATCCATATGTCAAACCAGTACGACAACGGCTACGGCAGGTGCACCCCAAGAAAGCCGCTGCCATTAAGGCAAAAGTTGAAAAACTTCTCCATGCTGGTTTCATCTACCCGGTTCCTCTAACCGATTGGGTATCGAATATTGTCCCTGTTATGAAAAAACAAGGAACAATTAGAGTGTGCGTCAATTATAGGGATGTAAATCAAGCTTGTCCAAAAGACAACTACCCTACACCCTTCATTGACCAGATAATTGATGAATGCGCCGGATGCGAAATCTTTTCATTCATGGATGGATTCTCCGGGTATAATCAAATAAATATCCGCCCACAGGACCAGTCAAAGACTGCATTTATTTGTCCGTGGGGCATATTCGCATATCGAAAATTACCCTTTGGTTTAAAGAACGCAGGGGCGACGTTTCAGAGGGCAATGAATTATGCCTTCCATGACATCAAAAACATCTTTCAACCATACCTCGACGACCTTCCGGCTTATTCGCAAAAATGGACTGATCACCCGCAGCATTTAAGAGCGATATTTCTACGTTGCCGACACTACAAGATACGACTCAATCCACACAAATGTGTATTTTGCGTCAGTTCTGGTCGTTTACTTGGATTTGTAGTCTCAAAGGATGGGATTCGTCTCGACCCATGTAAGGTCCAGGCAATCATAAATTTGCCTCCACCTTCGAATTTGCTTCAGATTCAAAAACTCCAACGGAGAGCGAACTTTCTGAGGAAGTTCATTCCAAATTACACCGAACTTGCTAAAGGTTATACACGCCTTTTGAAAAAAGAAGTATCCTTTGTCTGGGATCAGGTTGCACAAGCTTCCTTTGATGCTTTAAAATATTCCCTAATGAAAGCATCATTAATGTACGCTCCTGATTATCAAAAATATTTTGACCTGTATCTGGCTGCAGCGGATACGACCATCGCAATGGTTTTAGTTCAAGAAGTCGATGGAATTGAACATCCTATATATTATTTAAGTAAAAACTTAAATGATACAGAAAGAAAATATTCTTACGTTGAAAAGCTAGCACTCGCAGCTGTTCAAGCGATACAGAGATTTCGACACTATGTCCTCTTTCGGAAAACTACCATTCTGTCAGATTGCAACCCCATGACTTACATATTGTCGCGACAGTTGCTGGGGGGAAAATATTCAAAATGGATAGCAATCGTACAAGAGTTTGATCTGGAATTTGTAAAATCCAAGTCAAAGAAAGGTCTAGTTTTCGCAGAATTATTGTGTGATCTCCCATCGTTGTCCAATGATGACACATCCGAAGAAACAATCGTGGACGAAAGTTTGTTTTTGATATCTGCAAGCAATGAGTGGTATGGGGATATAATCATTTATCTCCAAACCAAAAAATACAGGCCAAACACTTCCCACTCCAAACAAAAACGTATTAGATACCAAGCAAGAGACTACATGATCGTCGGTGATACACTTTACCGTCGTGGTATCGATACAGTTCTGAGAAGGTGCCTCACCCATGAGGAGGTTGAAAAAGTCCTGAATGATTGTCATTCAGGTGCGTGTGGGGGGCATCAATCTGGATATGCTACAACGCAAAAAATCTTACGAGCAGGATACTTCTGGCCAACAATGTTCAAAGATTGCATAACCATAGTCAGAAGTTGCCATGCTTGTCAAATTTTCGATAGCAAAACCAGAAGGTGCAACCAATAATTTTCGATTTCATGACATGTAACCCCACCTCGACTAGCATCAAGATATGCTACAACGCAAAAAATCTTACGAGCAGGATACTTCTGGCCAACAATGTTCAAAGATTGCATAACCATAGTCAGAAGTTGCCATGCTTGTCAAATTTTCGATGCACCTCTGCAACCAATAATTGTTGTTGGGCCATTCGCCAAATGGGGCATCGATTTCATGACATGTAACCCCACCTCGACTAGGGGGCATGGGTACATCATAGTCGCAGTTGACTATTTTACCAAATGGGCCGAGGCGATGCCTACATTAGATAATACTGGTGAAACGGTTGCCCTCTTATTTTTCAATCATGTAGTCACCAGATTTGGCGTGCCGCAGGCTACAGTCACAGATCACATTTTCGCAATCACATGATGGTCGAATTAGCTGCCAAACTAGGGTTGTCTCACGACAGCTCTACTCCATATTATCCGCAAGCCAACGGACAAGTTGAAGCAATCAACAAGGTCCTCAAACGCATGCTGCAAAGGATGATTGGAGTTCAAAAAAGAAGATGGCACCTAATCCTGTACTCAGCTTTATGGGCTTATCAAACATCAGTAAGGAATGCAACCGGGTTCACACCTTTCCAACTGGTATATGGCCTGGAAGCAATCTTACCAATCCAGTGTGAAATCTCGTCTCTCAAACTCGCAATTGATCTCCTCCCCGGAACTTCAGAAGAAGAAGCTCGTTTCTTGGAATTAATCCAATTGGATGAAACCTAGTCATGATGCCGCTTTGGCTAACGAAGCCCATAAGAAAAGAGTCAAGGCGTAGTTCGACAAAAATTTCAAACCCCGTGTCTTCTTAGAAGGTGACTTGGTCTTGCTTTACGACTAAGAATCCGATAAATTGGGAGCAGGTAAATTTAAGTCTTTATGGATGGGCCCCTATATTGTTAAACGAGTGTTAGCAAAAGGAGCCTACGAGTTAATGGATTATGACAGAATTCCACTGGCGCAACCTCGTAATCAGTTGTACCTCAAGCGTTACTATGCGTAATGGTAACCTGTGTGCTTTTGTTATGTTTTTGTTTTCGCCAAAGTGTTTATTTTGGTCAAGTAATCCACTTTTTACATTTGTTGCAGATGTCAAACCTATTGGAGTCATGTGTTGGATATGCTGACGGAACGAGTCGTAGTTCGCGGAACCTATCTTCCGCAGCCTGGGTTATTTTTGATCCAAGCGGCGAGTTAGTAAGTTTCAGAGGGGTATGTATTGGTCGATCAACAAATAACATCGCTGAATATAGTGCATTGATAGAACTTATCTCTGATGCCATCACACATGGTATACACCGACTAATTGTCAGGCTAGACTCACAGCTCGTAATACTAAAACTCAATGGTATATATTCCATCTGAAACCCAGCTATTTATCGCATGTTCCTAAGGATTAAGATTTTGGAAAGACAATTTGATTTTATTCAATATCAACATATTTCCAGAAACTTAAACACATTAACTGACTCATTAGAAAATTATGTGTTAGACAGACATTTGCAACATTTATAAAAAGAAACATACCATCAATGTTTGCATTTGGATCATGTAACTTAACCAAAGTAAAACTCCAAAAATCAAAATATATATAACTGTTTATGGTTTACACATAATGTTCTGTAACCAAGACAAAATCGGTCAAATGACCCAAAAACTCAAAATGCTAGGGGGCACCCTAGTCTAATGATGCTCGTGATAGCAAGTCACAGCTTGTGCGATCATGCGTAAGAGACGAGTCCATCGTCTGGGCACACCAGTAGTATGCCGCTGTAACCTCAAAGGTAGCTCGTCAGTCCTCACATCTGGAATACTAAGAGTTAGGCCCTTGACCTGCTCCTGTAATGATATGAGATCAGCCACGTCGAGGTCGTGAAGGATAGCCCTTCCGACGGCCTCTCCTCCTGGGGCAGCAGCCGGTACTCTCAGGAAAACTACTGGACGAACAGGACCAACATCTGCATGTACACATGAGTTTGATTAAATTCTTGATAGAATAAAGCACAAGGACATTATAAACAAAAACGATAAACAGGGATATGATCAAAGATTTAACCAATGACGCCCCGGCAGTACTAAATCTGGATCACCCCGGAAGTCCATGCCAGTGTATGGATACTCAGAATAAACCATCTCCTCATGATCAAACCACCTGAATAAGGTATCAAAAAATGAAATTTGAGACTGGCCAGCATGCCTAGACATATGGTCAACCCATCTCTGCATACGTGGTTCAGTAGGAGAAGGTAAATCGAGTGCAATGTACTGCGGCTGCATCAATAGTATCTTCTCCAAGGCAAAGGCGGTCAAAATAGAACCATACCCAAAGTTATTCAACCTCCCACTCTTTATCTTGGTCAACTGTTCTTTCATCACAAGAAGTACTGCGTCGCACCAGTTGAACACCTTCGGTTGGAGGCATTCCAAGGCATGTTGCATGTAAGATCGGTTGGCTACATGAAGAGCCGCACCACCGGCCATCCTACCAAAAGTAAACAGAATAGTCCTGAGGGACCTGTCAGTGACATCACAGATGATGATCTTTCCATCTTTACTCAGCTGAGATCCTTCTCTGCAGTACCGATGGACATAATCTCTCACAGAGTCGCCTCCTCGGGCCGAACCTGGCAAAGAGATGTGGGCACCCCGCCTCGACAAGCCAGTCAAGAAATAGATGTCTACTACAGTCAATGGGATAGATTTTCCCTTGATCTGTAAAACCTGGTTGCTAGGATCCCAAGCATCGAGCAAATACTGCAGTAAGTTGATCTGTTGTCTCATGCTAGAAATGCGGAAAAACTTCAGCAAGCCACAGTTCCGCAGCCCATTTACTGTAACCGGATCATGTAGGGCAAGCATGTCCTCTTCTTCATGCTCACGTTCTTGCCATGTAATGGTCATCTTACTCCAAAGATCTCTGAAAAACAAACAAGAGAAGAGTTAATCTTGACTTTGGTAAGAAACAGGCAAAATTTCCATCAAAAAATTGTGCACTAAATTCCTTTTCTTCGCCCAACGCACCTGCAGCAGTGTTATAGGTGCGTTGAATGTTAGATAGCCTTTAGACAGGTCAACATTCAACGCAACTTTCGATACACAGAGGGTGCGCTGAAGGCAAAACGAGTTCTTCAAACCCCAGGGGCTCAGAAAAGCTAGGAATCAAGCTCAAAATGTAAAATGGAAACCATGAAATGAAAGAGCTCAGGTTTAGCTCCTACCTGGTCCAAACGGCGCCGAGAATTGTCCACAGAATCTCCCGAAATCAGCTGATGAAAATCAAGGGGGAAAAAGCACCTACAAAGCTCCAAGAAACCAAAGTTCAAATGAAATAGTAAAATGAGAGGTAAAAACAATTTTTCATTACTTTTTACATGGTTCAAAGTAAAATATTTGTGTTCTAACTCATTTTCAAGCATATATTGTTCATTTCTAACTAGTTTGATGAAGCAGTTGAAAATACAGTACGATCTTTGAAAGAATGAAGCTATTTGTGGTAAAATCAAAATAGGACCATCTAATCGAGCAGTGTTACCGCAAGGTTCAAGCTCGTTAAAAAATAAACCCGCATCGAGCAGTTTTAGCACATAGTTCAAGCTTGTTAAAAAATAAACATAAGACATGAGCAAATGTTTCCACCCGCATCGAGCAGTTTTAGCACATAGTTCAAGCTCGTTAAAAAATAAACATAAGACATGAGCAAATGTTTCCACCCGCATTTAAGCTCATTAAAAAATGAACTATTCCCGGGTAAATAACCATCGTGAATGTAGTACTTCAGCCATTAAAGCCTTGGTCGTGTTTGCACAGTCACCTCCACTTTTTCATTGGCCGATCATTCACCTCCATTTGAATGTTTACCCATTTTGAGGAACAGCTGCAAAGAGTGATTTCACTAGCCATCCTTGTGACACTGCCGTGATTGGAAAATTCCAAACCTTACCTGGAATCAGCTGCTACCCGTTTTATCACTCGTTCCTCAAACGACGAGTCTCCTTTAAGCTCTTTTCAACTGACTTGTAAAATATGAAAAGATTGTCGAGCCATTGGCCTCTCCAGTTCGTTAAAGGGACAGGAAGTGTTATCCCTCCTCTAGATTTTAATCTTTTTGGACCTGAGGGATTATTACACAAAAAGATCGAGCGCTTGTTTTGTTCGGCTCGTTAAAACTATCGAAAATTCATCCCTTCTGTATTGTTTTATACTTTTTCGGACTTAAGGGATTAGATGACGAAAAAGGAATTTTGGAGTTACCTTTACATTCCTCCTCAGACTCTCTAAAATTGAAAAGGACCGAGTTATCTTTGTCGTTAAACTCGTTAAAAAGATTAATAGCGACAAACTTGTCTATAGACGAGAACGAGTTTCACTATCGCTAGGCTCGTTAAAACATAGCGATGGGTTTTCCAGAAGGGAAAATTATAGAACAAGCATATGTTATCCTCCTCAAGCTTGACAAAAATAAAGAGGTACTGGTCAGCAATGATGGGGGAAAAATTGGGAAGAAAACTTAAAGAAACTTTGTTTGTAGCAAGTCGCTCTTGAACATGACACTTCCACTCCGTGTCCGAGTCGGGTTAGGTTGTTTCATTCACTGGTCACATCACCATGGTCACGCCATACCATCCACATTTGGGGTTAATGCTACCAATCCATCACATCAGTGTCGCCGATATGTTCAAGAGAAGTCATTCAGAGAAGTCACCTGTGTCTCACCCACTACCATAGATTATACTCCATTCTTTCATGACCACCACCCTGAACCTTATATCACCAGATAATTTTCACCTCCATCAAAATCATTTGCTCCGTTCCGTGTCATTGATGTGGGATTCATTAAGGCCCTCCTGTGACGGATCAATTCTTGTCGACATCAGCTCATTATCCAAGAAGTTGATCTAGGAACACCCCATTCAGTACTTTGAAGCTTGCATGCCTCAATGGCAAGTTTTTCACTTCCGACAATAGGTATACATCAATGGCCTTTGACCGAAAGATTTTTCATGGTGTTTGACGCCAAGTCCTTTATTCACACCACGTGAATTGTACTGCAGTACCTTGAGGGTCATTATCATTATCGGTGATTCCTCTCGCGCTTGTTAACAATTTACATCATTGACTGGTAATCAAGCGATGTCTTTCCATGTTCGACTTCAGAACATTTCTCACATGGATCGACTTGTACTTCGAGTGAAGATCGGACAAGATTGAAGACCCCGGATCTAGTTTCTTCCATCAAGGCTGCGATATATATTCAGGGAAATAAAAACATTAAGTGTACATCATTGCAGCATAGATAATCATCCTACCAAAAGGATGATGGCTCTATCAGAATCATCAGTCTACACTTAGACGATTGTCTGTCCTATGTACATGAAAATGAATTTATAAAGCTAAGCATGGGAATGCCCGCCTCAACTAGATCATAAAAATATTATGAAGATAATGTATTGTATTGTATCTTATTACAGGTCTCCTCCCAGCATTGAAAGAACTTCGGATCCTCATAATAAAGCATTTCACCTGACACCAAAAGGTTAACGGCCTCATACATCAGGGGGCAACTGTTATAGACATTTTTGTGCCCTACAACTCCAAGCATGAAATGTCCATAAACCAAGGGCTCCTAAGTCCCTAAAAGTGTTGTTCTAACCCCTAAACGAACAAGGTCAACATATTACAACTTCTCCCAGAAGTTCTCCACCAGAAACTGCTCAGAATTGGTCAAAACAGGATCATTACAGCTGCTCCATTGGCTAAGTGCGTTTCATCTCACCTAAATACACTGTGAGGGTTCATTGCATTTCAAAAGTCCCTTTTTTGGGGTGCGATGGGTGAGAAATGACAAATGGCAGTGTCATTCCGCGAGGTGGAGAGGCAATGGAAGCTTCCAGAATCTTCTCCTGTGACACTTGCCTCACTGAATTCGACCAAGGATGAGTAAGAGGCCTTCAGTCTCCAAGTGGAAACAAGAAATATCAGAGAGAAGACACTAATCAAATCACAAGCTGACACATCCCCCTTACAGATATCTATATATGGATCCCTCATCCCAGAGATCCAAAGGCTAGAATTTTTGCATATGGTAAGGAATTGTTGTTGGTTTCTAGAGACAAACATTAGATTGTTGGGTGATCTAAGCTTTGTTTGAGGTGAAGAGGGGCTTCTTTGCTGGGAGGTTGATGTTGGGTCGAACCACTGGTTATAACTCCTCCTGGATCTTTTCTTGTTTATCAATAAAAGCTATTTGAGTTTTCCTCCATGCTTTTGTGTCATTGATGCTTGTTACATTTGTATGGTCAATTTAAATCTGATCCTAAGTTGTTTATGAATATAGATCCATGTCTTTGTATAGTGCTATGCTTCTGTGATCTTACAGGTACTTCATGAAGCTGGGCGTGCTAGGGAGCAGGTAGCTGGAGACTATCAAAGAAGAGAGGGATCGAATCAAAGGATTAGCGCGAGACAAAGGTTGGTTCTTTCTATTCCTCTCTATCTATAATTCATAAAGGAAATACAAAAGTAGCTTTTCTCTGTTTGTTTCTAAGGCAGCTGTCACACCTTAGTGGGATAAAGCAGTTCTAAATAGACACTTTTCCCTGTAATAGCTATGCGTCAAGAAATACTTCCTCCAAATTAGTGGGGTCCTCCCTTGTCTCGATGCGCGACAGGTGGTCAAGTCCCACGTCAATCATCTAAGCTGCACAACAACTTCAAAATCATACTCTTGAAACAATAAAATCCATCTGCAGATTCACACCCCTAACGCAGGCTTATTGACCAGATACTTCAGCGCAGAGTGATGCGTATACATTTTAATTGGTCTCCATAAGCCTATGTCCATTTGGCCAGATGCACGTGCCAATCATTCTGCCCATCATACTTGTTTATCAGTCGCATCTTAGGCTTCCCAAATCATGTTCTCATCATCCCCCTACATTCGCGCCATTCATCAAAGCTTCCCTTGTGAATACCCCACCATCTTGCGAGCGTCCCACACAGTGCCTAGTCCAAGGCTTGGAAGCACTGCTTTTCTGGTACCTCCCTTTCATATTCATCCAAAAAGATAACTAACTCATTCAGTCCAGCATAAGTAGGCATAGTTCTTACCTCTGATGACACACAGTGCAACGACCAGGTCATCATGTTGCAGTTCAGCATAGTTAATTCTTGTAACCAATTCTGCTAGCATTCTATATCTTCGTTGGAGTCTGAAGTGTAGGAACTCTCACGATCCCATGTAATTCATCCATCCAAAATGGGATTCACTGAGTCTTGGTCTCACATTGTTATATTATAGATGCAGTCCAAATCATCATCACTCTCATAATAGCGGACTCGTTTCGTATAGCGTGATCCTTTAGCAGGATCCAGGGGTATTATTACACGCAGTGATTTCTTCTCAAAGATAATATTTTGCTTCTTCAAATTGATTACCCCGTTCATATCAGTAGCCTAGTCAATTCCTAGGAGCATAAGGTAGGGATTGCTATCATCCACTATCTCTATTACTTCAAAATCTGCCAGTGCACTTGCTCCCTCAATGTCCAGGGTCACCCCATGTAGCTGCCCCATGGGGATGATTTTTTGTTGATTTTCCATCCTTAGCTGAATCGGAGACAATTGCAGCATAGGTCTCCCCATTCACTCCCATGACTATTTTGGTAGGACATTCACATCTGACCCTAAATCCAGAATGACTTGATCCATTTCATATTCTCCGATTTGTGTGGTGAGTCTCATTTCACGGCCCATCCTTGTCTTATGCTTACCGATCTTTCAGACTATGCATGGTTCACCTGCCGCAGTCCCAACACATCTATTGATGTAATATTGTAACCCTTTTACAACCTTACTATCACGCACTAACTTCATACAGGTTTCCAAGAAAGTTGTGAGCATAGTAGGGTCCATCTCTAGCTTAGCCTTATCCTTCCTTCCTGAGGTGGAGGCCTCAGCGAAGCTCTTCTTAGATTCCATGAAGGTTTCACGAGCATGCTCCAAATCAAACTCAACCTCTTTTGTCAGGGCTTTGTGAACCCATGTACTATCATCTAGTTATTTCTCCTTGTGATCCCCTTTCGTGATCCCACTTCTGAGCATTATATTTACATTCAGATCTTCCTCCCGTGGCTCAGACCTCATCATCTGAAGGTTCTGGGTCAATGGAGGTGGTAGGGCCCCTTTGTCTCGCATCCTAGCTATCAACGTAGGATAGTATTCTATTTCATGATCAAATAGCATGCAATACTTGCACGATGGGCGCATTAGATTAGTGCAATCACAGGCATAGTGTCTTGATCCTCCGAAATTGTAGCAAATCAACTATATGCGACCTCTACTAGGTCCTCCGCCACCTCGGCCTTATCTGCGCCCCTGAAATCTTGTTCACGGCATCCCTGCATTTTGGTCAAGGGGCCACATTTCAGCCTGAACCCTATAGGCAAGAGTTCTATCCATCATCAATTCATAGCTCCTGCAAGTACGCTCATCATGTGCTACCAACCTACAAAAGTTGCAGAACAGTTGTTGGGGTGCTTGTACATACTTTTGTAGTATGTGACATTTATCCGTGGCATGTTTTCCAACTACTTGATAGATAGTGCACCATAATGTAGGCCCTGTGCTACATCCTGCTTGAGCTTCTGGCCTTAAAGGAATCAGTTCTCCCCCTGCAAGGTAATTCGCAAAGATCGGGCAATGGTATTTTTCATGACCCTAACTCTTGCATTTCAAGCACCATATTTCCTCACGTACCTCTGGTCGAACCGTCTTGTCCTACTTCACACTTTGCATCTCAAGGCATAGATTCTATAGCTGCGTATGGATCTGCTGAACTCCTAGATTAGGATCTTGCATCGGAGTCATCATGGAAACCTCCAAGGCCTTGGCCTAATTTGTTATCTTTTACTGTGACAACGCACTCCTTAAGTGGGGTAGTAGCAAAGCCACAAACCACTCGCGATGTTGTCCATCTATCAAATTCATATTGGCTTCATGGATTTGAGATTTCAATCTTTGATCCAATTCCCATGGTGTCTCACCTAGTTGCATCGTGATCTCTTTGAATCCCACAATGACCGCGTCTCATATTTAGGCCCACTAAATTCCCTACCTAGAGTTGTTTGGATGTCTGCTATTCCAACATTGGGGTTATTATTAGAGTACTTAATATACCAGGTTAGCGCATGATCTTGCAGAGCACTAACCAGTGTCGCCTTCTTTATATGGTCATCTGTAAGACCTTGAGCTTCCCATACAACCCTTGTAATGAACAAAAATTGGTGTAGGTCCTCATTTCCCAAGTCTTTGAACAAAGGAAACTTCACTATATCTGCCATACTGAATCGCAGTGGAGGTGGAGGTGGTATGAGTGAAGGTGGAGGTGATGGCAGTGACATTCGAGGCGGAGTGGGCAGAGATGGTATTCGTAGGAATCCTTGACTTATCAACTGAATAGCGCTTGGTGGAGAAACCTTTACTATTACTTCTTCGTCCCTTCATGGAGGTGAAATCAAGGGGCTATACTCTCGACCCTTATTTCCTTCATTTCTGTAAAGTTTTCTGCTTCACATAGTCCTGAACATCATGGTAGCTGCATAACATGTTTTTTCACAACAACATTTTAATCCAAGTATTCAAAGATTTTACGTACTTACCCGACGGTCCATTGAAAAATCATTGCTTTACCTCGCTATAGCTGACTGAAGTGTCAACCACGAATACAGTAACAAATCCTCCTATGATGCGATTGAGCCAATGATTGACAGCATGCGTGATCTTATCCTCTGATTCTTCCAACCTTCGCACTAGATCTCGGGTCCACACAATAGGACCATCAAGTTTCCGCCTCTCTTTGCTATCTACTAGCTTCGCGATCCACTCGTATAGTTCAACTGGAAAGGAGGTGAAAAATATTTCGTGGATCTTTGTATACAGGTACATGTCTAGCCACTATTCTATTGTTAGTCGTTGATTTCTATTTTCTTGTTCCATGAACTCATGGATCCTTCTGTCCAACCAACCTTAAATTTCTTTCTTAGTTGGATTCCAGTGATACGACATCATGCATATCTTATGGAGAATTTGGTCTTGGCAACAAAACCATATCTTGGCCTGAGGGGGCCTAACCCAACTTCAACATTAGTTAGCCAAAAAATCCCTACACTACTATCCTTTCAACATCAGCCTGCAGAGCGCAGACTGAAATCTCACTCGAAGGAGTACGGGGGGATGATGGAACCAATTTCTGCACCCTTGAGATGGTTTTGATTTCGTTGATCTCTTCTATCCCTTCCCTCGTGCAAGTGATCTCACTCTAGGGTTTGTCAGACAAACCCTCTATTCCAACCTTAAATACCTACGTGAAAGTATATGATCAACCTTTGTGTGCCCTAATATGGCGCTTAGGTACTTTTGCACTACTATAGCAGCGAGTCGTGAAGATTCCTTAATTATCCTAAGTGTTTCACTTATCTTATTAACCAATATTAGTTAGATTCGCGTAAACATATGTTCTTACTTGCATTCACTTAACCAACACATTTAGATATATCCGTGCATCATATAAGCATTATAAGTGAAATTCATACCCAATATAACAAGATTTAAATAGGAAGTAAAGACGCATAAATTGTAGAATACTTCTCTTTATTGATAATTCTAGATAATTACATACTCGACCCACCCTGCACACTCAGCTGCAGGGGTCCGCGCACTCAACTGTAGACTTCTACTCTAGGCCTCTGCACACTCAGCTGCAGAGCCTCTACCTATGCTACACCCCAAGACTTAGACTTCTTGCCCTAAGCTATCTCTCGTAAATCATATCTTCTTGATTTCTTTCTATCAAACTGCTTAGAGCTTAGCTCTATTTATATAATCCCAAGGTCCATGGACCATGGGTGGATCTTTCACAACTGACATTACATTTCAAAATAAGGGTGGACAACCCTATGACTCTTTAACATCTATGCACTCTGCGACCACAAAATGCAGAGTCTTTACACTTGGATTACAAAATTTTCTCAAAATATGGGCTTTTAGCCCCAAAACTATCCTTCGGGGATCCCACACCCAACATATTCTTGGATTGGAAGAAGTAATTTCACGTGCATGTGGATGCCTCATGTATTGCGCTAGGAGCAGTGATGACACATATTGGTGAAGGAGAATTAGATCATCCTATAGTGTTTGCGAGAAGGAAGTTGTCTAAGGTTGAAAAGAATTATTCAAAGAAATAGCGTGAAGGCTTGGCTATGGTGTACATGCTACAAAAGTTCAGACATTACCTGCTAGGTGGACATTTCAAGACGTACATAGACCATTTTGAATTAAAACATCTAGTTAATAAGCCCGTGTTAGGGGGAAAATATGCTAATGACTGTTGTTGTTTCAAGAATATGATTTTGAATTAATTTTCAAGCCAGGAAGATTGAATGTAGGGTTGGACCATCTGTCCGTCATTGAAATAGGAGATGACACTACTAATTTGGTGGAAGGGTATCTGACGTGCAGCTCTTCGTAGTGTGCATAGTGGATAATTCATTCACAGAGAAAGAATTGGCGGTGCATGTGGCAAACTTCTCTATGATCGTAGGCCATTTGTATAAGATGGGATCGAATGAGATACTTTGATGTTATGTGCTTGATTTTGAGCAAACAAGTATCCTCGTTGAAGCTCATGGAGGAGATGCAGGAGGGAATTATGCAGGCAAAGCAAGAATGTAGAAGATTTTGTGCGCTGCGTTGCGGTGGCCGACGCTGCATAAGGATTCTAAAGCCTATTGTAGGGCATGTGATGCATATTAGAGAACGTCCAGGCCATCATGGAGGGATGAACTACCTTTGAATTTGTAGGTGTCATTGCAACCATTTGAGAAATGGGAAATTGATTTTCTAGGACCGATTCAGCCTCCAGGCAAGAAGATAGGTGCACAGTGTATCATCACCATGACCAAATATTTGACCAGATGGGTGGAGGCACAACCTGTGAAAGACTGTATGGGGGCAACAACAACAAAATTATTGTTTGAATATGTGTTGACCAGATTTGGTTTTTGTTATAGACATATGTGGGCACTGCAACCGCAAACTCATATGTCCATAAACTAAGGGCTCCTTAAGTCCCTAAAAGTGTTGTTTCATACCCTAAAGTATCATGGTCAACTAATTACATCATTTCCGAGAAGTTCCACTTGAAAAACTACTCATAATTGGCCAAAACTGGACCATACAGACTACTCCATGGACAAGGTGCGATGCATACTAAAATGGCCTTTTGTGGAGTGTGATGAGCGAGAATAGACAATTGGCAGAGATATTTTGCAAGGTGGATGATTATGGAATCTTGCAGAAACTTCTCCTGTGATGCTTGACTCTATGAATTCACCCAGGGATGAGTAAGAGATTGATGAACCCCACAAATGGATAATTATTTGGGCTCATTCAACCTCCTAATTCGACTTAATCCACCATTCTCATTAGTTTATTGCATGTTTTTGATTATATTTATGCTAATAGAGTAAATTGGGTTAGTCATTATGCCAACAAGTCTAATGTGTGCTTTGTGTAGCCTTTTTGGTCAATTTGGAGACAAACTCAAAGGTTTAAATGAGCACTTGGCAGCCAAATTCGTGGGAGAACAAGGGAGAGGATTTGTAGGAAGGTGTCCCCTTCATTTATGGGCCCTTACCTCGAATTCTCCACCATCATCTTGGAGTTCAAGGGCCACCAAATCAATTAACACAAGGGCAGCTAAGCAAGTCAAGTAGGACTGCTGTTAACTGCAAGTTTTGGGCAGCCGAGTCCCTAAAGTTTAGGAGGACTGTTGGAGTCCTCAATTTGTATAAATAAGAGGGCTTAGGGCCTCATTTCAGTTAGTCACTTTATAGTCATTTTTGTATTCATTTTGTAGTCATTTTGTAGTTTGATTTTTAGGCAGTACATTAGCTTTGCTTTCAACACATTTTCAAGTTCTCCTTGTGGACAGTTTTTGGAATGTAACATTTCTTTTGATCAATAAAGATGAATCCAGCTTTGCACCAGCTACCTCCTTTGTTTACTTTCATGTGTCTTTGCTGCATTCTTAGAATAAAATCTGCTATTTAGATTTAAATCTTGTTTTGTTATTTAGGTTGTTTTTGATGACTAAAATAGCTTTTCATGCTCAAATTTAGTTGATAGGTTGTTAATAGAAAAAGCTTCAAGAAAAGGACCATCAAACATATGTGGTTTCACCTCTCCCTCAGTGGGATCAGGAGTTGTGACTAGGATGACTTTGCTGCCCACAAAAACACTAGTTTGCTTTACCATGAAATCCTTAGTGTACTGTTTCATTTGCAGAAGTTAGTTATGGGTTTAGATATCTGAAATGTTTCTTTACATGATTGACGTACATGGTTTTCTTTCCCAATAAAGTTGTTGTTCATTCCTCTTATTGACAGTTAGATTAGATTAGCTAGGACTTTGATTATTTGTAAGATGTTGTTGATTCGGTTAAATGTACATTGTGCATGGCATCTCTACCACTCTCTCATCCGCCTAAGCTTCCTCAGAGCCATCTGATCCATCTCCTAGCTAGGTTCCTCATCTCACATCTATCCTCTTGCCCACGTAACCCTACCTTTTTGTGAAATCATTGTTTCAGCCTTATTTGAGCCAATCTAGCCATCTACACCTCCTCACCACTCCATCCACCGGTCCTGGGCCCACTTTAGACCCCTATCCTACCTCCATATCCATCCATGCATCTTCCTCACTCACCCATCCTCCAAAGTCCAATTTTTAAACATCCAGTAGAAATTTCTGAACATCCTATAGAAATTCCTGGAACATCCTGTAGAACCCCTACAGACTTCCTGTAGAAGCTCATGAATGAGGTTTCTTGATAGCCAAACTCCGTGAAACTCTCTAGAAGGGTGTTAGGGGCTCCTTAGACCCTCTTTGAACCTTCCCAACCTTTTCCAAGAATTTCTCCTCCTTGATCCACCCCTGCATAGTAAAAATCTAGTTAAAAGCACATGCATGATAATTCCAATAACTTATTCAAAAATACAAAAATATGTTTTCTTCAGATAGAGGTAGTGTAGACACATGTATTTTACCTTCATAGAAGTAATGGCATCTCTTTCAATAGTCTGCATTCTCTCCTTTGCATCAGTACGGCTAGCTGGTAAAATTAGGGTTTGCTAGGGTTTGCATTTCCTTTCTGCTTTCCAGTTTCTTTCTGCAAGTAAATTAGCCCCTTTGAGTTAGCTTTCATTCATCAGTTAAAAAGCTTCTTCTAAGAGCTCATAGAAGTTGGCTTAAGCTCCTAGTGAACTTGTGCCAGCTGACCAAGTGACAGCTGCGGCAAGAGCTAGTACTTGTGTATACAGCACCGTTGCTTCCAAGTTTGTTATGAACTACCAGGTTGATAAAAGTAAAGACGGGAGTCCCAGGAGTTGCAGCATTATTGCTGCAATACTGGAGCCCACCATCTTTTTGGTGCCATTGCCAGGGAAGCGTCAGAGTATTGGTGATTACTGCTTTTCTTCTATTTTTCTACTACAACCTTCTGCTAACTAGTTTATTTCATTTCCATTATGCAATTCTGTTTCTGCAAAAAGTAGATTAGCATTTCCCGCTTTCATAGATTAGCATTTCAATTCCACAATTTCAATTCTGAAAGCATAGACTAGCATTTCATTCCTGCAATTTCATTTGAGAAAAATAAATTAGTCCTTTCCTACTTTCATTTCAATTCCGCATTTTCATTTCATTAAGATAGTTAGTTGCAATTCAATCTATTTTAGTTTTGCATGTACCAGAAGAAAAATACAAAATTCAACCAAAAAGATTTCCTTTCCTGCCTTGTAGGAGTAGAGATAAGTTAGAAAAATGATTGCACAAAACCCCCACTACTTCACACAGCGAACCTTCTCTCTTCTTCGATGGCTGTGATTAAAGAAACCTTAGGTGGACAGTAAGACATATCTGAAGAACCTGAAGGGAAGAAGAAGAAGAAACCATTCCTCTGGAGCGAATGGCTACAAGCAGTAATGTTGGGAGCAGTACCTTATCCAAAAATGAATTTGAAAATCAGATGGAAGATTTCAAGAGTGAGGTAAGACAGTTTCTTGCCATGAAACTGGATACCTTACGGATCCAAAAGAAGCAAGAGGAAGCCAAGAGGGCTTTGGTCATCTTTTTTCCTAGGTGCACTAGAAAGCATCCTAGGAACGAATGTCCAATGCACTCCCTAGAAGTGTGTTTCATCTATGAAGGATACCATCCTACGAATCAGTGCCCTTCCTTGCCTAGACTTAAAGCTGCATATCAGAGAGCCAAAGGGGCCACTGAATCACTCTATTTCATGAACCAAAGGAGGTCACATGGACCCATACCTTAATAGCAGGGAATGCAAGGGACATCCCAGACCTATTATGACCCCTATCAAGCCACTTCCATGCCTTCTTTGGGTTCCCCTGCTCATCCTTCCCGGTTCACACCTCCTCCTTGTTCCTTCACAGATCCATATTATGCCCAACCAACTGCTCATTCGTTTCACTCTTATGCTCAGCCACAGCCTCAGTGGAATGCACCTCATCAGGGGTGGAGGCCCCAATACAACACTCCTCCCGCTTCTTTTCCTCCACCACCTGCTCATCCACAACCATCGCCTCCTGCTCCACCAAGGCAACCGCAAATGCCTACCCAACCACAACCCCATACACATCCATCTCAAATATACATCCCCACTCAACTACCCGTACCACCATTCTAAAAACCATAAAATGGAGTAGCTCAATCCAATTACAATGCTGAGGCACAACATGTCCAAATGACTTCTCTTGAGCTCGATGATCTTCACCATAGCTCAGGAAGAGTATTGCAAAACAGAGATTATATTGACAACATTGAAGGACAAAAGGCAAAAGAAGATTCAAAAGAAAGGATCAAAGAACTATGGGCTGCTCTTGATGAAGAGAAGAGATCAGAATCAGAGATCAGGAAAGCTCCCTCATGGTTACCATCAAACCCTCCATGTAGTCAAGAGAAAAGTCAGCAAAAAGAGGAAGATGTGAAGGTCATGATAGAAGAAGATATGGAGAATGATCTAGATCAGCAAAAGGACCAAGGGTATCAAAGCTATATTGAGAAATGGTTCCAGACAGTCACTAAGTTGCAGTAGTACTCTCTTTCTCAGCTATGTTTGATCCCTTCAAAGTCAAATCATTTGGTCTCTGAGATCTGAATAGCTGTCAAAGCATGCATTTCAAGCCGCCACATCATTTTATCAAAAATCTCGATGTGCACATGGCTCCATTGGAAGTATTCTTATACTTGAAAATAATTTTGTTTTTCAAGTAGGGTAGGGTAGGAAAAAAAAAAGAAAAAAGAAAAAGAAAAAATGAAAATAAGATGAAAATAAAAATCTAAGGTGAAAACCTCCTCGGAGGCGCCTTAGATTGGCTCATTGATTGAAAACCTCCATGAGGCAGTCAATGGGTTGGAAATAAGAGAAAATAAAAAGGGAATAAGATCCCTGGGTGAAAACCTCCCTTGGAGGTGCCGAGGGCAGGCAATTAGGGTGAAAACCTCCATGAGGCGCCCTAGTTGTTTTTCAAAAAAAAGAGAAAAAGAAAAGAAAAATAAAGCTAATTTCCATTGAATAATTGCAGGTTGCAAGAAGGAAATTGCAGGTCAGGAGGATCGCTCAAAACAAAGACAAAGGAAGTTTTGTGCCTTCTACAGGAAGTTCTGTGTCTTCTACAGGAAGCCTACAAACGAGCCAAAATTGATCTCTGAAGAGGACTTGAAGGCCGAGAATCTATACATGAGGCCTGCAAGCATCCATGTGTCCATCTCTCACCCCTCTCCATCATTTTTTCCATCTCATTGTGCTTCTTTCCTCAAAAATGTGTGTTCTATAGGAAGTTCCTGTAGAAATTACAGGATTTCTACAGGAAGCTAGAAATGGATTTGAAAAAGGTCTTTTAGCAAACATGAGAGCTTCCTCAAGGGGTCAGAAGTCCTCCTGCAATCTTCAAACTCCTCCTCCATCATCTCCATGCCTACATCACAACCCAAGCTCAGTTTTTCTTAGCATGCAAAAACTTACAGAATGCTTTGAAGAAAAAAATACATAGAACCTAATTTGTTTTTGCCCTAACTTGAAAACCATGCATCCATTTGAAAAACTGTTTTACAGGGAATTGTATAGGGATGATGGCAACATGCCCAAGCAGTTTTAGCCCATTCTGATGCATGGTTTCCAAGAAATCCGCCTCCATCACCATCAGCCATTTTTTCATTTTCTCCATATTCGTGCATCCATTTGAAAACCTGTTTCATGGGGAGATGCATATGGTGATAGTAACCTACCCAAGCAGTTTCAGTTGATTCCGATGCACGGTTTCCGAGAAATTGATCTCTGAAATATTCAGCCATTTTCCATTTTTCTCGAAATTTGTGCATCCATTGATCTCAATTTCGCTATGGGAGGTGCATCATGATGATAGGAACATGTACAACAAGTTTTAGATCGATCCAATCTATCATTCTGGAGCAATGGCGAAAACAAGTTTTGGTCCTGTGAAAATTCAGCAGCAGCAGCAGCTTGAGGGTGCAGATCTGAACATGGAAACGAACTCCCGTAGCTTAGATCCAGCTAGAGGATACCTGCACAAGCAAAATAACCACACATCAGATAGAAAAGAGCTTATAGCACAAAGGATCCATCATGCAACCACCGAAACAGATGCATGCAGCAGCAAAAAGCACCTCACAGCAACCATTTGACTTCATGTATGTGACTAAAACTTGTTCCTCTATTGCATGAATCTAATTGAAGAACTGCATGAACGAATGGAATGGTGGGGTAAGCCATTAATCTAGCAAGGTTAAGATGATTCCCTTCTCTAGCACTCAGCTGGAAGTCATGCAGTACACGTGGACAGCTAACTCATGTGAAAATTAAATCAACCAAGAGTGTTGTCCATTTAAACCTCAGTTCAATTAACGACAATGATTACAGGGGAAAACACACAGTTAAGGGACAACACTTCCAGTTACATGTGGCCACGTACACCTGGCCACTTCACTCCCTCACCACAAATCACGCTGAAATTAAATGATGCTCGGCTGAAATTCTCACCACCCTCTGTTCAACTGCGGTCAACTAGAGCACGCGTCCACCACATCCAGATCAGTTAACTTGTGGTCCTCTGCAAGATTTCTACCTGGTTTCTCGATATTTCTGTCGTTTCTTAAAAAATTTCACATGTCGCGCTCTACAAGTGTTTCTACAGGAAGTCTTCTACAGGAAAAACAGAAAACAACCTTCCAGAGTAGAAAAGCCTGGATTTTTCTTCAAAAAATGGGAGTTTCGAAGAGAGGTAGGCTCAAAAAAATGCCATACCCGTGCATGAAATTTCAAAAGGTGGTAAATTAAATTTTTTGGAGTAGGGGAATTTGAGACAAGTCTGCCATGAGTCAAAAACAACAGTTTTCCTGTGTTGCATGGAATTTCTCGGTTGCAGGAACACAATGCAGAAAGGAGGCCTCCCAACACAAGGACAAGGGCCCCTACCAAGTTACCAGGCATCTTCACATCCACTCTCTCCATGAACACTCATTTTTTCAGGGTTCGGACATAATCTGGTCATGGTTCAACCTTCTACAGGAAGCCACATGACTTTCTACAGGAAGTTTTGTATTTCTACCAGAAACATCCTGTAGAGCCTTTGGGTAGGCCAGAATTGATTACGGAGAGGTATTTGAAGCTTGAAGTCTATTGGGGAAGCATGAAACCACTCTTTTCTTCCATCCTCCACTTGCTTCATCTCCTCTCACCACCATTTCCACCATCTGGTTGAATATACCTGCACCGTTATACGAGAACCCTGTTTTCTCAGATAGAAATTGTTTTTTTAAGTGAAAAAATAAAGCATGTAGAGACCAGCACACCTTACCTGTCATCTGTGAATGCAACTTTGTTTGT